>VBSM01001265.1:16884308-16929353 GCA_008086735.1 Cheirogaleus medius
CTTCCTTCCTTCCTTTCCTCCTTTTTTTTTGTCTTCATTAATCATATATCTCTGGAATTTAAGTTCAAAGTTAGAAAAACATTTTCACAAATTTTTGTTTAATACCTTATCAGTTGTTCTATATAAAATGTGAATTAGTCATATCAGCCTTTCATTGCTTTAAGATTCCTTTTATCTCTTCCAGATATCAGTTTCTGCTGTTTTCCATTGCTTAGTGTGTGATTGATGATTTTCTATAAATATTTAGGTGAGAAAACAAAACAGCTTCATTTACTTGTGGGTACCTTTCCTTCTTAGGTCGTGTTAAGCACTTGATTGTTGTTTCACAAAAATATGTGGACTTTTGCAACAATGATATTTATGTTCCTAATATTAAATGTCCTGATACTTCCTTCTGTGACCTCCAGAATGCATAAATTTTTTTCAATGTGAAATCATAGCATAACCTTCTTAAAGACATTTAAAATGCCAGTTACACTTAGCACATATAGAAACAACTATGCACATACATCAATTGAAATGACAATAATACAGGCATTCACAAGCGCAGAGAATTACACCCACCTCACAATTGCTACCTGGTTGACAGTGATTGTAAGTTGTCATCTATTATAAAAACACATCCTAATTACCGAGATTTAAAGTGTTATTTAAAAATATGTGTTTTAGAACCAAAGAAATGTGACTTTGAACATATCTCATTGGCTAAGTGCTTTACATACTTTCTTTATTTAATCCTTATAACAGTCATAGGAAATCAGAATTATCATTTTCCATTCCTACTTTGCAGATGAGGAAATTGAGGCTCATAGAGGTAAGTTAACATGCCCAAAGTCATAAAACTGGTAAATCGAGGAACTGATAATTCAACACAACTTTGTCTGATATGAGCAAACCAGCTCTTCACCACTGTGCTAACATTCCGCTAAGGACTGATGGAATGAAGAAATCCAAGGCTTCTCAAAGTTAGTGTGGCTCTCCAAAACCACTCTGATATTATCTTTGTTCTAAATTTCTGTTTCCCTCAAAGTAAACTTCATTGTATGATTTCAAATAAGTGTTTAATATACATTTGTAGAATGAATGAAAGCTGCTTTAATCTGTTCAGAGTATGCAATGTCATAATATGCCAAAACTATGTTTTAGGAAAACATAACCTTTTTTTTTTTTCACTTTTTGAGAAAAAACTTGTAATGGGAGCTTACTTTCATAAGAATACATGCAAAAAGTCCAGAAAGTTCTAGTGCCCCCAGTGTCCAACAATATTATCCATACTGCTGTCCATACTTGCAGCTCAGTCCAACCACATCATTTCAGGGAGGCCAGGTCCAGATGCGATGCAAGAAGCTGATGTTTGTTAAAGATCTAAGGGATAGTTCACATCTTTTTCTTCCTTGAGTCAGTATTAAAGAAGTGAAGTGTCAACTGCTTTCCAATACAAATCTTGGTATTGAAAATCATATATGATAATATTCCTTTGTTCTCTCCCAGCCAAGTCACCACCCATTGATAGAGCCCAGGGATGTAACTATAAATAAATGAAAGCTTACACTGATACTATAGTCCCCTGTTATCACTTGCCTGCTTTTTCCTGGGAATCTAGTATATCGGGAGTATTCTGTGTATGCAGAACACAGATTGCACTGAGAGAGACACTGTGAAGTGTGGATTGACTTGCTTCCCTATGAAAGACATAGTAAAATACTTGGATCTTATATGTGATGTAATACTAATCAACTCAATTTTTCTTTTGCTCTTTTATGGAGTGCATCCTTGAATCTTATGGCTAGGAGATGTCTTAGATGTCATCTGATCTAACTCCTAGTCCAATACAGGAATATTCTTAATCACATTATTAGCAAGTGGCCACTGATGTCTGTTTGAACATCTCTAGTGATAGAGAAAAAAGTAGTTTATTCCATTATTGGAAAATTGTTTTTTTATGCTGAGTTGAGCTTTATATCCAGGCTTCATGTATTTGTTGGTATTGGTGCTACCCTCTAAAGATGTGAGATTGTACTATGTCTTCTTCTTGCTATGACATATTCGTACTGGACACATCAGTCGTCTTTTTCCTTTAGTTTAACCTGTCCTGCCCACTGCCCCTCTGGAAACAGACAAATGAGCCAAGAACAAACACTTGACCTAGGAATTCTTCTCCCTTGAAAATTTGAACCAAGGGGCTGGGTGCTGTGGCTCACGCCTGTAATCCTAGCACTCTGGGAGGCCGAGGAGGGAGGATTGCTCGAGCTCAGGTGTTCGAGACCAGCTTTAGCAAGAGCAAGACCCCATCTCTATTGAAAATAGAAAGAAATTAGCCAGACAACTAAAAATATATAGAAAAAATTATCCGGGCATAGTAGCTGGTGCCTGTAGTCCCAGCTACTCGGGAGGCTGAGGCAAAAGGATTGCTTGAGTCCAGAAGTTTGGGGTTGCTCGCTGAAACAGAGCGAGACTGTCTCAAAAAAAAAAAAAAAAAATTGAACCAAGGGATCCTGAGGCTGTGACTGATCATAGAACACTTCACAGTGGATGCCCTCAAATCTAGAGTCTGTGAATGCCAGTGGGGCCTGCAGTGGAGAAAACAACACCCAAATAGACTTGCTGTATCCTGAATTATGATGAGCAAGAGGTAGAGTTTGTTCTGACTCAATTTGTCTTTATCGAAGGCTGTATATGAGAATGTTAAATTATTAGTATATTTATTCTGGGACGTCTTCACACTCAGGTTCTTTAGTTAGCATGCCATAGCTGCAAGATGAGTTAGCTGTTAATATTTTGAATATTTAACTCTACCAGGCTAAATTAAGCTGAGGCATCCATCTCCACATGGGGATTTACCTGCCACAAGAGGATTGGAGAGGTCACACCCCTCTCCAATGGCACAATCTTGAACTGTGCTTGGCTATCACTGTTAAAAACTACCACTCTGACTCTTTTTTTCTATATGTTCTTTTGGACCAACTTTTAGTCTTCTATATCCTTTCTGATTGACACCTTCAGGTTGAGACCACAAGTTAAGTTACTGTCGCATCTAATTTGTATGTGAGCCAGTACTTGCATATTTCAATCTCTAATCTCCTCTTGGGTCTATATTCTAAAATTGGATGCTCAGAAGCCAATCTATTTACACCAATTTCCCCATTTTTTAAAACTGCATTTTCCCCCATATCTTTTCTGCAGTACTAAGCAAGGAGACTTAAGACAAAATTAATATTACCCTCCAGGACTTAGTCCTAGTACAAAGATGATAATTATGTGACATAGGCTGTACCACAGCCATGGCCTAGATCACAAATCTATCACAATATTCTCTCTATCTTCACTGGCTTTCTCAACCAAGGCTCTAAAGGCTCTAGGCAATTGCTACCAATAAATTCATTCATGCATCCGTTCATTACCTCAGCAAGTATTCAACACTGGTTATTTGCCAGGCACTGTTCCAGGCATTAGATATAAATTAAAATGTATAATAGTAACATACTTGTGTTTCAAAGATGAAATAAGACAATGAATGTCAACTATCCTTTGTGAAATCTAAATATCACTGGGCGCGCCACCTGGGGACTGGACTCGCTTGAAGCTCTGGCACGTTGGGGGGGGGAGGAGTGGTAGGGGCAATGTATGTAATCCTAACAATATTTGTACCCCCATTATATGATGAAATAAAAAAAATAAAATAAATAAATAAAGGGATAAAGATTGGAAAGTGTTTTTCGTATTCTTCAATTTCAAATTTGCCAAAATTTACCAAATTTATTTTGGTAAAAGTATAGTGCCTAATTTCTCATTGACATTCTACCTTTCAATAAACCAGCGGCAGAAAGTTGTACAGGCTATGAAATACAACAGATTTCTAAAACCTGGATCTTTGTTTATATGACTTCAGCCAAGTTATTTCTTTGGGCCTCTGGTTCCTTATTGTGGTGATTCTATTAATAATGCAGTAGAATTTGCAAAAAGACTCTTGAGAGGATTAAATAAGAAAATATATGTAAACCAGTTAGCATTGCAATTAGCACATTAAAGCTTTCAATAATGTTGACTACTATTGTTAACTTAAGCTCTAATAACAAGAATTTTTCTCTATGAAATTCAATAAAGCTATTAAAATTTAGAAGAAAAGAAGTGGCTCATAAATAGTTTCATTTTTCTTAAATCATCTCTTGAGCAAAAGTGTTGCTTGCCAATTTTTAAGCATTGGTGTCACCTGGGAATTGTTACAAATATAGAATTTTAGAAAATTCCTCAGACCCACTGAGTCAGAATCTGTATTTGACCAAGGTCCCCAGGGAATTGTGGTGCTTTGGAGAAGCTTGAACCGGGCAGAGGGGTGCATGGTGAGTGCTCATGACTAATCAGATTCATTTTCATTCTTGTACATGCTTCGGGTTTTGGCACATTATCAAATTGCTATACCATTTGATCATTCAGTTTTCCATAATTAATGTCCAGGAAAACAAAACAAAACAAAAAGAACAAAATCAAAGAAGAGTAGCCAAATCTAGAATGGATCTTTACGGCGTTATTCATTTTATTCAGTGTCAAGCTCCAACCATGTGCCAGGCATATGTGTGCTTTATCTTATTTAAGCCTATTTAGTCCACATTTAGACAATTATTATGCAAGGTAGGCATTATTATCTTCATATTATCGGAAATGAAACTGAGTCTCAGTGAGATTACAAATGCTTTAAAGGGACACAGAGCCAAGAGGTAAAAAAGCTGGATTTGAACCCAGGTTTGTTTCTCTCCAAATTACATGTTTTTTTCCAATACACCAGCATGTCATTACCTCAGTTATATTAGATTTCTGCTCTGTAAGTAATTAATCAAAGAGGTGGCTTTTTCTCCTTTCCTACAGATTGGAAACACAGGGTTCCATCTGTCCAAGAGTATTTATCCTGCTACATTAGTCCCCCGTCCATTTTTTATTGGGTTTTAAAATGGTACACATTTTGCAGTTGAGAATTATTGAGCCAACATATGGTTTCAATTGGACAATTTCAATGTATCATTATGAAAAACAAGAAGGAAAAAGAAAGCATAACCAACCTTTGTATTTTTGCAAATGTCTTTTAATAAAAACCTGTGAAGTTAAAGGTCTAGAATTAAGCAGAGACATGTTTATATTTGTTTATTTTTACCTTCACTGTTGATCATGCCTAATAGCTGGAGAGCCAGTGAGCTTCAGACACAGCTTTCATTCAGCTGCTTTTATGATTTCCTGAAGTTTGAGGAATTATTTACCAGAATTTCAAACTATAGCTTACTGTGTCTGCCTATGGCCTTGTGGGTGGCTCCGGAGCTGCCAGCTTGAGTTGGTTCTTTGTCCCAGAAAGATCGTAAGGCTTTAACACTCCACTCCCATTTTACTGAAAGAGAGATTCATATACCCGGGTAGGTCTTGTCTCTGAAATGCTTCATCCTGGGAATTACTGATTTTCAATTCGATTGTGGTTTTACCAAAACCAGTTTGGTAAAACCCGGTATGGTAATTTGGAAGCAAGGGGTTGAAACAGGTTATGGGAGAATTCTAACCCTTCAAGAAAGTTAGGCACAGAGTAGAGGTGCCTCTGTCATGTGACGATTATTGTCATAATTTGAGTAGGAATCATAGTATTTTCATATACATTGTTGCATTTCATCTTCATAATGGACCTTTTGAGATAGGTATTATCAATATATTATTACACGTGTGTGGGAAAATTTTCAAGGAAGTGGTGACTTGCTTAGTCACAACTAGTAATTGATGTAACAGATGTACATTACAGTCTCTCCTTTCATTTTGAAATTACATCAAAGTGTCCTAAGTTTGTCTTCCTCCTCTTCTAGCTATCACTCTCAGTGGCCTTCCATATTCATTTTTCTCTTTTTGACTTGAGCCTCTCTATGTGAGGTGCCTTGGGATGTGTTCCTTGAGTAGTTTTTCTCTTTTTATTCTATTTTCTTTGTAGATGATCTCATTCATTCTCACGTCTTTAAATGCTGTCCTAGTCTGATGACTTTTAATTTTGATCATAAGCAACGCAGCATGTCCCTTCCAAGCTAGATAAAGCAGTTGTGAATGCCCCATATTCTCTCTCTTTCATATACAAGTTTGAATGTAATGAACTCCAAAGTGATAGATTGGCAAGATGAAAGATGCCTGGATTCCTGAGTCGCCACTGGAGAAGGGCACAGAGAAGACTGAGCCATGAACAGTAAATGAACCGCCCCCCCTTGTTTTAAGCCACTAACATTTCAGAGTTCATTGTTGCAGCCTGGTTTATCTTGACCCAGAAGTGATGAACTTTTTCTGTAGAGGGTAAGATAGTAAACATTTCAGACTTTGCAGAAACAAAGAGTCAAGAGGCAAAAATGAGGACATAATGGATACTTATAATAATAGAGAAGGCAGATTTCCCTAAATGTGATAAAAATATATTTTACGTAATAATATAAATTATATTATATGTAATAATGTACTGTTTGTGATACAGATCCACTAATGAGAAAAATGGAAATTATTTGGAAGGGGATATTTTGCTTAACTGAAGTTCAAAGGTAGTGCTCACTATTAAAATTAATTGCAAATGTTCTTCTGTTAATGTTTATCTGTAATATTATGTATAAAACACATTTAATCTTTGGAAATGTCTTGTCACAAAGATAGATGCTGGCAAATAGTGATATTAATGTATATGCATATGATTTTAGTTAAGCATATTTATTGCTTGGAAGGTTTTTATAGAATTCCATTAGATTCTTCTCTTGATAGTTGCTTTTAAGCATGCCATTACATTGCAGAGTAATTACTTTAAATTGAAAGTTAGACGGACTCTCTTTAATGGTACAGTTAAATAGATTTTGAAATATGAACATCTCCTTTGCACTTGTAATGAGGGTGATAAAAGCTGCTGGAACTCTAGTTTAAACTCAGAAATATTTCCATTGCAAATTTGCGTGGGAATAAACATCTCACTTTTTGTTTTAATTTTTGGCAGCACAGAAAGTTTATAAAGCAGCTTGACATTTGTCTCTGTCTGTTAGTGCTGCTATAACAAAATACCCAGGATTGGGAAATTTATAAACAATAGAAATTTATTTCTTGGAGTTCTGGAAGCTAGGAAGTCCGAGATCAAGGCCCTGGGTTCAGTTTGGGGGGTGGGGCAGGGTGGCTGGTTTTTCTGCTTCCAAGATGTTGCTGCATCCTCTGGAGGGAATGAACTCTGAGTCCTCACATGGTGGGGAATTGGGAGGGAATAAATGTCCTCCCTCAAGCCCTTTTATAAGAGCCCTAATCCCTATATGGGGATCATGGCAAACCTTATGCTATGAACAATTTGTGCCCCCTGCCCTTTCAAAATTCTTACGTTGAAACCTAATCACCAATGTGATAATTTTAGGAGGTGGGGGTCTTTGGGAGGTGATTAGATCACCAAGGAAGAATCTTCATGAATGGGATTAGTGCCTTTATAAAAGAGTCCCCAGAAAGCTGCCTTGTCTCTTCCACTATGTGATGAACTATCTAGAAGGTGCCATCTACACATCAGAAATCAGGCTGGCCCTCACCAAACACCAAACCTGCCAGCAGTTGGATCTTGGACTTTCCAGCCTTCAGAACTGTGAGAAATAAATTTCTGTTGTTTATAAGTTGCCTAGTTTATGTTATTTTGTTATAGTAGCCCAAACGGAATAAGATGCCTTAATATCTGACATAGAATTTTATACACCAAAATGGTAAAAAAAAACCAGATATTTTATACCTTTCCCACTTACGCTTTAATTTCAAAGGACTGCAATCTGTATTAAGGTCTAGAGAATTGAAAGAACAAAGGAAATCCAAAATGTAGCTATAAAGTCATTTAAAATGGTCTTGCCCTGAAAAATCTCTTAGAGAAAGCAATGTTCAGATGCTTTTCTGCCCCATAACTATTTACTGCTAATTGTATTTTTAATATTAGACTTGGATGCAAACAATAATATAAATCTATTTTTGGTGCTTTTTCAGATGCCCTTGTTCTCAGAACTAACAGACCATATGTAGCCCATCAAGCATGCTGTATTGTTTCATTGAGAGCTGGTAAAGATTCATGTTTAGGAGTGCATGTTCTAGAATTAGAAAGATCTGATCCTCAATGTTGGTACTGTCTTCTGTGAGTGTGAGAATTTTCGCCTCATTTGTAAAATGTTGATGAGAACTTCTAACTTAAAGATTGGACACATCTTGGGATAAAGTATATAAATTGTTAAGCATGCTACTTAGCACAGTCAAAAAGTAAATCCACATTATTATTATTACTATTACTCCTCGCTGCCTAATCAAATGCTATCCCTTTTTACTTGAAAGTCTCTTAATTCCACCCTTTTTAAGAATCTGCCCCAAATCCGGGTGACTTCTTTTTCTTTGTCAAATGCAACTTTGATTCTTTTATTTGCAATGACAATAAAATTTCAGGTCATCAAAATTAACCAAAGGCTTTCACACACTCTTTATTGCTTTAATAAATACAACAATCAAGCATTATTAGGTACTGCTCTTATGACTTTTAACCTTTGGAAGGTGGGAGACTTTCCTCTCTACAAGTGTCCCTTGTCCCACATTGGGAGTTCTCTGGGAGTGCATAAACCCAGGTGACTTTCTGGACTTTATCCTGGAGACCCTGCAGGCTTCTGGGCTCTTTCCTAGAACTAGCCTCTTTATGGTTTTTTGGAGAGGGCCAGGTTTGTGGCCACTCAAGGCTAGCTTACCATGGACATTCTATAGGCAATTGTGTTAGACTTTAATAAAGGAATGAGCCTCTTCCCAAATGCATTTTATAGAATGAGCAAGAAGGGTCCCAAACAAAGTTATACAGCTTGCACATGTTAGATATTTCTTCTCAGTGCAAAATATACAGACATCCTACATGAAAATGTGTAGCTCACTTTGGTACAACTTGTTTAACAAAAATGGTCAATAATATTGATATTTTATAATATCCTAAAAAGGGAAAATCATACACATGGTTTGTACTGGAAGAATTCCATAAGGTTATTTTTTCTGAGATTCTAATACACCCACACTTTCCTACTGTTTATCTACTCACCAGCATGTCATAGCTCATCTGTTACCTCTATTATTATGTAATTTTAGTCTATTCTGGAAGATTGAATCATTCCTATCTTTGTTCCTTGAATGTACCACATCTATGTGTATGTGTAAATACAGACATATCTCACCTCTGTGATTCTTACACATAGCACAGACATTGGCATATAGTTGGAAAATCCCTATTTGTCCAAAGAGTGAATCAATGCTAGAAATCTGAGGCTTGTTAGCGGTTCAATTCAGAAGCTTCTCTATCCCCTCTGTGCAAAACTGATTTTATACCTTGGGCCCCTGGATCTGGCACTTTTCTGGCCTGCATATACTTGAGCTGAATCCCCAAGGTGACCTCCTTCATGTATTTTCACTAGCCATTGAATCCTTCCCAGGGAGAGCAGGAAGTCTGGCACTGTTTTTGATGACACATCAATGACGTGATGTCTGGTTTCTATTAAAAATCAAAAAGCAAAAGGTTCTATGCCAGAAACAAAAGTATAGATAATGTCATATATAAACATTAGTATATTGCTTAATAAACTAAGCAACCAGCCTCGAGGGCTGCCAGTGGGTCCTACAACACTGTGGACGACTTGCCTAGCAGCCTCATCAGGGATGAGATAGGCAAAGACCACAGGCAACCATAGGTTTCTTCTATTATGGTATTTTTGGATTTTCTGTTAAATGGTCCCAGTTAAGATAGCTAGAAATTTAGTAGTTACTCTGTTAGAGGCAAAGTAGTTTCCTGGCAGGGTGTCAGGTTTTAAAGTAAAGTAGACCCAACTGTGTAAATTGTGCACACATACAGGGTGTATCCAAATTTACCACATGTGAGGACTTAGTTCCCATATAGACTCAGGACATAGCTGTCTTTGTGCTGTGAATTGAACTAGGTTCCAAGGGGTTTGTCTATCTAAAAATGTAAGTATATTATACCTACTTTATGGTGGGCTGTGTATGAGGTTCTGGAGGAAAAGAAGAGATAAGATTAGTGTTTTGCCTTTAAGGAACATAAAGTGGGAGAGACAGACATATAATTTACAAAAGCAATTTGGTATAATACGAACTATGATGAGGAGATACAGATGGGACATCTAATAAACTGAAATGACAGTCACACGAACATTCAGGAGGAGGCAATTGTGGTCAGATTCCAGGTGTCATTCATTCTTTTGTGGCCCAAGAATTGGAGATGTATAAAATGATACATACTGTGTGAGCAGGGTACTCTAAGGATATAACAGAGTGGAAGGGCCAAAAGGCCACACAGGGGAAGGGTGTGTGTGTGTGTGTGTGTGTGTGAAGAGGAAGGGAGGAATATTAATATCAATATAGAGACATTGATAGCTAACGTGTAGTTTTACTATGTACCAGGAAGTATTCTAAGAACTTTACATAGACCATTTCATTCAATCCTCTCATAATCCTATTCGCTAGGCATTATCCTGAGAATGAGAACCTTCTGAATAAAGAGAAAAGAAGTTGCAGACCAGGGATTTGTGCTCACAGAGGAAAGACCATGTGAGGATACAGCAAGAAGGCAGCCATCTGCAGGCCAAGGAGAGAAGCCTCAGAAGAAACCAGACCTCCTGACACTTTGCTCTTGGACTTCCGGCCTCTAGAACTGTGAGAAAATAAATTCCTATGATTTGGGGGGAAAAAACAGTTGCAGACCAAGGAGAGGTGTTCCATCGTGGAAGGCATAGCAAAGGGTGGAAATTGAGCAAACTCTGGAGAAAGCATTAATGGGAGTATTCCACCTAGAGGGCATATTTCTTGGACTATGAAATCTGAGGCAGCATGGAAATACTGAGCATCTTAAAAGGACAAGTTGAAAGGGATGGATGATGGGCACAGGAAAGTGAAGTGGGTAATTAACCTTTTTCTGAAACTTATAACTTTATTTACAAATTTGGCCTCAACAATTTGATAGGTGGTCAATTCTCATATTTTGCCTTCTTTAGGAAAATAACCTTCTCTTTCTTTCATATGGACATAAAGGGATAAAAAATAATTGTCATTGCTCACTTTTTTAGAAGGTTTACTATGTGTTGGGAACTGTTTCAAGCAGTAAGCACACATTATTTTATTTAACCCAAGTAACAACTGTATAAAAAACGAGCTACAATCACCCCCACTTTACAGATGAAAAAACTGAGACTTAGCAAGGCTAAGTAACTTATCTAAGGGTCACATCTCTAAATTAGTTGTTTGAGCCTGCTCAGGAGTTTGAGACCTGTCTGGGCAACATAGAGAGACCTCAGACTTCATTGCTACAAAAATTTTTTAAAAAAATTAATTGGGTGTGGTGGCGCTATTTACTTGGGAGGCTGAGGCAGGAGGTATCGCTTGAGCTCAGGAATTTGAGGTTGCAGTGAGTTATGATGATGCCACTGCATTCTTGCCTGTGTGACAGAGCAAGACCCTGTCTTAAAAAAAAAAAAAATCCCAGCAGTTTGATTCCAGAGCCTACACTTTAACTTGGAACAGAGGAAAGTGTTAGATTATAACTCAAGACAAAACATTTCAGTTATGGTGGAAAAATCAAAGAAGCAAATTGTGGCAAGATGTGCCCTTTCAAAATTAAAATATAGTTCAAGTAGTTAAGGATTTTTGTTGCAAGGCATTACAGATTACTGATAAATGTGTGCTGTCTCAGGCAGCGATTGGAAACAACACCGTGGTAACTTTTAGCTGTCAGCCTGCGGTTTCCTGCAGCTGTGATTTTCCAGGGATGAAGTTTCGGGCTATCTTGTCACTAGCTTCTTGGTGCCAGAGCCCTCATAATGCTGCAGTTTCCCTCCTTTTTTATTTTTATTTCCTGCAGACTTGACTATGCCGGAATCGCCTAAAATTATTACCAGGCATGAGCCCCTTGTTGCGTTAAAATCTTGCTCCCAAGGCTATTTTTTCTTATTTCAATTGCCTCATTGTTCTCCAATGTCGTTTTCACTCTGAGGAAAAAAAATGAGTGTGTCTTGTGATGATTTTGTTGATTTTTTACTGGAAGAAACCTGCAAAAATGCTTTTCAAAACATTTTAAATGGCAGCAAATAGTCTGGGATGTGTTTAAATGCAGTGGAAAAATGAGGGTTTCATGAGGAAAGGATTTTCAGAGAATTTAGACAGAAAAAAATGTTAAAGCTGTTTAAAATGCAGTTTTATCTGCCAAAGTGACTTTTCTGGTATCTTTACGTGTGACTTTTCTTTCTTAGGACCTCAGGCTTAAAACATTTTGAGTTTACAATAGGCAAATGCGGGACAACTGAGGCAGCAGAACAAAGCAGGTATTGACATTGGCTTTAGTAGCCAGCAGGTCCACTACTTATATTTACTAGCTGGGGACCTTCCATGTGTTTCTGGGCCTTATCTCTGCCAGTCTCAGCTTTCCCTTCTGTAAATTGGGGATAATGATAATAATTAACACATAGTTGCTGTGAAGATGAACTTAAATAATAAGTGACTGAAAACGAGAGAGTCACACTCAATCGAGGTTTATTAAGCCAAGATTTTAAGCACATGCCCGGGAAAAGCCCAGCCCATAAAGTATCTGTTGTAAACTAGGCTCTCCATAGAAGAGGTTGAGAACTTCGCAGTGAAAGGAAAGAGGAGGTACATGGGGAAAAGGGAGGGTGAAGGAGGTGAGCAGTGAGGCAGTTGACGATATTCTTGTGAAGTTCTATTTGGTGCTCAATAAATCTACATAAGATGAACATTCAAAAAAGTGGGTAGAGGCAATAGTTAAAGTTATAATCTCAGGGTGCGTAGAAAAGTAGTCATGTCTCTTGGTTTGCATCTGTGGATATAAATTTGTAATCGACAAGACTAAATGATATATATATACACACACATATATATAGCTATTTATATACATGAAGCTATTTGCCAAGGGCTTGGTATGTATTAAAAGCCGAATATTGGTAGATATTATTATTTTATAAGTATCTTTTCTCCCACATTGACATTTAAAATGACAACAGTAAAAGTATAAGTGTGATGGTATCAAGTTTTTCTTCATTAAAAGGAATTCTAGAATTCATCCTTTCATCTTCAGACCAAAGGATCCTGCCTCTTTCTCCCGGAGACATCCGCAATGTGCTTATTACCGCGACTGACAGGCACCTCACTCTTTTAGATGACAGCTTGTAGCCTTGTCGGCAAACTAGCTCTGTTTTCGTCCCTGGTTGGAAGACTAACTCTGTTTTCGTCCCTGGTTGGAAGACTAGCTCTGTTTTCGTTCCTGTTCTAAGTACTGGTTTCCAGTAATTTCTACCCATCAGTCTCAGTTCAGTTCACTGGGGTTGCCTAGGATGGATCTAGTCTCTTCTCCAGATGCCCCAAATATGTGAAGATATGTAGGCAAGTTGCTACCCGACTCTGGGTCTGGGTTTACTCATATATAAAATGGAGATTATTGTTTCACCCTCATGGTGATTTCCTGAGGATTAAAAATATATATATATATATATGTTTGAAAAGAGCTTAACTATAGTAGGTGCTCAATAAGCAGTAGTGTGCTGGACCCAGTTTAAGTGCCTCCCCCAGATTCCATGAGTTTCTGCTCCATATGTGACTGATAACTCTCTGGGAAGATTGCCTGGTGTCGACCGTTTTCCTGCAGGCACAAAGGGGAGATTTTGGTCTTTACTGATCTACATGGCAGTCCTCCATGGTGGGGCCAGGACTGCTGGTCACAGGCTGCAGATGAGGCTCACGGGCACTGACAGGCTCACCCCGTGTGCCATGGCTTGTGCTGTGGGTGTCACCACTGCTGTCTCAGGTTCTGGGTTTCTCAGGTGGGGAGCTACAATCCTTAGATGAGGGGGAGTCAGTATCTTGTGGAGCTGACTATCAGGAGCTAGGAGCTAATCTTTCTTTTTACTCCCTTGACAGATAGTTTTAGAGAGCAATGGTCTCAGCAGGCCTCTCAAGATGCGCCATGAGACTGAACCCTCAACCGTGCTTGTCAGGAGCATTTTATTAAAATTGCTCTCCTTTGCATGACTCATTCTTCCTTTTCTCTTACTCCTGTTTTCTGGATTTGCAATGTCAAAAATTTTCAGGAGTTAGCAAACAACCTTGTGCGTCAGCCTCTGTGTTCTTGGGAACTTTGGTGAAGACAGGTAACTAGTGTTGTTATCACCACTCCTCCTCCTCCTCTTGTTCAGATTTCGCTTGCTCAGGTTCACCAACCACCACGTTTATGGTTGGTTATCAGCTCGCCACGCTCCTGCTCACAAAACAAAGCTCATTTCTTTACTTTATGTGTCAACATCTTTGGTCCGGAACTTTCCTTCTCTTTTCGCCACTGTCAGAGAATTTTTCCCTCAATTCTCGCTCTTTGTTTTCAAACCTTCTCTGGTAGTTTGATCTAAGGTAACAGGACAACAGGGCAAATGGCTTAATATATATATCACCTATTGGAGACAGTATGTTTAAATATTTGTAGGGATTTTCTGAAGAAAGAGAGCCCCGACTTAACTGGAAACCATGGGTTGGTAAACTTTTTCCGTATAGGGTCAGAGGTTAAGTATTTTAGACTTTGCTGGCCATGGCTATGTGGTATCTATTGCAACTATTGAACTTTACAGGCATAATGTCAAACAAGCCATAACCAATATGTAAACAAATGGGCATGACGTGTTCCAATAAAACTTTATTTATAAAAACAAGTGTTGGGTCAGATTTGGCCCATAGGCTGTAGCTGCAGACCCTTGCTCTAAACAATGGAATTAGAAGAAAGCAAGAAAAGCAGAATTTGGGGAAAATGTAGGCTATTCACTATCTCTCAAATTTGGTTTATTTAATTCAATTCATTTTAATTCAATAAAAACATGAGAGAAGGAAAGACAATAAACTCTTATCATATCCCCAATTAGCCAGACTCTAGGCCAAGGGTTTCCGTATGGTATGGCATTTACTGTTCTTAGCAATCCTGTGAGGTGACCATTGTTATTTCATTTTTGATGACGTGAGTAAATAGGCTCAGAGATGAATGAATGAGCCCTATTCCTTGTAAAAGTCAGAGTCAAGATTCAAAAACAGGCTTCCTTTAACCTTAAGACCTATACTGAAGTATTCTAATTAAGCACCTACTATGTGCAAAGTTTCACACTGCTGGCTGCACAGAATACGGAGATCAATAAGACATAGTTTCATTTTAATTGGCAGCAAAATAAAATATCAGCAAAATAAAATAAGACAGGTTCTGATGTCCAAGGAGAAGAATAAAGTAATAAGGGAGTTTAAAGGAGCACCTACCAGGCAAGTAGGAAGCAGGGAAATCCTACAGAGAGAGTGGCAGTGGAGATGTGAAAAGCAAATATGATTTTGAAAGGCATAGATAAGGAAAGGAAAAGGGTTGTTTCAAGTAGAGGCAGAGAGTGAACAAAACCAGGGAGTATTGAACAGGGGGAAACAGTGCCTCTTGAGAAGTACAGGCCATCAAAAACAAGCCTGGCCTACATGATTTGGCCAAAGGCTTTGCTCAGCTCTCCTCCTTAAGGTCTCCTCTGAGTCTAGCTCTGGCCTGGGCCTGGCCATTATTAGTTAAATGAAGTCATTCCTGTCTAATCTTCTCTTAGAAGGATGTCTCACTGAGTACCGAGGGTGGATAAATAGAATTTTGATCAGTAAGAACAAAAGCACATGGGGCGGGAACTAACAAGTCAGAAGCTAAGTAGATACTGGACAAAGGGAATGCAGAAAATAGTCCTTGGTGAAACTAAGATAATGATCTCGTAAAGACATGGGCAGTACACAGCTCATTTTTACTGCTGCTGGTTATACTGGATACCACAAGTTACTGGCGTGATTTAAGGACCAACGCCACTGCCCAGAACAGCCTGGGGTTGTAAAAACCATGATGTGACTGAAGTCATTGGTCGGTTGTCTTTGGCAATATTTATGACAATTGCAATTTAAATTCTTACTTGAGCAATCGTTTTCATGTCTTTTATTCTCCCTGGATTGTGAGGTCTCTAATGACAGAAACTTTGTCCTGTTCCACACTGTCCTTGTATTTGACACATCACCTTGCACATTGTATGTGCTCAATAAATATTTGCCCAATGATCGTTTTAATGAATGATTGGATTCAGTCAGGTTTTTCCTCCCCCAGGTAAAGAGCTAGAGTCTGAATTGTGTGGTACCTTGCCCAACCTTTCTCAGCAGGAGCAGATTCCATGGAAGGGTTCCTGTAATCCATTGGTGCTTTCCATGTGCTCCTCCCAATCTTCGAAGGCTCCTAGCCAGAAGGAAATGCTCAAACCACAGAGTGTAACCAAGAGTCTTGCATCATTCACAGAGAGAGGGAGATTTTCCAACTTCTTGTTGCTATGGAGAGATGAGGTCAAACTGTAAGAGGTCAGCAGTGCTCTCAACACCGCCTTTGTGTTGTTTTCATATAAATATTTTTACTGGGACATTTTTTGGCAAACAAGCCTAGCTCCCAGGACTGTGGAGAGCAGAGAAGCTTTGCTCACCACATGCCAATGGTATGCACTTGAGTCAACTGAGGGCCAGTGCGATTTGAAATCATGTCCTTTTTCACTTTTGTCTTGATGCTTTCTCACTGACTCAGAGTCTACCCTTTATCCTTTCTTCAAATGGGAAACATCTGGGCTAAAGTGAAGTCTGTGTCCAAATTCCCCACCCCCTTCTCCTACCAAGGAAGCAGCAGCTGTTTCTGACACACTAATCCCATTATAGATGTTTTGATAATTACCAAAAAGCTCAATTTGGCAGCTTGTTGGTGGTGTAGCTAAACCAGATTCACACATTTAAACATCTTCTGCCACTCACCTTGGGTAGTTCTCTTGAAAGGGCTGTTACATAATTTGGTTGGAAAAACTCTGAGAGAATGCCTCTTTAGGTGAGTTTCTTTAAGAAAATGTAAACAATTAGCTTTTGATCCTTTTACAAGGAGTGAGGTTGATTCATCCCTCTGTTCCTCTCACTTTGCAACGTCTAATCCACAGCAGTGTTAACGACCGTTGCAGAAGCAAATGGATAAATCTAACACCATGTGTTGCACTTTTCTTTTTGTCATGGTTCTACTTGGTTCCCAATGCATTTGACCCATGTCTCTGTGCAAAAGGGAAACCGAAATTGTGTTTGGTAATAATATCTTGTGATAATCAAGATGCATTATATATATAAAGAGCTTTACATATGGTTTTTGTTTTTTTCCAGGTACTTCCTTATACATAATCTTAGTTTATTTCTACTATTCTGTAGGGTAAGCAAAATGGATTATTTTTATTTCTTGGTTTTTCCTCTCTACCAACCCCTATATCCAATATATATTGAAGCCATTGCTTCTACCACTGCAGTGGTTCCGGCATTAGCCCATTATACTCTCCCAAAGTGTTACCAACTTACACCAGGCTGCCATTTTCTCTCATAGAGACACTTACAACTGTCTTCTGCCTGGTCTCTTAAACTTCTGATTCTTTTGTTCCCAATATTATCATGATTTTTCCAAAGCAGGGAGTTGATCCTGCCCCTCCCCTTCTGATATGCTAATAACTCTTCACTGCCTTCCTGGGCCAAATCTGAATCCTTTAAGTATGATGCACAAGCTCACTTTTGCTTGGGTCCTTGCTCCCCTCTCCTTAGTTTTCAGATGATATGTGATTGCTAAACTGTCTCATGCCTCCTCATACTTCTGTACCTTTTCCCATGTGGTACTATTTATCCGGAATGCTTTGGCCCACTCAGTATTTTTGTGAAAACTCCTGTTCATACTTTAAGACTCATCAAAACATTCAGCTCGTCTGTGAAGGTTGCCATGACTCAGGAAGAGTCAAGTGTCCCTTGCCCTTTCTTTTTGTGGCACTTTACACAAACCTCTTCTAACTATAAGAAAATTATTTATTTGCATGATGACCGGTTTCCCACTAAACCACCAACTTATCTTTATGCCATCCCTGACTATAAGCCAATGCCTGTCACATACCAGGCACTCAACAAATGCTTGTTTAATAAATAGATTTTACAAGTAAAAAAAGACACTGTGAGGGAGTATCAGGGAACAGAACTTGGGAGACATGTTCTAATCCTAGCTCTTCTACTAATTCATTGAAACCTCTCTGGACCTATTCTCTCACCTACAGAATGAATGCATTTGACTGGGCTATCTGCACAGTCTCTTCCAGCACTGAGGATTTACTACTGTGAGAATATTTTGATGGTTTTTTTTTTGTTTGTTTGCTTTTTTATCATTTTCTTAGTTAACAAAGCCAGAACCAAATTCAAGATCATCTGACTTGAGATCTAGGTATATTTAATATGCTTAATTTTTCCAAAGCAAAGATTGAAATTAAATAGGTTACACCAGTTGTGCAATGTTGCAAGCTGTGCCTTGTCCTCTGGTTCCAGTTTTCCCATTTGTATAATGAGGGCAGTGACCTAAATTGCAAACATATTACTACTTATTCCTTTTACTCTGAAGGCAGACATTGCCAATCAAGTACTGAACACATTCTTACTGAACCTGTCTGCAGGATCAGAATTCAACTCAACATCGTGCTACAAGAAGCCACTTCTCTTCCATCAGAGTATTTTAAATGCCAAGAATGTACATGAGATTAAAAACAAAAAAAAACTTTTTGCCATTCTTGACACTGGATATATTCTGAAGTCTCTCTCAATTCTATAATATTCTGACAGATCCATAGTGGGTTTTTGGTAAATTAGGACTTATGTTTCTATCCTCTGAGAATGGTAAGGAGGAGGAGTCCATGCACAGATCCCTGGAATGGGTGGGGTCTTTCATGATGAGCCCAGGCATAATCACTATCCTCTGAGTGACCAGTAGTCTTTTATTTTCTTTCAGGCCTAAGGCCAATGACTTGGTCACATAAGCCAACAAGAGTATCCATATTAAATGCATCTTAGTAGAGTGAAAATCAATCCTAATTGGGGACAGATGTGGATGCACGGTTCTCGTGTATCTTTTTTCTTCTCAGTGGGCTACTGCAAAGGAAGTGTTAACTGATTTTGGCACTCTCATCTGCTCTCCAGAAGGCTGGTTTAGCTGAACATTTGAGCACTTGGGGAATCCTTGATGCTTTTGGAAAGTAGATTACATCATTCTCTGAGTCCTAATTAAATTAATGTTTCCTTTTAGTTCCTCGCATGTAATAAGTGTAAAAATAAATATTTGTGAAATGAATGAATTCTTAGGCTTCTTTCTAGCTAGCAATTCCATTGCCAAGTGCCATGTTCTCTCTAGAACAAACTCTGCTCACCTGAGTATATATAGAATCTCCCCTCTGTGAGCTGCCTGATTCCCCAGACTTTGGAAACAGCTAACTTGGAGTATAATGAGATACTTGTCTCAGATTAGCCTCTGAGTCCCTTGGGCAGGCCAGTGCTTTATTTCTCTTTGTGTTATATATGTTAAAATATTTATATTATATAAATACTAGATATTTATATAATTGATTGTACATTATATGTGTTATACATATTTTACATCATTATAGCCCATTGTGTAGTCTGCATTCAGTAACTACTTATTAGTAAATTATTATCCACAGTCATGGAATGATAGTCTCTGAAATGAGAGTACCAAGGCAAGACAGGGAGGGTTATTCTGGTATGGGGAAATATGGGCTTAAGCCATGCACGCAGAATCATAATCTCAAGAATATAGGGGGAGGAAGTCCCCTGGATTAGTGAGTAACATGTTATATTTAGTTCTAGCTACTGCCAGCTTCAGAGAAATAGGAGCCACCTGGAGCACGTTGGAAGGAGTGTGACAAGATTGATAAGGATCTTAGCTCAGGCTGCTGTAACAAATACCAAAGATCGAGTACCTTAAATTAAAAGGTTTATTTTTTTATAGTTTAGGAGGCTAGAAGTCTGAGATTAGTGTGCCAACATGGTTGGGTTTGGGCTCTTTTCTTGGTGATGTCCTCACATGGCCCATTGGGGTCTCTTCATCTTATAAGGGCACTAATCTCATCATAGAAGCTCCACCCTAAACTTATTTATCTCCCAGGACCCCATCTCCAAATATCATCACATTGGAGGTTAGGGCTTCAACATAGGGATTTTGTGGGGGACACAAACCTTCAGTCCATAGCAGTGAGTGACTTGGAAAGCACGTTATACAAGGATTGGCTCAACTCTCTGGAGGCATGTACTCAGGGATGAAAGGGGTTCATGCTGGCATGATAGCTGTGTAAACATATCCGAAAGCCTGCTTTCTAGCAGCAGGATTAGGCTTCTTTTGTGTGTGTCTTCATAGTGCAGAACTAAGATTGGTGGATAGAAAATACTGGAGAATGTGGAAGTGGGATCCCTCCTGAACATGCTCCATGGCACAGCTCACACTTGCCTTTTATGGGTGGGGATCTCTAAAGTCCCAAATCCTCAAACTGCTGGGTGTTTACCACGTTCAAAGATGAGTATCACACAAAACTCAAAATTGCTTTTTGAATGAGATACAGGGAGACTTAGGTACAAACATTGGGTGCCTATCCTCTGCTTGGAAATCTTCAGACCTAAAATGAATATGAGAAAGGAAGCATTTCACAAAGCAAATGAGCCTAAGTCATTGCTTAAAATCTAAACTTTGGGAGTTAGGGTCACAAACCCAGAAGATCTATGGTATCACCTTGAGAAGACTCCGAAGTGTGTGTATAACTAGCAGTGACTGAATAACTAGGGGTATCTGAATAATTATAGCATCAGATATAGTCAAAGTTTGAAAGTCATTTGTCTGGTTTCTATCACTGTCACTTATTTCTAACAGAGACAGTGGCAGTGGGCTCTTGAGGTCTTGGAAAGAGTTAAGCCTCCCTAATTTGCCATTGGAGATTTCTCCCTGATTCTTCCAGGCATGTGAACGAAGGAGCTATCTTCTTTTATCCAACCACTTGGGAAACTGAGTTCTTCCAGCTGGCCCTAATTCTGGGGTTTTCAAACACAGAACAGAGTGGTTGCTAAAAAAAGCGTGCTTCTCTACCCCAACATCTGTTTCCCTCACTGAACCATGCTTTGTACCACACAGCCTAATTAAAAGACTTTTACACATAGCTACATATTACATTTTATATCTTCTCAGGGAAAAAGCAAGACTGAGCAATGAAGGAAAATGAGCCGTGTCAACAAAAGCAGATGAGCTATTTTGCAACTATTCTGTTTAGACTTATTTGTTGGTAAAACAACGTGTTCTTAAATTTTCTTGAGTAACTTGCCTTCCAAGCCTATGCAAATGACATAGAATGATGACTGTCTGGATATAATTTTTTTTAAAAAAACTCTCCATCTGTCCACTTTATATGACATCCTGGATTTCTCATGCATACTTTACCCGCAGAAAATTGGTCTTAGATGTGTCAGTGCAATTAACAGAAATGTTCCAGCTCAGAAACGCTTTTGA
Source organism: Cheirogaleus medius (assembly GCA_008086735.1). Classification (NCBI taxonomy): domain Eukaryota; kingdom Metazoa; phylum Chordata; class Mammalia; order Primates; family Cheirogaleidae; genus Cheirogaleus; species Cheirogaleus medius. The sequence continues at coordinate 16,905,769 of VBSM01001265.1, forward strand.
GCATAATTCTTCATAATTAAACAGGAACTAGCAGAGCATTTTAAAAATGTGTGTCTCTTTGGATAGTAATAGGAACAACCATGACCAAATTATCTGGAACCTGGATCATGACAGTGAAGCTGAAATGTAAAAATGGAATTGGAAAATGGAGCTATGCACCAAAAATGAGGACCAAAGGGTGTGTCTCTATGAATTTATCTGAGCCAGATCTTTAGATGGAAGAAGAGAATGAGTTCAAACAACTCACCGTTTTGTTTTTCATTCAGTTGACATTGATTGCTTAGATCCGTGGTTCTTAACCTTTTTGAGGTCACAGACTTTTTTGAGAATTTGATGAAAACTTCAGCATTTATCTCCAAAATGACTCATTCTCACGTGGGTAGTTTGAATTATACAGAGATCAAATAAGAGCCTCATATGAGGATGTTAAGAGGGTAGGCGCGCAATGTAAACTGAAGGTCTAATCTGCAGCTCAGAACTTAACTAACACTATTTTTCATGTGAATTACCATCTCTGGTTCTAGAGGTTCACACCTATATTTTAACAACTTGCTAAACATCACTATGGACTATCCATCCATATATGCCATCAGTAATTCAAATTCAATCTGCCTAATATTTAACATCCAAGTTCAAAATCTGAGTCTTTTCCACTTCTCTTTCTCCTACATTCCTCTTAGCAGTTGGTTAACACATTCCAGCTGCCACATACCTGTAATCTCTTACATATAATCTCTCTTTGTTGCTCCCTTTGCTAGTCAGGTCCTTATTTCTTCTAATCTATGATTTGGCTATAGAGTTCTAACTGGTCTTCTCATCTGCATCAGTAAATCACAGTTCTGACTTTTCCAATTTTGATATAATGACTCAAAAGCATTTAAATTTCTGCATTATCTCATGAACAATATCCAAAATTTTTAACACAATATTCAAGACCTGCCACCAGAAATGTTGATTCCTATATTTTGACTAAAATTCTCCTCTTTACCTGGTGACTTCATGTCTTTTTGCAGAGCCCTTAACCCTTTCTTAAGAATCTCTTCTTACCCCTCGCACTTGTCTTTCTTTCCGTTGTCATTTTTCCTTTTGGAGAAGTATTTTTTTCTTCTGAACTTCCATAGCATTATACCTGCATCTGCTCCTGCATCTCCAGCCTTTGTTGAGGGGTAATTTATATAACATAAAATTAATCTATTTCAAGTGTGTGACATAAATTTACACAGTTGTGTAACCATGCCCACAATCCAGTTCTGCATATATTTTTAACTTAATAGCTACAGTATCAGGCACCACGATCAACATTTTACATTCATAATTATAACCATTTTTAAAGTAGTAATTATTTCTGTTTTATGAATTAAGAACTTAAGGGTTAGAGATATTAAGTATTAAATAATTGTCTAAAGTCACACAACCATTTAGAGGCTGAAGCAGGATTGGAGTTCCGATCTGCCTGATTGCAAAGGCCATATTTTTAGGCAATATGACAGTATGTTCCTCAAATTTAAAAAATCCTACTTTAAAACTGTAATTCACCAAATAAACAGTGGATTTGTTTTATCCAGTATTGTATCCAAGGTGCCTAGCACACATATATGCAAGCAGTCAGTAAATATCTGTTAAGTGACTTTATGAATGCATAACTATGTTTCATCATGGGATTATTTTAGAATTATACCACTGTTTTTTTGTCCAAATAATAGGCAATTGCTTGCCTTAGGAGTTGGTATAATTTGGGATTGGAAATTGTGATTTAAGCCAAGGTGGGAGGGGTAAAGTTTTGTTGATTCTATTGTCACATAATGAGGATGAGTAGGGCCACTAATTTATGCCACCCTTGATACGAATTGATAAATAATTCCTTATGGCTTCTGTTTCCTAATTTATAACATGCAGTGGTAGTACCCTAAATACTTGTTTTGAAGAATGATTATAGTGAGAAAAATGTGGGAATAAAAGTAGGAAAAACTAAAAAAGGAAGGAAATAAGGAGGAAAAGAAGAAAGGAAGAAAGGAAGGAAGTAGAAAGGATGGAAGGCAGGAAAAATTACTGACTACATTTAGGGGAACATGTACAACTTCTTTTTCTATTTCTTATGTCTCAACATTATATCGATCCCATTTCCTCCTTGCAGTAAAGAATATACACTCATAATTCTTTTTTGATTGTCCTGAGTTCTAGGATTTTCTAGATAATTATAATCAAATAAAACATTTTCTGCTGGTGGCTTTAACCTCATTTTACCAATCATTAAACTTTGCCAAATATGAAAAAAAAAAGAAGGGAAGAATTAAAGAAAGGGAAAACCAAGGAAGGAAAGAAATAATAAAAGGGAAAGAAGAAAAGAAGGAAGGAAAGAAGGAAAAGAAAAGTGATTGAAATAATAAAAGAAAAAATATAGAGGAAACAAAGAAAACAAAGAGGAAAAGGGAGAAGAAAAAAAGGAAATTTAAAAAGAGAATGGAATAGAAGGAGCATAGCAAAAATGAAAGGAAGAAAAGAGAAAAACTTAGCTTAGACAATTTTAGCCCAGGCTATGCATTTTGAAGCAAAATTTTCTGAATCCACACTTTAACCACAAACCTTGAAATGTAGTTTGAACTGGAAACAGTCTCCACCCTGACATTTCTCCAAATGTTTTACTGCTATAAAGACTGCCTCATGCATGAGATCCTCTCTGAGCCCCAGGCTGTGTTTGAAAGCAAACCTGGAAGCACTGGTTTTCCATTTCCACAAGAAGTGAAGGGTTCTCGCCTTCTGTTATCCAGACATGGAAGGGCTCAATTCGCAAATACACACTGCCAAGGGTATGTGAGTTTTACATTGCTGCCTGGAGGCCAGCTTGTTTATGTCTTTCCTGATCCTATTCCAATGTGATCTCAGACATCATGACAGGGATTCTATATCATTCCGTTGAAAGTCATCCTCATTAAGTGAATCCTAGAAGGCTCTGCAAGGCAGAATAAAGAAGGCCTTGGCTTGACTTGGGGACTCTGCAAAGGGAAAGAATGTTGGACTTTTCTATCTAAAGTTTAATGTTCAGTTCTCAAGATAATTCATGAATCACGTAAGCCCTCTTGAATCTGCCTTGCAAATGGACTATATATTTTGTTTATTTGGAAAAATCTATATATCCACTTCTGCCCAACTGCTATATTTTTCAAGACACTGATTTGCTATCTGTTTTATATTGAGGCAAAATGATAAAACATATCTATAGCTCACAGAGAAGTTTGTGTGTAATCTCAGCTCTTCTAGCATATTCTTCACCAGAGTACTGGGAGACACTGGTTCAGTCATTCATATTTGTCAGAGCTTAATTATTTTTAAAATGCAGTTAAAGCCAGTCACGATGGTTTATTTAACTGTGATTTTACTGGATCCATATTAACTAGAAATCTTAGCATTTTGAAACATTCAAAATCAAATGGGGTATATATCATTTATGTTTTGCAAGGAGGAAAGGTGATGGATATACCATTGAGACATCACCAGTAAAGAAGGAATTTGATCATGTTTCCTTTGTAGTTAGTGATTTCTCCTTATTTCAGAATCAAATGTGTTCATCATCTTAAAACATCTGGGATTAAGTAAACATTCCCAGAACATTTTGACACTAATCTACTCATGCCATAATCATATACAAATGTATAAAATGAAATATTCCAGATACCACATTGGTTTTTTTTTCCTTAGAGAGATAGTAGTGACCTTGCAGACAATGAATGCCTTCAGAGAGGAAAAGAAAATTCTATGGGAAAGAAATTTTCATGTTCTCCTTTAGCCTATAGATTCAAGTTATCCATTCACAGAAGCTCCAATAGTCAGATGACTGTGATATTTGCTAAGTATTTCAGATTTGATCTAATTTGGTTACATTTAAAGGGGAAATATATTATTGGGTTTTAGACATGAAGCACTAGGACCTTTCAGCAGATCCTCCCTCTAGAGAAATTTATGACCCAGCCCTGGTGGATGCGTATCTGCTCTCAGGAGATGGCATTCATCACGGGCTGTCCAGCTACCCCACTTCTCTCCAGTCTCTTCCATTCATTCCCTTGTCCCGAACAAGCTGTGTGACCTTAAGATCCCTGAAGACTCCACTTACATCTCTGGCCTTTATACTTTTTGATCTCTCTCTGGAAAGTGCCACCCTACTGGGGTAACCCTATTTATCTGCTTTACTTTTACCTATTAATTAACACTTCGTGAGAGCTTACTATGGGGCAGATGATGTTCTCAGTGCTCCATAGATGTGGACTAAACCCTCATAATTCATTCGTTTTCCCAGTTTTAAAGATTACTGAGGTAGAGTTTAAATAGCCTGTCCATTCATTGCCTCCTGTGTGTCTAACTCAGCAGATTTTAGCCCAGGGAGCTGGACCTCAGTCTGTGCTCTTAATGTCATGCCATACTCTCGCCTTCTCTGAGAAGACTTCTTTGTTTTATCTAAGGCCGGGTTTACTGTTTTGTTTTGTTTTCCCCACATGTTCTGACAGTCTCTTGTATTCACACTCTATTATTGTACTTAGTATTATACTATGCTGCAATCACCAATTTCTTTATCTCTTTCCACAAATAAGTGGTGAGCTGCTTGAGAGAAGGCACTGTTTCTTTATCTTTTTCCTCTACTTAGTACCTGACATATAGTAGAGTACCTGACATGTACTTAGTACCTGACACTGTTAATAAATATTGAAAGAATGTATGAAGTGGTTGGCTGGATCATAGACCACCTCGACAATTCTGCTTCTCTGGGTTGGCTAGTTCACAGTAAAAACCACAGATAGCCACTTGGCTTAGAAATTTCTCCCTGATTTTGCAAATATCTTATTTTGTTCCTGGATACTGTACATCATGTAGATAAAGCCTTATTTAATCATAAAATGTTTATTAAGCATATAGCATTTTCCAGATACTGTTCTAGGCACTGGGGATATATTAGCATGTATGAACAAGATAAACAAAGATCCCTGCCTTCAAGAAGCTTATATTCTAGTCAACAGTCACAGGCTGGGTTCTCTGGGAAACACACTCTGATACAGAGTTTAGAAGAGAGGATGTTTATTATGGGATCAATGATGGAAGGGCAAGAATGCAGGATTGGACAGAGGAAAAAGCTGAGCTGCAGTGCAGGCTCCACAGTAGTCTTGGCCTCCCATAAGGATGTTTGGAGCTAAAATAGCCCATCAGAGTTGCCCCAGCTGAAATGAATAGACTTTTATCCCCCCACCTTGGTTAATCATTGTATCTGAGCTCTCCCAGGGAGGAAATGATCTTGGGCAAGGTGGCTGTCTGCAGCTGAGACAATCGCTGAAGGGGCAGACAGCTGAAGTCTCTCTGATGAGAGACGGGGGATTTGACAATACATCACCATGTTCGCTACATCGTATGCTACATGCTGCATATCATGTAGTTCCAGTATAGATATACTTAAAAAATATAAGCCCAAATCCAAAATCCCTGGGTGTTTTGCTTATTTTTCGGTTTGTTTTTAAGTAACAAACGATGTCAAAAAATAGAGACAGTTGATCAAATTGGTATGCTTTAAGAAACGAGAACATTGTGTTGATTATTCTATAGGGAACTACAAATAATATAGAAATGTGATGATTTCAATTTCATACAATTTTATTATTTTAAGTACATGCAATTTTTAAAAATAAATGGGTGCTTCAAATCTCTTTTATAAAAGTGGCACGGAAAACACATAGGTACACACTTACATACATACTACATACGTAAAAGAGAAAGCTCAGTGTGATTCGATATTTACAACCTTATAGACTTCAAAAATATTAACCCGCCAAGAAGAGAAAAAGTCTTTGTCAAAATACCTCTACCAAACTTTGGCTTAAAAAGTACAGCCACTGTACAATTTGGGTCAACTCCAATGTTTGGGAATGAGGAGGCTGAAGAAGATTATGAGATCCATCAAAGAAAGGCCTCTTTTTGCTGGCTCTCCAATCTCTAATTTTGCTTCTCTCTTGTCCGTTAAGTATTGAAAACGGTTTGGTTAATTCTAGAGGCATGCTTTTGGCCACCTTCATTGTCTCTGCTTTCTCTTCTCCCCTCCTCACCTCCATGATTCTAAGAAATGATTCTGGCTATCATAGTGCAGCATGACGGATAGTTTTAACCCTCATGTTTATAAACTTTTCTGGCTCAACCTTGAGGGCTAGACCTGAATTATGAGTATGTTCACTGTCTTTATCAATAACATTTAGCTATTTTCCACGTCCAGTTAAAGTGATCAAAGACATAGAGATCCAATATCATTCTAGTTAACAACTAGGTACCTAAGTAAAACATATTTGATCAGAATTCCAAAATTATCTCTTCCTTGCTGTGTGATCTTCCTTGCTGTGTGATCCTTGCTATGTGAGCTTACCTCTCTGAGTCTTATTTCTCCTCTGTAAAACAGGAAAAAATAGTAGCCATTTGAGGAACGCAGTAAATAGCACACTTGGTGTGGTGTTTAGCAAATAATAAACAATAAATAAATAGTATCTTTAAATATTTTTATCATTTTTAGTGTTATTATTATTATTAACATTAGCATAAAGGGATTGTAGTTGATGTAAACAAAATGGTAAGCTGCTCAGCTGGGTCATATTGTCCTCAGGAGACCACTGTATTAAGAGAAGAATGGCAGCTGGTATGGTACATAGCACAGAATCGAGGTGTAAAAACATACCGATACATCTCCGCTCTTTCAGGGGAGGAGCACAGTAGTTTCTAGGCACTGTACCTTTGGCCCTGGAGAAGAGAATATCAATTTATCAGCATCCTATAGCTTGAGGTATCCAATGCTTAAAAACATGCAACACCTCTTGGTCTAAGTTTCCTTTTTTTAAAGATGAGAACTTGTAGATGCTCTTTTAAATGGTGTTTTATGGCTAAGTACATTTGAATAATGTTGCAAATGGTTACTCCTCTAGAATAGACATGAGCATATTAAAAGCTCTGAATAATCTTGTGATTAAAGTGTCCTATTTAACTTAAAACTGACATTTTCCCAACCATATTTGCCACATTCACATAGATTGCTGCTCTGCCTCCATTATTTTTTTGTCCTGAAACCTAAACATAATCCAAGGAATGAGTGTTTCCTAGATGACTCCAACATTTCCTGAGCAGATAATTGTCCTTCATTCTGGAACCAGGGATGTCTTCTCCACCACCCAGGTGAAGTTAGTCTTTTGTGAGTGGAGTTAGCAAATCCATCTTCCAGAACCAATTCATCTCTGGGTGAACTGTTAAAATCTGATTTATGAACCTGTAAAATAAGCCCATAAACTATCTATGAGTAAAAGATGTGATGGAGCAGAAAGGCAGTAACCTTGGCTTTAAAAAAACAAAGGTTTGGGCCAGGCATGGTGGTTCATACCTATAATCCAGCACTTTGAAAGGCTGAGGCAGAAGCATCAGTTGAGGGCAAGAATTCAAGACCAGCCTGGGCAACATAGTGAGACCTCATCTTTCCAAAAAAATTAGCCAGGCATGGTGACACATGCCTGTAGTCCTAACTACTTGGAAAGCTGAGGTGAGGGGGTTGCTAGGAGTTCAAGGCTGCAGTGGGCTATGATCATGCTACTGTACTCCAGCCTGGGTGATAGAGTGAGACCTTGTCTCAAAACAAACAAACAAAAAAACAAGGGTTTAGGTACCAGAGTAAACAGTCTTCAGCAAATCACTTATTAATTCATTAAACTCTCTGCTCTCCATTTTCCCTTTTCTTTAGTAAGAGGATAATAGTGCCAATTTCACATTTTGCTATGTAGTTACATGGTATCATTATGATACAGAAACCCTGAAATTGTTAACCCCATAGCTGTAAGACATTTGAGAAATTGTCTTTTGTAGACCCTATCTTAGAAAAGCAAATGTCCTAATCACTACCATGAGGGCCCCTGGTCAATTTAACTCCCAACTCAAAGCAAGAAAATTTTGCAGATGGAAAGAATATGTCTCCTCAAATATAATGTCAGGCTCTCAACAAATACTTGTCCAATTTATTTAAATTGAAAACATTTTATGGAGCATCTAGCTGATGTACAAACTCGGAGTATGCAAAAACTGGCTTTATTTTTCCCATAATTGTCTTTCTATCCTGACTCTGTAGTCTATCTGCCACAGGTCACTTGATCTAGTCACTTCTAGGTGATCTCAGTCAATTCAGGCATAAAGATCAGGCACATTCAAGATTTTCTTAGTGTTCTACAGCCCTCTTCTCCCCAGTTTCTGCGACTCATGTCCATAAAACGGTCATCTGCACTGATATCTTCTGAGACGTACAGTTGTACCGTCTTCTCTTTAATCATCTGCTGAGAAGACTGAAATTTACCCATGTTGATATCTATAGAGAAGTCTGTGCCCCTACCTGCCTCTGTCTTCCATGACCCCATTCTACCTTCTTCATCCCTTTGCTCCCTTCTTCTTCCTCTTCCCAATATCCTTCTTGCCTTCTTCCTCACTTTCTCTTCTCTTTCATTTGTTTGTTTTTCTTTCTCTCATCAACACACACACACACACACACCCTTCATCTACTGAACACACAGTAAGTGTCGGTCCCACAAAAGTTACTAAGGTGTGGTTCTTGGCCTTAAGGAGTTCTCAAATAAACCTGATCATCAAGGTGAGGTCAAAAATGTCAGCCTTGAATAAGTCTAAATCTCTTAAAAGAACTTTTCCATTGAGGAAGCCAAATCTCCATACACCAAAGACACTGAATCCGAAGATCACCCTTTGAATCATTTGATACGGAATCCAGCCCATCACCTGGCTCAGTGCCAGGGATAGGAGCACTGCAGGGACTCCACAGGTTTTCTTTGTTTGAGGATAAGGAGGGGGAGGCTCATCTTCATTTTCTCTTGCTAATCACCATCACTTTGACTGCGGTTACTGATGAGGTAAATTCCCTCTGCAAGCTGAGACAATATTTTCCAATGGAAAGCAAGTTTTGTTTTGCATTTTCTCCTTCTCATCATCACAAGCCGTGCTTAGGTTCCCAGCTCCGATCTGCCCACAACAACCATCTGGCCCGCAGCTGCTGTGTCCAAGTGGAAACACTCCGGCATGAGATGAGCAGTCCAAGGGTTCCTTTTACTTCTTGTAAATGACAACTTCTGCATTGCAGGTTACCCCATCCCTTCCACTAGAAAGGCAACAGCTGTCATCTTCTTTTCTTTTTTATGCATGGTTGTTTACAGTGGGAACACATGTGTCAGACATGTGGCAGGGGACTGGTAGGCTTCAACTGTGCATGACCAGTTGCATTTCATTGATTCTGAGAGTACAGCTCCCAGGGAGAAGCTTAGACGCTGAAGTGGCAAAGTCAGAGTTGTGGACTCCAGCCAGAGGCATGTTCCTTTGCCTGCTGATTGAGTGCTAACAGGGTCCCAGCCCTAGGGAATAACTATCCTTTCCTTTTTTTTGCCCTGACCAAGCCCCCAGTGATGTGGTTAGGAATACAGTAATAATCATTAATATTTATAAAGTGCTTATTATGTGCCTGGCACTGTACTGAGTTCTTTATAAGAATTATCTTACTAACCACTCTTTGAGGTGGTTATAAATATTATCCCACTGAAAAATTTTGAAATCTTTGTTGTCCAAGGTCACACAGCTTGTCCAGTCCACTTTCCTGTGCTTTGCTTTCTCAATGGCAGGATTGTTGTAAACTGCTTGAGGATAGGAATCATGAATTTTCCGGCAATGAGTTCTCTGTACTTAGCACAATGCCTCACTCAACAGAAGATCCTAAAAAAAACCCAAAACAAACCCCCCAAGCCCCCCAAAACTTGTGGCATGAATAGAAGTTGAATGAACAGAATTGAATGAATAGATACTAAGTTTATGCCATTAAAGGCTATCTGTTCATTCTCCTCTAAAAATCATGAATCTCTCCAACCAACTTTATTGGAAGTCATCTACACTCAGGAATTGGTAGAGAAAAATGCACTGTTATGCTGGCCTCTACTAGGACTACTCCCACTCCTACATAATCTGGCTCTTCTTATCTGAAAATAAATTACAATTAACGTTGTTTTATTTCTGCCTTCAGTTTTCCCTTTAGTCATGGTGTTTGCTTTATTAAAATGTCCTCCTTGTTCTGCCTGTTCCATCCTGTCTACCTTCAAGATTCAGCTCAGACCTCATCTCCTCCAGAAAATGTCACCAAGAGTTCCCTCTTGAACACCAGTTGGAATGCAGTGATTGCCAGGAACCCAGCAGATTACGTTTAGAGGCTGAGGGCTTGGGTTCACTGGGTAAAGAGAGCTTTGTGCAGATACAGTCCTATATCCTGGACAGTCTGGGATGGTGGTTAATAATAACTCAGTGGTTCAGCCTCTGTGGCCAGACCTTTGGTATCATATTCTTCATGGCTAATGCATCCTTCTTTCGTTTGCTTCTTTTCATCCATAGGGTTCAAACTGTGCCTCTGTATATAGATAGTGCCATATAATGAGACTATTTCTTCATGTAGAGATATTAGACAGTATTCAAATGAACATTTAAGTGTTTACTCTGTGTCAGGCAGTTTACCTACATCATAGCATGAGTACAGTAATCAAAGAACAGGGCCAGACTAAACTGAAACAAAATATACTAGTTTCCTGAGCTGGGATTTTAGGGAGACCATGGAGGTCTTATGGATTCCTTCTCCCTAAATATTCTTTCTTACTTTTGCTGCTTCTTAAAGTTCCACTCTTGGAATACCATGTTCTTAAAGCTGGTCCTATACAGAGGCAGCCATTTAGGTTTTGATGACCATAATATTATGTCTTGAGAGTTTTTCTTCTGGAAATGTTGCCCACCCAGAGACTCCAGCTGTCAGGCTGGCTGTGAGCTTTGCTTTGCTCCCTGGCTGGGCACGTCTGTGTTTTAGAACTAGAGTCACAATAACCTCACAGCTGATATTTAATCAGAGCACCATAGTTCACAAAATGTTTTCAGAGGGCCACTCCTGAGCCTTAAATTCCCTATAAAGGATAAGAGGATTTTCATCCTTATTTTGCAAATGAAGAAATCAAAACTTAAAGAGACCAAGTTTCTGGCCCAAGGTCATGCAGCCAATAAATGAAGGGCTGACGTGTTCCTAGTTCCCAGCCTTTTCCATTATACAATGCTTCTCATTCTTCACGTTGCCTCAGACGGTGCTAACCGCATTAGAATTACCTGGGATGCTTATTAAAAAATACCAGAGCAAAAGCCTCACCCCAAGTGATTCTAGTTTCATTGGTGTGGGTGGGGCCTGCCATTGATATTTTTTTGTGTTCCCTATTTCTAATGTGAGAACCATTGATCTGGAATCTTTATTTGCATGACACTTGGTGAACTCCAAAAATCTCTGTGAATTGAAAGCAATATAAATATTAGTGTTTTCTTCTTTGCAGCAGTTGCCGAAAGCCAGACTGCTAAACCACTGAATTCCTGGAGAAGTAAATTTTCTGGGGATATGCAAGCTTCAAAATCCAACTTTTCTGTCTTCTACCAGACAGTTTTCTATTCCAGACTGTATGCTGCCCCAAGCAAAATTAAAGGCAAAGGTTATCTCCTTTACCTGACTAGCTGTTGGTATTTATACAGTTGTTTGTGCTTCAGCAACTGCTCTGCCATGGAAATAGTATTTAAAAGAGCTATCACCAGCTCACTTTTTTATGTGACCAGCTGCCTAAAGGAAAAATGTTAACTAGTTTACAGTTTATACTTTCTCAGAAGTTTTTATGGTGAAAACGTATCTTCCAATGAGTACATTCCTCTCTTTCTCTGGGTTTCAAGCATAACACTTTAAATGTGATCAGTGGCTTGGACCCAGAGGCACAGTCTACTAGCCCCATGCCAGTGAGGCCAGTTTGCTAAGCAGCAGCAGGCAAGCTGCAGAGCCACCCCCGCTGCCTGTTCTTCTAAGCTCACCTGGAATTGAATCCCACTGCTTTCTTAGGGGTCCTCATGTTGAGTAAAAGGGCAGGCTTAGTTCTCCCTTCAGTGCCTGCCATGGAAGATGGGTCTGATGTAGAGGGGAAGTTACAGGGAAAAGTGAAGAGAGGCAAAAGTGAAGGGAGAATTTCTTCTGAGTAATTAAAACCTAGTTAATCAGAAACTTCAATTAATCAGAACTCCCTTTCATTTCAGTAGGAAGAGATAAACTCTAACAAGACAAATTTATTATAAAAGCAATTTTTAAAAAAATCCTTCCTGGGGGCCATGTCCTAGGTTCTATTAGGTTGTAAGAATTTGAAGTTAGGGATGGTCTGGATTCATCTTTGTATTCTCCTCCCCTAAGGCAGTGCCTAGAATATATTTGTACTTAATATGTTTGTTTCTAAACTTATTTTTATTTATCAAATTAACATATGCTCATAGTTTAAATTTTTAAAAAGCCAGTGATATCTTTAAGCCCTTATGATGAAACCCAGTAGTCTCCTGCTTTCTCCCATTGCATTCTAGTTCCATTCTCTAGCAACTTTCAAATATTTTGACTATTTTTCTGTGACATTTTCTTTCTTATTTTTAAATAATACTTAAATGCTGATTTTTTTGATTTACAGATTTTAGAAATTATTTATTAATCTGGTGTCAACTTTAGAAGTTATTTATTAACCTTTTATGGTAGATGAGAATTTAGTTTATGTGTAACTTCCATTTCCCAGAATTTTTAATCCCTGTCCCCCTTTGAGCACAGTTATGTCACAATTTTGTTAAAGAAAAAGTCACTAGTCCTCCATTATGGTTTTGCTTTCTGTGGTTTCAGTTGCTCGTGGTCAACCAATGTTGGAAAATATTAAGATATTTTGAAAGAGAAAGAGAGTGTGTATGTGTATTCATGCTCATTCACATAACTTTTATTGTAGTATATTGTTATAATTTTTTAAATTTTGTTATTAGTTATTGTTAATCTTATACTATGCCTAATTTATAAATTAAACTTTATCATTGGTATGCATGTATAGGAAAAGGCATAGTTCAGCATACATAGGGTTCGTCACTATTTGCAGTTTCAGATGTCCACTGTGGTCTTAGGGTGTAACCCCTGCAGATAAGTGGGAGACTACTGTCTACATAAATATTATTTGTTAATGAACCAAGAAGTACACTATGATTATATTTTTTCTTGTATGCTTCGTTTTCTTTCTCCAGTGAATTGCCTGTTTTTATGCTTATTTCTCTTTATTTGCTGAAATTATCTATATATTTTTTCAATAATTACATTTAAGTGCAATACAATTTCAATAGATCTCTCAATATTGTTTTTCACATGTATTGATAATGTGTCACAGGTATCAAATCTTTGTTCCATTTTGACATTTTTCTTTTAAAGACCTTTTTTTCCCTATTTTGCTCAAATATTGACAGTCTGTTCTACAGAAATGCTGTGCAACCGTCATCCTGCCTGTAGTAAGCCGCCTCCACGATGGCCCTAAAAATCCCCTCCTCTTGGTGCTCATGCTCATGTGTAATCCTCTCTCCTTGAGTGTGAGTTGAAAATATTTACTTATTCTAGCAAACAATATATGACAGAAGAGATGGGATGTTGCTTTCTGAACAAAAAGATTATGGCTTCTACCTTGGAATCTCTTTTGTAGGCACTTGGGCTCTCCTGCTTGCTTTCTCTTCAGTTGCCTACTTCTAGGGGAATCAGATGCTATATTGTGAGGCAGGTTTATGTCTTCAGGATCTACCAAAATGAGTGAGCTTGGAAGCAGATTCCCGTTCAGCTCCGATGTTCACCCCACTTGAGCTTCCAGATAAGATTGCAGTCCCAGCTGTAGTATTTAGAGTGTTGGAGTACTTCTTCACTTTTAAGTACCAGTGTACTTCTCTTTTCCTCTTTTATTGGGGAGTGAGAGTGGGGGTGCCTTAGTCTGTTTTATACTGCTGTAATAGAATACCTGAGCCTAGGTAATTTACAAAGAACAGAGAGTTATTTCTTTCAGTTCTGGAGGCTGGGAAATCCAAGGTTATGGGACTCACAAGAGTCTTCTTGCTGCATTCCACCATGGCAGAAGGCAAAATAGCAAGCGAACACATATTAGACAAACAGGAAGAAAGGGGACCAAATGTATCCTTTTATCAGGAACCCACTCCTGCCATAAGTAACCCATTCTAGCGATAACATTATTAATCCATACATGAGGGCAGAAACCTCTTGATCTAGTCACCTCTTAAAGGCCCCACCTCTCAACACTGTTGCACTGGGGGTGGGAGACAGATTCAAACCATAGCGAGGAGTTTCCTATGTTTCCTGAATACCATATCTTCTGTCTTGACTTGCTTTTTCATTTGTTGCAGAACATTCTCTAGTATTTTTCTAAGACAGGGGGCATGGGAAGTAAAGTTTTTGAGTTTTGGCATGTTTGAATATGCATATATCTTTACATGATCCACACATTTGCTTGATAATTTGACTTGGCATTAAGTCTAAGTTGAAAATAGTTTTGCATTTAGAATTCGAAGACATTGACTTGGTTTCCAGTGTTGTTATGGAAAAGTCTGCTATCACTCTGTTTCCTGTTAAAGCCTATGTGACATAGTGTATGTGTGTGTGTGTGTGTATGTGTGTGTGTGTGTTGTGTGTTGTGTGTGTTTCTGGCAATGTGTAGGATCTTCTCTGATCTCAATATATTTTAACACTGACAATACTGTGCCTTAGTATGATTTATTGACTATTATCTGTTTATTCAATATGCCAGACAAAGACTTGAAATTCAACCAGTGCACACAAATGCAGGATATAAGTCAAGGTCCATTCTGATTGGGTGGTGCCTATGATAGATACTGTAACGTGCCACCCAGATCCCCCTTCAAGAATGAAGTATTTATTCCTCCATCTGCTGGGTGTACTACTAGATGACAGCCCCCAGCTGAGATCCCTCTAGTCTGAGCTGAAGAAAACTATCACATTTGTAGTCATGCCCCCTTCCAGGAGCAACATGCATCAATGACTGGTCGATGTTGAGTGTAAGGGCCTGATCCTGTTCCCTCAATTAGGGATAGGTGTGAAAGGTTTAGACTCCAACTCCCAGCATTCAGGTCATCTGGAACTTCGTTGGGACAGTGTCAAAGCTTAATTTGCTCTTTGTCCCAATTCTGAATTTCTGTTCCACAGATACTGAATCCAGGAGCACTCCTTAATAAACATTCTGCATACTGATTCTCTGTCTTATAGTAGCTTCCCTGTGACAATTTAAAACAGTGCCAATGTTGTACCGATGTTGAATATTTTCAGTGTCAGCCATGCCTGGGCAGCTGGTGGCCCCTAGGTTGCATCAATCTGGAGTCACATGCCCTTCAGTTTGGGGATTGTTCCTTGGATAATTTATTTGGTGATTTCTTTCCCACTATTTTCTCTTTTTTTCTCTTTATGGATATCTTTGGTTGAATGGTGGACCTTCTTGATTGAACTTATTATTTTATCTTTTTCCATCTATTTTTTATATTTTATAATCTTTTACTTATACTACCTTAATGATTTCCTTGACTTATCTTTGAATATTTTAATTCATTTTTTATTTGGTGATCATATACTAATTTCTAAATGATCTTTATTATTCTATGGTTGTTTCCTTTCCCCTCCCACCCTCCTTTCTTCCTTCTCTTTCTCTGCCTCTCTCTCTCTTCTTCCTGGAACCCTCTTTTTATTTTATGGACACAATATCTTATCTTCCTGAGTTTACTC
Source organism: Cheirogaleus medius (assembly GCA_008086735.1). Taxonomy (NCBI): domain Eukaryota; kingdom Metazoa; phylum Chordata; class Mammalia; order Primates; family Cheirogaleidae; genus Cheirogaleus; species Cheirogaleus medius. The sequence continues at coordinate 16,921,451 of VBSM01001265.1, forward strand.
CAGTTGATCATTCCATGTGTAGGGGTAGAGTTGAAGTTCTAAATATTATAAATACTGAGCCCAGATTAAAAACACACTATAAAGCTAAATTGATTCCTTCCTTCCTTCCTTCCTTCCTTCCTTCCTTCCTTCCTTCCTTCCTTCCCTCCTTCCTCCCTCCCTCCCTCCAGCCTCCTTACCTCCATCTCTATTCATAAATTAATTAACTATTATGTTCCATATACTGGGTAAAGCATAATAAGGAAGATGAAGCCTCTTTTCTATTAGCTTCAGACCTGGGAAAAAATTCTACCACTAATCAGGTCTTAGTGACTAAATTTAAAAGCAATGTCTCTCACAATCTAAAACAGAGTTTTGCATGGGGGTCCTGCAGGTTGATGAATTCCAAGTTCAGCCTGATAAGTTCTTCACTCAAGCTCTTGTATTATTGTGTATTTTTTACTTCCTCTCCATCCACCTCCTTCAACTCTACTTGACTGGTGGAGTAAGACATTAACTTTCATTTGTATATCTTTCCCCTACCTTCTGTTCCTCAGCGGCTGACCTATCTCATTGCCAGAAACTTTATTCTTAACATTGTAGGGGCTCCATAAGATTGTAAAAATAAAAATTTTAAACAAACAAAGCATACTAACAGAGAGGGCCAGATAAATTGCTGTGGGAATTTGAAGAGGAAATTTTGGAAGCAGTGTATTGGTGCAAAATCAAGAATGAGTAGGTAGAGCCCTGGACTCTGTGTGAAGTGGAAACATAATTATAAAATCTATTCCCTATGGGGACTGAAGAAACTACCTACCCTCTCTGAGCATTCATTTCACCTTGCTCTTGGTAAAATAACATAATAATTTCTTTCTTTCTCGACAACTCTGAACTGCAAGAGCATAAATTGGATAACATGTGTGAAAGCAATCTGAACTCCTTGGAAGTCAGGAGTGACAGTCCCAAGGCATGGTATTATGATTTTCTTCCTGAAATTTGGCACTTAAAATAGAGACCTGAATAACATTATTTTAAGTTAAAAGGATTAATATATTTCATTTATGATAATCTTTTAATTGCAAGAACCAAAAGGCATATAAAACATTGGTTCAGAAGACAATTAAAATTGGGATCACATGTTTTTAGAATTCAAAGTAGTTGCCTTACTTTATTAGTCAGCAGAGGCTAGGCTAATGCTGTGGTAACAAACAACCCCCAAATCTTAGTGATTTAACACTTCAAGTTTTTTCTCACTAATACAAAGTCAGCTGGAAGTCCAGGAAACTCTCCAGGGCCACCGCCAGGCAGTGATTCAGCAGTCCAAGCTACTTCAGTCTTGTGGCTCCACCATCTCCACGTGACACTTTCTCCAGGATCCCTGGGGCACAGCAAAAGGAGATTGGAGTTGATGCAGAGCTTTTCACTGTCTCAGCTTGGAAATGCCACATGTCATGCCTAATATTCATTAGTTGTATTTCATTAGGTGGAGCTAGACACATGCTCCCCACCCCCTCCATGCTGGGAAGTATAGTCTCCCATCTACACAGAAAGGAAAAGAGAACTGGGTACTGGGGAGAAGGAATAATGTCCACCATGCTACCAGACTTACAAACACAGTTGGAGCATGCCCCAAATTCCATGGATCATAAGGCATAACAGTGATAAAGATGAAAGGAAATCTAGCACTAAAAACTCATTTTAGAGACAGAAAAACTAGGTAGGGCTTTAAGCCCAAGGACATGAGGTCAGTAATCATGGGTCATGACAAGAACCCACAGCTCCCGAGCTCCTACTCCAATAGCATTTCGTAGTGCTTTCCTTGGGAGATTATTAAGTATCTCTCATACATAAAATTGATTCCATGGTTAAATTAATTCATCAACGGGGCTAAACATTAAGATAACAAGGCTAAATAAGTTTATTTGCAGTAGAACTTCTTAGAGCCCTTAACGTGATATGGTACATTGTGAATCTCAAAGTGCTAGAATATTAAGAAATTAATGACCATTTTTAAACACAGAAACAATGCTCTCAACTCCAATATTTATTTTCTTCACTGTACCTTGTAAGTGAGGATCATACTTCAGAAAATGCTACATCTGCAGTCCCCAACCCCTGGCATGCAGACCGGTACTGGTCCGTGGCTTGTTAGGAACTGGGCTGCACAGCAGGAGGTGAGTGGTGGGCAAGTGAAGGAAGCTTCATCCATATTTACAGCTGCTCCCCATTGCTCACCACTTGAACAGTGGCATTAGATTCTCATAGGAGTGTGAACCCTACTATAAACTGTGCATGTGAGGGATCTAGGTTGCATGCGCCTTATGAGAATCTAATGCCTGATGATCTGAGTTGGAGCTAAGGCAGTGATGTGAGTGCTGGGGAGCAGCTGCAAATACAGTGTATCATTAGCAGAGAGGTTTGAATGTACAGTGACCATAATAAATCAATTGCTTCCAGACTCATATCAAACCCTATCAGTGAGTGACAAGCGATAATTAAGCTGCATCTGGTGGCAAGCTTTATAGTGTCAAATGAGTTGATGTACTTCAATTGTACAGCTGCATCTGGTGGCAGGGTGTAAGTCAGAATCCAACACTTATTTTAGTCCGTGTGCAGCCCACCCATTATTTTATTTACCACTTTCAGCCTCTTTCCTGCACTGCGCACTTGTCTCAGTCACAGTTTTGGTAAGCCCACATGCTGACCCTAAGCAAAAATGAGTAAAAAACAAACGTCACTGGAGAGCTTCTTTGAGAAAGGGAAAAGACCCAATTATGAGATAGCAGAAGACTATAAAACTGTCAACAAAATGAAAGCTGCAGTTAAAAGAAAATACCAAGAGTCCTACTTAAATTGTGGGTTCATTGCAACAGGTGATTTACAGTTTCCAAGCCCGCTTTGTATAATATGTGTCGACCAGCTATCCAGTGCAGCCATGAAACCTTCAAAACTGCTTCACCACATTGAGACCAAGCACCTTGCATTAAAAAACAAGCCTTTGGGGTTTTTCAAAAGAAAAAAAACATGAACATGAGGAACAGAAGCAATTATTGAAGGCCACGACTTCATCAAATGTGTCTGCACTAAGAGCATCATTCTTTAGTGGCTAACCACATTGCTAAAGCTAAGAAGCCCTTTACTATTGGTGAAGACTTGATCCTGCCTGCTGCTAACAACATTTGCCGTGAACTTTTAGGAGAGGCTACAGTTCAAAAGGTGGCACATTATCAACCACATTAAATACATGCCCTTAACTCACATCTGTTCACACAGCTCTGTGAGGAGGTGGACGCAGAGCACACATGTCTTCTCTTACACACAGAAGTGAGATGGCTTTCTAAAGGTAGATCACAAGCCAAAGTTTTTGAGTTATGAGAGCTGCTCCAGAGATTTATTTTAGAAAAATAATCACCACTGGCTGCACATTTCAATGACATAGAATGGGTTGCAAAACCTGCTTACTTGTGTGACATATTCAACCTGTTCAATGAACTCAATCTGTCACTTCAGGGGAGAACAGCAACTGCATTCAAGTCGGCAGATAAAATGGTTGCATTCAAAGCCAAACTGGAATTATGGGGGTGACAAGTGAACATTGGGATTTTGACATGTTTCAAATATTAGCAGAGCTTTTGAAAGAGACCGAGCCAGGGCCTTCTTTCTCCCAGCTGGTGCATGATCACCTATCTCAGCTTTCAAAAGAGTTTGAGCATTACTTCCCAACCATAAAAGACCCCTGAACTGGGAAGGAATGGATCCATGCCCCATTTGTGAATAAGCCAGGCAAATTGACTTTGCCTATGCTATTAATAGAAGAGGATTAACTGCTTAAGATCACAAAATATGGTAGCCTTAAAAGTATGTATGTTTGAGGCAACTTCAAACCTCCATGTATTCTGGGTTAAAGTCAAAGCAGAATATCCTGAGATTTCCACAAAAGCGCTGAAAGGCCTACTTCCATTTCTAACACTCTGTCTTTGTGAAGCAGGATTTTCTGCAGTGACAGCAGCCAAAATGAGATTACAGAGTAGATTGTACATGACACTTCAGATGTCACTGTCACACATCACCCCCAGATGGAACCATCTAGTTGCAGGAAAACAAGCTTGGAGATCCCACTGATTTTGCATTATGGTGAGTTGTATAATTTATTTCATTATGCATTGCAATGTAATAATAATAGAAAGAAAGTACAAAATAAATGTAATGTGCTTGATTCATCCTGAAACTGTCCCCTACCTGGTATGTGGAAAAATTGTCTTCTATGAAGCTGGTCCTTGGTTCCAGAAAGGTTGGGGACCACTGTGCCACATTATCACATTATACTTGCAGAATTGTTATGCAGGCAAAGGTAATCTTTGGATGTTAGCCTCATTGAAAGTTGTTAATAAATAAAATATTTTTTCTCTTCATTTCTCTGTAGGCATTCATTTCTTTTATACTCTGATTTTGAGGGCCTTATCCTGTTGATGCATAATCTTACATTTGTGTATGTTTCCACTCATATAACAAATACTTAGTAAGCATACACATTATGCCAGATCATTTAATGATGAACAAGATAGAATCTCTGTTTTTATAATGCATGTAGATTAAAATGGAGACAGATTCTGAGCAACTGATATAGCAAAATGTTCTGTGTGCTATTATATACATAGGCATGATATTCTGTGGAAGCACAAAATAGATGTAATAAAATTCTGCTCTTTGTAGTGAATGAAAACTCCTAGGAGACTTTCACAGGAATCAGTATTAAGTCATTCCTATCCTTTACTTGAAAAAAAAAATATCCTGGATCTCAGTTTTGGATTTTACTCTTGTACCGGTTATATTGTATCTTATCCAGTTTGGCATACTGAGATAACTAAACAAGGTCTTTTGGAATCTCATGTGATAAGTCATGAAGTATCTCTCCTCCCTGCTCCTATCATGTGTGGATTTGATCAGCCTTCCTTGTATTAATATATTTTCATCCAAGTCCCTGACAACAATTTTGCTCAAGGCAGAGCCAACAGCCCATATAGAGAACTACTCTCAGTATTAGAAGACTTCATACCACTAGAGAGTTAGCTTCTGTCCTTAAACCGATTTCAGTCTAAGTGAAAGCTCTGGAAGAAACAAGAAAACATTGACATTGTTCCAAGTGGGCCACTGCCTTCCAAATATTCTTCTTATAGAAATTTATAAAATTTCTTCTTACAGAAATCACAGAAGAAAGACATTGCAGTTGTTACTGATCTTTACTTTCTACATCTCCTGTCTAAATGTTAGTTGAGCTCCTCCTACTGGGGTGCCAGACCTGGTGACAGGCATGTAAGAGATGCTCACTTTAATACCACAGTGACCTTCTAAGTTAGGTGCTCTTCCCCTCATTGTACAGGTGCAGAAACTGAGATAATAAGAATTCACATGTTTTACCCAAGGACACATAGCCAATAAGTAGATGAGCTGAAACTGAATCAGAGCTTATCTGATTCTCAGATCCAAACAGTTTTTATTTATAACATACCGTGCCATCTCCCAAGGCCTCATTAGTCTCTGAATGTAAATATGGCAACCAGTCTACTGATATTTGGACATCCTTGCCTGATTACCTGCCAAGTCCCCTGCATTATCTTTGAGCTATATTACATATATTCTATGCTAGTGGTTCCTAAACCCATCTTGATTAGAATGATCGGGAAAGATTTTTAAAATTATATTTCTGGGTCCAACCTTTAGAGAATTTTGATTCAATGAGTTGAGAGTAGGGCCCACGAACCTGTACTTTTAAGAAAATTTTGAGGTGACCTGATAACCATCCAGGTTTTGGAATGCTGGTTGATTCACATGTCATCTGAATTGTTATGTTTTTTCATAAGGCTACTAAGATAGTCAACTGGGCACAAGAGTTCCTAGCTGAGGGCCACCATTCCATCAGGCAGGGTGGACACTGCCATTGCTTTGCTAGTAGGCACTCTAAGACCCCAAGATTCAAAAGTTGCAGGGTAGTTTCTCCATTAGGTTAGGCTGTTAGCTTCCAAAGTAATGTTTCTTGAGTTCCAATATATTATTGGATCTGGTTGTTCTTAGTTTCAACTTATAGTCTGCTCTCTTTTCAGGACTCAGTCGTGCATCAGAGAGCTGGGCCTGAGAAAAAGTCAAATAACACTTGTCTAAGGTTGGATTCCCTGGGAAGTAGACTCTGAGAAGGAATTAGTATGTGGTATGTTCATTAAGAAGTAACCTTAAGACATATGTTGTATTAGTTTGCTAGGGCTGCTGCCATATAAAATATCACAGACTAGGTGACTTGAACAATAGAAATTTACTTTCCCATGGTTCTGAAGGCTGGAAGTCCAGGTTCAAGGTGCTGGTTGGGTTGGTTTTCTTTAAGGCCTCTCTCCTTGGCTTTCAGATGGCCATCTTCTCCCTCTGTCTTCACATGGTTTTCCCTCTGGGTATGAGCATGTCTATGTTCTAATCATCACTTCTTATAAGGACACCAATCAGATTGGATTGAAGTCCATGCTTACAGCCTCATTTTAACCTAATTACTTCTTTAAAGGCCTTATCTTCAAATACAGACACATTCTGAGATATTGGGGGTTAGTGTTTCAACATATGGATTTTTGGAGAACACAATTGAGCCCATAAGACATGTAAATATCCAGGAGCCTAGATACTTTTGGAGGGAGAGAGTGCCCCAAAATGATAGAGAAAAAATTTCAGTCTTGTACGTTATGGTTGCACCATATTGACAATGGATATTGATAATGAAGGGTTGAATTTAGAATTATGTCTTAGTCCTTTTTCTGTTGCTTATAACAGAATACCTGAAACTGGGTAACGTCTAAGAAACACAATTTATTTTTTACAGTTCTGAGGCTGAGAAGTCCAAGATGGGAGAGAAGGCATCTGGTGGGAGTTTTCTCACTGGTGGGGACTCTTTGTAGAGTCCTGAGGTGGCACAGAGCATCACATGGTGAGAAAGCTGAGAGTTCTAGCTCAAGTCTCTCTTACAAAGCCACCAGTCCCACTCCCATTATAACCCATTAACCATTAACCTATTAGTCCATTAATGCATGACCAATTACCTCTTAAAGACCCCACCTCTCAATACTGGTGCATTGGAGATTAAATTTCCATATATGAGTTTTGTAGGGGACAAATCTTCAAGCCATAGCAAATTAATTTCATTTATGAAAATAAGGTGATAAGGTGATTGTTTCTTACATACCTGAGTCTGTCATCAATGGCAAATACTATATGATAGCAATCTGCAGGGCGTTATAAGAATATTAATAAAGGGAGTCCAGCCTAGCACTCAGAGTCAGGTTGGTTGACATCAAAGACTTCCTGGGGAAATGATCCAGAAACACTCATATGCAATAATATTTTGTCTGTCAATATGCCTGCAAAATATTCCAAAATGTTAGGCAAACTGTTTTGTTGATAATAGTATAGACTAGGAGTAAGTTCTTGATGAGATGCCACTTCTAATTTTAAATATTATAAGAAAGATATTATATGATAATGTTTTATTTAAGTGATATTTATGAACAATTACATTATTGAACTTGAATGTATTAAATTGGTAAGTTGGTGAAAATACGTTTCATGCTTTTTTCATTTTCAGCAGGAATTTGTGACCTCCTAGAGTGCAAGTCTGAAGAGTTTTAAAATTTAATTTAATTATTTTGCACTGCATAGAATAGTGCCTGACACTAGTAAGTTATTGGAAAAATGAAAAAGGAGTAGAAGAACAATAAATATAAAAAGGGTGGGGAGGGAGAAAGTGGTAGAAAAAAGATATAGATGAAGGAGCGAGGTGCTATGGCTCATGTCTATAATCCAAGCTACTTGGGAGGCTGAGGCAGGAGAATAGATTGAGGCCAGAAGTTCAAGACCAGCCTGAGCAACATAGAGAGACACCCACCTCAAA
>VBSM01001265.1:16929363-16947066 GCA_008086735.1 Cheirogaleus medius
AAAAAAAAGAGAGAGAGAGAGAGGTGAAGGAAGAAGATGATGGTAGAGAAAGAATAGGAAAAAAAAGTAGGGGGAGGAGGCAAGAAGAAAGTGAAGAGGAAGGAAAGTGAAAAAGGAAGAGTGAAAATTTGGCAGGGAGTAAAAATAAACAAGGAATAGGCCAAGGCAGTTAGCCAATTTCTCCCATTTCCCCTTCAGAAGAGAGCAGGTTGTGGTTCTCAGGAACCTTCAACCTGCACACAAGGACTCATCTGCCTCTCTTGGTGAGTTAATCTACACAGTGAGCAATTCTGTAAAGCTTGGAGACCCACCAATAGCTCTTTACAGGCAAATTTGAAACCCCTTGTGTAGAGTACACAAGATTCAGAAGATTCTCACTCCTTATGTGGATGTTTTGATTATTGGCCTAAGTAATGTGTTCAGGAAGGGGGAGATAGGGTTAAGCTCACACACTCCTCAAGAGCTACAGCACAGAGCTGGGCTCTAGGTGTTCTAGCAGAAAGGTCTTCTATTAATATCATTATCACTGAAGTTGAATGAAAATATTAAAGATATGACAAGTTTTCCCTTTCTAGAAATGTAAAAGCCTTTCTCTCTGCTTCCTGGGAAAATTGCCTTTTCTCTAAACATATTATTGATTTTCCTCTGTTTCTTAATCATAAACCCAAACAATTGTATCTTGTTTACATTTCTTTTTTCAGGCTCATCATCCATGCTATCAGGAAATCTTCACAAATCGGACTTATCAGAAAGTTTGTGCTGTTATAGTGACTACTTCTACGCTAATGCACATAAACACACACAGCCAGGAATTGGCTCACATGGCCTTGGCAAAGCCGCTATGGAAAGAAAAGATAAATTATAGGTATTTATTTGGGTAGATGTGCCCCGTAGTCTCTTGGAAATGAAATATATATCACTTTAGAATTCCAGTGTGTCAGTGCATTAAGCTTCCTTAGAAATGCATAGCAGTGCTTTTTAGGTTAGGCACCTTTATGAAAGCCACTCTTCTGTGTAAATGGTTTTTTCTCATAATTGAAACTGCTCACTTCAAGTCCAAGACTGGAAAATGTTAGTAACCAAAAATGTATTCTCTGCACCTTTTCTTCCTTGAACAAGGAACACTGAACTTGTGACAATTTTTCTGATAAACCTGTATCAGTCTTATAGACCTCTGTGATTATATTTGATGGTAATAAAAATTTGTGTGGCATTGCTGTTTGTCTTCTTCTTTGTTAAACAATAAATTGTGATTTTTCAAATCTCTCCCTCTCCCTTTCTTTCTCTCTTTCTCTTTCTCATAAGCCTGACTGTCAAAGCATACAGTTCTGGTGCTTGAGCTTTGGGATGTATTGGCTATTTTGTGAGTCAAGGAGCACTTTTTTTTTTTTTTTTTGCTTAAAGTCATATAAATACTAATATTGAGAACTGAGTTTGCTAGAAATATGAACTGAAGAAAATGGACCATTGCTTTCTATAAATTCATACCTTGCTTCTTAACTACTGCAAAAACTCTCCAAATAGTCACTTATTACTTTTAATTACACAAGAGTTTTTATAGTTTAAACTGCTCACCAAACAACTTCTTTAACTTACTGCCAAATTACTACCTTGTGCCAGTACAAACTGCACATCCCAGAAAAACAAACTAGTCAAGTCCTGAGCAACTAGGTGTGAGGAGTGTGTGTGTGGGTGTGTATGTGTGTGTGTGTATGTGAGAAAGGGGTGTTTGTCTCTAAATCTATTCTACTTTTCTAACAAATAGAAGACAAATTTTGTGCAAATAAATTGAAATCATTCAGATGTTTTTGACTTAAGCTTATTTTTTTTAAAGCCACCATTTAGAAGTAACTTGAGATATAACCAATTTTGCTTTTGTAGTAGGTATGGCACTGACTCCTGTACACCAGTTACAGACATTCCGACGACCAGGGCTTATGTTTAGCAGGAAGAGACTGGAATTACATTCACTGCAAGCTGAATTTCTGCCACTTGTCATCAATGACTTTACCCTGGGACCCAGTTGTTCCTGTCTTGCAAACACATGTAATTATAGTTGTGGAATTCACAGGGTTATCATATTCCTAGTCTCTTAATGTCAGCTTTTCTTATATATTGACAATGACTGAACAGTAGTTGAAAAACTATCTTTCTGTATTCCAAATATCTCACATGATCTCTCCTACTCAGTCATGTCACAGCATAACATGATACTTGGCTGTCATGTCATGTGTTTCCAGTATGAGGCTGTTATACCTTGGCTCCAGTTTGACCAAATTGAGTAGCTTCCAGAACACACTATAACAAATTAGAGAAAGTCTATAATCAGCAGAGGATTTTTGTGGTTTTCAGATATACCCCAAATTGCCAATAATGAATATTCCATAAGCAAGAAGTCTTTTCTAGTTCCAAATGCTATTAGGGAAGCACAGATTCTGTTAAAAATACTTATTTTGCTAAATACTTTTGAACTTAGCAAATGACTTTAGAGATTAAGCAGAAAGACTCCGAGCACAAGTGCCATTTACATCCAAAGTGGGATTTTCATGTACAGGCTGACTTCAGATGAAACATTTCAAAATCATACTCTTCTTCCAAAGGACACGAGAGATTTGTTCATATTTTCCAAAAGCTCAATCTCTAGGTTCAATCAATTTTGTTTATATTACTGGAAGATTTCTATTTATAAAAGATTGGTAGAGTTCCTGCCAGTGATGAGGAAATAAATTGTTTATTGTTTGGAAGACAGTTGACTTTCTCAGGTGGTTAGAAGACTTTGCATGCTTTGGGGCTTTGCTGAAAAAGTTGAACTACGTTAACACAACTTGATTTCAAACAGATATGTTTGGAAACTTTCAGAGCTGAAGGGGCCTTTGAGAGTATCTAGTTAAGAGGAATGATTTTAAAGATGAGAAAACCAATACTTGGAAGTAAAAGAAACATATCCAAATTTATGCTGTAAGTGAGGTTGACCTGATTCTTCTGCATTTCAGTCCCTCAGACATTCTATCACAGTAACATATTTTTTCCCATTTCTTATGTTAGGTATTAGGACATACTGTGTGTCAAGCACTGTGGTGGATTCTGGAGATAGAAAAATGTATAAGAGAGGGAAAAACAATAACTACAAACCCAATAGTGCATTTTAAAAGTTCCTATATTCAATGTACTATGAGAACACAGAGTGTGAATACTTTGGTAGGGGAGATAAGAGGGATTGATAAAGATGCAGAAGAGAAGGTGAGAGTTAAGTCCTAAAGGATAATTAGGATGAGAGTATTTCAAACAGAGAGGGGAAATGTGCCAAGAATATGCTGCATTTGAAGGACAGCAAGTTGTTTAGTGCAAATGGGATTGAAAGGAGGAGCAATAGCATGCTACTGCTGATGGGCATCAATCAGTTGATGCAAGGCTATGTATATTGTATAATGAGTTTGGAATTATAGAAAGATTATAGATTATTGATTATAGATTAAAGATAATAGAAAGATGCTGAAAGATTTAAGTCAGGGGGTTATGTGATACTACGTATTTGAAATTTAGAATCAGAGATATCAGTGTGATGATTATATTGGAGAATTTTAAAAAAACAGAGGCAAGAACACATAGGAGGAAATTGCAGCAATGGGGTGAAAAATAATAATGATATAAATTAAGAAGGACAGGGAGGATGGAGAGGAAAGGAGGAGATAGATTTGATAGGTGTCCATAATTGATCAGATGTGGGGAATTAAGAAAGGTGAAGAACTGGGGATAATTCTGAGATTTTTGACTTAAGATCCTAGTGGATTAGTACCTTTTACCATAGTAAGGAGTCCAAAACGGTAAATAGGTTTTTGATGCGAATGTGGGGCATGTTGAATTTGAGATGCTATGGTGCATCCTGATGGAGTTGTTTAGTGGATCTATGGGTCTAGAGGTCAGAAAAGCTGTCTGGGCTGCAGCTAAAGATTTAGGAGCAATTTATTGTTTCAACCCTACTAGCTACTTAAGAAGAAGTTCTACCATAATGCATTTTGACCTAGTTGGCAAGTATAACCCCAACCACAAGTTATTGAGAAAACTTCCTGGGCCTCACCAGTTTACTTTCATTTTTATTTTTCCTCTTCCTTTTATTTTTCCTTAAAAAATTAGTCTGAGTCTAGAGCTATATGCTTGAATTTTGCATAACATTTCTTTTATGTTATAGTTATAGTTTGGCTAAGTCATATACTGTCTGTGAAAATCAGGTTTGTCATCTGTGAAATGTCAATGCTCTCCCACAGGGTAGTTGTAACTGTAAAGTGAAATAATGAAGGCAGTTTGAAAAAAATGCAGATATAAAAGATATTGAATCATTGTGATGATGATGAAAAAATTATGCTCCAGTGATACCCATGCCCTGTGGCTATAAAAATGTACTCATGCACTTGCAGGTGCACATACTCGGTAAATGTCATCCTCTCCTCTTCCTTGTGTTGTCTGCTATCCTTGTTCAGTTCTTCAATATCTTCTGTTTGGATTGCTACACAATCCTATTCTTTTTTCTTCCCATGTATTATTCTTTCCTAGTGACCTATGTGCTACAAGAATTCAAGACTGCCTTTCTTTTAATATTTTCATGTTACCACATATGAGCTTACTAGATCTTGGTCAAGTCACTTTAACCAGTTTACTCCTCTATAAAATATGGCTAATACCACTTAACCTCACAAAGATGTTGTAAGAAGTAAAGGATATAATGCATACGAAAGACCTTCACAGACTACAAATTGTAATGTGAATATTAGATATTTTATTTTTATTATTAAACATTCTATCACGTCATCCTCCTCAAGTGGCTTTTTTAAAAAAAAAAATTCCTACAGCATTAAGACACCATTCATCTTGTTAGATTTAAAGGACCACTGTTCTGATTCCAGAAGACCCTCCAAATGTTACATTCATGATCCTCTTTGATTCAGTTCATCTCTTCACTATCCTGTGATCGTGACCTTATTGCTATGATCATTCTCATCTTAAAAAATACTGCTCCTTGGTCTTCAGTTACCCCTCCTTTTCTTTGCTTACATTTACAGTTTAACTCCTCAAAGAAGTCTATCAGTTGTCTAAACTTTCCCCATGTTTTATTCTTTCAGCAGCATTTGACATACAGTGTTTCCCCGAAAATAAGACAGGGTCTTATATTTATTTTTCCTCAAGAATACACCCTAAGGCTTATTTTTAGGGGATGTGTTATTTTTTTTAAGTACGGTACAACAATCTACATTTATTCAAATATAGTTAAGTTGTCGTCTTCTGGAACATCATCATAACTCTCCAAACCCCAAATTCCATCCTGAATTTCTTGTGACTCTATTTCCTTTAGAACCATTGGCCCCAATCTCTCATGTCCAGCAATAGAGCTCTCATTATATGAGCAGCTGAGAAGGGCTGCTCGTCTTCTTTACCCCTCTGTGACGAAATGCATGAGTTATGTAGATATGCTGCGTAGCCACACCCATCACTAGGTCTTATTTTCGGGGTAGGGCTTATATTGCACAAATGCTTAGAAATCCTGCTGGGGCTTATTTTATGGGTAGGTCTTATTTTCGGGGAAACACAGTAGTCACTCACTCCTTCCTTCCTGAGACACCTTCTTTACTTGGAATCTAGGACATTGGTTCTCTTGATTCTTCTCATGCCTCAATCACTACTGCTTCTCAGCATCTTTTACTAGGTTCTAATTTTCTTGATGTATAAATATTGAGGTTTTGCAGAGTTCAATATTTGAACACATTCCCATCTCTTATGCTCCCTAGGTAAGCTCAATCTGTGCTATGACATTAATTACCACTTACATGCTAGTAACTCTAACATTTCCCTCCAGTCCCAACTGGTCCATTAAACTTCAGATTCACACATTCGCCTTTCTTTTAAACATCTACATTTAGATGTATGATAATAATCTCAAACTTAACATGTCAAAAACCTAACTCCTTATTTTTTTCTCCCCAAACCTGTTCTTTTCCCAGACTTCCCCATCTCAGTGAATGAAAACACAGTCCATCCACTTAATCACTTCAAGTTGTCATTGACGCCTCTCTTTCTTTTCCGTATGACATCAAGTCTTCGTTACTTTCATGAGGCTGCTGTAACAAATTACCTTGAATTTAGTGCCTTGAAACAACTGAAATCTATTGTCTTAAACTCTGGAGACCAGAAGTCCAAAATCAGTTTAACTGAGCCCAAATTAACATGTCAGAGGCCCTAGAGCAGAATCTGTTCCTTGTCTCTTTCAGCTTGCGGTGACTCCTGGCATTCCTTGATATGCGGCTGCATCAGTCCAATCTCTGCACCAGTGGCCACATTGCCTCCTCTTCTTTTGTGTGCCTGTTGAAGCCCCTCCACCTCTTTATTGTCACACTTATCACAGTTGTGATAGCATTGAAGGCCCACCTGGATAACCTAGGATTACCTCTTTATTTCAAATTTGTTAATTACATCTGCAAATACTCTTTTGCCAAATAAGGCAACATTTTTAGATCCCAGGGATTTGAACCTGATATTTTTGGGTGGCCATTATTCAGCCTACTACAATATCTAGCAACAAATCCCAATGGCTTTGTTTTCAAAATATATACAGAATCTAACCATTTCTCACCATGTCCACAGCTACTACCCAAATCCATCATCTTTCACCTGGATTATGGCAATAGCTTTCTCACTGGTCTTCCTGCTACAGAGTTTATTCTCTTCAGTTAATGGTCAACCCAGCAGCTACGGCAATCTTTTAAAAAATTAAATCAGATAGGCCACTGTTTCTTTCCATCTTCCTCAGAATAAGATACAAGTTCTTAGCAGGATTTAGAAGACTCTGTTTAATCTGTTCTTCCAATATCTCTCTGACTCATCTCTTATTAATACTTCTTTCCTAGGTTACTCAGTGAAGGACGTACTAGTCTCCTTGCTCCTTCTTGAATATACCAAGCATGCTCCCACCTCTTGCATTTTGTTCTCCCATGATTTGCTCCTTTGCTTTATTCAAGTTTTTGCTCTAAGATCATATTTCAGAGTGGCTTTGCCTAAACACTAAATTTAATCAGCAACCCCATCCCTGTATCACTTTCTAATCTCTTATTGTGCTTTACTAATATTTTTTTCCTTTCAAAACTCTTATCACTACATAACATATCATACATTTATTTATTTGTTTATTGTTAATCACACACACTACAATGTAAGCACCATGTCAGCTTTATTCCTTGCTCGGCATATGCTCAGAACTCACAGTGTTGAAATGGCCTAGAAGGCACCTGCAATGTGACTTCTCTATATAAGATATTTAAGTACACTCTGCTGAAAAAAGAACACATCAATTTCTTCTTTAATCTGTACCAGGAGATAAAATATGCATATTTAGCAGAATGGTATCATGAGATTTTTTTCTGTTTTGGTGTTGGCCGATACTCCAAAGACTGATAACAAAACAAGAAGTTCTAAGCACCCTTACATTCCTGAGCGAGATGCTGATCACCTATGCAGATTTACAAAGAAAATACTTGAAAATCATTTTTGTAATTCTCAGTTCAACATATTCCTCAATGATACTTTATAGGTTGGAGAGAACAAGAGGAAGGACACTTTTTGAAGGTCACTTCTGTGGAGAGCATTGATGGACTTTAGCAACGTTCTACTTTGCCCTACCTGTTCCCATACCTTTGGAATGGGTTGGGGTTCTCATCTTTCATCTCAAGCCAAATAAGAATGGCTTAAAAAAAAAAAACAAGCAGAGAGTTTGACCTGTGTCCTGAAGTTTGTAGGGTACAGAGACTGCTGCTAGACTCTTGTTTATAAAACTCCAATGGTAATAGAGTATGACTTCCTAGCATTTTAGAATGGTTGTATTGGGAAGTAACTTCTCTTCTACCAATATTAAATTTATAATTTGTGTTTTACTGATGATTTGTTTTGGACTGCAGATGGTGCCAACTTGGCCATCTTGGGTTCTTCTCTAAGGAAAATCTAGACAGGTAATAGAACTCCTATTCCTGTCCACGCTGAAAAAAACCTTTACTTCTGTTTTATATTTTGGGCTTCCACAAGAGTTCATTGAATGTTAGATGGCTTAAAACAACAGTTTGAAATCTACTGGTCTGTTGGTGAAGAAAAACAAAAATAATCACAACACAATGTGATAAATGTTATAAATCTGGCTCTTATGAGTTGTTAATGCCAGCAGAGAGGTGGAGCAATGGGCTCTTCCTGAGGAATATTGTCAGGATGTTCTTATGGAGGTGAGTTTTGAAGAAAGAGGCAGAGAAAGGAGAATGACATTCTGAGAAAAAGAAACACTGTGTGTAAGAACTCAGAAGAGAAAAGACATGTGATGTTCAGGGAAGAGTAACAAGTGATAGGGTCTGTGGTTGTGGAGTTGAGATGGTGGTAAGGGGTGAAGTTAAAAGGAAAAAAGATCTTTGGAAAGGGTCAGAGTGGAATACCATATACTGGATTTCTCTGCCAGTTAGATTCTAGAGTATTGATTGGTACAATTCATTAGCCTCCTAAGAAATCTTCTTTCATTTACTCTTAATTCTTTCCAATCCATCGGTCAAATATAACCACTGACATTTTTACTTTTTTGTTAAGTCAAGCTTTTTATCATGTCGAGTGAGGATGCAACAGTAAAATCCTTGACATGGCTCACAATATCCTCCCTGGTCTCACCTCCGCCTGCTGCTCCAGCCTCATGCTGCTCTCTATTCCTTGTACTCCTGCCACATGCTGGCCTTCTTTCATTTTCTTTAGTGTGACATATCATAGAGCCTTTGTTGCATCTTGTGCCTGGAACTCATTTTCTTTGGCTACTTCCTCCTCCCTGACCTCTCTTTCTAATACTATTGACAGCTGGGTTTACTTTGTATTCCCTCTGTCTCTTCCTAGTGTGGTCACTTCCTCAGGACAGTACCTTCAGAAAATTTCAAATGCCCATAACATATAGTCTCACTGCATCATGTACACTTCTCACAGATGTAATTGTATGTTATTTGTTTGATTTCTGTAAGCTCCTTTAAAGAAATAGCCACCTATTTTCGGGCTCACCATTGTCTCTTTTGTGCCTAGCACACAGGCTCTAGTAAACACAGTGAATGTTCAATAAATATCTTTTGAATGACTTAATAAGATAATCAGTTACTTATAAGATGAATATGGGTAATGACTTCTGACTAAACCAAAATTTGAATTGATACACTTAATCTAATATATCCCCCCAAATCTAATTCTAGTTTTCAGTATCCACATTTTAAAAATTTCTATTCTCTTTATGCAGAAGTAAAAACATTAAGCTGTCTCTGAAGTAATTTTTACGAATCAAAATTGAATGCATTGCAAAATATGTAATAGAGACAATCTACTATGACAATAAAAATAAATACTTCCACTCTGACTTTGAGCAGTTCCAGATGTTTTAGTGTGGCATATTTATGAAAACTTCTTCTAAATTACCACTGTCAAAAAGAATTTGTTTTATGTGAATCTCTAGGATGTATTACACCTGAAGCACACAAAAGAAAACTGCATGGGTTTACAATGGCAAGTTTGTAGAATAAAATATAACGTATGGTTTGAGTAATTGACTAGAAGAGTTTTTATTTCAAAACCTGAAAATACTGCTAAGAGCCAAGCCATCTTCTGTTTATGAGGAAAAACACCATCACTTTGTGATGATTTTTATTATTTTATGGAATTTAAATATATGAATATTTCAGTTCCATAGTGATTTTACTTCAAACAATATAACATCTCCTGTTTGTGATCTCTTCTCCAGACATATAAAGGGCCCATAAAATTAAAATGGAACAAACTGGGGCTCAGTGAAGCTATGTTATATAATTTTTTAATTTATTCATGTAGTCAACAAACACAACAAAATTTTTTTAATTAGATCACAGTCGAAAGAGTAAACAATTGAAATTCAGTCACCTAATTAATGGATATTCTTTCTTCCAGCACCCACTGTCAACTGAGCAGAGCCTCTACAACTTTTTTGCATACTAATCACATTGAAATCTTGTTAAAATGCAGATTCTGATTCAGTTGGTCTTCAGAGAAGCCTGAGGTTCTGCATTTCTAACAAGCTCTTAGGTGACTCTTAGGGGACTCCTGGGAGCTGCTAGTCTGTGGACCCTATTTTGAGTAGCAACGAGCATTGAGATCACATGGCCATAGCAGACTGGGGTGCTGCATTTTTACTCCAGCTCTGAATTCTGCTGGAAGGACTAAAAGGCACGAAATTTTTGTGTTGGAGAGGTGAGATCATGTCCTCTTAAAGTCTCCACAGTTGTTTTCTCTTTCAAATCTGAATTTACCACTGGCTGACAGCCCTGATTCTATTAATGGCACCACCATTCTCCCAGCTATACATACTTGATCATTCTAAGTTATCTTTGACGGCTCCTTCAGCCTTTTTTTCTATCCCCTGCATTCAATCATCTAGCAAGTCCTACTGCTAGCCCTGTGCCTGCTGCTTCTGTCTCCTTTTTACCCCCCTCCCATCATCGCCAGCATTTACTAAGAACTTGCAATATGTTGGGCTTTACGTGAATGATGTGATTTAAACTCTAAAATAACTATGAGTCAGGTATTTTCAAATTCATAAGGAAACTGAGGCTGAGAGCACATTTTGCCAATTCTCATAAGTAATAAGTAGTGAAGTGGAGATGTAGACCCAAGTCTTTCTGACTACAGATACTGCTACAAAACCAGTACACTTTGCTGCTTTCCCACTCACTTATAGCTCCTCCTTCCAGTCTACATAACTCTTACTATGATTTAAGCAGATTCATTACTGCTTGCCATTGTGAGATACTGGGCTATTAGGCTAACGGTTGTCTTCTAGCTTCTGTCCGTTGCTTGCTTGCTGATCGCAACTGGCCGCAGGGCATTATGGGTTGAAACAAGATGCAGAGGAAAAGCGCTGAGTCCGGAGCCTGTCGGCTAGGACCTGGAACAGGTTAGAACCAATCAGGGGCAGGGTGAAACAAAATGCTGGGGAAAAATGGCGGATGGGGGGGGCTCACCAATCACTGTAAAGGGCAAATGCATGATAAGCGCGCAGAACCAATCAGCAGGAGCGTGATTAGCATGAGAACAGTTCCTGCTCAAGGGCTATAAGAATCTTCCTCCCATACGGCACGGGGTCTCTGCCCGAATAAGAGGCCACTGCGTTGGTGCTCTTGGGGCTGGGACCCTGGCTCGAGCTAGACAATAAAACTCCTTTTGGTGATTACAGCCTCCGTGACTGTCTCTCTGGTCCCGTGGAACTGCGGATTCCGGCTCCAACACCATAACCTTAATCAGTATGCCACAGGAATGTGATAGCCTATTGTGATCTTAAGGGCAGTACAGACATTTAAGCGATTGTTGTTTACTCTGTTACATGCAAAAGTACCAGAGTTTTCTTTCCAGTATTCATTTCTGATAATGTCTTTGTCACCTCCCAAATGTTCCAGTTGCATTTGAGCTCCTATCTGTACAGTCACAACTTACCTTCCTTCACAAACTTTCCACTCCAGCATAATTAAAGATGCATTCACATCTCAGTGCCTTTTACCAGAACTATCCTTTCCCGTTTCATCAATTAAAATCGTATCACAGAGTCAAGGCTAAGATATTAAATATCACCTTCATCTTCATGAAGTGTTTCCTGGTTTTTGGACTAAACATATTCTTTTACTTCCTGAATATCTGTACCACGTTGTACCTTCTTTTGGAACTTATTATCAAAGAGGCAATGACGAGGTATGATTTAATTTCTAGTTACAGACCTGGATTCAAGTCAGAACACTATTAAATTAAGGCAACTTTTTGCGTCACTGTATTCAATTGTTCCAGTGAGGGAGGTGAAATCCAGTCAAGTCCTGAGTGCAGCAGTCTTTCTCCATTTGAGTTCCATGAGAGAATCAGGCTCTATTGCCCTAATGCAATCATTACATGCAATGAATTAACTTCTCTCCTATGCATCTAGAATGGTACTTAGTGTGTACTGTTCTTTGGAGAACTGAGGAAAGAGTCACTGAAATCACTCTTTCTGGTGGTTTCAATGAAGAATTCTGTTTGAGAAAGTTTGTGAGGATGAAGCACACTTTTGTGATTCATCCACCTGGAAGGGGTGCTTTTTCACAATTTGCACAAGGATAGTTACGAGCATAGGCTTTGTATGTCAAAGCAATTTATAAGCTTAACCAAAAGATTATAAACTCCAGGATTACTATTATTGTTATAATTATTATCGTTGTATTTCCCCTGGTTAACTGTAGGTTCCTTGAGACAGTCAGGTTGTATCCATTTTTGTGCATGCTTGCCATCTCTTTCATCTTCTCTGCCCTTTCACTTGTATTCAAATACTTCCTTCACACTTAGTCCTTTATAATATGTCTTTTGTATTTTCTTCTGGTTTAAGGGAATTTGGTCTTGCTACAGCTGTATTTTTTTAAAGGTATTATAAATTCTTTTGAAAATTAGGTAAGACAGGAAGAAAAGAAGAAGGATCTTTTTCCCCTCTTTTTTCCATAAATTCCAATATTAAAATGTCCAATAACAGAATCCTCTACTATAATACTCTGAGAGATTAAAAATAATCTCTCATTGAAAATGTTTGCTAATATCCCTATTTTGTATGATAGTCCATAAGTCTTGTTGATAAGTCAAATTGCCATAGAAAACACCTTTATTCCAAATCTCAACTTCCATCACTTTTACCCACTGATCCTACTCCTATGTCACAAAGTAATTTCCTCTCCCACATGGTATTACTTCAAATGATTAAATAAAGTTATAGTTATTCTCCTTATTTTAATCAAAATAAAATGTTTCAGGTTTTTTTCAGCTGTTCCTGGTATAACTCATTTTTCAAATTTGTTACCAAAACTGTTCCCTTCCAATTACAGGCTCCAGATTTGGTCTACCTAGGTTGGAATCTCAGCTCAGCTGTCTACTATCTGTGTAATCTCAGGCAAGTGTTCAATGTTCTAGTGTCTGTTTCTTCATGTGTAAAACAAGAATAAAAATAATATTTACCTGATATGGGGGTTGAGAATGTATATAAAATGTTTGATTAAAAAAATAACCCAGTGTACAAGGTATGGTTTAGATAAACTCGGAAATAAAAATGGAAATATTCTAGTGTAGAATTTTATTTTATTTCTGTTCAAGAGATAAAGATTTCATTGGCTATTTTAGGTACTTCACTACATTTTTAGGTTATGTTGCTCTTGTAGTAAAGTGAAAGTCCAAGAAGAGCTCTTGTTGACCCAAGATTTTCTCAAGCGGTAGTTGGGCAACTGACTTTAGAATCAAAATGCATGACTTTGCATTGATTCTTACTACATTTAACGTTTTTTGTTTCAGAGTTCTGAACTCTCTTTGAATTTTTTTTTAGTCATCAAAAATATTTGCTACCTTTCTTGACTACGGCTAATCACTTTAAAGTGATACTAGTTTTGTTTATTGTGTTCCTTAATGTTCCTAAATAGCAAACCTAGATACCAGAAATCTTTACAAAGGGGTCTCTGTTTTCCTGAGAGTAAATGAGAAAGCTTATCACATAGAGCTCATGCACAGCAGATGCAAGTTCATTGTCTGCTGAATTTCTCCTCTTACAAAGCTTTTTTTTTTTTTTTTTAAGAGTGTAAGTAACTGTGGTTTCCAAACAACAAGAAGTAGTATTTTTTCCAAGTGGGATGCCATTTGGAATAACAACTGGACAAAATATCTGCATCATATGGCAGCTGTAGTAAATCTGATGGACGTTACAAAGTTCTACATTAGAGTCTAGAGCAGGTATTGCTCTTAGCAGTTTTTTAAATGGGAGTTATAAAGGCAATAACTTGATTTCTGATGTCTAGACGTTCTTTCCCACATGACTCCATCAAGGAAGGCTGAGACTCAGGCTGTCCCAACCTGCGTAATTTATATAGTTGAGGCCTATTTTCACTGTCAAGAAGCCAAATCCCTCAGGCAGCCTTGCCAAAGAACTGTTCTACTCATTTTTTTTTTGTCCCTGAGGCCTTCATTCTAACATTGGCTCCCCTTATTAACAAAAAGCAGGAAACAAGCTCCTATTTGTGAAATAATGTATTTTCCACTAAAAGAAGTTGAGCCCTTAAAGAAAATCATCCCTTTTCAAGTCATTAGCTTTTGTAGGAAGTTGACTGTCTATATATCTGATGCTCATGACTTGACTTTGAGGTATGCCTTCAAACATATTTGTCGGGCTTAAGTGACTAAATGGATAATACTGTATCCCTATAAAATGGCATCTTTTTTCCTGGGTCAAATCCTTCTAAATAGCAATGAATAATGAAAATCAGAAGGATATTTTTTCTGTCTAATTACTCCTACACTAGCCTTGTTGGGGGTGGAAGTGGGAGGCTGGGAATGAGATCTGCAAATCCCAATTTAAAAAATTAGAAGATCATAATTAAAATTTACTGTTATATGATAGGTCATATGTTAACTCATATTTTTTTCTTGACTACAAGGCATGAGAGGAATTGAAAGAGGACTTGGCTAAAAGTTAGAAAACCTGGAATGTAGTGCTATTGTGGCCAAAGTATGATTTTGTCAAATTGGTCTAATGACTTTTTCTCTCTGGGCTACAAATTTCTCATAGGTAAAAAGAGGCACCTGGACTCAGGTAAATTCTATAGCTCTTTCCAGTTATGATGCTTTAGAAGATACAGGCTAAGGCCCCACCTTGAACAAATATAGCACAGGGAGTATAGAGAGTGAGAAAAGAAGGAAAGGGAGTTTTGGGGCAGAGAAATGTGTCCAGATCTGAGGACTAGAGACAAAGCAGCAGAAGAAAGAGGTAGGTTATTTAAATGCAGATCAGCTTTGCCTGTAGCACATATTTCCATACAACAGAACAGTGAGGAGACTTTTTATGATTAGAGACCTGGGGAAGGGTGTATTACCAAACTGTGACCTTTCTGCCTTTCTACCTTTTCTCATTTCCCATGCATGGAAGCTATGATTTCTCTACCCGAATAATAAAACATAACCAAGGAATCAAGGAACAAACCTGGTGCAATGTTGGAGGCATAGTGAGGATTTTGCAATATACTTGATTTTTAAGAGCAGCAAAGAGCATGAAATGTGCTGATACTTGTTGCCCCATGGTTTAATGGGGACTCTGTGGTTAATTTCAAGTCATCTTGTTCTTACTGCCAACAGAAACCCTGCTATACTATACCTTTCTTGAGATCCCATGATATTAAAGGAAAGATGAACTGGGGTGGCTTGAGAAATCTTAGGATATTTTTACACAATGGTTTCATAAGAAAAGGCAAATAAATATAGCAAATATAGTGTGAAGAATCTCTTTTTTAGATAAAGCTTTATTTAGTTAATATTTATGATAAAATTATACAATAGCTTATAACTTCTTCCCCTCCAATCACCACAGTAATCCAAGTCCCATAAAAATAATGATTGGTGCATTATCAGGAATGATAGGAATAATGAAGACTCAAAATATGTTTCCTTTTAAGCCTTGTCTTATACTCATCATCCTCTTGTAAGCTCTTGTCATATTGTGACATACTGCACCTGTCCATAGTACTACAAGCCTTTGGATAAATTCTAGCACACCTAACATCCTGTAACCAAAAACATTATTATATTTAAATGTATTTAAATGTTTCCTCCATGATGTCTCTTAATTAGATTATTTAACTTCTACATATCAAAAAGTATCCCAGTTTGACTTTTCAAAACCTCTCTAAACAGTACTATGTTGAATAGAAGTGGTAACAGCAGGCACCCTTATCTTGTTCCAGTTCTTAGAGAGAATGCTTTCAACTTTTCCCCATTCAGTATGATTTTGGTTGTGGGTTTATCATACGGCACTTTTATTATTTATTATTATTTATTATTTTATTTATTTATTTATTATTTATTTATTATTTTGAGGTATATTCCTTCTATACCTAATTTGTTGAGAGTTTTTATCCTGAAGAGGTGCTAAATTTTATTGAATGCCTTTTCTACATCTATTGAGATGATCATATGGTCTTTGTTTTTACTTCTGTTTATGTGTTCAATCACATTTACTGATTTTCATATATCAAACCATTCTTGCATGCCTGGGAATGAAAACCCACTTGATCATGATGAATTATCATTTTGATGTTCTGCTGAATTCAGTTTGTGTTGAGGATTTTTGCGTCTACATTTATAAAAGATATTGGTCTATAGTTTTTTTTTTATTTTTATTTTTATATTGTGTGTGTGTGTGTGTGTGTGTGTCCTTCACTGGCTTTGGTATCAAGGTAATACTGGTTCCATAGAATGAGTTAGGTAGGGTTCTCTCCTTCCTGATGTTACAGAACAGTTTGAGTAGAGTGGGTACCCATTATTCTTTGTAGATGTGGCAGGATTTGGCTGTGAATCCATCTGGTGTGGGGCTTTTTTTGATTGGGCATTTTTTTGTTTTTTTTTACTGTTTCAATCTTGCTACTTGTTATTGGTCTGTTCAGGATTTCTATTTCCTCCTGATTCAGACTTGGGAGGTTGTATGTTCCCCCAAATTTATTCATTTCTTCAGATTTTATAGTTTGTGTGCATAGAAGTTGTCATGGTAGTCATGTATGATAGCTTGTATTTCTGTGGTATCAATTGTAATGTCTCCGTTTTCATTTTTGATTGAACTTATTGGAGTCCTTTCTCTTCTATTATTGGTTAATCTAGCTAGCAATCTATCAATTTTGTTTATCTTTTCAGAGAACCAACTTTTTGTTTTATTTATCCTTTTTTTATTTTGTTTTTTTGTTTAGTTCTGCTCTGAGCTTTGTTATTTTTTTCTGCTAGTTTAGGGTTTGGTTTGTTCTTTTTCTAGTTTCTTGAGGTATGACATGAGATTGCTAATTTGTGATATTTCTTTTTGAGGTAAGCATTTAAGGCTGTGAACATCCTCCTTAGCACTGCTTTTCTGTATTCCATAGATTTTGGAAGCTTGTGTTCTCTTTATTGTTCAGTTTGAAAAATCTTTTAATGAAATCTTAATTTCATCATTGACAGTGAGAAAAGGATGCCCTACTCAATAAATGGTGCTGGGAAAATTAGATAGCCACATGTAGAAAAATGAAAATGGATCTCTATCTCTCATCATATATAAAAATTAACTCAAGATGAAGTAAAGGCTTAAATGTAAGACCCAAAACCATGAACATTCTAGATAAATTATAGGAAAAACTGTCATAGACATCAGCCTAGGCAAGAAATTTATAAGACCCAAATAACAAACACAACAAATACAGCAACAACAAAAATAAATGAATAGGACTTAATTAAATTAAAAAGTTTCTGCACAGGAAGGGAAATAATCAACAGACTAAATAGACAATGTACAGCATGGGAGAAAATATTCACAAACCATATATTCAATAAAGGACTAATATCCAGAATCTATAAAGAACTCAGACAAATCACCAAGAAAAAAACAAATAACTCCATTAGAAAGTGGGCAAATCACACAAATAGAGTCTTTTCAAAAGAAAATAAACAAAAGGCCAACAAACACATGAAAAAATACTCAACATCACTAATCATCAAGGAAATGCAGATTAACACTATGGTACTCAAAGGGTGGTGGTGTTCACCAGGGATTCAGGGGTTAGGGGGGTAGTTCCACATCTGAGGGATGTGGAGAGCATTGTGGAGGGGAAGGGCATACCTCTAACC
>VBSM01001265.1:16947166-16979549 GCA_008086735.1 Cheirogaleus medius
ACCCAAAAGAAAAGAAGTCATTATATCAAAAAGACACCTGTACCCAAATGTTTACCATAGCACAATTCACAATTCCAAAAATATGGAATCTACCTGAGTGCCCATAAATTGATGACTGGACAAAGAAAATGTGGGGTGTGTGTATATACACATATGTGTATATATATGCATATATATGTATACATATGTATTTATATATGTATACATATGTGTATATATGTATGTATATACATATGTATACACACACACCCCACATTTTCTTTGTCCAGTCATCAATTTATGGGCACTCAGATAGATTCCATAATTTTGCAACTGTGAATTGTGCTATGGTAAACATTTGGGTGTATGTATATATACATATATATACTCATATACATACACACATACAAAATAGAATACTAAGCCAAAAAAGGAATGAAAAAATGTCTTTTGCAGCAACTTGGATGAAACTGGAGGACATTATCCTAAGCAAAGTATCCAAGGAATGGAAAAACAAACACCACATGTTCTTACTAGTAAGTGGAAGCTAACCAATTGTCATATAGTGGTGTAAATCTGTGGTCCCCAACCCTGGTCCACTCTGTGACTTGTTAGAAACCGGGCCACAGAGTAGAAGGTGAGCAACAGGTGAGTGAGCAATGTTTCATCTGTATTTATAGCTGCTCCCCATTGCTTGTATCACTGCCTGAAATCTGCCTCCTGTCAGATCAGTGGTGGCAGTAGATTCTCATAGGAGTGTGAACCCTACTGTAAACTGCCCATGTAAGAGATCTAGGTTGTGTGCTCCTTATGAGAATCTAATGCCTGATGACCTGAAGTGGAGCTGTGGCGGTGATGCTAGCACTGGGGAGCAGCTACAAATACAGATTATCATTAGCAGAGATGTTTGACTGCACAGTAAATGTAATGTACTTGAATCATTCCGAAACCATCCCTCCTGCAAGTCCGTGGAAAAATTGTCTCCCATGAAACTTGTCCCTAGTGAGGGATAAAAACGTACCTATTGGGTGCAATGTGCACTACTCTGGTGACAGGCACACTGAAAGCCCTGACTTCAGCATTCTTCAATTCATTCATGTAACAAAAACATTTGTACCCCCTTAATATTTTGAAATAAAAAAAACTTTAAAAAATCTCAAAAGGAAATATAGTGTATAATTATATGGCCTTTCTATAAACAAGAAAAAAAGAAAAATGGAAAACTTTATGATACCTGATTATAAGATTGAAGAAAAGGGGGATTTTGTGAATATATTTTGGGTATCTCCATTGATTTCAGAACTTTGACCCTTCATTTGGGTGATTCTCAGTACAACTACAACTCTATAAGATGCTTTTAGTTTATTAAAATTTTTCCTCTTATGACTAAAGCAAATTCTTCATGAGATTTGAATCGCGATTTTGAGTTGAAATGTATTTCACGAATAATGTCACAGCTATACAAATTGGTTACTCAGGAATCTGTACATCCAAAAATGTATCAAATCTCATATATCCTGGCATCCTACAGACCTTGGAAAGCATTACTACAAATTCTGAATCAAAATTTATCCATGGAACACGACAATTCCATAATCTTGGGGCTCCTTGAGTAAACCATATGTTACATGAGTTGTATGCTATTTTGCTAGTCATCATTTTAGACTGAGCTCAAGCAGGAATAATACATTGTGCCAAGTGTATGTGTATGTCTTGAGGCACAACACAGCTCTCAAACCATGAATCTATCCAATCTGATTGTATGAATAATAGTCAAACGAGTTGGACATTATGGGCACCTACTAATTATCTCATGGCCTAAAGTTTTTACTTTTCAATTCACTGCTGCTGGTCCAAGGACCACACTTAGAGCAGCAAAAATTGTTATCAGTCAAACAGATGAGTTTAATTTCCTCTCCTCCTGAAGCTGGAAGAGTGTCAGCTTTTGCCAGCTGTTGCTAGTCTGGGCAGCTTGGGAGATGGGAAAGCAGAGAGGGTTTCTTCTCCTACCAGCTGTGTGGCCCCAGGTCACAGGTGTAGAGACTTCTGTGCTTCCTGACAATCAAAGACTGCTGTCACTTCAGGCACTCCAACAGCTGGAGCCGAGATCCACTGATCAGGCAAAATAAACTCAGAAAACAGAGGAAGAACAAATGGAAGACACAGAACAGATAGCTCCAAGAGCAATGGCAGTACTAGAGGAGATAACATTTTTTAAAAATGTAAAAGATCCCCTATAATGAATGTAATTTAAAAAACAAACAATCTTCTTATATTTATAAATATGACTCAGGATCTAAAAACCATATAGATAAATAGAAGAAGATAAGGGTTATGATTGAGACCTAAGTTAGGACTTAGAACAAATATCTCAAAACAAAAAGGGCATGAGATGGAAATTATTATAAAAATGTGTTTCAGAAAATGAATCTAGGATAGCCAGCATGGTAAAACAATAAGGTCTCCAAAGGAGGAAAGAGAATAGTTGAAGAAAAACAACAAATAAATTAATAATTTATTATGAAGATGGAAAGGTACCAACTGAATTTTTGATAGTGATGATGACAGAAGAAACGTATCCAGACATAGTTTGGCAAAACTCCACAGCTCCAAGAATAAAGAGAAAAATTCCTGAACTCTTGATGCAAAAAAAATTAATTACCTACAAAAAATCAAATCCGCTTTTGAGTTTAATATGTAACACTAGATTCTAACAAATGGTGGAGTAACATGTATAGAATAATTAGGAAAAGGGACTGCAACCCAAGTATCACATCTACTTGTCAGACTGAGAGAAAGATATGTCCAGATATTCAATATAACAAAGAATACATATGGTTTATTTACCTCACCTGAGGGAATATCTACATAAAGAACTCTAAACAAGAAGAAAAAAAATCAGAACTGAGACTTCCAAGATAGTAGAGTAAGAGGCAGACAGAAAACAGGCTGATAAATTTTGCAATAGTTGTAGTCAAAATTTAAGTGGACCATCAGAGTGTGACTGGGAATGTGGAATTTAAGCACAAAATAAGAATTATTGAGCTAGAAAAGACAGATTGCAAGGGAAACCCTAATAATAGTTTGAACCAAAAGTAATAACGGAACAGCAAACTGAAGAGTTTGATGAAACAAAGGGAGAAAATAAATGCCTTTTACAGATCTCATGGGCCGGGTGAATGGGAGAAGGAAACGTCTTTAATAGGCAGCTGCATTGGAGACATAGAAATCAATAAACATCTTGGTCAAGGGAATGTGTTCTGTCATTTAAAAAACAATTAAAACTATGTCTGGTTACTGTATTCAGAAAAGAAACTTTACTATAAATAGGATGGGAGAGCACAGTGGAAATCCCAAATGGTAAGGGGAAATAAAGAGCCACTTGACCAAACCAGTAGAAATAGGAAAGAGGGACAAGAGAAAAAAAGGTGAAAAATAAATGGTAATACATTAATTTACATGGAGCCAGGGTATCATGAGTATCTTGGTAATACTACAGTCTAGTACATAGTATACTCTCATGAAATATTTATTGGTTGAATGAATAAATGATAAGTCTCAGATTCACCTTCTTGGCCAGATTAGTAACATTCCAGGTTAACAGAATTTTAAATAAAAAATCCAGAGTGAAAATTATGATCATTCAGTGAAAGTTATTTCCACTGGCTACCCTTTCCCTTGGTCTTCATGCTCAGCACTAAACAACATCTGTGGAATTGCTATAAAAATGTATTGAAACAGCAATTCCAGATTCCCCAACAGGGTGGAGTTGCAACACTTCATTTTTTGCATTCTGATGTTGGTATTCCACCACCCCAAATTTCCTAAACAGGCAGCAGACAAAAAGCCCTCAGAGTTAAATAGATTGAAATTCAAAGCTGAGCAGGGATTCTTTTCTAGTTGGGTGGTCTTGAGCGAGTCAGTTAACCTTTCTGAGCCTCAATTGGATAATTATAACAATGATAAAGTGATGATAATGGTTTTTAAAATGTCAGTTATTGGTCACATTGTGCCAAGAACTGTGTTAAGTACTTTATATGTGACATCTCATTTAATTCTCTAACAAGTCTGTAAAGAAGGTAGTATAATCATACGCTAAGATTTATCTTACATTCTGAAATAGTAAATGTCACCCTAAGGTTTCCAAGGAATTATAGCCAACCAGATTAAGAGCTTTTGGTGAAACCTGCAGTTAACACTGAAGCCCCATTTATTTGCATCTCTGGATAGATTATCTTTCAGCTGTGTTTCTGCATGCGTATCAGTTATCAAGTAAATCACGGAAGAATTCTGAATCACTCTAATACACCTGCTTCCTACCCTCGCTTCACCCTTTCTCAACTCAGCTGGCATAAATTAGTCTCCATTTTCCAACCTGATTTGGCCCAGGATCTCTGTGTTTTCTTAGCTTCCTTCCTGCAACATTCTGTTACTTTTAAATTAAAAAAATAAAAAAGTTAAATATTTTTTATAAGAAAGTAAACTGAAGGAAAAAAAACATTTTCAATATCAGGTGCTTTACTTTCAAAATATTATAAATATTTCCATATCATTAATTTTTCTTTTGCAATGTCATTTTTTGAAAAAATAGAATTTATTTTTGGAGCAGGTTTAGATTCACAACAAAATTGAGCAGAAGGTACAAAGATTTTCCATATGTTGCCTGTGCCTCCTCATGCATAGCCTCCCCCATTATCAACACCTCTCGCCAGAATGGTACCTTTATTATAATAGATGAACCTACATTGACATGTCCTCGCCCGGAGTCCACAGTGAACATTAGAGTTCTCTTTTGATGTTGTACATTTTTTGTGTTTGGAAAAATGTATGATGACATGTATCCACCGTTATGGTGTCATATAGAGTAGGTTCACTGCCCTAAAAATACTCTGTATTCTGCCTATTTATGAAATGTCATTTTTTAATGCTTGTATATAGTTCTCTACTTATGGATCAATCATGATTTATTTTATCAATCTCATGTTAGAACCTATTTAGAAGCTGTTTTCAATTTTTGTTCTTTTTATCAATGTTGCTCTATTGTGGCTAAAGCTTTGTGCAGGTTGACGATTATTGCCTTAGAATAAATCACTGAGATGATCAAAACTTGTATACAGAATTCCAAACTAAACTTAGAAAGATGGTGTTAATTTCTTCTTCCACTAGCACAAGACTTCATATTTCCTCATATCCTTACTAAAACTGGATATTAAAATTTTAAAAAATCCTTGCCAATTTAATGGAAGAAAATGACATTTTATAATGTATTTTGCATTTATTTGATTAATGAGATTGAAAATTTTAATATATTTATCATCCATTTTTTGTGATTTGCCTATTGGTATCATGAAATCATTTCTTTATTAGAATATTCATCTTTTATATGTATCTTAAATAAATATACATTAAAGATGATAGTCTCTAATGAGTCTTAAAACAATTTCACCACTTTGCCATTTGTCTTTAATTTTTTCCAATTTTTTATCTTAAGACACATTTAGATTTACAGAGGAATTGGAAAAATAATTTGGAGAACTTCCATAAACACTACATTTATCTTCCCAGTATGTTAACATCTTACATAACTACAGAACAATGATGAAAACTAAGAAATTAACTTTGTTACAATTCTATTAACCAAAGTACAGAATTTATTTGGATTTTATCCATTTTCCACTAATGTCTTTTTTGAATTCCAGAATCCAATCCAGGATTCCACATTGCTCTTAGTTGGCATGTTTCTTTGGTCTGTTCCCATCTGTGATAGTTCCTCAGTTATGCCTTGTCTTTATGATCTTTGACACTTTTGAGGATTATGCATTTAACCTTTAAATGTTACTTTTAGAGATACTTAAGTTTCATAAATTTTTATGTTAAATAAATTGATATTTTTTATCATTTCTGCCCGTGGTTTTAGATATAGACCACTTAGAAAGTAATGTCTTGCCACAAGATTACACACATATTTAATAATATTATCTTGTGTTACTTTTATTGCTTCTTTTTTAATATTTAATTTTTTTCTTTCCAGAATTCATTTTAGTATAAGTCATGGGATAGGAATATAACTTATTCTTCATCTCCAGACATCTAAACATTTTTCTCTATACTATTTATTGAATACTCCATCTCTCATATAAAACTTTTAGGGACCTTTATGATTAATTTATTTTTCTTTTCATTTACCATTCCCATACTGTTTTACTTTTTATACTTAATAACATATTTTAATGTTGCTACTTTCCATTTGAAAAATGTACTGTCTATTTCGCTCATTTTTTCCTCTAGTTCTATTTTGGAACTATCTTGTCAAGTTCCAATATTTCCTATTGATGTTTTCATTATGATTTTCTGAAATTTATAGCTTTATAGAGGAAGTGATATTTATTCCACATCTTGAAGTTATGTGCAAAGCTTTCTAATTGTTCAAATCTGGACATTTTTTTCTTTTATTTTTCAGTTTCCATTTTAGTGGTAACTTTTGAGAGCATGGAGTGTTAACATTTATACTTATTAATATTACACATGTAGGCTTCAAATCAAGATTTACTGCTAATGCTAAATAACTTCAAATTGCTGGTCAATTTAGTAAAAAGCAACAAATCATATGCACAGTCTCCTACAAAAACAAAGCAAAACAAAAATCTCTGTCATTTGAGTTGGTGCTATTCAGATATATTTTAAAATTTTTATTTTTAATTATAGGTACATAATAGTTGCATGTATTTATAGGGTATATGTGATGTTTTGATATAGGCATATGATGTGAATTATCAGATATTTTTAATTGACATTTTATTTTATATAAAAAGGTGTTAAATTTGTCACCAAAGAAGCACCATAGAACATCATCAATTGCTTTATGATATACACAAAATTTGTCAAAACTATATTGTGTTCTTACCATAGAATTTTATGCAGTCATGACAATTATCTTTCGAAAGAGTTTATAGCCGTGAAAACAGTGCTTATGGCATAATAGTGTAGGTCTTAGTGGTAGATAAGAAAGAAAAATGGTAATTTCAGTGATATGACTGAATAATGCATTTAGATTTAACTGAACTAAATAGGACTGGCTCACAAGAGGCAGCTGCAAAAAAGGCTTATATCTAATGTACAAAAAATCCAGATACTCAGAACAAACATTTAAAAAAAAAGCATTTACTAGGCTACACTATTGAGTACTTGTAACAACAGTCAGATTGGTGATGATAAAACTTGTGCCACACACACACACACACACACACACAAGTAAAAAGCTTTAAGATTGGTCAGAGTTAATAATTTTAATAGTTGTATATAATGCACAAATAGTAAAGATAGTAAAGATGATAGTAAAGATGTTTAAAACATTTAAAATAATTTAGTATATTTGATTTATAATTTTTATGATTAGAAGAGTGATTGAATTTTTAGTCAATGGCTAAAGATCAAAAAAGCCTAATGTATTAAATCAATATTTTTATGGTATGTTTATATTTAGTAAAAAGTTTACTTTTATAAATAAATACATTGGATAATAGCCAAAGATCAAATAACACTGAATTCCTTTCTATTCACATAAACCATTCAGGTACAAATGGATTCATTAACACACTATAATGTACTTTCAACTACTTTTTAAAAACTGCACAGGATTTTAAAAAATGCATAGGAAAAAAACAGGAAGAAAATACACCGAAATGTGTATTTTTTTCTTTTAACATTATGTCTCTGAGATTCATCCATAATTAACCACTATTATATATATCAGTGGTTTTTCCTTTTTACTGCTATGTAGTATTTCATTATATGAATATACCATATTTCATTTGTTCATTTTACTGTCAGTCAATTTGGGGGATGTTTTCAGTTTCTGGAGATTATGATTAAAATCGCTATGGAAATTCTTATTCACATCTCTTGGTGGGTATGACTCAATTTTGCTCGGAATAATCAGGAGTAGAATTGCTGGGCCATGGTAAATATGTAGTTTAGTTTTAGTAGGTACTTACAAACATTTTTCTTAAGTGGTTCTACGAATTTACACTCCTGCCTTCATGCAAAAATGTTCTAGTTACTCCGTATCCTTCCCAAAACATGGTATGATCAACTTTTTAAAATTTAGTCATAGGGTTTGGCCAGATTCATGAAGGTATGAGAAATAGACTTTGGTTCTTCATGGAACAGCAAGGTCAATATTGCAGAAGAACATGTGTGATAAGAGATATTGCTATGATTATCTTTAACAAATACAAGTCCTTTCAGGGTAGAATAAGGCTTTTTAAACAGAGATTAAAAAGTCTTTAGGTATGTTAACCAAATCAGCAAATTGACTATATCATTATAAAAATGGGAAGTTACAAAAATCAAGCCTCATCACTCATACCTATTTCTCTTTGGTCCTTCCCTTCCTCCCTTTCTCCTTTCCTCCCTTCCTCCCTTCCTTCCTTTCTTCCTTCCTCTGTTTGTTTCCACTGTCCAAACTCTTACACACACTTTTTGATAAACTTTCTTGGGAAAGTTGAAGCCTAGAGCTAATTGAAAATAAGCATTGCCTTATCATCATTGCCAACCTCAAGCAACAGACCTCTTCAAAGAATGGAGAAAGGCTCACATACTAGGTTTATTTCTTTAAAAGAATTTTAATCTTTCTCATCTGAATCATTGCACAACACCCTTATTAATTTTGAAATTTCCGTGGTTTACTCGGAAGGTTGAAAGTACAAGTATAGCTAACTGGATTAATTCCAAACTTAAAACTATTTGGAGTTAATTAATTCTGAAATTGATACTTACTAGAAAAATGATTTAAATTTCAATATAAAAGATCATAATTTCAAATAATGGATTGAGGAAAAAAAACAGTGTTAAAGTTTTGCTTTATTTTAGTAAAGTCATAATAACTCATGAGGTTTGGCATTAGTACTATTCTCTTGCACATAAGGAAACAGACTGAAAGAGTTGGTAGCTAGATTCAAATCACCTAGCTGGTAGAGATGACTGGTCAGGGACTTGAAAATAGCACTTTGACTTCATGATGTTTTCATTATACTAAATTTTCTGCATTAAAATGCAATATAAAATTGTCATTACTATGACAGAAGATCCCTTCTTTTCAGTAAAAATAGAGATACATTGTCATGAGAAATGTACATTTGGTTCTCTAACATGTTCAGTAAGACCTGCAATTCAAAGTGCTAATTCTGGGGCCCTGAAAGTTGCTAAGTCATCAAAGAAATATTTAATCATTATCTGATCAAGCTACAAGACTTAATTGAAAGCTACAATGTTTTGGGTATTTTGTTATGTGTTCTATGAGACCCAGAAGTGTTGCTGGCATGTTCCCTGCTTTCAAAACACATGGTGAGACAAGAACATTTGATTGAAATAAGCAAATAATACTTATGTAGCTTAGGTTGATTAGGAACATAGGGTCATTAGAGTGAAGGGTAAGAGGAAAAATGTAGTATCAGTGCTGGAACATTAAATGTTCAAATGTATCTGTACAAGCAGTTGATAGTAGTAATCTTCAAGGCTGAGCAAAAGTGCCTGCTTAGTCTCTAATGATCGTAACTGATTCGATGTCCCACAGAGGGAACAGGGATTGGAAAGAAGGTCAGTCCTTCCTTCTTGGAGCCTGTGAAGTAGAGCCATGGCCATGTGAAGGGGTGGTGATTTGCATGTTGTCATGGGATGAGGGAAGAACATGGGTTTTCTTGGGCTTGAGTTAAAAGGAAGTAAAAATTTCATTTAGAGAAAAAAGAGTGTTCCCTCCAGCTGCATGGAATGGGGCGGGAGGACGTCTTCCAGGACATGCTTCTTATGCCTCTCAGACCCAAAAGGGTTTGAAATGCTCCTGAAGATCTGGTTAAAAACTAATTCTGAATCAGTGGATTTGGTGTGGAAGCTTGAGATTCTGAATTTTTAAAAATCTGTTAAGAAGAGTTGTATAAAAAGGAGAAGGTTAAGGAAATTCGGGTGAGGAAGCAGGTGTAGGTTGGATTGGAAAGTAGGCTTAGAAAGAGGCATAGGGATGAGAGTTTTGTGAATGGAATGAAGCAACTATGTGGGAGAGAATTTACAGAGGACAGGTAGCAGAGATGGATTGGCTGTGAATCTCATGACACAAAGCTTCAGGGCTTCTCACTTGATACAATTGACATAGTAAGATATGTTCAAACATCTTTGCTTAAGACTGCTGTCTCTTTCCATTCTCATTTCTCTCTCAGTAATTTTCTTTTTTTGTTTGGTGATGATGGAGTGGCTATGGGTATTTTGGGGATCCAACTAAGGGGAAATAAAATTAGTGATACATTTGGTTTAGGTTTATCAGGATATATTCATATGGTTTTTAGTCACCTCCATTCATACTTAAATTATTGTTAGTTATCTCATTGTAGTAGGGACTTTCAGCAATAATCCTAATTCGCACTGTACCATTTCACATAGCAGTGTGATTAAATGGTGCAGGACCAGATGCCATATCATTGTATCAACTTTCCCAATGCACCTGGGCAGTAAAAGGGTGCAGGAAGTGGAGGAATAACAAAGTTGGAAAAACCTTAGCTGCTCACCAGATCCTTATTGTGCCTGTTGTCTGGTGCAACGAGTCTGCACAGACTCTAGCTATATTCCCAGTTTGTCTAGACAGGCCTGTGGCCGTGGACGGAGCCCTCTCACAACTCAGCCACAATGCCTGTGGGGTGAGCGCGGCACCCCAGAGCTCTATCCTCTTAATCTTCCTCATGTGTGGAAGCCTCCCCAGGGATACCTTTGATGTTGTCAAATGTATCACCTGGTCACCTTCTCCTTTGCTCTGAGTATCCCATGTCACTTCTCTATGATTTCGCAGTGTTCCTTCCGAGAAGAGCTCTCTGTAGGTAGCATCTGCCTACAATTTACACTGCTTTCCTTGAAAGTGCTCAGCCTTTCCGCTGAGTTCTGAGCCTCTCAGGGGTTGATTTCTAGCAAAATCTTGCTCATTCTTATTCTGCTCCACTTCTTCCCGTAGTGTCTCTGGTAGGTTCTGGCACTTTCCCTTTACTCACACCTGAGCTATGTTTATTTTCAACTAAAACTTTTCCTTCTTTCTGAGATGATTTGGTAGCTGATGTCTCTAGTCAGCCATCTTGCCTCCCCTCAATGTGAAATTATTAATGCATCATTCAGTGTTTTTCATAGTTTTAGGTATACAATCAGTAGAAATTATTCTGATATTGAGAAGTATATTGTGATGATTTTATTCAATTATACCCAAAGAGTAATTTATTAAGAAGAGATACATTTAAATATAAGTAATAAGTAGATTTTTATTTTGATTGGTAATTCAACTAACAAAGTAGTATAAATAATATGAATACATCAGAAAAAGAAGCGGATACACCGCTGATTTTAAATGAAATACTGATATGGATAAAAACAACATAAAACTTGTACTACACCACTACAATGAAAACATCTAAAACAAACTGGTTAAAGATTATAATCAATGAAAAAATTTCAGGCTGGGCATGGAGGCTCACGTCTGTATTCCTAGCACTCTGGGAGGCTGAGTGGGGAGGATCACTTGAAGGCAGGTGTATGAGAGCAGCCTGAGCAAAAGTGAGACTCTGTCTCTACAAAAAACAGAAAAAATTAACTCGCTGTGGTGACAGATACCTGTAGTCCCAGCTGCTTGGGAGGCTGAGGCAAGAGGATTGAATTTGAGGTTGCAGTGAGTTATGATGATGCCACTGCCATTCTAGCTGGAGTGACAGAGCAAGACTCTGTCTCAAAAAAAAAAAAAATTCAATGTCATTCAATGAA
The DNA here is from genome assembly GCA_008086735.1 of Cheirogaleus medius. NCBI lineage: Eukaryota > Metazoa > Chordata > Mammalia > Primates > Cheirogaleidae > Cheirogaleus > Cheirogaleus medius. The sequence goes on from VBSM01001265.1 coordinate 16,958,933, forward strand.
TAAGAAAATTTGAAATGCCCTGAAATCTGACAGCCCCTATGAGAAGAAACATTTGATAGAGTGTTATTTTTTTCCAAATTTGACAATCATCTTAAAAATTTACATGATATTATCAATAATTATTTAGATGCTAAAAGAAACTTCTCTAAACTATCAATAATAAAAAAGACAGATTTTGATTGACAATGATAGAAGAAAGGTTGAATTATCTTTCTATTCTCCCTTCAGAAAATGACCTTACAAAGGTTATTGTCATATGAAGAAATACTTAGAGAGTATGCAGACCAAAAAGTAGAAGAAAAATATTATAAAGACATATCAGTTAACAATAAAAATACATTATATTACTAGAGTTTTTGATGTTTGTGATATATGTCAGCTTTTTACAGTTTGTAATTTGTTGTGATTTCTTTTCTCATTCTGAATAAATGTTCTGTCCCTTGTTTGAGGAGAGAGATCTGAGGTGTCATGGGACTAACTGTGGGGAGGGAATAAAAATGGATGTACAAACATGATAAAATTGAAAATTTTTGTTTGTCAATTAAAAAATGGATGGACAGGATACTCTAGAATTAAAGCAGTTGTGAACAGTGTTATGCTCACAAAATCTCACACACACGCACACATATACACACTCCCACAGGCATACTAAATTTCAAGGTTTTAAATGAAATATCTATGAGTAATATTCCAAAATCATATTTTCTTGGATTTTAATGCTTTGGGAGATAATAATTTAACAGTTCAGAACCTTCGCTTTGAGATTATAGTTGAGGGTTCTTAGTAGAGTTCTTATAAACATTGGCTATGTATTTTTGGACAAACCATATATTATTTTCCATATTGGTAAAATCAGGATCACAGGACAGTTGTGAGATTGCTCAGCTCTCATCATTATCTATGACTCTTGGTATAAACATTCAGTTGTTTATCAGGAGGAAAGAAGTGGAAGCAGTTCTAGGAGAAGTATAGAATTCAACGCCAAGTTGTCTTCCTTTATCTTAGTATTTAGGAATATTTTTAGTATTCAGATTTGAAGGGGAAAAAAGTATTTTTGCATTGAAATCAAATACAACCCCAAGATTATCAGGTTGAAAAATCAGGGTAACTATTGAGAAAATTATGCAAAATGATGTAAAATAATATAAAATTTGGGGACCCCAGCCTAATTATAAACTAGTCATATTTTACTAGCTAGGATTTCAAACTTAATATAATGGTTTCAGTTAGTTTTTTTGGTTCTTTGAACATATACCATATCTTCCCATGTAGACACTTTGGCCTTTTATTTAAGGTAGGCCTGATTTTAAATTTCAACTCTGCTACTCACTAGGAGTGTGAAGTTGACAGGTGATCTATAAAATATAGGTCCTGACTTCTAGAAGCTGACAATGATTCCAATAACTCTAAATGAAACTTACTATCTCAGGCACTTTGCTAAGGGCTTGTGATGTTATCTCATTTAATCATTATAATAAAATTACGTGGTAGATTCTATTATTATCACTATTTTATACATAAGGCATTTGAAGCACAGAAAAGCTCAGGAACTTATCCAAGGTCATAGAAATAGCAGGTGAAGTCATTATGATTTGACTGCAGAAATTCTGACTCCAGAGCTCATGCACTAGACACCATTTTAGACTTGGAGAGAAATAAAAAATATGAAGAAAAAACAATGTCAAACAAGAAAGCATATTACAAAGAATCGCTTTGTGGCCTTGTCTTTAAAAGTCTTCACTGCCACAGAAACTGAGAAGATCACTGAAGGCTGTCCTAATTTGGGAAAAGTTTCACGTAGAATCAAACTGATGCCTGCGGGATAAACCAGCATTTAGATAAGCAACGAAAACAACCAAATAACTTGATGTGAGTGGAAAGACAACAATTCATTCACTGTTAACCACTTAGGGAACCAGACCTCAGAAATGAAAAGAAACAAGACTTTGCCCTAGCAAATGTTTTGACCCAAGTTAGAAAAAGCCCACACATAGCCTTCAAGTTTCCCTCTTTAAATAACGAGAACGTCCTGACTGAAGTCATAAGTCTCGCCGGCTAGGCTCTCAGGAGTAATAGCAACAGGTTAGTGTATGTGTGTGTTTAAAAGACAAATGAGTATTTATCTTCCAATGGGAAATTATTTAAAAATGATACAGTAAAGTGGTGGAAGAATCTGAGCCAGATTGTGCCAAATCAAACTATAAAGAATTTTCCAATATCAAAGTTTACCTGTACTTTCCCTGGCAGAAAAGCTGTTATTGAGATACATGAGCCTGGTTGTATAAGAAGTTCTACCAGTTCTGGGGAAATCATGACTCACAGTAATTCAGTCCTCCTGAGATCTTGGCAGAAATCAAGTGTTACTTCACAACAGCTGTGAAATCTGCACGGGCTACCTCTGTGAACGATCCATGATGAATGGCCAATGGGAACATGGGGCTTTGATTTAGTTGAAAGGGTCCTAACTGACATAGCACACCTGTGAGTACTGTGCTGTATTCTGGGAACAGTAACAACTGTTTTTGATTCTTTGGTCCCAGAACATCTAGTTATATTTATTGACTGGATAACTGAAAAAACATGACTATGGCATCTCAAAGCATTGTTGAATTTTGGGGATTTTTTTTTCATATCTCAGAGCCAAAACCATCACTTCATTTTGATCCCCAGATGAGCTGAGTATAATATTTAGCCTGACATTGATCTTTAAATGTAAAAGCTTAAATCATCTGAGTTCATGTTAACTCTGCTATCATGCCAAGTGCTGGTACTTTCTCAAGATGTATAGGAGAAGACTTGAGCTTGGAATAGAAGTAATTTGTGTGGCAGAGGGGCACTAGGAGAGTTTGGTTTGCTTTTAAACTACATGACTGGGCTCCCAAGACTAGAATTTGATTCAAACTATTATTCATATCTGTCTGGCTGATGGTATCTTCATAAATTCTATCTGGAATCAATGAAATGAGGATATACAAGTCTTTGGCTTTTGAATCACACAATTTCAGGACTTTAGAAATCTCAAGTGCAATTTCTTCCAATGCTGTTTCCTTTTACCTGGGATGATAGTTAAAATATTTAACAACTAGGATGGCTGGGCATTGACCAATAAAAGGGGCAAAAAGTAATTAGGGTAGCTACAAGGCAGTAACCCATACCTGAAAATTTATAGCCTGAACTAATTGGTCCATTGTTCTATTAATATTTAAAACCATTACAACCATCAACAGCAAGAAAAATAACATCCGAAGAACTTAAATGACATACCAAGATCACATAGCTAGTTGCTAAAAAATGAGTGCAAGAACCATGGTCTTTCAGCTCACTAAGGCGGAGGTCCAGTGGAGAGAGCCTTGTTTGATTAGGGTTTACATCTGAGATCTACCATGTAGTATAATGCTAACATATGAGCCAGTGAGAACAGTGTATGTATTCATTCATTCACTAATTATTTATTAATTACCAACATGTATCTGATTTTTAAACCTTGAATGACAAGTCAATAGGCATGTTTCAGATACTTAATATATTAATATATTTGTTAAGTGACTTAATTGTTGATCAACAAAGTTACCTATATCCATGGTCCCCAACCTTTTTGGCACCAGGGATGGGTTTCATGGAAGACAATTTTTCCACAGACAGGGACTGGGGGAACAGGGGGGATGGTTTGGGGATGATTCAAGTGCATTACATTTATTGTGTATGTTATTTCTATTATTATTACGTTGTAATATATGATGAAATAATTATACTAGACAATTCACCATAATGCAGAATCAATGGGAACCCTGAGCTTGTTTTCCTGCAACTAGATGGTCCCATCTAGGGGTGATGGGAGACCGTGATACTCGAAGTATGTAGCTTATGTCCAGTCTACTCAGTAATCTTGTTTGGGTTGCTGGCACTGAAGAAAACACTGCTTCACAAAGATAAAATATTGGAAATGGAAAAGCAGCCTTTTCAGTGCTTTTGTGGCAATCTCAGAATATTTCACCTTGACTTTAATCCAGAATGTATGGAGATTTAAAGTTGTCTCAAACATATTTTTAAGGCCAGGATCATTTGTGATCTCAAGCAGTTGATCCTCTTCTAGCATGGACAAAGTCAATTCACCTGGCTTATTCCCAAATGGGTCACGGATCCATTCCTTCCCAGTTCAGAGGACTTTTGTGGTTGGGAAGTAATGCTCAAAATCTTTTGAAATCTGAGATAGGTGATCATGCACCAGCTGGGAGAAAGAAGGCCCTGGCTCAGTCTCTTTCAAAATCTCTGCTAATGTTTATGACATGTCAAAAATCACAATATTCACACATCCCTCCAAAAATTCTATTTTGGCTTTGAATGCAGCCACTTTATCTGGTGACTTGAACATGGTTGTTATTCTCCCCTGAAGTGACAGATTGTGTTCACTGAGCAGGTTGAGTATGTCACACAAGTAAGCGAGTTTTGTGATCCATTCTATATCACTGAAATGTGCTGCCAGTGGTGATTGTTTTTCTAAAAGAAATCTCTGGAGTGGCTCTCATAACTCAAAAACTCTGGCCCGTGATTTACCTTTAGGAAGCCATCTCACTTCTGTGTATAGGAGAAGACGTGTGCTCTGCTTCTATCTCCTCACAGAGCTGTGGGAACAGATGTGAGTTAAGGGCAGGTACTTTAATGTGGTAGATAATTTTAATCACATCCTGTAAAACATTGTTTAGTTCAGGTAACATTTTTTGGCTAGCCAGCATTTCTCTATGAATGGCAGTGAGTAAACTCACATTCTGAAACAACCTCCTTGAACTGAGTAGTGAAACCAAAAAGCCATCCAGTCATGGCAACCACTTCATTCGTGCATATACCAACACAAAATGCCCAATTCATTTTTCCTGATATGTAATCATTCAAAAACTTGAATATTTCTGCAACTGTGGTGTTGGTTGGCAACAAAAGTGCACATAACATATCCTTGTGCACATCTCCTGAAAAATATATTGCACAAAAACAAGTATTGTTGCCTTGTTGTCAACATCAGTAGACTCATTAACCTGGATTGCATACCACGGTGACTCATTAATCCTCTCTAACATTTGTGCCTCAATATCCTCTGCTATTTCATCAATTCATCTAGTTATGGTGTTAGCCAAAAGATGAACACGTGCCATCTTTTGAACTACAGCCTCTCCTAAAATTTCATGGCGGATATCCTTAGCAGCAGGCAGGATCAACTCTTCATCAATAGTAAAAGGCTTCTTTGCTTTAGCAATGTGGTTAGCCGCTAAAAATGATGCTCTCAATGCAGACACACTTGATGAAGTGGTGGCTTTTAACCACTTCGGTACGAGCATCGACTATAGTCGACAGCCACAGATGAATGCAAGCGTTGACTTTAGCCAACAGCCATGATATGAAGGTGCACAGCCAAGCATCGACTTTAGTCAACAGCCAAAAGCTTTTACTTTTATCTCTGCAGTTGCAGTGTGTACGTTCAACTAATAAGTTACTACAAATCTGTGACCTTTTAACAAGTCCTTAGTAGGAGTTATTATAGTTATTTTCCTAAAGATGCCTGTAAAGTAAAATAAGCTTTCAGTGCTTTAAAGCTTTCCTCATCACACAAGAGCAAAACAGATTCGTCGTCAATGCACAGCACAAACTATCGTGGGGACTATGAGTGCCGGCTGTGGGCAAGGTTTCACGGCCGGTGAGCACCATACCGAAGTGGTTAATAATTGCTTCTGTTCTTTGTGTTTGTGTTTTTTCTTTTGAAAAACTCAAAGGCTTGTCTTTTAAGGCAGGTGCTTAGTCTCCATGTGGCAAAACAGTTTTGAAGCCTTCATGGCTTCATTGGATAGCCGGTCACCACATATTGTATAAGGTGGGCTTGGAGAATGTGAATCACCTGTTACAATGAACCCACAATTTAAGTAGGACTCTTGGTATTTTCTTTTAAATACAGCTTTCATTTAGTTGGAATTCTTAGAGTCTTCTGCTGTCTCATTATTGGGTCTTTCCCCCTTTTCAAAAAAGCTCTCCAGTGACGCTTGTTTTTTCACTCATTTTTGCTAGGGTTAGCTTGTAGGCTTACTATGATTGTGACTGAGACAAGTGCACAGTGCAGGCTAAGAGGAGTGGATGGAAGTGGTAAATAAAATAATGGGTGGGCCATGCACAGACTAAAATAAGTGTTGGATTTTGACTTACAGCCTGCCACCAGATGCAGCTGTACAAGTGAAGTACATCAACTCACTTGCTACTCTAAAGCCTGCCACCAGATGCAGCTTAATTGTCACTTGCCACTCACTGATGTAGGGTTTTGATATGAGTCTGCAAGCAATTGATTTATCACAGTCTTTGTGCAGACCTCTCTGCTAATGATAATCTGTATTTGCAGCACTAGCATCACCGCCTCAGCTCCAACTCAGATTATCAGGCATTAGATTCTCATAAGGAGCACACAATCTAGATCCTTTGCATGCACAATTTACAGCAGGGTTCTTGCTCCTATAAGAATCTAATGCCACCATTGATCTAACAGGAGGTGGAGCTCAGGTGGTAATGTGAGCAATGGGGAGTGGCTCTAAATACAGATGAAGTTTCACTCACTGGACTGCTGCTCATGTCCTGCTGTGTGGCCTGGTTCCTAACAGGCCACTTGTACCGGTACCTGTCTGTGGCCAGGGAATTGGGTACTGTAGACCTATATCCTAAAGTGAGGGTAGACTAAATGAGAAAGTATTTTGGTACCTAGAAGATAGTAGGTACTCAATACATATTAAATACATTTTTATTAATTTATTTTATTTCTCCACATTACTGTATTCTTTCCCAATGTTTGTCCCTATTTGCAATGTGTTAAACATATTTCTCCAGCTTATAAAGAACTTTCAGTTCTCTTTCTCTCTCTCTCTTTTGGTTTCAATATACTGGTTCTGGTTTCAAGAAAGTGACATCCATACATTGAAGCCTCTACTTATAAATACTCATATCATAGATTTTATCACTTAGTCCATAAATGTTTATTAAGCTCTTACTCTTAGCTCTAGCATTTTCTAGACTTTATAAGGAATAAAATACACAGGGCATAGTCAATGTGCTTGAATTATCTCCAGTCCTGAGACCAAGTAAAACTTACATGTATGCCTTAGTGCAGCATATCCTAAACGGTGTACTGTGGAACACTAGTGTGTTTGCAAGATGTTCGTTCATGAACAAATAATTTGAGAAAACTCTGCTCAAACATTTTCTTTTTAATTATAGGACTCCAGTGACTTTTTAATATCTCGTGAATGTTGTAAAAGGCTAAAGAAATGGTGAAGTTATATTATACAGTGACCTTGGAACCTTTATTTTACCAGAATGCCTAGTCACATTTATCAGGACACTAGTATTCCACAGAACTCATTTTAGGGAATGATATAAAGGCTAGGAATCAGAAACACCTGGACGCTAATCATTTCTCTGCCACCAAATAATTATGTGGCATTAGGTAAGCTACTTAACTTTTCTGTGCCTCTGTTTCCTCAACTTTTAAACGAGGGTAGTAAACTATCACCATCCTTTCAATACAAGATAGAAGAAGAAGTAGGAAGAGAAATGTGAAAGTAATTTTGAAAAGTTACATTGGTATATAATTGCATGCTTTTTATGAGTGATCTGGAAAAAAATAATAGATGATTCACAGAATCACACTAGAAACTAGTTTATTGTGTGACTTCTGCTGAAGTGTTTCCTGTGATGATCATGAAAAGTCTTAAAAACATTGCTTCTCATAAAACATAAAAGAATTGCTATAAATTGTCAGGCAAAGTTTATAAAGCTTGTAAATTTATCAATGTCTGCATTAAAATGATTCTGGTTTCCACACAATTACTCTGGCAACTTGGGTAGAAAACCTTCAGAAGCAGATGGGCCATGGTCTCCAAATAGCTTCACATAAAATTGTACTCATATGTAGAAACCGGCAGCATGATGTAATGCTTGGCTTGTCTTTATAAAACAATAACGCATTTCACTTAACTCCCAATGCATATTCAATTACAAGGTTTTTTTCCTATCAAAAGACAGTATGTAATAGTTTCTAAGTTCTCTATAGAGTCATCAAATAAGATCAAAATAATTATGTATCAGTTCTGTGAGAGACATGTGGAAACGTGACTTAGATGAACATCTTAAAGAGAACAGAAATTTCTCTTTCAGTATGTCACAGGAAAATCTTTACAGACATGATGAGTTGAAAGATTCCCCAATACATTATTAGTGTCTTGACTTGGGTTTCAATTGTCCCCGTGGATTTTCCAAAATGCTGTCATAGCCAATCAGAAACAGCACAATAAGGATGATGTTCTGACCTGACCCTTAGAAAGTAATCAAAAGTAAGAGACATAGAAAAGGTAAGGGGAGGGTCATGGAGGCTCAGTGACTAGAATGAATGTAATGAGAATAGGCACAAAAGGCGATGCCTGCCTGTGACAGGAGGTCAGAATGCTGTGTTAAGATTCAGGATGAGTTAGATAAGACTCTTAGCTTTCTCACTTTCAAGCTATATGGTTTTACAGGAAAGCCACATGGTGCTTGAACCCTAGTTTTCTCTCCTATAAGGATTCTATTATCTACCTTAGTGGCTGAAAGAAATATTACATGAGAAAATAAATCAAGAATAGTGGCTGGTATACAGTTGGCACTCAATATGTTTATTTCAAGAGATTTGTTGGAATGAGAAGCCCTTGCTTTTTCACCAAGTATAGCAATAGCTTCATTATTTCTAACATTCATTTCACATACACCATTTTAATGAGAAACCAGGCCCTTTAAAATCCTTGGGAGCAAGAGAAAAACTGTGGATACTCCAAACACTCCCTTTCCTTGCACATGTGGGACCTCCAGATTGGTCCAAGAAATTGCTCTGATTCTACCTTTTGAGGCCACCCAGTAGATTCAGCTGGAATAGCAGACTGTGGCTTGTTTCTCTGGATTGGGAGCCAAAAGGATCCTGTTGCAATCGGCTCTGCTCTGCAATCTACTCTGTCCAGAGTACCTACTGTCCCTTTGTAGTGTAGCTCCAAGAAATGGAACCAAAGTCTGAGCTACATGATTTGAAGATTGTCTATCTTCATATACTTTCTCTTTCTTACTCTGGGCCATGGACTCCTGGCCTTCTCAAAAGTATAAAAATCATTTTCTTAAATTTTGTCTATAAGCAATATTTGCTTAAATATTTTTTGTTAAGTTGACCACTTCAGAAATTAATGTATTTTCATCATGCTAAAAAATCCCCCAAATCTTTGTTAACTAACTTATTAAACAGTCTATCCTCATAGTTGGTGAAATGCTATCCCACTGGTTTACTGAAGACAGTAACACCTCACAGGTAAAAATTGGAAGGCAATTTCATACACTTAATCAGACAACTCTGGAGTACTATAGATTCAGTCTCAAACACAGATCCAGTAGTTACTGTTTCTATGACACCAACTGAGACACTTCTCTTGAATATCACTTTCCTAATCAAGAACATGAAGATAATAGTATCTTTCATAGGGTTGTTATCAAGTTTAAATGAGTAAGTACATATTAGAGTGAAAAGCAAAATGCCTTGGTCATACTGTCTTCAATTACTGTGAGCTATTCTTAATCATAATAATAGTTATTACTGTATTTTTGTTAATAATAAAATTAGGCATAGAGAGAGAGTCAAATATAAAAATGCTGAGGTGGGGAAAGGAGAAGATGCAAACTATTGATAAATTATAAATCAACTAAAGAACCTTAGTTTTAGAAAATAGATAAAAAGAATACAGATGGTACAAATAAGTTTATAATGAAGGGTAGTCTGATATTTCCCAAAAAAAGGTCTCTAGCTTTCCTTTGTGTTTCCAAGATATTAAAAAAGCACGTCTGAACAGAGGATAGTTCTCTAACTCAGCCACTAGATATAATTTGCTAGCTGAATTATATCAAAGATAGTTTAGATTTTCATTTTGTTACATTTTGGCTTAAGAATGACTTCAGTGACTTACTTGAACCCCTTTATCTTCTATTTGAGTACAAGATAAGATTTTTTAAAAATTATTTCATATTTCTTAAGATTTAAGAAAATCATGCTTTCTATTGGTAAATTTGGGGAAATGAATTGAGGGGGCTATTAATATTATATTTTTCCTAGGTTTATTAAATTTGCTAACATAATAAGAAAAATAAATTAGTTTCTTACATAGTAGATTTCTTTGAAAATATGCTGATTCTGAAGTTAAATTTTGGTCTAATTGCTAGTTTGAAGATACCTGTTAGTGTGTTTGAAATGCCATTTTTATGTACTTTTGTTCTTTACTGCAACTAAAAATGACACATTCAATAAAACTGGTTAAATAATCTCATATATAGTTTCTTTCTTCAAACCGCACAACTATTTGACTAAATCTAAGAGTTTATAAATATCAATATAATATTTTCCAGTTTTCCATGGTTAAGTTACATTGTAGCTACATGATCCCACAGTCTCAGTTCCTGAATCTCTAATTATATAATGACTATGGTTGGTGGAATGGAGACCAAAACAATTTTTTCATATTGCAGTTTAGAAATAGGATGATTTCATGGACATTCAGTATTGCAATATTGCCAAAGGTAGAGAAAGCTAACTCACTGAGGTAAGACTTCACCTAAAATATGTAGATAACTACAACTAATTTTTTATGCATTTAGTTTGTTTTAATTCTCCAGTTTGCTGTCCTTAGCTACAATCAATTATCTTGTGTGACAATCACAGGCACATCAGATCAACTTAGGCCATGTTAAATGCATAGGCTTTCTTTTCTACTCTATATTTTGTGAAAAATATAATCCCTAACTTGGATTTATAGTAAAAGTTTCCTTTCTTTTATGCCATACTTCACCATGTCCATATCCACTATAAAGAGAACTTTGGGAATAATGAATTCTGAAAGATGTGACCTACTTTTTCTAACTTCATATATCTTATGTGGAAAGTGGACAATAATCAGTATAGACATATAGTCATAAATATAATACCATCCCTATAATAAAACCTGCCTAAAACTATCAACCATGTCATTTTCGAAGAATTTAAAAAATGATCTACCTTATTATCAATTGGTACAACCTCTTTTAAAAGTGATTTGATCTATAGTTTTAGGAACCACACAATTTTGTATCTTTGTGAGCCAGTTTTTTGGTCTCCTGGAAATTTACACCCTATGTAAGAGTAAATGATGCTGCCAAATATATTTATATATTTGAGCAAATGATGCTGCTTGAATGTATTTACTGAAGTGTTATTTACATTAGCAAAACTTGGAAAATAATAAAACTGCCAACAGTAAACTGCTTTAGGTGACCCATGATTTTTCAATTTGATGAACATTAAAGAGCCACTAAAAATGGTAGTTGAAAAATAAATAAATAAATACAATGGTAGTCATATAAATGCCTAGATCTAGGATACTATGTTTAATGTTGATATGGAGTCAAATAAGTACTTATTCATGTTCACAACTATGAAATTTTTCACGTAGATAAGAGAATACAAAAACTGAAGACAGTTATAGGATTCGAGGTATGGATTATAATCTTATTCTCTTCCTTCTCTTTTGTCCCTCCCTCCCTTCCTTCCTTCCTTTGTTTCTTTCTTTATTCCTACCTAGTTATTCCTCCTAGCATTATTAAATGTTATTTGTAAAATACATAAAATTATGTCATATCATCCCTCTTCCAGATATCTTTATTATGAAAAAAATATTTTTATTATGTCTACATATGAGATGGGCAATTGATTTGCTTTATGATGTCAGGCATTAAAGTCTTTTACCCAAAATATTAAATATTGAGCTAAACATGCAAATATTTTTGTTTTAATTACTCATATAGTTGTCTTCATTTTTCATGCCAGGATCTTTGGATTAAAAAAAAAAGGGAGCAATCAAGCAACTATATAAATATTTGGAACGAGCAGTTGACCAGACAAACTTTCTAAATTTACTGTTTCAAAGACTACATAATACCAAATCAAACTGGATAATACAGTAAATCCAATTCACAAAAATTATTCCCAGAGAATAACATTTAAGATTGATACATATTTTCCAGGTCAATCAGAATGTTTTCAATATAAAGACTATTGAAAAATATTTTGAAGGCTAGATTCCAAACATCTGTAACATGTCATATGTTAAAATCTCCTAATTCTCTATGACTTTTTGTAATCTTTTAGAAATCCTCAATTTAGCAGCAGGGATGGTGCAAAAAGTATGCTTGACAGGAGAGCCAAAGTCCTGAGTTTTAAACCCAGTCTGGCATACTCTCTCACCGACCTTGGGCAACTTAGAACATCTGTCTGCAACTTGTGTTATTCAACCATGAAATCAAAGAGATAGTCTATTAATATAATCTTCCTTTAGGCTTTAGCATTCCAATATTCACTAATAGGAATTCAAAAATTAAGGCTGTATGTGGATCTGCTTTTTTCCATGGATGAAGTAGATGATTACCTACTTAGTTCAAAGAAAGGACTCTGGGCAGAAAAGTATCTCTCTTTATAGTCTTAGGGACTTAAGGTTCCTTACAGACTTCAGCTGAATCAAAGCATATTATTTTCTGAGTGTACTCATTAGCTAAATTTTAGCATATATGAGATTTCTGATTAAGCAATCTCCCCTCTTTTTCCCTTAGTAGGAGTTGAGTACCTTGAGGTCCCTAATATATTTTGATGGTAAACAGAAACCCAGGATATAGAGCATTAGCAGGCTGATTGCAGCCCTTGTATGTTTGGGGAAATGGAAGTTAATAGGAAATTTGATTGGAGAGCAATAAAAACAACAGGATAACATAATTATTTTAAAATATTGCATTCTACTAGCCCTTTTCCAGTCCAGGAAAAAAGTCAGCAAGGAAGCCTGGTGGTTTTGAGGAAAAGCCTCTGGGCAGATCATATTGAGAAAAGTGGATTAGGAATTTTATAAACATTAAAGCAGTCTCAGGGACTTTCAAAGCAAGAAAGAAACAATTAGGTAAATTGTCTCCAAAATAAGTCACATCATTCTGTTCCTGGACAGAGTAAATTTTTCTTGTTATTGTTGGGGTGTTTTGTTTTTTTTTAATTCAACCCAAACTAATATATCTCTGTATCTCCTGAATACATTTTATTTCCAAATTGCATGAAATTGTGTTGTAGAAACATTTCCACAATTTGCTTTCTTCCAACTTGGCTTCCTTGTAAAACAAACAGTTCATTTTACCTTAAATGACTGTAATAGTAAATGCCTGGTTGGTTTGGAAGAACAGTCTGATTAGTACGAGAAGGTAGCAATTACTCCCCAACTGAAAAGGGGTCTTACTATATTCTTTTTCTAATCTTCCATGTATAGAGTTCCTAAGAACTCTGGTGTACATAATAAATTATTAGAAATCCTTCTTGCTTTCCCAAATATATCCACATTAAAGTATTATGTGGACATGCTGGAATCAAAGAGTTTATTAAGCTTTTAGGATTTAATCCTTTCCATTTATGCTTTCATTTCCTATGTATCATCTACCTCTAATATTAAATCCAACTAAAAACCAAACCGAAAAGTTAACTGAAAACTGGAGTTTCCATTCACTAAAAAAGATTTCACAAGAAAATATAAATTGCCTTTAATTGCTCCACTACTGCTATTAACTTTTATTGGGGGGAAAAATCCTCTTAAAGTAAAATCCCATCACCCATCAGAGGTTCTGTCTAAACAGAATCATAGAGGTTAAATGTGGTCAGTTATAGTTTATTGGTTTTCCTCATGGTGGATTTGAATAATTCATCAAGAATTGTTCTTTCTAAATTATATTATGTGTGAAGTTTCTAAAATTTACCAGATAGTTATATTATCTTCTAAGTTTCCATCTACACATAGAACAGCTCAACCAATAATTTACACAGGAGAAAATGAACAATAATAGACTGTTTTAGTTAAGAGTTACATCTAGCTGTTTATTTTAATTTTATTTTTTTATTTTTAAATTTCAGAATGTTAAGGGATACAAATATTTTGGTTACATATATTGCCTTTGCACCTCCCAAGCCAAAGCTACAAGTATGCCCAACCCCCAGACAGTGCGCTCCACACCCATTAGTTGTGAACATCCAGCTGTTTAAAGGATTACATTTTCTAGAAAGATGTTAATCTCGTTTACAAAAGACAAATTTCAAAACTGAATTATATAATAATTCTATATTTCTAAATATATGCATATAAAGTATTTAAGTGATGAAATTATGGGTGCTTTTAATTTAATTTTGTTTTTGTATTTTAAAATTACTGCATTATAAATGTATCAGTTTTATAATAAAAATAAGCAAAAATTATCTTTTTAAATCAAAGATATTACAATAGTTATGGATTTTTGTAGCTATTTTATATTTCAATATATACATAGTATAGTCCTGAATAAATTAAGCAAACAGATTAAGAACAGAAAAGTAACCATTCATACTTACAAATCAAATGGTGTTTATTACTTTTATAACTTTCTAAAATGTACTATTGCATGTACTTCTTTTTAAATGAGCTTCATATTTCAATTACAATAAAAATTATTCCTTTTTATAAAAACACATTATTTGGAAATAATTTCAAACTTGTAGAAATGTTCCAAAAATAAAAATAGTATGTTGCACACTCAAATACCCTTTATGCAGATTCACCTGTTAACATTTAGGCCCATTTGCTTTATCATTTGCTCTCTCTCTTTCTCTCTCTCTCCTTTCTCTGTGAACTACATGAGACTAGATTGTATACATCATGTCCCTTTATTTCTAAATACTTCAATGTACATTTCATAAGGATAAAAATATTCTCTGGCATAAACATAGAATAGGTATCAACTTCAGTTAAGTGTGATTTTGATACAGTGCTTTTTATTTACAGTCTGAGTTCCAATTTTGTTGATTGGCTCAAAAATGATCTTTATACACTCTGACCTGTGGTATCTCAGGGTTAAGACACTGTTCCTCATTCATTAAGGAATGTTATAATAAAGACAATCAGATGAAACTTTCTGGGATGTCTATGATGAAGATGTTGAAGATGTTGCCCACTGTATTCCAAGGTGTTATCTTAAGAAGGATCCATAGCAGAAACTTGGGTAAGTCTTACCACCAGAAATAGCTGTGTGCCTTCCAAACATCTGCCGACATTGAACAGGCTTTCATGTTTTCTTCGGCTATCAAGAAATCTAAAGCCAGAATTAGGTGACAACTCTTGAAAAAATGTGTAGCATTTTGTTTTTCTTTGTGCTATCACAAAAGATTTACTTGTTTTCTCTTACTTTCTCTTTGTTCCAATTCCCTTATATATTTACTTTACTCTTTAATACTAGTTTTGAAGCTTCCTTAATTCCCTCTAGACCAAAAACTGTATACAAATAAACAAATAAATGGACTGAATAAAACATACATATATACATAACTGGGTGAAGAAAATGCCATGTATGTAATATTGTAATTAGACTTAAGACAAATAAAACATCTCCATATCCTAACCACATGTCTGTGGGGTAGCTTCTTCTCACATGCCTTTCTCCATCAGCTGCTTACAGTTCTAGCAGAGAATCAGGTACTACAGTCACATCTCTGATTCTCTTATCAGTCCCAAGATTGCCAGCATCCCAATGAGAGGTTCTCATTATAGCAGGCCACTGCCAACTATAAGAAGGCACATAGAGATGACACTTAGATGTGTAGACATACCAGGCCTTCTCCACAGTTTGGTAGTAAAGAAAGTTTTGTATCATTTGTGTTACAAATTCTCTTTCATATTCCAGGCCCCTTCTGATACCTGGCCTCATTTGTACCCTAAATTATTCCACGAATATTAAAGTACTCACATGTGAGCCAACTGCGGGAAATGGAGAACTTTCAGGCTTCCATAACGATGGCTTTTGTTCTCCTTTTGCATTTTGAAGACATTTTTTGGTCAAAACTCTAATTGGAGCTGATTCAATCTAGAACACTTTCGCAGTGAAAAATTAGATACTGCTAGGTCAGATACAAAAATGTGATATTTAGAACACATTTTCTTGAAATTTCTTTTCTAAACAACCAATCTTCTTAGAGATCAGGAGTTGCTTCATGTATGGGAAGCCCCACGCTGATCCACATGGCATTGTCTCTATGGAAAGAGTAGGGGATTTGAATGGTTTTATTTATTCCTTACTTGTGAATGAATTAGACAGTTTAGAAAAGACATCTGCCTTCATGACCTTGCCCGATTTTCACAGCAACCCAGCAAGGTAGCCACAACATGAATAATGATGCCTATTTTATAGATGAGGAAATTGTGACCCAGCAAGTTTAAAGCTGTCCAAGCTCGGGAAAGGTCTGCCTGTATCCTATTTGTTCTAGTGCAAACCCCAAACCAAACTCATAACTTACCCATTTCACTGATGGCATTATTATGCTTCAGTCTTCCAGGAAAAAAAAATACCTTTAGATTAATCTTCAATTTTTCCTTCTCTGGCACACTCCAAACATTGTGAAGAAGCCCAGCCCTGTTGTCTCTGCCTCCTAAATGTCCCTGCCATCTGTTTCTGCCTTCTGCCACTTCATTACCCTCTGACTACTATTGCCTTGGTACCTTAGATCTGAATTATATAATAGTAGACATTTTCTAACTGGCCACCCTGTTACCAGCTTAGAATCTTTCTAATTCCAATACAAATCTGCTGCCAGAGTGGTATCTCTAAGTATACAAATAATTGTGACCTTTCTTGCCTTAGAATTTATAATAGATTTCTACTGCAAGTGAAAAACAGATTTCTTAAGCTGCCAACCAGGGTCCTCAACTATCTTTATTCAACTCTATTTATAATTTTATTTTTTACTATACCATATATTCCTAACCTGTAACTTATATTACAACCACCAGATTTGACTTGCTATTCTCCAAAAGCATTATACATTTTTTAGCCGTTGAGTCTTTATGCAAGTTACTCATGCCATTCCCAAACCCCACCCTCAAGGATTTAGCTCAAACATGTCTCCTGCAAAAAACAAACAAACAAATAAACAAAACCCCATGCAAACAAACAAACAAAAAAACCACTACTATATTTCTCCAGCTGGAATTCATATGCCTTTTTTCACATACTCCCATGACTCTTGGTTCAACTTCTATTTTAACACTCTCTGTAATCCAACTTCTAACAATTATTTCTATGTGTCTGCCCTCTACACCAGACTATAAATTCTGCAAGGACAAGACCCAAGTCTATTTTTCATCCTTGTCATCCCCTACATCCACTTCAGTGCTTTGCATTAGTTGGCATACAATGAATCAATGAATCTTTGCTGAGTTAATTTACTTATGGGCCTTAGGACTTTGGGTTAAGGTGCTATATCCATTTTTATTAAAATGAGGATGTTACTTGAAAGAAGCAATATATTGACCAAGTGCATCCAATTTTCTCTAACTATGGTTAGGTTATCAGAACAACCAAAGGCAGAGCAATGTTCTGAGTCTGGAAGAGGAAACAGGCAAATTAGAGGTGGGAAGCTTTGGCGTCAATGGCGTTTTTGGATAGTTCAGGACAAGAGAAGATGGCCTAAAAAGAGATACACAAGCTTACAGGGGAAACATTATGCACAGAAGGGTAAAAGGAAGCTCACACACT
This sequence comes from Cheirogaleus medius, assembly GCA_008086735.1. Classification (NCBI taxonomy): domain Eukaryota; kingdom Metazoa; phylum Chordata; class Mammalia; order Primates; family Cheirogaleidae; genus Cheirogaleus; species Cheirogaleus medius. The sequence goes on from VBSM01001265.1 coordinate 16,976,576, forward strand.
TTTTTGTGTCAATCCTGTGTCAGACACTTTAGCATTAACCCTCACACCAGCCATAAGAACAGGTGTTTTTATGCCAGCTGCTTACTTACTTATTAATAGATTCAGACTCAAAGAGGTTTAGCAAATTTGAACCCAAGTACACCTGCTTCTAAAGACTATTGTGTTCTCTGCCATGTTGACTTGGATAGAGTGGATGCTTGGGAGGGGAAGAACAGAGGTGCCCCAAGGCACAAATAGGGGAGAGTTGAAAGGACTACCAGGTAGCAGTGGGAAATTTCTGTTTCATTTGTGATTTTGCCTCTGGTTTCTTTTTTTTTTTTGAAGAACAAAGGAAAGCATATTCTGACAAAAAGAAATAGATCTCAAACCAGATTGGAAACATATAGCCCATCAAGCCTCTGCCCTTTTCCCCATATAAAGCCTTCCCATTTCTACTGGTACATTTTGCCGCTCATCATGGATACCGGGAACGAGGGGGAGGTGGACATGGTGAGAGAGGAGGCTTTTTTATCCCATCCCTTTCTTGTGTGGAATGAACTCTGGTGTGAAAGTTAGTCTCACATCTCTTAGATCATAAATCTGAGTGGAGCATGCTGTCTTGGCAAAAACCAGTAGCAACCAGTGCTAAGTGTTTATTGCCAAGGAGCAATAGCATCAGCACAGCGGATAATTATGAACAGTGCTAGCGAGCAGGATGGGGAGGAGACGGCACGGGGGAAAATGAGAGCTGGGGTGCTGGCTGACACCAATCAGATGACTCTCAACCCCTTGTCTCTGCTCTGCCTTTCAGCTCAATCCACTTTCTTCTCTAAAAAGTAAGGATTTGTCTGCAGAAAAGCAACCTCTTGAGAATCATTGGAAACCAGGAATGAACTGGTGATCAAGGGTAAGAAGGGTACTTTTTTTTATTATTTTAATGCTGAGCCCAAAGCATCTTTATACCCCAAAACCCGTAAAAAGTGTTGGCATTCCAGTGTGGGTTCCTGAGGCCCCTTATTATTTAGGATCTTTCATCCAATTTTCTCTCATGATTTCCAGTCGACACATTTTATTAGGTGCAATAGCTGGATCCTGCTGTCTCTTTCTCTTGGTCTGGAGTCAGCTTATGAATGAGGGCGATTCAACCTCCACTGCATGGTTGGGAGAAAAAAACAAATCTAATAAATTCAGGCTATGAGGGAAAAATCTGCTCTGGTTCTCTCTTTCATGGGGAAGAGAGAAGAAAGGAGGCAGTCAGGCTGCTACCTGGCAGTCGTCTGGGATCAGGGTGTCGTCTGGACGCGGGGTTTCCTGCCGGAGTTAAAACAGGCCTCTGTTACGTAAGGCCTTGCTGGCCTGGCTCTGGCGGCAAAGCTGCTGTCTGAAGGCCACAGCCCAGCCCTGCTCTCAGGAGCCTCTGCCTCGGTGCTTCAATGCTTAGATCATTTCGACAAACCACTCCTGTTTACCAGGCTTCTTTTTATCTGAACCTGTGCCCTTCCTGTGAACACATTACTTCAAGAGTAAATGAGGCGCAGCTACTACCAGAACATTCGTTGATTTAGCCACATTGGGAATTTCGGTGTTCTAGCAAGTGAATTGCCCACATAAATCGTGATTAACCACTTGATTGGTAGGAAAAAATCATTCAGAGGAAACCAAGGTTTTCCTGTAAAAGTATTACCTACTTTCTTCTTAGAGAGAACATTCTGAATCAATGCTAACTCAATGCTTTCCTTCATGACCTGAGGTCACAATTAAGAGGTATTGATTTACTACACTGTGTGATACAATGATTTCCAGAGGTGAGAGGCAAAATAATTAGCAACAGCAGAAAACACAACGAACCAATCGAATTGCACGCTGGCCACGAATAACCCATTTGGTCTAGTTAGTGAGCCTTGGAGATGATCAGCTCTGTCCCTAGGGCTTTGTGTCCTCAAAGTAAATGCCCTCTTCTCACTGGCATTTATCAAATATATATTTACCTTAGCTAATTTAATCCTCAATGACATTGTGATAGGGGTAAAAATATTTACATTTTACGGAAGAAAAAAGGGCTTAGAAAGGCCAACCAATATACTTAAAGTTACACCACAAGTAAGTGGTAAGGCCAGCATTTGGACATCTCTTACCTGCCTGACATCAGTGTCACTTACAATACACTGGCTGATTCAATCCTCTTGCTCCTAATTGTCTGCTGTAGAGAAACTGCCCCGTCAAGCATCTTAAATTGGCAGTCTCATTTGAGCACCATGCAGTTCTCTCTCCTTTATTATTTCAATAAATAAGCATTGATTAAGTACCTGCAATGTGCTAGGCACAGAAAAATCAAATGGCCCAGGCAGTGAACAAACCCTGAACACTGGTTTTATTAGCACCATGTTCTATGTTCAACCTAATCATGTGATCTTTATCACTTTGGCCAAACATGAGTGCTGCAATCTCTCCTATAAGGCAAAATTGTTAACTTTTGGCCTAACACAGACTCTTTAGGTTTTATTTCCAGTTTCACATTTGGTGGATGAGACAATTTAAAGTCTAACTCCGGATAAGCAAAGTTCTCCTTTTCTCCTACCCACTTTCCTAAATTCCCTCCTCAACCTATAGTGCACAGTTAAGGAGAACCTACAGATCGATCTATATCCAGCACAGGGGAGAGGAAAGAGTCTCTCTTGATCTTCATTCATTCCATGTTTATTTATTGAGTGCCTACTGGGTGTCAAATACACTTTTAGGAACTGATCTTAATGTTGATTTCAGGCCTAACTGTGCTACCCAATGCGGATCTGAAGCAGAATTTTTACTTTTGTACTTCATGTGCCTGCTTCAAGCCTTTTCCCCGGTTATAGCCAAGAGCAACATGAAGTCTTTGAAGCAGGTTCACAACTTGTTTTTCTGTTACTAATATAGCATGCTGTTCTCATCATCTGTCTGATTTGGCTACTGACATGGTGACATGCTGGAATGTTTTCTCCGAGGTCCAACAGTAAAA
>VBSM01001265.1:16996393-17024175 GCA_008086735.1 Cheirogaleus medius
CCTCCTGCCTCAGCCTCCAGAATAGCTGAGACTACAGGCATGCATCACCATGCCTGGCTAATTTTGCTATCTTTTGTAGAAATGGGGTCCCTCTTTTGCCGAGGCTGGTCTCAAAATCCTGGCCTCAAGCAATCCTCCCATCTCAGCCTCCCAGAGTGCGAGCATTGTAGGCATGACACACCATGCCTGGCCTCAATTAGATTCCTTAACATGTTAATCATAGTTATTATACATTAAAGTTCCCATCTGATAGTTTCAATATCTCTGAGTCTGGATTTATTAATTTATTTTTTCTTTGGAAAATGGGTTTTTTCTTTGTTTTTTGTATATCTCATACTTTTATTTTGAATGATGGGCATCATGGTATAGATAGAAATAAATAATATTTATACTGGGAAATGACTATACATCTTCTTTTGAACCACTAATATGATGGTTGAGTCAATCTAGACATGATTGAAAATTCTTTTGTTGAATTTCAGTCATAACCTAGTTCATTGTATTCAAAATTTGGTCCTGTAGGATGACTGTATATCCCATTTTGCCCAAGACCATTCCCGATTTAGCTGAAAATCCCATGTCCCAGGAAAACCCCTCATAGTTCCAGAAAAACTGGATAGGTTGGTCAGTCTACCATCAGAGACCGGCAGCATTGGTATTACCTGGGAGCTTGTTTGTAATGAAGAATCTTGGCCCAACTTCAAATCTACCGAATCAGAAACTATATGTTAATAAGATCTGCAGGTGATTCATAGGCACATGAAAGTTTAAGTGGAACTATTACAGAAATAAGAGTTGAGAATATACATACCTGAAATTTAAATTCTTGGGACATTTTAGAAATGTTTCCAAATGTCTCTATTTTCCACTCCTTTTGCTCTACCACTAGTACTACTCAACTTATGGGCAGATCTTCATATGTTTCCCACCAGGACTTAGTCCATTATAATCATTCTATAGAAGCACAGAATGTCAGTTTCTCACTAGTGTCAATTACTCAGCTGTTTTAGCTCCATTAATCTTCTCTGTGTGTGTTCATGCACTTTCAAATTAAGTTTACTTTCTTAAGAACTTTCAATTCAGATACACTTAGGTCTCTGGAACTCACTAAAATGCACAGTAAGCATTGCACTATACTGAAGAACTAGCTAATAAATGAAACTCATAATTTTCTTTTATGTTCTGATAATTTGAGGTTTGAAAACTACATTATTGAACTTCTCTGAACAAATAGATGAAATTTTTCTAGTCCATGTCTGGATTCTTTGGGGATAGAAATGCCTTTAATTTCTTCTTTTATGCAAATAATTATCTGATAATTTTATTTAAACATTCATAAAGCAAGTAGTCAAATCATAAACTAGATCATGTGCATGCAATGAAAGACCTTTGTAGAGCCTCCCAGCTCTATATGTAATCTAACCATAAGGATTTCCTTTTTTTACCTTTTTGGAAGGCAATATCCATCCTACAGAGTAGCAGGAAATTTAGATTTTATATTTTGATTATGTCCTCTCTAAGGCACTTTTCTTTAGCATTGTGGGTTTTCAAACTCTGCTCTTAGATCCATGGAATACTCTACCGAACCTCCAATGTTTGTTTAAGTTGGCACAAAATCCTAGAAAAATTCCAGTGAGGCTCCCTGTGGCCACCATCCAGAAACAAAGCCCAGATTCACTGTACTGGCCCATTACCTGAAACCTTGACTGCTAAGTGGAACTGCAGGGTTGACTTCAGCTCAGGAATGAATGTATGGCTTTATGGAGTAATTAGGTTTTCCTGGCCTTTACTTCACTTCATTCTTGTTCCAGTTTAACTAAAGTATTAAATGGCATAACTTCATTAGACAAACACTCACATGTACTTCCAAGGAAAATGATATTGTCAATAATATAAGATTATCAACACAGACCTAGTCTGCCTTTACTCTGTCATTAACAGCTGAATGACTTCAGGAACAATCATAGGAATTCTATGTGCCTCAGTGTTCTTATCCATAAAATAAATATATTGCAGAGTTATTGTGAGAATTTACTGAATAAGTATACAAAAAGCACAGAACACAATGCCTCAGCATGTTACTTTCCTACTTCTAAATGTCACCATGGTATATCTCCCTGGTAGTTGTAAAATGATAGCTCTTGCTGTCCTGAAAATAAAAATAAAATAAAGCTATAATTCTGTACATATGGCTAGGCATATGTACTTAAACATGTTCATGTGTTTTCCAAAACTATAATTTATTTGCACAGTCTTTCCTAGTCTGCTGCCCAAAATATTAAATGTCTTCTGGGAAAAGGAAATAAAACAGCACATGGTCTGACTCGTCCCAGGCCAATTCTTTATTTCTTAGACAGACCATATCCAAATACCATTGTTTTCATGGAATATATATATATATATATATATATATATATGTATACACGAAAGCTCACACGAGAGCCTTGCTAGTCTTGAGTACTGGTCTACATTCTTTTCATGCACAGCATATGATGAGTTTCCCCTTGACACCATTTAAGATGGTGCAAAGGTTCCAATTTTTACAAAAGTTTAAATATATATTTTACTCTCCTTATACAGGGAACTGCATGGTGAAGAGATTTGGAGCCAGAATACCTGCCCCTTATAACTATTTAATCCTGGGAAAGTCATTTAATCTTCCTCAGCCTTAGTTTTCTCATATTTGTAATATTAATAATGATAAATAATAATAAATGTATCAGTAATAAAAATTGCCATGAGCATTTATTGAGTACATACTATGCCCTTACCTGCATATATTTATAATCCAGTTCAATATGCACCATGATGAGGTAAGTACTGGTATTAGCTCCACTTTATAGGTGATAAAACTGAGGCCCAGAGAGGTTAAGTGGCATGGCCAAGATTATCCAAATAGTATGCATGAGAACTGGAGTTCATAGTCTATGCTTCTATAGTATGTACTGCTCTCTATTGCTCACCGCAAAGTGAGCACAGCCGTTTATATTTGCTTCTCATGGCTGTAATTAGGAGTGGTTGAGTTAATGCAGAGATAAAGAGTACTTTCCAAACTATAAATCCATGTAAATTTTGGCTATCATTTAGTGTTATTAAAGGACACACAGTCCTTTAAAGCCAGAGTAAGATCTGATCTACTATCAAAGAAAATTTAAGTAGAAAAAATCCTGCAAATCCATCTTTTCAGGATCTTAAGTAATTGGATATTTCAGACTTGTTAGTTTCCTAGCCAAAAGCCATTTCCAAAGCTCTTCTTCATTATAGACTGAACTCATTTCCTCTAGTAGGATAAAACGCTAGATACATATTTCTGTCTTTCTTTCATTACATATAGGAGTGATTATATTAGTTTCTTAGGGCTGCTACAACAAATTACAGCAATCTTGTTGGCTTAAAACAACAGAAATTTTTCTTCTAAAACTAAACACACTTTTACCAAATGATCTAGTAATCACTGTCCTTGGTATTTACCCAAATGAATTTAATACAATTTGTTCACATAAAAACCTTCACACAGATGTTTATAGCGCTTTATTCATGATTGTTAAAACTTGCAAGCAACCATGATGTCCTTCAGTAGGCGATTGAATAAATAAATTGTAGTGTATCCAGACAATGGAATATTATTCAGTGAAAAAAAATGAACTTTCAAGCCATGGGAAGACATGGAGGAAACTTAAATGCATATTACCAGTTGAAAGGAGCCAATCTGAAAAGGCTACATACTTGTGACAGTTAATTTTACATGTTAACTTGATTGGGCCACAGGACACCCAGATATTTGGCCAAACACTATTTTGTGAGAGTGTTTTTGGATAGGATTAACATTTAGATTGGTAGACTGAGTAAAGCAGATTGCCCTCCCTAATGTGAATGGACTCATCCAATCAGTCGAAGGCCTGAATAGAACACAAAGTCTGACCCTCCCTCGAGAAGGACAAAATTCTTCCTGCCTGACAACCTTCAAACTGAGACATAGGTTTTTCTCTTCCTGCCTTTGGACCCAAACTAAAACATTGGCTCTTCCTGGGTCTCCAGCTTTCTTACTTAACTGCAAATCTTGGTATTTGCCAGCCTTCATAATTGCATAAGTCGATTTCTTATGATACATCTCCCCCACCCCCGACACACACACACTCACCCTATTTAGTTCTGTTTCTCAGGAGAACACTGACTAATACTATAGTGTACTATTCCAACTCTATGACATTCTAGAAAAGGTAAAATAGAGACAGTAAAAAGTTCAATGGTCAGGGGTTAGGGGGAGGGAAAGATAAACAGGCAGAGCATAGGGAATTTTTAGTGAAGTGAAACAATTCTGTTTGATGCTCTAATGATGGATACATGTTATTATACCTAAGTCAAAACCTATAGAATGTACAACACCAAGAGTGAATCTTAATGTAAACTATGGACTTTGGGTGATGATGTGTCAATGTAAGTTCATTGGTTGTAACAAATAATGTACCACTGTGGCTTAGGATATTGATAGTGGGGGCGGGGTTGTATGTATTTGGACAAGGGGTATAAACTCTATGATTTCCACTCAATTTTGTTGCGTACCTAAAACTGCTCTAACAGATAAAGTTTTTAATAAACAAACAAATAAAAACACACAGAAATTTATTCTCTCAGTTCTAGAAGCCAGAAGTCTGAAATCAAGGTTGTTAGCAGGGTTGCACTTCATCTGGTGTTGCTAGGGAAGAATTGTTTGCCTTTTCCAACTTTGGCTGTGGTCATTTCTTGACTTATGGCCACTTCACCTTAATCTCAATCACTTCTATGTTCACATTGTCATCTCTTCCTATTTTCCTCTGTGTTTTTATTATAAGGATATTTGTCATTGAATTCAGGGCCCACCTGGGCAAACCATGATAATATCTTCATCTCAAGATGCTTAACATAATTACCTCTGCAAAGATTTTTCCAAACAAGGCAAGATTCATAAGTTCCAAGGATTAGAGCATGCACATCTATTTTTGAAAACTGTTATTCAGTCAACTACAATGGTTATTTATCCAATCTTGGTCAAGAGGCCTCAAGGAAAGTCTACTCAATGACTTCTAGAAAAAGTTTTTTCATTATTTCTCCTTGATTTATTGAAAAGAATGCATGAGAAGGAACTAACTTTTCTTACTTTCTTTCTGTACAGTTGTGAGAGGGCAAGCTGCCAGGAGTAGGAGCAGCCATCTTGGGTCCAAGGGTGACAAGCCCGAAGGCCTGGTTGAGCTGCTCAAACGAGCCTGAATTTCATTCCATCTGAGATTATAATTGTTAAAATGAGAAAATATAAATATAAAGAAAAAGAGAACTTATGAGATATTTAAAATATAATAGGCTTAGAATCCAGGAAAGTAAGTAACTCTCTTAATTGTAAAGTTGCCTGAAGAGAGAATTGTTTGGGGTTTATTCCAAGAACTCAGACAGAAAGGGCCTTATTTTTCCTTAAGAAGAAGAGTGACAAGAAATAGCCTAGCTGGAACCAACTGCTAGACTATAAATTGCATGAGGTCAGTCAGAGTATGTAAAGATTTGAATAACATATAGGCGGAGGGAGGGACCCCTAGCAGGCCTCAAATTTTTAAGATCAAAGCCTCAAGAAAAGCTTTAGGCTCCCCATGTGATCAAAGTTAGGAACCATCTAGGTGAGGGGAAACTTGCTGGCCTATAACACCTTAGCACTAATAAACTAAGGCCCAAGTTCTGGGTACATTGGGAGCCACAAAGATGACTCAAATGTGACTCCTGCTCTCAAGAGAGTTACTGTTTCTTGAAGAGAAAATATACATGTACAAATGGTAAGAAAGAAAGTGTCTAAGAGCAATGGATGTGAGAATTCCGGTCTGGGTAAGGCAAAGAAGTGGGAGTCCCTTATAGGGAACTTATAGGGAAGGAAAAAACTATGCAAAGCACTTAAAGCAAATTTGACTTATTGTCAACCTGTTTGGTAGAAGCTCTACTGTGAGTTTTCACTCTATTTGGTACCTTAACCACTAAAATAACAAACTCCTTGAAATCTTTCTAAAGACATTGTCTATGCTTCTATTAATATTTGCTGCATTATACTACATGTTTAAAATGGACACAGTAATTATAGGTGCAGTTGATATAATTTCTATTTTTTGTTTTATATAACGTAAGCTCATATCGAATGTAACTGATATCATAAACATAGTAACAACAATTCTTCACAAGACAACTTACTCCTTTATCAACCATTAATGTTTACAAAGGTTTTCTAATATATCATCTTTTAATATTCTCTCAGAAATTCTGGGAGTAGAGTACTTCAGGCACTTCAACATTAAAAAATATATTTAATGTGGCCAGATTCAGATTAATGTATACGAGTCATATCAAGCCTAAAGTTTCTACTTGTTTTGTTTCCAAACCTCACAAATCACATGGGTAAGCTTTGAGAACATACTGGGTTTTGTAGTAAAGACATGTATTCATCAAATGGAAGAGCTAAGATTTTTTTATATGTAGCCACATGTGAAAACTATTGCAAAGTAGACAGAGCCTGAAATAGTATTGCATAATTGGAGTTGGATTTGACACAAATCTTATGTGATAAAATGCCAGTCAAACTTCTGCTCCTACTCCAAGCACCACTGGCTCCCTTAACAGTAATGAAAGGGTGACCCAGACAAGTTCTCTTATGCACAGCCTGACATGCAGCCAGGGGAAGTTTGTGAAGATTGTGAAATGACTTTCTATTATGAAGTTCATGGAGTCATCCCCTCAATGTGATTAAGTGAGATTTAAACTTGATTGCTCACCATTTGATCCTGCAATCCCACTACTGGGTCTTTACCCAAAGGAAAAAAAAGACACTTTGTACTCAAATGTTTATAGCAGCACTATTCACAATCACAAAGATGTGGAATCAAGGCAAGTGTCCATCAGTACATGAGTCGATTAATACAATGTGGTATATGTATACCATGAAATACTACTCAGGCATTAAAAAAAGGTGAAATAATACCTTTTGTAACAACCTGGATGGAACTGGAGAGCATCCTTCTAAGTGAAGTATCACAAGAATGGAAAAACAAACACCACATGTATTCACTATTAAATTGGAACTAATTGATCAACACTCATGTGCACATATGGTAGTAAAATTCAATGGAATTCAAGTATGTGGGAGGATGGAGGAGAAGATGGGTAAATATTTACTATTTGATAATGTTCATGTCACTTTTAATCCTTACAATCACCTTATTCAGCAGGAACCACAATTATCCATTTTTTTCCAGCTGAAAAAGTCCCTCTGAGAACAAACCTTTATAAAGAATAGGAAACACTTTCTTCAGAAACTATTGATGCACGAATCTGTCAGGCTGAGTTGGAAAACGTGACCAGCTATGATTACACAATTCAATTTTAGGCTCTGTCAGCTCATAATAGTTTTCACATGTTGCCAAAAGAATAGGAGCAGAAGTACAAGATATAGGCAGTTTGGGGCAGGGTGCAGACAGTCCCGTTAGCCTGGTAGAATAGGCATAACTTCAGAGGGAAATGTGAGTTTGGACCTCTGAGTGTGAGGTCAAAATTGGAGAGAGAAAACAAAGAAGACACGTGTGAATAATAGATGTGGACCGAGCAGAGGATAGAACTACCCTACATAGCCCTTATGATTTCTGTGCTACTGTACCCATGAAATACTCAAAGGACATTCCTGAGACTATTCTTGTGCCTAAGGAAAAGTCCTATTTTGCCTCAAGTTCAAAGTATCATTTCCTTTGTTGAGGTCTTCCTATAACCCCAGCCATCCCTTCTGTCCAGTTATACACATCCATTTCTCCAAGGTCTGGTGTGCTCTGATACTTCTCAGGATGTCAGAAGAAGCTCCTTAAATGAAGTTTCTTGAGCAGCACTGTAATTTTCCTATCTTCATTGCCTTTGCATACATCTTAACATGTGGGACCTACTCACTGTTGAATTATATTAAACTGTTTTTATGTGTCAGACTTTGGGAAAGACATTGTTTGAGTATGACATATAGCATTGATAACTGGTTTGAAGAAACAAAACCTATTCTATTGAAATCTTTTATGAGAAAACATATCCCGCAGTTTACACAATTCATTTTATGCCCTTTAGTCAGTTTAATGTTGATAGCTTTGAGTTGGGTAAAATAGAATCTTTCAGGGATGTGTCACTGTTTCCATTATGCCCCTTCTTTTTTAACCCAACGCAGCACAAGTTTATTAGTATATCCATAAAAATTAATATTCCACTGAAACTTGGCGCCAAACCATAAAATAAATGTTTACATATCCTTTCAAATATTAATCCCGTTGTTTCTACTAAATGATAGACCTGTCAGGCATGAAAATTCTCAATTCACAAGCTTTCTCAGCTAATTCATTTGGGCTATTTTTTCAATGATTAAACTTAGCTAAGAAACAGCACCTGTCATGTACAGGAAGCCAGAAGATGGCTGAGAGGGAAGGAGTTTATTAATTATACAGAAGCTTCCACCGTGAGATCATCTGGAAAAGTGGAAACTATCAAACAAGGCAAGTATAGCCAAACAGGCAGGATTATTTGCACCAAAGTGTATATCCCTGGTTTCTGTCAACTGCATGTCAGCTGCCAGGAAGGGGCCTGAAGGCCAACCCTTGTGTGGCTGCTGTAGGGGAGACACTCAGGATAGCTTTGCAGGTAGAGGGCTGACTACGGGCCTAACTAATTTGGTTGACCCAATGGTGGAGAAGCCAGGCCTCCACCAGAGCTTAAAACTTTAGGTCCATTGTAGGAAGGCTGACAAAATGATTCTCTTGATATACTACCAAGTAATAATGTTACAATACTGGCTTAGATCCATATGTAGCTAGTAGTCAGAAATGGTCTTATTGAACCCAGAATGGTAACTTCCAGGATGGCTTCCTGATATAGAGGTCTAGTTTGAGGTATAGCAACTCAACCCGGACACATTATTTAATCCTTAATTTTTTTCTTTTATAAGATCCCTTTCAGTAAAAATCCATGAACACCAAGAAAGAATGCATCATATTATTGTTTTGAGGTCTAACTAGAAAATACTTGTCCATAACTGTAAAGGGTCTGAGATTTTACCCTACTTGCAAGCTAACAACTTAGCCTGTCATAGTTCCATGGCAGAAGATGTGATATTTAGGTCAAAAATTACATTACTCATGGCACAGCACACAGCATGAACTTTGCATCTGTGTTGGTTCCCCTTGCCCTCAAAGTTCCATGTGACTGAGATGGAATAGCTCAGCTGGATCCTGTGTCCAGTTGAGGAGCTTTGAATTTAGGAAAACCCACACATAATGGACTCCATGCATATCTGCCTGACCTCTGCCTTAGAGAGGGGCATTATATTTATCATATTTGATAGTAAACAACTTACAATCTTCTCTGGAGGAAGACACTATATTTATTTAAGGCTGTTCACTGTACCAACATCCTTGAAAAAAATAACCTTGGACAAAGGCAAAATGTACAGAAACATACATAATTGTCTCCCAACATCAGTATATCCTTCTATTTAAAATTTTTCCATAAAGATTCATATATAAGGAACAGGTCAGAAAACTGAAAAAAGAAAGACACAAGGCCTATTGAAACACTGAATCATTGAGACACTGTTTGTTGCTATGGAACCTCACTCATACCATCTCAGCCTCCACCATTGACAATAAAGGCAGGTACAGATTTTTCATTAATTTCAGCATTTCTCCAAGAGTTTACACTCTTTCTATTTTTACTTCTTCAAATACTGTTAGACCAAATTTATGCCCTAAATCAAGTCAAAGATTGATTATATAGCTAAGACCATTGTTCTAGGTCCCTAAGGAAGTTCACACTGAGTTAATGTTGATGTATTTATTTATAGTGTCTTTCCATTTGAAAGCTGAGACATCAAATGAGAAAGAGATTTTCCAAAGGGGCCTTCATCTCAACTTCATATTATTTTTTCAATACATTTCAGCCAAGGCCAAGGGATAAACTGGCATCTTTTTTGATGTGAGCACACAGTGGAAAGTATATTAGCCTGAGATTCAGGAGACTCGTTTCTTTCATTAGTTTGCTGTATAATCTTGGACAAGCATTAGGTGGCACAGTATAAGAATCAGTTATAAACAGATCAAACAAACAAACAAAAAAAAGTTTTGCCAATCTCAAATTGCATATCTTACTTTGAATTTCAAGATGGATTTTTTCTTTATTAAGCAGAATAATATTCTTCCATGAGAGAAGCAGACCACTTCACTATAATTCTTTTAAACAAAGAGAAAGATCAAAGTGAAAAATATAGAAATTCCAAGGTGTTTTCTAAATCTGTAACTGCAGCATAATTCAATCTTTTATGGTATATATGTTAGGCCACACACATAGAATATCATAGAACTTTTAAACCAGAAAAATTCTCAACAAATTAATAAAAAGGAAAAAAAGAAAAATTCTCAGATTTTATATTTTACATAATTTGTTTGAAGTTTTTTTCACTTTGAATATATAGTATTTGTTATTTTAAAATGAGGTTGTTTTAAGTATTTATCTTTTCTTTCTATTCCCACAGTCACTGTGATAGATTGGTCTAGAAGATTAAATCAGTAATCTCGTAATTGATCTTTCAGTTTCTGGCTTGTTTACACCCTCAATCTGTCATTTCAATTTAATCTTCTTAAAACTTAAACCACCCCTGCCTATTGGATCAAGTCCAACCTATCTATCCATCCTGGCATTTCTAATCCAGGATTACTTTGCCTAGTCCACTTTTATCTTTCTCTATTCTAAAAGGGAACTCGCATCCCAGTTAGGTGAACACACTTATTTGTGCCTTGAATACAATATTGTCATCTGAGCCTTTATTTATTTATTTATTTTATTTAAAACTTTCTCCTCCATCATCTCCACCTATCTGACTTCAGCGTTTTCTTTAAGGCTCAATTCTATATCCAATTCCACTCTGAAGCATTCCCTAATTTTTTTTCTCATACCTTAGCAAATCTTTTAGCCCTTTTATTAATGTTTGTAGGACTAGGACTCTTATCAGAACCACATATGTTTCTAATTTTTTTCTTATTTTTCCATAGTTGGGTTTTTTTTGAGAGCAGGAACTTAACTGACTTATTTATATCACCCCTCAAAGGCCTCGACTCCTCCAGTTTTTCTTGATTTGATTGGTTGAATTGTGACTTGATGTGACTATGATTGCCATGCCTTTCATGTCCTCATCATCTTTCACCATAACCAAGTTGGAATGTTCCTGTGTCATTCTTCTACATCATGGAAGTGATGCAGAGTGGTGTGGCTTCAGTGGGCTGGACCAGGAGTGATGTCCTAAATTTACACTGGTATCTTCACTTAAGTATCAATCATCTAGATGAGGATTGAGCAGAGAGTTTGGTATTTAGTAATTAGCGAGTTATTGGTTGGTTTTAAAATTGCAATTTCAACTGAGTGGTGGGGAATAAATCCAGAATAAAGTAAGTTAACCAGAAAACTAATAGAGTATTTATTCATTTATGCATATAACCATTATTCCATTCAATAAATTCATTTTCAATTGCACTATTATAATATTCTCTAATTGTTCTTCTGATCTCTAGTCCTGTCTCTTACTGAACCTTTTTCACACAGTTGATTAGGTAGTATTTATAAAACAGAAATCTACCATGTCACTTTCTTGCTTGAAACCCGTTTATAACCTCTTACATACTGGGTGCAAGATAAGATCTGGGCTTATAAGTGTGACTCATAAGGAACTGCCATCTATTTTTCCAGTGTTATCTCATACTACTCCCTGCCTCATGCTTAATGCTATAGAACTATTGAACAGCTTGCAATAAATCAAATATATTTTTAAAAAATAATTATTAATCTAGGAAACAATCACTAGAGAGCCAGTCAGATATTACATGTCTACTATGATTATTTTTGCCAAAAATATAGAAACCGGACTTAGATATCTCAATCTAACTGCAAATATCAGAAAATATCAGGTTGAAGAAGTTTATGGAACTACACCACAAGGAATCAGTCATCGAAATATAGACTGTTGTACATTCTAAGGAATAATGAGGTGGTTCTTCAACAAATAAATTACAAGGAAAAACAAACAAATGATGGAGAGAAACCTATAGACTGAAAGAGATTTAAGACATAGCAGTCAATTATAATATATAGACCTTACTTGGAGCCTGAGTCAAGCAAAGAAAGTATTAAAAATTAAAATATTTTGAGAAATTGAGAGAGTCATTTGAACACCAACCATGTATTGGATAATAATCGATTTTAGTTTTTTAAATCTGCTAATGTTATTTAGGTTTTTTAAGAGTTCTTGTCTTTTAGAAACATACACTGAAATATTTACAAATGAGATAATATAGTGTCAAGGACTGACTTCATTATAACTTGGTTTTTGAGAAGAGGGAAATAAATGAATATAAAGATGAAAGAAGATTGGCCAGGAGTTGGCAATTATTGATACTGGGGGATGGAAACATGTAGCACCTACCATATAGTCCATTGCTGCTCTAGAACTTGCCCCTATGCAATCAGAGGGGCTACTACTAAGTCTTAGTCCCACCCAGTTTGCATTTGGCCTTCTGTGATCAGCAATATTTTAAGATAGAGTAAGTTATGAATCCCCAAATTTATCACTCAGGCTGCTAAACCCTGTTGGTGAGCTTTTGCTCAATGGTTGAAGTTCAACCAAACTGAAGGGAACAGTATAAAAGGGAAGGATGTTGGATTCTGGTCCATGCCTTATTTTCTTTCATTAATCCACTTTGATTCTGTTGAGCCTGCTGTCAAATTTTCCCATTGTGCTAGTGGTTTTAACATAAATCATGACTATGAATTAAGAACTAGGCAGTAATTACTGATTAAGTTTATCCAGATGATGTGACCAGCCATAGAGGAAATTAATTGCTAGTTCAATGACCTCAGTTAACAATGAATTGGTGCCCAGAATATACAAGGCTTTAATTCATTTCCAGTTGTGTCTGAATTTCATGACTCAACCAAGCTGTAGGAAGACTTTTACTCTTCCTCTCTACTTTTATTTTTCTGGTTCATATACCTAGGAAGTTAAGTTGCTTTTGCTTTCCTACAACTTCTTCATTTGGACTAAATATTTTCCTAACTTTTTCACTGGCTGGGATATTTATTATCTATTATTGGAAGAGTTTGCTCAATTAAGTTTTGTATTATAATCCCAAATATGAACACATCCCCTTAATGAGACTGGGAATTTGTGCAACTATATTATAATTTCAAAGGAAATCAAGTTTTTAATTATTGGGGCTGAATTAGAGTATCTACCAAAGAGTCTTAGGGAAAATTATTTCTTGACCCTTTGTATTGTTTATTAACTTTTTGATTGTTTTACATCAATAATCTTGTTTTTCCTTTCTTCTCACATGTGATATATTTTGAAAATTTTGTTTTTAATTTGATACATCCCAGGGGGTATTTTACTTCTTTGTGATGAAATTTTTAATCAGTATTTTGTTTACAAAGCATGGCATTAAAAAAATTAAAATGGGTAGACTACATCAATGTACTTTTTAATCTGCTCAAAAATTATATAACTAAAATGAAAAATAATTATAACACCAAATGTTGGCAATGATGCAAAGAAACAGGATCACTTTCACATTGCTGGTGGAATTGTAAAATGGTATAGCTACTCTAGAAAATAGTTCAGCCATTCTTCTCATAACTAAAAATGAATTTATTATGTGAGCCATCACTTGCACTCTTGGGTATTTATCCTATAAAATTCAAGACTTATTTTCACACAGGAATTTATATACAGTGCTCATAGTAACTTGGCCCAAACTGAAAACCACTGTTAAATTAACTGTGGTATATCTATACCATGTAATACAACTCAGTAATGAAAAGGAAAAAAACTATATGTGCAGCAACTTGCATTAACCTCAAGGAAATTATACCCATTAAAACGATCAGTGTTAAAAGGATCTATCCTGCCTGATTATGTTTCCTTTGTGAAAGGACATAAAGATAAAGAACAGACAGTTCTTAGTGGTTGCAAGGATTAGTGGTGGCAAGGAGTGGTGGAAGGGGATGCAGAGAGTGGGGTCGAGGGGAGGGGTGTGGCTATAAAGGGTAAATAGAGGATGTCTTGTGGTTATTGCACAAAGTACCATGTTGATTGCTGTGGTGGCTACACAGGCTATGTATATGATTGTACACATGAAATACATAACTGATAAAATCTGAATAAACCCTATGGATTGTAGCAATGTCAATTTCTTAGTTTTTATATAGTACTATAGGTGTGGAAAATGTTAATACTGGGGAAATCTTGGGCAAAAGTGTTAGGATTTATATGTACCATTCTTTGCAACCTCCTAGGAATTTATAGTTATTTCAAAATAAAAAGAACTGAAATCATTCCATTGTAAAAACTTTTCCTCCTTCTCCATAATGTTTATGCCAATTTTTTTGACCCTACCTAAAATATACTCTTCTTTTGATTAAAGAATAGAAAATAAGCACATGCTATTTCATGTGGTACAGAATTTTATTTACTTTTTACATCTAACTATTATTATATAAACAATATATACTCTAGTAAAATAAATTCAGACATTGTAGAAGAGTAAAGTAAAATTTTTTCTCTTAAGTTAGTTCAACTCCCTAAAAATCACACTATAAACAATTTATTGTTTATTCTTAAGATTCTAGTATACATGGTTTTTAAACGTTAGATCCATGGTGAGTAAGGCAATCTGTCTTTGCTTAGGAACAGAAAATTAACAGTAAACCATGTCAATTAATAAATAAATAAGATAATTTCAAATCAGGGAAATATATAAAGAAAACAAGGCAATGTAATGAAGAGCAATATGTGAGGCCAGGAGAGAAGCACTAAATAAAATGGCAGAGGAGTGCCTCTTTCAGGAGATGACATTTGACCAAGAGCTGAATGACAAAAGGAGCTAGCCAGGTGAAGATCTGGGACAAGATGTGTTTCAGGTAACAAAAACAGTTAGTACAAAGGCCTGAGATGGAACTGAACTTGGCATGTTAGAAAATGGAAGTAGCTCATGTGGCTAGAGTATCCTGAAGGACAGGTTTGGGAGATGAGGAGTCAGAGACAAGATCGTGTAGTTCTGTGTAGACGTGGTAAACAGTGTAGATTATCATAAGCAAAACGGAAAGTTACCAGAAAGTTGTAAGCAGGAAGATATCACAATCTGATTTTTACTGTTAAAAGAACAATTTGGTTACTGTATGAAGAATGGATAGAAATGAGGAAAAGGGAGCATGGTGGAAGCCTGGTGACAGGTTAAGAGCCCAATAGTAGAGGTAATGGTAGCTTGGACCAAGGAGAGAGCAGTCATAAAATGATTGTACTAGTTCAGGCAAGACACACGAAAGCTAGGTTTAAGGCAATAACCTTGGTGACAGGAGGAATTTAGTTGGAGGAATATGTAATTACAACTTTTGACTAATTAGGTGTGGAAAGGAGATGAGAGTAAGTGATGTTTAATATGATTCTCAAGTGATTTATTTAAGTGAATAGGTGGAGGATATTATTAACCACATAGAAAATATAGGAAGAAGAGCATTGCAACATCTGAGAGGGCTAATCAACGTGTGCCAGCTAGGATATGTTGAGTTTAAGGTGTCTGGAGGACAAGCAGATGAAGGTGTGTGGTAGGCAGTTGATACATGAATCTAAAATTCTGGAAGAGATCAAGACTCAAAATATAAATTTGAAAATTATTAACATATTTGTGTATGTTATATAAGAGCATGTCTAGAGGTCCAAGAAGAGATCACTGATCTTAATACTGTGGCATGTATACATTGAAGAATAATGAAAATATAGGTAATATTTAAATTATAGTCTGACTACAACTATGGAAGATATACCTGCACATGTACATTATGTTTTCATTCAGGGCTTTTTAATTTACCACAGACTTGAGACTAGTGGCCTTTTGTGATCAAAATGTCAATAAAATTCTGAACTTTCTTAAGAAAGTAATGGAGAACAAACAGGCTACATTATTCTTTCCTCAAGAAAAATTATGTGGCATAGGCAACTGAAGTACTGTATGGGGACTACTTGTTGACACCTTTGGGATACTGGGAGATGGATGAATTCTCCCAGTGTCCCAAAAGGTAAGAAATAGAATATCTGAAAAGATCCAGGGCAGAATGCAAGTTGGATGAACTATGTAAAAAATGGAAGACCAACAAATAACTTAAAATGACAGTACGACTGATTGTATACAGGCACTAGTACTCAGATGTTCGCCATCTATGCTAATGTCAAAAAAGGGAAATTATTAATACCTAAGCCTTAAAATCAGATATCAGCATCCAAAAGAAGGCTGAGTTTCACAGCAGATATGGCTGCAGGATGCTGGAATGAATAACTAAAGGATATTTTGAACTTTCTAGTGAAAGATTGGGCCCCAGGTTTCCTATTAGGCAAATAAACAAGCAATAATAGTAAAGGGTGAAGGGAAACAAGTAGGGTACTGAGGGAGCAACTAATCTAGTTGAGTATTACTTGGGTTAAGCTTCCCAAAGAAAGTGCTTTCTAAAGTTGAGACCTAAAGGATGAGTAGACTTTATCCAGGTAGAGAATATCAGGAGAAATGTTTTAGGAAGAATAAAAAGCAAGTGCAAAGTGGGGATTGTGTGGCTTCTTAAAATCCTTTCCAGTGGGAGAATTTCATAAATCACTCAGTTTCTTAAGTCCCTCATGCTGTCATGATATTCCTACATCACCACCCTCTTTGTGGTTTTGAGGTAAGCCGCTGAACCACTCTGTACCTAGTTTTCTCATGTGATGAGTGAGAATTCAGGGAGAGTCTCCCAAAACACATGGTAGGATTGATGTAAACCCATGGGAGGGAGCAGTTAACTGGGACAACACCAGGCATGGCCTCAGAAGTTGCGGGTTCAAGGCCTAGCTCTGCCATGTATTAACTCGGTGCTCTTAGACTAGGCTCATGATTTCTTTTTTAAAAATGTGAGGGACACTTATGCTTACATTTTTGCCCTAAAATTACCTTTCTGAAACATCTCCAGTATGAAAGAAGCCACTGGAGAGATCCTATACTCTCTTGTGGTATGACACCTACACCTCAAATCAAATACATAAAAGAAAAAACTCAACAGCCAAGGCAGAGACATGAGGATGAGCAGAGACAGAATGCAATTTCCTGGCAACAAAAATAAGAACTCATTCCAACTAAGAGGAAAAATTATTTCTCTAGATCATTTTTAAATTTTGACATTCCATTCACCTGAGCTTGTTAAAACACAAATTGCTGGTCCTCACACCCAGAGTTACTGATGCAGGAGGTCTGGGGAGGGGCCCAAGAAACAGCATTTCTAACAAGTTCCCAAGAGATGCTGATGTTGCTGGTCCAAGGATCACACTTTGAGAACCTCCGTTTTAGAATTCACTGTCTTCTAACCAATTATCAGTGTGTTGCTTATTAAGCTAAGGAACCTAACTATTTCTTCAGTTCCTATGACTCTCTCAGATAATCTCAACTACTAATGAAAGTGCTGCAATGTGAAGACATGAACAACATATTTTTAATCATTTTAAAATGCCAGCCTGTAATTCCAGGCTCCTATCTTGACTGAGGCCTTTCATGTGGTCATTTTTAAAGTAAATGAAGTAATTGGCCAAGTCATCAGAAACTCTAAAGGATTCAAAACCGCTAAGTATATTCATGTTCATTAAGAGCTAGAAAATCTCTTATAATAATTTTGAGAAAATAAATGACAAAAAAATGCAGCAGTATTTGAAGGGGTATTTCATCTCCTCTTGGCTGCCTTTTTATGCTATCTGAAAATTCCCACCTATACAAGGTGAGAATTCACAGGCTTATATTTCCTCACTACATTATTTCTTCTTTTCACAGTTCTTTTCTTACATCCTGGAAGAATGACTTCCAAAAGTCATTACATTTCAGATTACACTATTATGTTGGCATAAAACAATAAAAACCCTAGGCATAGATAATCAATTGTTGAGTCTCCATTTACAGCAACTATATTGGCAAAATCAGTGCAACCTATGTTTATACAACATAATCTAAAGATAATATCAATTAATTTAGTAAAGGATTGGATTTGACATCAGAGTATCCTTATCTCTGTCTATTCTGGTAGTTTAGAGTTGCACTGAATTCTCCTAAATCTTGCGATACATGATCAATGGCTATAAGTAAGAGAAAGGACCAGCTGGGAAATATACTATAGCTTAACATACACCATGTGAAAGAAGAATAGCACCTAGCTTTTTTTTTCTTTTTCCCTATTTACATCTTGAATTACTCAAGATGGAGACATTACTCTGATGGAATTAAACACTATCTGTGTTGTTCACTTAAGTCACCATACACATAAAAATTGGTACCCTAACAAATAAATCCTGATAGTGTAATTTGTATTTATAAGATTAGATGTCTTTGTAATATTAGGCACCTTAGTAACAACCAAAATCAGTAGAAATCAGTAGCAAATAAAAACTGCTGGCCTCACTTATGGCAAAACCTTAGATAAATATAACAATTAACAGTGTATAAAGTGTAACAATTTACATATGTTATCCTAATTGATGTCTATCATGATCGAATGTGGGAGGGGATTATTACTCCCATTTTACAGATAAGAAAGTTGTAGTGACTTACTCAAGTTCACACATCTAGTTCATCACAGGAAAATGTCTCAAAAACACGTGGTCTTCTTTAGACATCTGTGCTTACAACATGTAGAAAAATATTGGAAGCAGGAGGCTAAAGTGGTTGCATTTTCTTAGTTTCCATAACAATGTTATCTCCTGGGATTTTCTGTCCTTTTAATTTGGTATCATCTTTTCATATTTTTGCCAGATCATCTCTCTCCCACATGACCACTAAATGTTGGAATTCCTCAGAGTTTGGTGCTGGCCTGTCTTCCCACCTCTCTTCATACTCTTCAATGACTTAAGTGACTTCATCCACCCACATGGATTTAAAATTTCACCCATAGGCCAACAAATTAAAAATATTTTATTTCTAAAACATTCTATGGAGTTTCAGACATGACTACTAGTCTGATAGCTCCACTTGCCTGTGCAGGTTTAATGGGTCAAACATTGACCTCAGAACTCTTATTTTCTACTCACTGTCTACCACTTCAGAGAAACTTGTTCTTTGTCCAGTCTTCCCAACATCAATAGAGGCACCATCATATCACGAGATGTCCAAATCCCAAACCAGGAACCATATCTGCAACACCCAAATGGATCTCAAATGTGTCCAGTTCCCATTATTCTTACTGTTAACACATGATATCACATTAACATGTTCATATCAGTTTTTTTCAACAACAGAAGAGAATTTCACTTTAAAAATAAATGAAAGTTGGGTCATTTTAGTCATTGTCTGTTTACAACCTTCAATGGTATCCTCTTGGCTTTTGAAAAACAAATTAGTATTGATATAGTGTATAAGGCTCTTCTCTGATCAGCTCTCATCTCACACCTCATGTCTTGGCTCTATTCTTTCCTCCCTCACTATACTTTTGCACGCTGGCCTTCCCTCAGTTGCTCCAATGTGTCAATCTCTTTAACTCTTCAGAGCCTTTCTGCATGCTGGCTCCTCTTCCAACAGTGTTCGTGTAACTCACATCTTGTTATTCTTCAAGTTGCAGTGCAAGTATCACTTACTCAGACAGATCTCACCTCTCTTCTCTTGATCTAAATTACACACTAATTACACACTTTTAAGAATCCTATTCTTTTTCTTCTATTTTTTTCATAGGACTTATCACAGTTTTAAATTATATAATTAATAATATGATTATCTGTTTATTATTTTTCTGTGATTCTTGGTAGACTATAATGTTCATGAGATCAAGGGTCAAATCCATTTTGGTCTCCTTTGAACAGTAAGTAACCTAGCATAGTCGCTGGTGGCATATATGTTGATATTATTTATATTTGAATAAATAAATGAACACATTTTTAGAATTTATTGCATATTGACCTGGAAGTCAAGACCCCTGGTATATAGTCCTTATTCTGAAACCAACAGCCTATATGACCTAGAGAAATTTTCACCTTTGAGGGCTGTGGTTTCATTGTATATACAAAGACAAAGTGAGAATTTTGTTTTCTGAGTTCCTTTTTATCTCCAAAAAGCTCAGATCTATGCAGTAACCATGGCTGGAACCCCAAAATATATTGAATAGGTCTGTAAATGAAGGGGGAATGTGTTTACTTTTAACATCATGACTTTAGGCAAATTCTGTTGCAATTTTTGTATATTTAAAAGCAGATTTAGCATTATATCTCCTGTCTTGGCCTCTTTTTTCTGCAAGAAGATTTAATAAGATAAAACTCATACTCTAATCGTAAACAAACTGGACTGTGTGTGTGTGTGTGTGTGTGTAATTTCGTCTAGGCCTCCATCTTGAAAGGATTCTTGGGCCAAGAGGATAAATTTCATCCTGAGATTTAAATGTATCATTTCTCTAGTCTACGTGCTCCATTCTTTGTATATAAAGTTAGAGGTTATTGAGTTTACTGAGGTCATAAAATTACAATATAATCCAAATAGTTATTTTATAGGCCATTAGTGGTCTCAGCAATGAGGAATCTGTCATCTTTTTTCTTCATTAGACTCTGTCTGGAAGATAATATAACACAATGGACACCCTAGCCTTTTTAAGTAAATATTCAAACAAGTCAACATCACTCAGAAGAAATAACGCTCCTTCCAAATTACCAGTATTTATCTTTCACTGGATTTCCATTCCCACATATGGCATCTTCTGTCTTACCTAAGTCCTGCTTTCCCTCTATTATAGATCACAGATGTTGAGCTAATAGTTTTATAAACTGGTCCTTACTTCTTGCTTTAAAATTGGTTCCACATTGACTGAACATTTTTGGAATCTTGTATGAACTCAAATATTTATGATTGTTTCTAACCTCACGACTAAACAGGGTCTTCCCCTTAAAGCACTAGGAGGCATTTTTCATTAGGTTCTGGAAACGTATTGGCTCTGCTCCCCAAGAAGCTTGGGATCATTTATCCCAAAATTATCTGGTAGTTGAGGAAACTAAAGTAGACATTGGGAAGCCAGCCCTCCCA
Organism: Cheirogaleus medius; assembly: GCA_008086735.1. Classification (NCBI taxonomy): domain Eukaryota; kingdom Metazoa; phylum Chordata; class Mammalia; order Primates; family Cheirogaleidae; genus Cheirogaleus; species Cheirogaleus medius. The sequence continues at coordinate 17,017,525 of VBSM01001265.1, forward strand.
CAGAAAGAAAGGGGCATCAGTCACTAATGGTGGGCTTCTGGCTCTGTAACTGAATTCCTTAGGCTCGCTGTAAGAGATCAAGTTGCTTATATGATAGCTTTCCTTTCTCCCTTGTGCCTAGGACCTGGAAGAAGGTATATTTGAGTCTGTACTGGAATTTCCAAGAATAAAACATTTCATGGTGGGTCTTTGTGGACTATGTGTGACTTCCATCTATTTTATTATTGCTTCATTTTCTTTGGAAAGTTTTTTTTAACCAGAAAAGTGTAGTATAAAGAGCATGTATTTCGAAGCCAGGTAGAATGAGTTCAAATTTTAGTTCTCCCACTTTCTGCTCTGAGCTTTAATGTCCTCATCCACATATTAAGGCAGTGTTATACACCTCACTAGGATGTTGTAAGATTAAATAGGTTGATTTCCTATATACAGTTCTTTGGACTATAATAAATGTTTACTAAAGTGTTGCTATTATCACAATTATTATTTTTTACCTGGTAGACTGAGGACTTAGCTATAGACAACTGGATAGGTAATACAGGAACCAGAGATGAGTTACAGTTGATCATAGGTTTCTAGCTTGAACAACACAGAGGATGACACAAGTATTATCTGAGAAAAAATAAAAAAAGATGAGCAAGCTTAGGGAGGCTGATAACAAGTTCAATGTTAGAAATCAATATGAGATTCTCTGACCCATCTGTATGGAGACGCCTATAATTTGTTTGTAATGTGAAATTGAGGCCAGTTGCGGTGGCTTGTACCCGTAATCCTAGCACTTTGGGAGGCTGAGGGGGGAGGATCACTAGAGGTTAGGAGTTCAAGACCAGCCTGGGCAATAGCACGACTCTGTCTCTACAAAAAAACATAAAAATAAAAAAATAAGCCACGCATGGTGGTGTGCACCTATAGTCCCAGCTGCTCAGGAAGCTGAGGCAGGAGGATCACTTGAGTTTGAGGTTGCAGTGAACTATGATGATGCCACCTCACTCTAGCTTAAGCGACAGAGCAAGATCCTATCTCAAAAATCAAACAAGCAAACAAAGCAACACAAAAAAGAAATTGAAAGTCAGTTCAGAGAATAGGTCTTTAGATTCAAATTAGGTTGTCACTGAGGCTGCATTCGTTGTTGAAACAATGGAGAAAGGCAGCTGCAATATCTAGTTTCTGAATTAGTTTGTCTGTAGACAGCCATGCATATTACTGTGAGTAAACAGATTTACAGAGTCACATAGGTGGTGCATACCTATTACATCATACTTACTTGGCATAGTACATGAGTTTTCTAAAAAAAAATATTAAATCTGATATGTGCTAAGAGGCAATATGATATAGTTCTCAGCACAGACTTTGCAGCCAAACTGCTGGGTGAGCATCCTGACTGCCATTTACCAGCTGGGTCAAGTTGCTTAGGCTCTATGTACTTCAGTTTCCTCATCCACAAATGTGGCTAATAATAGTACCTCCCTGACACGTGATGGAGAGGATTAAATTAAATATTTTATCCTTATAATTATTTAAACAACATCTGGCACTTCATAAGATCTCAATACATGATAACTATGATTGTAATAGGAATATGAACAAAAATTACTTTGGATGTATAAAAGAGTGAAAATTTCTTTCTCTCTGGGAAGGTCAAGAAAGGTTTTCTCTTCCTGGACTCTTCTTCCTTGACATTTTATCTGCCTGACCACTCACATTTATCTCTCAAAATCCAACCAGATGGCATCCTTTCCTGTAAAGCCCTCTGATCTCCCTGCCGCCCAGGTTTACCAGAGTGAATGACTCTACTCTCTCTACCTCTGGACTCTATCTCACTATTGTCTGTTGAATTGTTCTTATTTGCTTGCAGGCTCATTTCCTCTACTAGACTGAGATGGGCCTTCTTGAGTTCAGGGTCAATGTCTTACAAACTTCATATCCTTAGTACCTACCCCCAGTGCTTGGTGTAAAATAGCTGATTATTTCTGCTAAGTTGAACTGCTAAAATTACATTTCAGCTAAACCTTAAAAATCCAAAGCCCTGGCAAGTTTATAATTCTCAACTATAATAAGAATGGTGATCACTACTTACTATGGTCAGGCACAGTACTAAGGATTTTGCATGCAAGACTAGATTTTAGCCTCATGAAATATTTTTCCTTTCTTTTATTCTCAACTTTGGTAAAGATGCCATTTGCACTGAATGTTGAAGAATATCTTTTGAATATGTTAGGAACTTACAGTATAATAAATGTAAAGAAAAAATATAGAGGAAAAGTAGCAAAAATTACCTAGGGACTTGCCCTTTTGACTATTAAAACATATTTAATTATAAAACAATTAAACCAGAATTATGCCAAAATAAATATGTAGACCAATAAGATGTCCAAAGATAGAAAAAGTTATTTATTTTTCAAAAAATGAAGTTCAGACAACTGAATAATCATTTGGAAACAATAATAAAGCTAGAATCTCACATCATGTATCAAGATAAAATAAATCTTAGATGAATTGAAGACTAATTTTTTTATTCAAAAATACAATATATGTGGATATGTTATATTATTTAAAGTTTGGAAAAGGTCTTTTTATAAGCTTATAACAAAGGTAAAAACACTATTTTCAAATTGAAATTGATAGAATAAAATGTATAATTTCTATATAGCAGAACTTCATGAGCAAATGTGCAAAAAATCAGGATATAAATCTCAAAGAATATATTTGCAGCAACTGTAATAAAGTAAAGATTAATAACTTTAACTTACAATAAACTCTTCAAAATAAATAAGAAAAAGACACTCATACAAACAAAACCAATAAATAATATAACTAGACAATTCTCAAAAGAAGAAATAACTAATGAAGATATTTAAATAGGATATCAACTATATAAAATTTACCCATATTGAAATATCAATTTAAAACTACCAGATCGAGTATCTTGTTTTAAAATAAAAAAAGAAGAAAATCCATTGTCAGTATGTATATAGAGAAATGGGTCTGCATAAATTGTAAATGAGGATGTATATTTATACACCTTTATGGAGAGTAATTTGACAATAGGTTATGTTACAAAAACTTACAGAAATATCTATTCACCTGGATGCAGCATCTCTAAGCCTAGAAGTTTATACTAAGGAAAGAATACGAGTCGTGTGCAAATATGAAAGTACAAAGACTACCATGCAGCAGTCTTTATTTATAATACTCCTATCCATCAGGGGCCTTAGAATAAATTCTAATTATTTCAAACTATTGGTTAGTTATCAGCCATTAAAATTAAAGGTCTGTATTTAGTGACATGAAGATAACCACAATATATTGTAAAGTATAAAAGCTGTTTTAAAACTATCACATTTAATGTGATATCATATTATTATAGTAAGAAATGAGTGGGTATATTGGGGAGAAATAGGAAGTTCATACAAAGTTGTGAAATATATATAAAGATTATGTCTAGCATAGTATTTTAGGTGATTTTTATTTTCCTCTCTCTCTTTCTGTATGTATATATATACACACACGTACATATACGTATTTTATATATATAAAAGATCATGTTGTCTAGAATAAATTTACTGTGCATGTACATTTGCAGCAAGTTATTGTTATTGTGAAAAAAGAAAGAAATTACCAAATAACCAAATAGATTTTTTTTAAATGCTCTCCTGTCGTTTCCAATGGCATTAGCTAAGTACTTGGAAACGGTCATTTTTAAGGCCTCCCCCTGTGTAATTAGAAACACAGCTGCTGAATCTTGCACATAAATAATCCCAAACTCCAGATTATGTTTTCCTAGCTTTTATTCTCTTAATTTTGCAGACTCTAGACAAAAGAAAACACCATGAATCATTAGCCCATGGAAAAATTACCAGGGGGAAAAGACCATTTTCAAAACTTTCATTTTTTATAAATAATTTGTTTTGTTCTACGAACTAATAGTTCAAAACACCCATGATTTACAGTTTAAAATTCCAGATTTATTTCCCATGGAATGCCAGATACAATTTCCAGATGTGTTGTTTGTGAGGCTGTATTATTTATCATAGGTGTCAGGTTTTCCTTCTCTAATTAGATGAAGAGGAAAGAGTAAGCCTGTTTAACTCATTTTAGAAACAAGATACAGAGTCTGCATAAGCAGCTTAGACTCAACATAGATGTGCTGGAAGATGTCCATAGCTGATCTGTAACATTGACACATATTATTTGGGGTGGATTTTGTTAGGATGGCTTTTCCCAACAAAAAGATATATTTCTAAGTTGAGTATAAAACAGCATTCTGGAGATGACCTAATTTTTATTTTTTATTTTGTAATTCGTGTAGTGTGAAAACAATAGTAAATGATAATAGAGATCTAACTGATATTGATATACTACCTTTCTAATTCTTTAAAACATTGGTCAAATATTAATTGCCCTTTTAATATTTCTATCGTATCTCTTCTCTGTTTCTTTGTTGAAAGACAATTTTCTGTGCATTAAGAGTTTTGCTTTAGATAATGATGTTGATTTTGCCACTGCTGCTAATGATGACAACCCTCACAATAAAAATTGCTATATTTATTAAACACTTTATGAGAATTACAACCCTATTATTATCATTCCCGTTGTATATGCAAGGAAACTTAGCTGTGAAAGGGATTTGCTAGTAATTTGGTGGAGCTGGAAATCAAGCCCAGGTTCATCTGATTCAGACTTAGTCACTACACGTTATTGCTATCTTTGACAATACATTCTGGATGGGGGACATTTATTTCGTTTAAGCAAAAATGGAATATAAGTATAAAACACTGTTTTGTAACACACGGTATATTCTTCTGGGTTACGCAGTCCCCTTTTATTCAAGGTGTTTTATAAATTCTTACAGACCTGCACAGATCGGGAATAGTCAGGAGCAGAGAAAAATAGTACAAAAGGTGACAGCTGCACTTAGGACCGTAAAATGCCAACCTAGCAGTACAGAAAATGATGCCCACCTTCTTCAAAGCTTCTGCCTACAAACCTCATACTTTATTTCTCAGCCTTCTCTCATGTCTCTCTGAAGCTTATTTGGCATACTATTCTCACATATGCTTGATTTTGTCTCTGCTCCACATTATATTAGGGGACCCAACTAGAAATAAACAAACAAACAAATAAAAATTGTTGAATAAATAAAAGTATGGATGGACACCTTTATTTAGTAAAGATTTTTCTAAATATATTTAAAGATATATATTGCTAAATTTTTCTAAATATATAAAAATAATATTATTCTAAGTTTTTCTAAATATACTTAAAAATATCTCTATATATACAAAAGTATTTTGCTATTTAATTTTTTTTAAAGTTTGTCTGCCAACTAAAATCACCTTCACAGATTATACCAGTGTATAATCAATTCAATGCTTTTGGAAGTATGCAATGTGCCATACACATGTTTTTGTGATTAAATATAAATTATGTACATAAACATGAATTGATTAACTTTTCTTCTGTATATGTGGAAAATATTTTCCAAGCTTCAGCAAGAATTCTTTACTTGGGCTCCTTGGAGGGCTTCAGAGTCCCTCAGAAGCCCAGATATTTATGGAGAATTTTGTGTCATAAGTAGGTATGTGAGTTTTTCTTTGCAATATTATTTTTAATATCCTTTACCGGAGCTAGTTTTACTGTTGTTACGTTTATCCTACCTTAAGTTATGGCCCCACTTATTTCAGTAGTAAGCAAGAGAAAATATCTCTTGATCACTGTTGCTCCTTTTCTTAATATGGAAATTATGTTACACTGTATTCTTTTTTTTTCTCCCTTTCCTTCCCCTTCTTTTCTTGCTCTTTTCCTTTAACAGATAATTGTGAGTTTTTATCTATAAAAGGTAATTATGAGAAATGAGACTGATATTCATGCATGTATTCTAGAATATTATAATTGCTACAATATGTCATAACATGTGTTTAATTTTAAAGTTATATTGAAATAAATAAATTTTCCTTTCACAAGCCAAAATACTGTTTGTGTCTTGGAAATTATGATAGACGGGTCTTAGGATGGCCCCGTGTTCACACTCTGCTTGGGTTAACTTGCTTCTTACAAATAAAATAGGGCAAAAGGTGCTGGGATGTCACTCCTATTATCATTACTCTGTGTGTGTGTGTGTGTGTGTGTGTGTGTATCTTGCTAACACATAGGAGAGACTTTTCAATGTTTCTCCCTTCTTGGTTTAAAGAAGTAAATTGTCATGTTGTATACTGCCTATGGAAAGGGCAAGGTGGTGAGAAACTGCATGTCCAGGAGTTGAGAGCAGCCTTCAGCCAAGAGCCAGCAAAAGCATGAGAACCTCAGTCCTACAACCACGAGGAGATGAATCCTGCCAACAACCTGAGGGAGGCTGGAAATGGATCTAAGCCTGCTTGGACTTCTAAATCATGGACTATGAGATAATAAATGAGTGTTCTTTTAAGTAACTGAGTTTATGAGAATTTGTTAAACAGGATTGGAAAACTAATTCAGACTCTGAATATCAATTAGTATTTTACTTATTCATGTGTGCAAGTGGTGGGTCACACAATTCCAGTGAAGAAACTATTGGATAAAAGAGTTTACTTTAGCAGGGTAATTTTTGCAGTCATTTAACTTAATTTACAAGTTTCTTCGAGTCAAGGAAAACTGGCTTTAATCTTTTTTTTTTTT
>VBSM01001265.1:17034211-17115895 GCA_008086735.1 Cheirogaleus medius
AAGTTGAGCAAATTGAAATTCATGAATTTTCCTTTTGGCCATTTCCATTAAGATGATTTCACTATGAGAAATCTTACCTGGGAGTTGCTGTCTGATAACCTCACTGACCTAGGACAGAGAATCAAGCATGACTGGCCCCATGTTACTACCTCAGTGTCTTAGTGTGCCTCAATTTAAGCACACAACCTCTAGGCACTCTTGGCTCAAGGTTTACCTGTGGTATTGGCAGGTTTAATGCAAGTAATCACGTATACAAAATTCATCAACAGCTTCCAGATTTTCACTCCCAAAACTGGAAAAGAAAAGCAGCCAAGTGCAAAAATTGGGCAGACAGGAGATGATGTCAACATTGAGGGCAGGGTCATGGAATTGATTTTAGATATATGGTTTGATTTGAATATGTGGCTATATGTTGAAATATCCAATAGACAAACAGAGAATACTAACTTCTAGGAAGGTCAGGATTGAACATAAAAACTTGAGTTACTGGCACAGGGACAATAACTAAAACTCTGAGAGTAAATATCTTTTTATGAAGGAAAGGGCAACATAAAGAAGAATAAAAGGGAAGGCTGAGATAAATTGTCTCATTGCCTATGCAGTGGGGAATGTACCTGTGGTTCCCCATACACAAAATCTGACCATGAACACAAGCTCTTTTGATTGCAAAGTTGTAAATCAAAGACGTGGTTTACAAATCAAATTGTGGGTTGCTGAATTATCCTAGTCATCCAGCTGTTTTGTGTCATGCTGACCCAGTGTGTAGCTTCTCCTTTGTGGTCCCACCTCTGCGTCTTAATGAGTGTTTTCACATGGAAGTCTGCAGTGTGATACTGACTCACTCTCGTGCTCCTTTAAAGTTTGTGCAGTTACTTCTTTGTAAAGATTCACTCCAAGAGGGAGGTGATATAAGTATTATCATCTGACTTCTGGAAATATAAAGAAAGTCCATCATTTGGTGAAATAATGCTTATAGTGTTCCTCATTTACTACTACAGATACCATTCAGCTTTCTGCCTCTGAGCCCTCCACAGGCGTGTTGGGGAGTAGAGAACGAGAGAAGATTTTTACTGGGAACTACCACTGTCTCCAGCAGCTCACAGCAGGTTTTCAGAATGCCAGCTCAGCAAAAGGCACATGCTTCAGAGACCACAGCGCACGATGTAATATTTGCAACCACAATGAAATTGGCCCAGAAAATTTATTTTGAAAAGTTCCAGACTGGGACTATGATATAGAAAAATAGCTACATAATTTATAAGTCTCCTTTAAGTCTTCTCTCTGTAAAATTAAATTCCACCCTTTTCCCTACTTTTTGCAATAGCAGTTTCCTGGCACTGGTGACAAGCATTGCTGTTGAGAGTTCTATTCCTTAGAGCAACAGAAGGCTGTCTGCAAGCTCCTGATTAACCTGCCAACTATTTGAATGTGAAAACATCGCTCAGGAAGAATCAAAACAATGCCCACTCCATTTTGGAGATGTAATTGTTCCAAGGGCCAGAGCATGACTGGCCTAAGAGAAATCAGTTGTAGTTTGTGAGGACAGAAAAGCATGGGCTTTGCAATGATACAATTCTAGAATCTAGTCCAAGCTTTTTACACTGCCTCAGGGTCTTTGCAATGCTATTCCCTGTGCCCAAATCACTGTTCCCTCAGTTTGCTGCGTTACTGACACCTTCTCATTTCCACATTTCAGCTGAAATGTCACTTCCCCAAAGAGGCTTTCCCTCACCAGCCCAGTTAAAATAAGACTCTTCCTATTCTCCCTCTAATTATTATCATCACAGTCCTGGGTTTATTTACTTCAAAGCATTTTTCTTCAACTATAAATATTTTGTTTATTTATCTTTTAGTTTCCCCTTTCCTCTCTAAAAGGCAAGTTACCTGAGGGGAGAACCATACCACATTTATTTTATATTTGAGAAACAGAAAAGTGCCATGATTCTCAAATTATTTTGGTCTCAGCATCCCTCTAGACTCTTAAAAGTTATTGAAGAAACCAAGGTCTCTTATTTATGTGATTTATATCTACTGACATTTACTGTCTTAAGAATGAAAACTGAGAAATTTTTAAAACATATGTTCATTAATTAACTTAACAATAGTAAATTATTACATGTTACAATAAATGTTTTCAATAAAACAATAGCTATGCTTTCCAAAACATACAAAAACAATTAGTGTGATGAGTGGCATTGTTTTACATTTTTGCAAATCTCTGGCCTAATAAAAGAGAGATATATTGTTATATGTGTTTCTGTATTCAATTTGTTGTGATATGCTATTTTGTTTAAAGAATATAAAAAATCAAAATGTTGCATATAGTCTTTCTTTCTCTTTCCTTTTCTTTTCTTTTCTTTTCTTTTCTTTTCTTTTTCCCTTCCCTTCCCTTCCCTTCCCTTCCTTTCCCTTTCCCTTTCCCTTTCCCTTTCTTTCTTTCTTTTTGAGACAGAGTCTCGCTTTGTTGCCCACACTAGAGTGAGTGCTGTGGCGTCAGCCTAGCTCACAGCAACCTCAAACTCCTGGGCTCAAGTGATCCTCCTGCCTCAGCCTCCCAAGTAGCTGGGACTACAGGCAGGTGCCAACATGCCCGGCTAATTTCTTCTATATATTTTTAGTTGCCCAGCTAATTTCTTTCTATTTTTTAGTAGAGACAGGGTCTGGCTCTTTTTCAGGCTGGTCTCGGACTCCTGACCTCGAGTGATCCTCCCACCTCGGTCTCCCAGAGTGCTAGGATTACAAGCGTGAACCACCACACCAGGCCAAAATGTTGCATATATTCTTTTTCGATACTACACCAAAAATTTCGACAGGTGGCAATTCCTTAAAAGTTAGTTGCCAAGTGGAATCTGAAATCATATCTATGAACTTCTCATGCTCTGTTATATTATAATCCATTGGTTTTGCACTTTGAAAGAATCATTTATCTCTGATTTTGTAATATCATACATTGTTCATTTAAAAAACATTTGTTAACTGAATTATATGTATCTTTCTAATGCTTACACATTTCATGCTATGTTATCAAAAAGTTACATTTGTTAATATCATCATTAATCTCATGAAAAAAATATTAAGAAGTTATTAAATGCACAGTAATATATACAAGTTTTCAAATATTTTGTTTTTTGCTTAAAAGCTTAAATTTTATGAATGGTAACAAATTCTATAGCTATTTGCCTTTGTAGTGACAGGCTCACTTCATTCATTTTTGAGAAATTATCTACACTATACCCAAGTGTCAGTAACCTTAATCTGGCTCTCATTCTTTCAAATAAAAATTGTGTTCCATGAAAACGGTGGCTAGTTCATCTCCCAATTCAAATAAGCACACAAGAGCTTTCCCTTCAGACAACCATACTTTGTTAATGCCTTATGCATACTTCTCATTTCACCACACACACAATATTAAAAAGACAAATCTCAAGGGTTGAGGTTTAATACAATTAATAATCTTACTGCTTCATCAAGTATATCATTAATGTCCTTAGCATTAAGAGGTTTACTATTTTATTCCAATGAGTGTGTGAAGAACACAATGACTGCTAGTACAGTTTGGTGCCAATGCATTGATTTGTGCAATGGCACCAGCAGTTTACCCACCTGGTAGGGCTTCATGAAAGATGTGCCATACCTGGCTATTCTTAGTAAAAAATAATAGCAATTTATTGGAAAGATATCAGCTTCTATAATTTATGGAAAACTTGCAGAACCTGTCTTAAAAAAGATACAAACAAGGCCAGTCTAGTTATCTAGATAACAAGAACATCTCTAATTCTCATGAAGGGACACTTCTATAATGAGAATTTATGACCATTTTTATTCCCAGTCTGACTTCATCTTGTATAAGTGTAAGTGTTGTGAGCAGACAGTCGAAATTCTCAGCTCTGTGCTCATATCTAAGTTAATAAGAGGAATAGAATGTTTTCAAAATTTATTTTAATTAATTTTTAAATTGACAAAAATATTTAAAAAATAAAAAATTGTATGTATTTATCATGTAAAACATGTTGTTTTGAAATATGTATACTTTGTGGAATGGTTATATCAAGATATTTAACATATACATTACTTTCCATACTTATCTTTTTTTTGGTGAGAACACATAAAACCTACTCTTCACAATTTTTCAAGAATATCATATTAATACATTGTTTTTAACTATAGTCACCATGATGTACAATTGATGTCTTGAACTTATTCCTCTTTAACTGAAATTTTGTGTCCTTTGACCACCATCTCCCCAGTCCTCCCCCATCCCCCAGTAACCACCATTCTACTCTCTGCTTCTGTGAGTTTAACTTTCTAAATTCCACATAGAAGTGAGATCATGCAGTATTTGTTTCTCTGTGTCTGGCTATTTTTCCTTAACATAACATCCTCCAGGTTCATCCATATTGTTCCAAATGACAGGAACTATAACCACCAAAAGCAAGTTGTACAAGCACAAAATAGGAGAGATACAGCATACATGTGAGAAGAAGATTTAGGATTTTAGATATTAGTTTCAAATAACATAATGTAGCCACTAAATGGTCATTCAATCTTAGGCTATACCGATAGTCAAGGTACCAAAAGTGATAAAAGTGATGTACGTTTTCTAACCATAGTGGTTAGACCACACTAGAAAAAGGTATCTTAAAATATTGAGATTATATTATTCCTGTATGTTTAGAAACACACATGCACTCATGCACACACACACACACATAAATACACCCAGGCCACTTCACCAGCTTGGGCATAGATAAATTCACATAATATTTGAATAAATGTCTTAAGCCCTCATGTGGCTAACTTGGCAGGATATTTTGTTTCCTTGCTCTTTCCTTCTAGTTTCTGAAAACCCTCAAAGATTACTCAATTCAAAGGGGCCCAGATACATATGGGTTCCAAACATGAGGCAAAGAAAGAACTAAAGAACTAAAATAATTTCTAGGCTAGTTTTTAGTATGCTACGACTTCCATCATTCCTAATAAAGTCACTAATTAAAACTGATGTTTAAAATTATGGCACATACTTGTTACTACTGTGGTTACACGCTTGCTGTTCCAGATCTTTGTGCTGCTCCCAACACGATCCCGTGCCCCACGTGTGAGTAAAGGGAGTATAGTCAAGAGTGGATAGATTTTTAAATAATATTTTTCATCTTCCTGGGCAATATAGGACAACTATATATCCTAGCCTTGCTGGAAGTTAGTTTGGGACCCTATGACTAGATTCTGACCAATGCACATAAGAGGAAGTAATGTATGTCAATGTCAGGGCTCACTATAATACTGAATGATTGCCTATGCTATTCCTTCTTCTTCTAAGGCTAAAGTGGTTATAAATGAAAGATGACGACATCACAAGATGGAAGGAGCCTGGATCCCTGAGTGATAAATTGGAGGAGAGCTGTAGGAAGCAGCTCTCTAGGAAAACTGTCCATCAAACTGGAAGTGACACATAAGCCACAGAGATTTATGGTAACTGGTACTACAGCATGACCTCTGACTAAAACAGAGAGCTCCTTTGAGGATTACAACTCTCCAAGAATATATTCACACCCTTAGTCATCAACTCTAAAGCATCGTCTTTTTACTAGATGAGCTTAGTTAGTCACAAACTATGCAAAAGTCAGTTCTCTTCCCCCATCATGTAAGAGTTCAGGCCAGTAATCCAGGTGTCTATTGCTCTCGCAGCTAGTTCTACTTTGCAGCCCTTGGTATACTTTCCAGCTATCACACCTCAGTTTGGAACATCTCAAATCATTAGCAAGGCTCTAATAAAATTGAATCTCAAAAAGATAGTATGTGAGGCCTCTATTCCTGTCTTCCCAGGAATAGATCGCTGTGCAAATTTACCCAAGTCATCTCCAGCAATGAGCTCTATGTACCAAGGAGTATTGAGGGGGTAGCCCTGGTCAGTAAATCCTTCCTCAAGAATAAGACTAGGCAAACCTTGGCCACTGGTAAAATCTGGTCAGAGCCCTGTTTCTGTATGGCCTGTGAGCTAAGAGTGGTTTTTAAGCAGTTTCTAGAGTTTGTAAATGAACAAGGAAAGGAAGAAAGAGGAGGAACAGCAGCAGCAGCAGCAAAGCAGCAACAAAGACCTCATGTAAGGCTTACACATTTACTCTGGCACTTAACAGTAGAGTTAAGTATCTTGCTAACTTGCTTAAGTATCTTGCTAACATTTAGCAGTGTGTGCATGAATACAAATAATTTTGGAAGGTTCTATGCCAACATCTCAAAAGCAGCACTTTTTGTATAGAAATTATTCATAGATAATTTTAAAAATACTTCCTGTTCATCTGTACTTTCTCATTTTTCTTCACTAAACATATATTACTTGTATTGTTTTCCAAAATATTATCAAAAAAGAATTGTGTATAGTTCTGGATGGCATGAGATACAGGAACATCAACACATGGAATGTAACTAGAGGTGAATCTTTTGAAAAACAATTTAAGGAGCTAGTGAAATATTTCCTAGAGATGAGAAAATTCAAAGGAGCTGTTAGAGCATCTTTGAAATTTCAGAAAGATCCGCCAGGGACAAAAGAACTTTAACTTACTCTGTGTGACTAAAAAGGAGTGAGATTAGGACAAATTGTAGAGCTCACAAGAAGACTGATTTCTGTTTTGTGTAAGAAAACTCTTTCCAAAGTCAGAGCAGGCCAATATTTGTTTTTGTCATAAAAGGTGTTGAAAAACACATTGGATAAATATTTGGTAGGGAAGTCATAAAAGAGATTTGATTATTTACTACAGGGCCAGACAGGAGTCTTTGAATCTATTTCTAATTCCTTGTACAAGCATAACACACAGATTCTCTGAAAATATTGCTGGTCTTAATAATGAATCTCACATCTACTCAGGCCACATACAGTTTGCACCTTGACACAATATCCAGTTATTGAAAATATTTTTCTGGTCATTAATTTATAGCATCTCTGGAATCAGATTCACAGGTGAAGAATCAAACAATCTGGTTGTACCCTTCTTCAGCACTGATAGGAAATCGTCGATGGAATCCTGGTACCTGAAATGTATCAGGTCCTACCCACATGGTAGGAAGCAAGAGAGGGCAGGAGTAGAGTGAAGGGGAAGAAAAGAAGGCAGAGGAAGGGCAAAGGAGGATGTGTGATGTAGCCAAGACTCATTTTCCAGAACTAAGATGAAATTACCAGGCAACTGGAGGGAAAACATAGTTGCCTTATTTTCCCTCCAAGAAAATCAACCCTGTCTTGCTTCTTTCCATTGTTTCTGGATTTTGTGGGTGGATTTTTTTTGTTGTTTATTTGGTCTTTCTGATCTTTTTATTATTTAAAAAATATTTTCCTTGTCATGGTTATTTAAAAGTGATCTAAAGAAAGGAGTAGTATGTCCAGATGGCAATGTTAAAGCAACCTGAGAAAATTCACTAAGCAAGTTGTGGGATCAAAGATAGCTGCTTTTTTGGTATAATTAAACACTTTCAGGAAAAAAAACTCTCAAATAAGAGCAGAGTTCAAGGGGCAGGCACTGGCCTTCTACCTCTAAGTCAGAAGCCAGAAAATATGTATCAGCCTTACAATCTGGTGATATAAGGAACCACCAAGGCAGCTGTTAAGATTGGTCTCTTTTTCTTGGCCCAGAAAGCTTCTTAAGATTAAATTATAGGATGTTGATGATAGTTATATGGCCCTGGAAGTCACTTCCCTTCTCTGTGCCTCATTTTCATATGACAATAGATTAGAATTACTGTTCCTCACTTAATGTTCCTGGGATCCTTAAGGATTTAGGAATATAGGATAATAACAAGAATCATTAAATTATTTTTTATTTTATTTATTTATTTATTTTAATTTTTAAAATTTTTTTTTTGAGACATAATCTCACTCTGTTGCCTAGGCTAGAGTGCCGTGGCGTCAGCCTAGCTCACAGCAACCTCAAACTCCTGGGCTCAGGCAATCCTCTTGCCTAAGCCTCCTGAATAGCTGGGACTACAGGCGTGTGCCACCATGGCCGGCTAATTTTTCTAGTTTTAGTAGAGACAGGGTCTCACTCTTGCTCAGGCTGGTCTTGAACTCCTGAGCTCAAGTGATCCTCCCGCCTTGACCTCTCATAGTACAAGGATTACAAGCTTGAGCCACCGTACCTGGCCAAATTATTTTTTAATATCTCTTAAAGTTTAATGGAAATTGTAGGCCATAAAAACAGTTAAACTACTGAGTATCTGCTTTTGTTTAGAATTTATCAATGCACTAAGATCATATTGGTTATGTAAAAAGTAATGAAAAGGGCAACCTGGCTACTGACAATTTTATAGGACTTGCTGGGATGTGAATGGTGGGTTAGAATTGATAACAAAACATGGTCCCCTTGGTCATGACCAGAGTGAAGCTCTCTTTTAAGCAAAAACATAAATGAAAGGAGTCCTTGCTGATGAAAAGACAGAAAACTCCAGAGTAGGTCATTTCCAATTGTCCCTCAAGTCCTCTCTTAGTTTTAGGTTTTGCATTTCTGTAGCCTAATTTTTCATGTTTGAATTTCATACTGTTCATTCAGAATTAACTTCCCAGGATAAACTTGGGAAATGCAACCTCCTACAAAGTGGCAAATGTCTGATATTTACCACTAGAGAAGCAGTAAAATTTGTGATCTGCCTTCTTTGACTGCATTATAGGTACAATTTAAAGGATTCAAAAGTATTTGGAAATATAAATGCCAGGCTTTTACTTTGCCAAGGTTTCCTTGGGGAGGTGGGATGGTAATTGATGTCCTTAAGCACACAGAGAAATATTTCTTTATGTATGTTTCCATAAAGCTCTTTTCAAAATACAAATATTTACTTTGGATCTTCCTCGTGGGCAATAACAAGAATGGAGTTGACAACTACAGGGAAAATCTTAGTGCTCACCTTCTCAAACTATAGATAACTTTTGTGGCCAAAGCACAGTCTCTTTCTTTCCATAGTGTGCTATTTCAGGTCTTTAACATCTGCCATTGGTATTATTTTAATAATTGGTTTCCTGGCTTCCGATCTTACTATCTTACTGCTGCAGCCAGATAAATCTTTCTAAGGCATAATGCTAAAAATACTTCCCACTCAAAAGCCTTCAACGGCTCCTCATGGAATATAGGAAGAAGTGAAATCTCCTTAGCCAGGGATTCAGGGCACTGTATATTCTGGTCTGGAAATTATTTTCAGACTTTCTTCCGTGACTTTAATCCCCTCCACTTTTAACTCTAGCAATAATACTGTACTTGTCATCCTCCATTTTACCAGGTACATTTCATGACTCCAAGCTTTCACTTATGTTGTTACTTCCCACCGAATTTCTCTTTCTTTCCATCCTGAAAATTTTTTGTTCATTAAACCTCTGGTGACTAGCTCAAATATTTCTTTAAGAAGCATAAGATCTTTTCAGTTCCTCTGCCTCTGAACTTCCATAGAACTTCGAACATATTTTACTTTACATTGTATTATACAGACCTATCACACTTATCAGTTGTTAGCAATCAAAAACTAAGTTTTTCATCTTGAATTTCTCCAAGGACTTAACAGAGTCTTTAAAATAATTTTGTTGCCTTGAAAGTAGTCAACTGCTAAATTATTTTCTGCAAATTCTCCTAGAGAAATAAAATGACTAGACAAGAAGAAAGGATGCACTCCTGCTACTTTAGAACTGAAAGATAAGACTTCATTAAAATTTTTTCATGTTTGAGATAAGCCCTCACAATCTTCATTAAAAGCTTCCCTTGGCCACGTTAGTGTTACCAAGTTCCCAAATGGCATGACTGATAACCTGGTTGTTTTATTTTATTTTATTTTACTTTACCATGTTAGGAGCCTGGTCTGTGATGGCTGCTGCTGGAAAATCACTCCGACACAGTTACTTGCCGGGGGTCCTGAACAAAGATTCAGGCTGACTGCAGGAAAGAGCATGTTCCCAATCAAGAAAAAGCAGATTTCATTCTATTAATACTCCAGAGTAGGGAATGTCCCTTATAGGAGCCAATGAGGAGAAGCCTGAATTTCTAGGTAGATCTGATGTGACCTGCTCAGAGGTGTCAGGCACAAACAGGGTCCTGAGGCAAAGCCAGACTGGTCAGCTACTGAGTGGGATGTGGGAAGAGAAACAAGCTGGAAGATTAAAGAAAGGGAGGAGCTCAAAAAATAGGTAAGACTCCATTTCAAATGTAGGGTAACACAGAATCAACTTAAGTGTCCATCAGTGGATGAATGGATAGAGAAAATATGGTGTAGGCACACAATGGGTTACTATTCAGCCCTACAAAAGAATATAATCCTGTCATTTGCAACAACATGGATGAACCTGGAAGACATTATGTTAAGTGAAATAAGCCAGGCACAGAAAGGCAAATACTGCATGATCT
This sequence comes from Cheirogaleus medius, assembly GCA_008086735.1. Lineage (NCBI taxonomy): Eukaryota > Metazoa > Chordata > Mammalia > Primates > Cheirogaleidae > Cheirogaleus > Cheirogaleus medius. The sequence goes on from VBSM01001265.1 coordinate 17,044,579, forward strand.
TACTTATATGTGGAATCCCAAAGAGCTAGACTCATAAAAGCAGAGTTCCCAGAGACTGGTGCTGGAGAGTTGAGCAGATGTTGGGTAAAGGATGCAAAATTTCAGTTAGACAGGAGGAATAAGTTCAGATGATGTTTTGTACACCATGGTGACTATAGTTAAACTATTGTATATTTGAAAATTGCTAAGAGAGTAGATTTTAGATGTTCTCACCATAAACAAATAAGTATGTGAGGTAATATATATGCTAATGAGCTAAATTTAACCATTTCACCCACAATGTATACATATATCAAAACCTCATGTTGTATACCATAAATATATTCTTATTTGTCAATTTTAAAAAAAAGTAGGGTAAAGATTCCGTTTAAGCAATTGTTAATTGTTTTTCCATTGTTATTGAAAGCATGAATTTCTTATGTCAGAATTTAGTATGTGGTATGTAAGTGAACTGAGATGACTACAGACAAGGGGAAAACTCTTGATATTTAGCTAACTTAAGCAACCTTGTGGTAAAATATATGATTATCATTAGGCTTTAAGAAATATTCATAATGGCTTACAGATCCCTATTATAATCTTTGCAGACTCATGGGAGCCAAGAACTAACATTTGGGGGCATCATTAGAGTGAGACAATCCCAATTCCATCAACTTTATTTTGGGAACAGCTTTATTGAGGATCATAATATTTCCTCTAGATTTACTTTCACATCCTATTACTTTACTCCTAGAAAAGAGGATCTTCATTGTAAAATTCAGAGAATTTTAAAATCCCACTGAAGTCACTCTCATTTTAACGACTCAGGTCTGTTAATCCACCTTTTTCCTTTGTGAAACCTAACACTACCATCTGCAATTATTTGAAGATAAAGAGGTCCAGATCCAAGCCTCACAAAGAATTTTCTACAAGGCAGGCTTAAAATGCACAGTATGACATGAGAGTCACGTGACACCAGCTGAGAATAAGGCCTTTTGAGGTTGCTGGAGAAAGCACTCAATGGAGTGAGACCAGAAGGGCTTTTCCTATCAGCCATGCATTACTCACTTTGCGGAATCCTCCCCCTTCTCTTTTGTTCATGAGCAATCTGTGTTCAGTGAGCTGACCTTTTTTACTTTTTATTCATATATTTTTATTAAATATATCAAGTAAAAAGTCAAATTATTCTTTTACCTATCAGTTTAGATCCCCAATTTTACAGTCAGTCCCAGTTCACTATGTACCCTTACCCATCTTTTTGTCTGCATGTACTAAAAAGTGTCTGCATATGCATTTTTGTTATCTGCATATATTTTATCATCTTATATAGTATATAATTATATTTCATAGACATCACTTAACATAAATGATCAAGTCAGGGGTATGTGTTCTCTTTACAAGCTCACAAAATGAGCTTGAAGTAGAAATACGTTTTTGTGTATTATTTCCCCTGGAGATTTGGCCCTCTGTTTCATTCCACAACATAGATTTATACTCCTCTGTTCTGTAGCAGCAACCAGAGGACAATTTCAATATGACTGTCTGCTCTTTTGATTCTTTTGTCATGTTCTTCCGTGCAAATTTCTCAGTCTTTAAGATAAAGAACAATTGTTGATCAATCTTTAGCAACTTAGTATTTCAAAGGGCAAAGAGAAAGGCTGGTGATCTGCAACCTGTCACACAAGTGAAAAGCAAACTTTTGCTTGATGATTTGCCGTGGATCAACTCTGCTTTTTGTTTTTGTTTTTCTTTTCCTCCACCTTTATCCCTTTCTGTCTTTCACGTGTCCTTTACTTCTCCTCTCTTTCTCAGCCTTTCCTATCCTGGTTCTCTCCTTCCTCAGTGTTTCCTCTGCTCATCTGCATCTTCTCTTCTATGTTCATGTTCCTCTTCCTTATTCTCCTTCGTAACCCATTCATTTTATAAAGTTATAGTATTTTAAAAAACATGTTCGTTGTTCAGTACTAATTAAACCTTACTACATGGCATATTGACACAATGGAATACTATGTAACTAATACAGTTTATGGTTTAAAAATATATCTTTTATGCAGAAAAATGTATATAATACACTGTTTACTATCATTATGGAAATAATTCTATTTATATAGATGTGGGATTTTATAAAAGAGTTTACAGGATATATCTTCGGGTGGTGATAAGATTATATTATTTTTTGTTATTCTTTTTCATTTTTTTGTATTTTAAACCTTCTTCTCATTTAGTATACATTACATGTGAAATAAAATGGTTTTTTAAAAGGAACTTCAAACACATTTGTTGTTTTTATGGAATGAAGTTATTTTGTTTTCTCCAAAATTTCAGTTAGATAAATTATGAAGCTAAATGTGCAATTAAAGGGAAAAAATTAAATTAAAATTTAAAGTAAATAAAAGATAAAGTGATTTTTCAACCACTTAAAAGCCTAAAAAAAAAAAAGAAAAGAAAAAGAATGAATTTTTCTATGCAGGGGCTAGCAGGGCCTTTGAGTTGAGGTGGCTGCTATGACCAGGAAGAGAATTTTCTAGGCTCACATTTGCCCCATATGGCCTGAGGTCTACCAGATCCAGCAGAGTCAGCCCAGATGGAACTTTGAGGCGAGTACTGTAAACATATTTGTGATTGCAGCACCTTCCAGAAGCAAAAAAAAAATTAAAATTAAAAAAAAAATAAAAATAAAAATAAATTTAAAAAGGAAAATACATTGCTTTTCACTTATTTGTGGCCCTCGATTGAATTCCTATCCCCAATCCTCTCCTCTACCCTGGGATCTTTGGTCCTGAAAATAAAACAAAACCCAGCAGAAGAAAGCTAGAGGAAACCGCAGGAGTTGACCATGAAGAGGCTGCCATCTGGTGGCCCTTCAGATTGCGCTTCTGTTGTCACTTTAGTTCTATTCATACACAACACAGCTGGGTCGGATTAGACTTGTTTCAGACTACAGTCTATAGATTATACATACAAATCCTATTCATATGTTCAAGAAGAATTGGGGTTTTATACAGTCATTTTTATGACTTTCGAAAAAGAAAGGGTCATTTGAGTTACAGGGTGTGTGGCCCATTTCTGGCAGCTTTGCCATTAACATTATTCTGAATGACCTACTGTCTTCAGTCTTTGGAGACTCTTAGAAATTCGCAGTGCACCTAACTGTGTGTGTTTGCTGCATTCTGGGGACGTTTTCCAGACCAGGGAAAGGATAGCCACACAGAAGGCTCTCTGTGTATTAAGCTAACAGAGAAGATTGTATAAAGATGTCTTAGAATTTCAAAGTGGACAAAAAAATGTTATCTGGAGGCTCTGTTCAAACACACAAACACGCACGATATTCATCTATTCATTTGCTTTTCCAATGTTTGAGAAAAAGGTACAGTGAGCATCAAATTGCCTTATGTCATTCTGTCAGATGGCAGATGGCTCCTTGGTCAAATAATCAATGTTGAAAGTACTAAAAAGACTTCAAATCTAGTTCATTGAAGGTTCCTCATACATAGAAAGTTTCTGTATGCACCAAATGTTAACCAATTCCCAAGATTTGCAGCTTCTTGCAACAATGTTTCAAAGAAGCAAGTTTCTCTATCTTTCAATACATCTCCATAGCTGATTCCTCCTTGTAATGAAATTCTGGGAAATCTGCATTCTCACCTCCCCATCATACTCATATATCATATTAAATTCTCCCTCTAAATCTCCCCTGATATATTCTTCTTTAATCATTGTTCTTTTATTTTTATTATTTTCTCTAGCAGCTTCCCCCTAGTGTATAAATTAACAAAAACTTCATCATCTCCTAAAAATTCAACAAAAACAAAACAATCAAACTAGTTTTATTCCATCCAATATTTCTCCTAAGCCACCATTCCTAATAGTTTTTCCTCTTTGTCCTACAAACCTCTTAAAGGTATCATTTACATCTGCCTTTCTGTGACTTTGATGATGTGACTGAGATATGAGAACTCAATTGGATACATAGATTAAGATGTCAACAATAGCGAGGTCATATTTTAAGTCATCAAACTAAAAACGTCTTCCAGGGAATAAGTATAGTTTGAGAACAAAAGAGGATCGAGGAAAAAACACTAAGAAATGCATAAGTAGAGAGGGTGGCCAAAGTGAGCAGGGTCAGGAGATTCAGCCCAGGTGAAACTTTAGGATACAGCCCTGTAAATATGCTTGTGTTTTCAGCATCTTCTTGTGGATAAAACAAAATAAAATAAAGAAATAAAAATAAGACAAAAAATGATTGATACAGAGAGGCCAAATGATGAAAGAACTAAGAAGGAGTAGAATAATTGAGTACCAACTAGAGTAATAGAAGCAACAGCAAAAATATAACAGTAATAAATATATATTGATGGCTCAGCCCAACAGCTTAGGTCCACGTCCAGTCTAGTCCTAGCCCCAGGCAGACAGTGAGCATACACAATAACTTGGTTGTATCTATTTTTTAAAAAGGCGAAATTAGCCAGGCATAGTGGTTCATGCCTATAATTCTACCACTCTGAGAGGGTGAGGCAGGAGGACCACTTGAGGTCAGGAATTCGAGACCAGCTTCAGCAAGAATGAGACCCCGTCTCTACTAAAAATAGAAATAAATTAACTGGACAACTAAAAATAGAAAAATTACCCGGGTGTGGTGCCTCACGCCTATAGTCCTACCTACTCAGGAGGCTGAGGCAGGAGGATTGCTTGTGCCTAGGAGTTTGAGGTTGCTGTGAGCTAGGCTGATGCCATGGCACTCTAGCCCAGGTAACAGAGTGAGACTGTATCAAAAAATAAATAAATAAATAAATAAATAAAATAAAAAGGTGAAATTGGTATATGAGATAATTATTCACTTATTCATGATTTAAGGACCTTCATATCAACTACCTATTTATTTTATGTCACCTTGTTCTAGAAAGAATTTAATTTAATTAAAAGAATTTAATTTAATAAGCCTTATGAATGGCTTGTAGAGCACAAATAAAATATCACAAATTAGCCTGGGTTAAAAATGGAAAAAAGAATAAAGAAAAATCCCTAAAGGTTGGATATAAGATAGAAACATAAATAAGGCTAATCACTCAAACTAGAATGAGCAACACATTGAACATGGGTGTGAGCCAGAAATTTGGGTCTACAGTTTCTGGCAACTAATGTCAAAAGAGAAAAACTTGGCAGTTAAACCACAGTGCCATCAGATAAAATCAGATGAATTACTATATGGAATTTTAAGGTACCTTGGTACTAAATTTAGCAGGATAACGGCTCAAATGTATGTATTTCAAGTGAAAGTCATTTTTCTCTGCAACAAGACTCTCTTGTTCTCTATACCCCTTCCACCTCCCACCTACTACACACAGATGCGCACACGCAGAGACAGTACCAAAATTAATAGTAACTGAAGAACAGCTAATTTCCCCACCAAAAAATAAAATAAAATTCCCAGAAAAGATTAACTTGAGATACGAATATACAATTGATTGCTGTGATCTTACTTTTTGTGAAGGACTTAAAATTAAGAATTTATAGGTGGGTAGGGTAGGTAAAAGAGGAGAACTGAGAGCAAAGGAAAATTAAATTTTATTTCAAATATGTACTATGATCTGAAAACTAATCATGAACCAAAGTTTGATCTTGACTGCAATAGGCTTACACCATGAAGTTTAACTGAATCTGTAGCAAGAAGTTTTCTAAATTTGTCATGCGGATAATATTGTATATCTGAGGAAAGATTTGAAGTCATGCAAATCAAATGTGAAGGAGATCAAGTACTAGCTGAAATAACATCTAGAAATAAGAACACAATGTTATCATTAGGTACTGTGGTCTTAGAAGAGTAAAGCATTTATGTGCAACCCCAAGCCAAAGTCAGTTCCCCAAATGAGAAAGACCTCATTAAAGTAAGATGTTTCTGCTCCATATTTCTGTCATAATGATAATCAGATACTTCACAACAAGGCCTTGGTGAATTACTGCTTTTATGGGTAGAACCACCACAAAGTCTCAGGATGTTTCATTTTTGTTACATCTCAGCCACAAATTCCAAAGGACTCTATCTCTCCAATCAGAGAGAGTGAAAATATATCTTGTACAATAGAAAGAGTGTTTTATTTTAGCAAGGGAGAGTTTTATGGGGCTTATTCAATAACATCATTGTGAGCAAAAAGAGAGACAGTAAAATGACCTAATTACGGTTTGACATTGAAAGGAGAAACAAACACATGTACTGGGTAACATCAAAACACATTCATCATATGAAAACTGGAAGAAAGGTCACTTCCACAAAAGCAATAGTCACAGTGCAAAGGTTGTGAGCTTATAAATTATACAGTCTGGATTTGTGTTAAGTGTATGACCTTGGGAAAGTCAAACAGCTTTCACACTCTCAATTTCTTCTTCTGTAAAATGGGAATAGTGATGCCTATTTTTCAGGGTTGATAGAAAAAACAAGCAGACACATTGCTTAACATACCTCTCATAAAGCCAAAGCACATGGGAGGTAGTCATGACGACAACTTTAGTCATTTCAAGGTATTTTTTGACATTCTGCACAAAGACATAGTCCTTATTTCAGAAATAAGTCTAACAGAGGAGTCAGGTAAATAAGAAATAATTTGGTAAATGTTATTCAAATGGAAGCATGGATAATGTTATAAGAGTGCACAGGATAATCAATGATTAATTCTGTTCTGGATGGTTGGCGAAGGTATCTCGGAGGAAATGACATTTGGACTAGTCTTAAAGATTAGTTATCAATTTACCAGCCTGAGGATGACCCTGAACAAAGATACAAATGTACAAAATCCTAGACTACAGAATAAATGGAGACAAGGCACACAAAATGAAAACTGAGAAAGATTAGAATTAGATTTTGAAAGGCAAGATCTATTTTGCTGAAGATTTGTAATTTGTCTTCAGCCAGTGGGAGCTTTGAATTGTTTTTACAATTTTTAAGCAAGTGAACGATTGGTTGAATCTGCATTTTAGAAGGAATTCTGACAACTGTACAAAAGAAGAACTGAAGAATTTGGAGAATGGAAACAGGAAATAAATTGGCTACTGCCATAGTCCATGTGAGAAATAATAAGGGCCTGTTTCAAGGCAGTGGTCATGAGAAAGGAAGAAGTAGAGCTGAAATTCCAGAGAGTTTTCAGAAGTAGATCAATAGAACTTGCTAATGGCAGGACATTGGAGATTAAAGGAATGAGACATTTGAAGACATCTGTCTGGTGAGCATAGCCACCCATCTGACAGAAGAGGAAGAGCAGTTTTTGGACATGATACTGAATTTAATTTTGGATGGGTTCATTTTGAAATACTGAGGAGTTATCCGAGTGGAGATGTACAACAGATAGTTTTACATTTTGGACTAGAGCTCTAGAGTCTGAGATGAAGATAAAGGGTGAATGAATATATTAATAGATAATTATAACAATAACAATAATAGATACTAATCATCGAGTACTTATTAATATGTAGCAGTCACAATGCTAAAATCTTTAATATATTATTTTATTTTATTCTGTCAATATCTTGTTTACCATTGGGAGCTTCAAAAAAGCTAAATAAATAGATATATAGAAAGGAGATACCATTCCTCCTAGAGAAAGGAGGAATAATATATAATATAATATATCAGGTCAGTTAAGAAGATTTTAACAATAAATAACAGAAAGCTAAACTAATTGATTCACACAATTGAAATGCCCCAAACTAGCATGTGTCCAGTTGCAATTTGGCCCCCAAATTCAACAATGTCTTATAACAACCAGCTTCCATTCAGTTCTTGCTCTGCCTTCCACAGATTTGCTGATGGACTGGATTAAATCATATGCTCATCGCTTGTCAATTATTTTAACTAGAGGAATATGGTGTGCTAGCTCTCCTAAACCAGACTTCATGTGTGTCCTTGTGAACCAGTCACTGTGGTCAGGAAGGAGGATGCTTACTGGGGAAGACCTAGAAGGAACTATTATTGCTCTGGAGACCTGGGTGTCAATCCTATTTAAACTCTAGGATTGGAAAAAGTTTTGTTCTTTGGGGAAGGGAAGGGGGATGCTGAGAAGAAAAAGAATGATACTCACTCAACAGAATCACTATTAAGGAGGATCAAAGATGGAATTCTGGGAAGGCATCACATGTAAAGGTCAGGCTAAAAATCGACATTACAAGAGAATGACAAAGAGTGATGACATAAGAGGAAAACAAAGATATTACTCTCATTTGATCATAAAACCTTACTTGATATTTGATAATAATTTTTTCATGCTCTTGAAATATGTCAAAGTTCTTTTTTGCCTTTTAAAGAGGAAACATGGAGAGTCTGTTCCCACGCACGTTGCATGGTGTTTGCGGTAGAGGGCCCTCTGACTTTCTACACTGCAGAGGAGGTCTCTGCGATGTCTTTGGACTGAGCATAATCGCCACTCCCATACTGAGGCCTTAGAAGGCAAAAGCACTCAACCCATATCTACACTTCTTATGCACAAGGAATTCGCTCAAAGATCAAAGAAGCAAAATAAACAAAACCATTATCTACCCGATGGGATTTTTCACTGCAATCAAAGATACAGCATTGCGTTATGAAAGAACATAGGTTTAGGTCCCACAGACCTGAATTAGGATTTGACTTCTGATGTCAGCTGTGGGACTTTGATCAAGTTACTTCATTTTTGTGAGCCTTAGTTTCCTGACAATAAAATGGGAAAATTAATGCTACCTTGAAAAGTATTTACAACATTGAATAGAACAATGTGTACATATTAACTAGCATGGCACATTGGAATTGTTCAATAAATGGCAGCTATTATATGTTATAGTCTCACATCTATGCCATGTATAGAGTTCCTATCATCTGTTTCCCCACCAAAAAAAGAGGCAGTGTGAATAATGAATAGTGTTTAAGTAAAGTTGCCTAGATTTGAATTTCAAAACCATTTTTTAATCATTGTGTATCCTTGGACAGCTTATTCTTTCTGTACTGTTTTCTCATCTATAGCCTAATTATAATAATAGTGCTTTTTCAAAAAGTTGCTAGGAGAATTAGAAAACACGATAAATGTAAAGTTTTTAGACCTACTCCCAATACTTGATAAACAAGCAATAAATATTATCTTGAATTTCTATTATATAAGGTGAGAATGAATGGACTTATAACTTTATAATAGACTATCCCAGAGGTATTCCACCTCCCAGGGCATTTTTTATTACCTGACTTCATGTCATGAAAGTACAGGAGGGTTTCTCTTTGGTTACCCGCAGGCACGTAATCTAGTTAAGGACATGAGAACTTCTGGAGAACTTACATTCACCTTTGTGCCCAGCAATTGATGTCAAAGTGGACAGGACAGCAGTAGTCACCTCACAGGTCTGTTGTGAAAAATAAATTACACAATATTTTGTAACTGTCCAGATCTAGATAATATTACATTAGAGCTCTGTTGTACACTCCCTGGAATTTCAAATTTCTCCTGAGGTGGAACAGAGTTTTATTTTATTATGTTCAGTTCTGGTGTTGAGCTTTTTGCTTTCTCTGAATTTTTCAGGAATATAAAGAGTCTTGCCTTCTCTCTCATGCTTGTCTCCATTCTATAATGGTTTTCTCAGGAAGCTTGCCCCCGTCCTTGAATATCAGAAAAGAGGAAGGGAGAAAAGAAAGGATAAGAGGGGATTGAGAGAGATGAAGTAAATACAGGTCATTTAAGTTTATAGTAAAGATCACTGAAGATTTGGGAGAACAAAAGGGGTGTTTATGTGGAAATACATTTTTTAAAATCTTTAATTAAACATTGGCCATTCCTCTTGTTTAAAATCCCCATTAAGGGATTTTTTTCTCATTCTTTTACCTTTCAGAATATACCAGCCTTCAACCATCTAGCTGATTCTCTTTCATCTTATCTCTTTAGTCTTCTGCAACTTTATCATTTTCCAAAGCACAGTTTATTTTTTGTTTGCTTTTTTGACTTTTATCAACATACATACTTAGATTTTCATCTTCTCTGATGTGGCTTAATTCTCACAAAAGAGTTTGCTGAACAAATGTTTTATCCTGTACCCATGAGCAACACTTAGCACCATGTGGACATATTATAACATGTGCTCAATACCATCTAATATTGGTGGAGATAGTAATTATCATTATTATGATCTTACCAAGGGGAAAGGCGCTGGTGATGGGAAGAAGACATGGTTGCAAAGCATCACCCTATCGCATTCTTAGATAGCAACTTTGGGCAAGGCACTTAAGCTCCTTATTCTCATATTTCTTATCTGTAAAATGAGGTATAAAATTTGTATATACTTCAAAGAGTGGTTGTATATATATTGCATGATGGAATATGCAATTTGCTTAGCACTATGACTGAAATGTACCTAACATTTAATATTTATTAATTATTGTTAGTAATAGAGTATTCCTGAAGTACATGCTAGTACACTTTCAAACCCTCAAACATAATCAGTTGTACCCATAGCTTTCTTTCCCAACCTACTTCTGAATGTCTGGTACAATGTTCTGCAAAGGAGTGTTATTTTTATTAGTGGATCTATTTGGATATAGGAAAAAATATTAGGGTGTCTATGTTTCTCTATATATAGATACCCTAATGTTATTATAAGTTATATATTATATTACATATATAATATATAATATGTTATATATTATATATGTAATATCTATATATCTTATATCTAATATCCTATTATATGTATAATATCTTCTCTTGAATATCAATATTTGAATATATTTTAAAATTTGCATAATGCATTAGCACATGTAAACAATTTATAAGTAAATGAAATAGACATATATCAAAAATGCAATGAAAAGTTTTCAATAATGGAGCATGAAACTAAAAAAAATCTTGGAAACCAATTTGGTCACAATGATATGTTTAATCTGCTACAAGATATCAATCTCCAGGCTTTAACCAAACTCTTAGGAACAATAGCAGTTGATATTTGATACAGAAGAGTCACAGCATGAGTTATTACTTAAACACAATAGGAATCTAAGTCTAACATGGAAGGTTCATATAATAATTGTTATTATAATAACTAATATTCATTAAGTGCTTCTCATGTATCAGACATTGGGCTAAGCACTTTGCATATATTATCTGATTTAAACCTCATAAATACCTGCTGTAGTTACTATCACAGTTTATGTTTTACAGATGAGGAAAATAACCTTTAAAGAGGCTAATAACTTGCACAAAGTTACAGAATTAGTAAGTAGTGAAATCAGAGTTTGTACTCATGTGTTCTGGCCATTCCATACATTGAAGCACTAGAACACAATCTGGTTCTAGTAATTTTCTGTGACACTTGACTGAATCCAAACCTGTTTGTGGACCCAATATCATTTGAGCCTCACAGCAAAACTTTGAGTTATTATACATTAGCCTTTTTAATGGATAGCCCATTTCATAGAAGTTGATGAGCTCAAAACAGGCTTAATATGTCACTGGTCTACAGATTCCTTTATAATACATTTTATTAATACAATCATCACTCTCAGTTAAAGCCAGATTTCTGGTGAGTTGAAACATCAGAGAATTGATATGTTTGTCTGATGCTTATACTTTAATTCTCAAATGTCAACCTGAGTGTGTCTGTCATATCTTTTGTTTCTGATCAAAAACTTTTTTAAGGAAGTCTAAAATCTATGAATTGTACAACTTCAACATATTTGTGAAATGTAAATTCTCTTTCCTTTGTTAATGAACATTAATGTCCTTTCATCAAGGAATAACCTTTTGGTTAAAGAAGCAACTAACAAATAACTCCTTTTTGTAAAGCATTGACCAGGGGATGGGTTTTCTATACTTCTTTGCTGACTAATACCCTCATTCATTCTTAAGCTCCAGCAAAAACACAAGCCTATTCTTATATCTTCGTTAATAGGCACATTCACTGCAAAATGAGGTAGTCATCTTATAGATAAATGTGTGATGGGGGATATAGACATACATATTTACCTTCCCAAGATTTTATATTAAATATTTGCTGTTATGTGGGAAGTAGAAAAGGGAAGAAAGGTTCCTTGTGTTTTCTGTAGCTTCTGAGAGACATGTAAAGAGAGAAACTTGTAAACAATTTTAAAAATTCCCTATTCCAAACAGTTTATGAGCAACAGAAGTAGAGTAGAGATGGAGGCCATTGCCTGGTTCACTCAGGCCTTAACACTCTTTTATCCAAAAAGCCCAGGGACGCTTTGTTCTATTTACCATGTCTACAATTCTCATTGGTTCAAGCCCCTTTGACTGCCACCCTGACCTTGCCATTTGTTAAGAGAACTGGCGACATCCTGGTTTCAGTTTCTGTCAAGGAAGCACTGTCACCTAGAATCGACTGCTTTATGGCCTCATCATTCCCATTGCTATCAGCGAGCCACATTCTGTGGCAGCCTCTCCAACCACTTGATCTCAGAGATGTTGATGCCTCTCTCCCCAGTAATTTCTGCTAGCTTTGGTGAACAGTATGTTCTCCAAGCCTGTTGGTGAAATGTCATGCTGTGCTGGGTTTTCTGGCCTCATATAACTTCTCTGTCCAGCTCGTTCACTTACTTCAGTCTATTTTTAGAATAAACTTTTAAAATTTAGGATAGTTTTAGATATACAGAAAAGATGTAGGATTATATAGAATTCCCATATATCCCCCAGGCAGTGCCATCTTACATTGCTATGATATAATTGTTACAACTCATGAACCAATATTCATACACTATTATTAACTAAAGTCTATACTTCATTTGGATTTCCTTAGTCTTTATCTAATGTCTCTTTTCTGTTTCAATATCTCAGCTGGGATACCACATTACATTTAGTCATCATATCTCCTTAGGCTCCTCTGGACAGTAATAGTTTTTAATATTTTCCTTGTTTCTGATAATCTTGACAGTTTTGAGGACTACCGATCAGGAATTTTGTGGAATGTCCTTTAATTTGTATCTGTCTGATATTTTTATTATCATTCAAATGACCTCTACTGGGGTCCCTGAGCCATGTAGTCCCTTTCTCTGACACTGCCACCTGCCATGGTAATTCAAACACTTCAGCCTTACTTAGCAGGGGCCATGACTTTCTTCAGTTCTCTAGGAATCATTCTGGTAGTGAATTTGTACCATTCTTCAGTGTTCTTGCCAAGGTGTTAAATATATCCTAAAAGAGGGTCCTTAGGTCAGTAAACTCTTTTTTTTTTTTTGCCCTAGTCTTACATTTTGGCTTAAGGTACTGATGATCATGGAAAAAATGGGCTCCTGGCCCCAAATTGGAGGTTTCTCCAGATATACATAGGTAGTTTAATTAGTGGAGCTCTGAGCAAATTAAGATTCCATTTTCAAGAAGTAAGATGATGTCTGGGTTTACCATGCAATGTTTAGCCCTTTGACTGGCACATAATGAGTAGGTGGATCACAAAAGTGCATTTCTTTTCTCTTCTGTAGTTTTTCATGGTCTGGCCTTGGGAATAAGTTTGGATAGTCTGCTTCTTCAAGGAACCTTTGGTTCCCTGGGAAGATGAGATGAGAAATCAACTTATAGAGAGGCTTTATCCAGATGGTTCAGATCCTAAAAATCATTAAAAACATCTGGTTTTTTTTCTAGCAAGTAATACTATTTTTCCTTTCATACTCAGTGACTATTTCCTGGAATCATTCATAAGCCCATAGAAGTTAGGCTAAATTTACATCTCAAGCTTTTGACCTGTGACTGCTGGTGCAAACAGACAGCAACATCTATTATGAGATAAAACAACCATTGATGAAAGCCAAAGTCCAAAAATAAACCTTTAATGGAAAGAAAGATAGGTTTGGTTGTATGCAAATTGCTAAGTAAACATTTAAAAATTGTACTAAAGTAAGATTTTCCTTGAAGTGGTGCATTTGTAAACTTTATAGCCTCAGTAGTGAGACCATTTATTGAGTTATCATTTATTGAACCCCCTCTATGTCTGCTACTGTGTTAACTATTTTAGCTATTTTACAAGTGCTACCTTATTTAGTCTTCACAAGTACCCTTCATGGTACTGTTCCAATTTTACAGGTGAAGACACTACATCTCAAAGTTTTCATAACTTTGCTCAAACCTATAGTATGGAACAGAGTTTGGAAAGGAACCAATATTTGTCTGAAAGCATGGTCCGTGTACCATGATACCTTATCTTCTTAAAATTAAATATATATTTTTGCCTTACAAAGTCACAAGTTGATTTTTAACTCCACTTTCCCCTCCTTCCCCATGTTTTGTATTTCATGCAAGATTTCCAAGTTCAATTAGTTATTCAAAGCCAGAACCCTTTAATCAAGATATAAGACCTCTCTTAGAGAAAAATATATATGGCTTAACTGTAGATGAACAGACAGAGCCACACTTCCTAAAAATAGAATTGTTCCTCTTGAGACAGAACATTATCAGTTGATACTTAGAAATAAATTATAGGGAAGCTCTTAAATTTGACACAGAGAGATGAAATCAAACACAACTGTTTCTATTAAATATTATTAGCTATTATTATTAGCTATTTTGAGGTCTACTTGCTCTTTTTTAAATTTTTTTTTTCCTTTGAGAGTTAGGGTAACTTTAATCCCATGGGCATTTGGAGACATTTTCATTCTTTGGTGTCTGAAAATAAGTACATCAAGAAGCCAGGCTTACTGGCAGAAATCAGGGCAGCAGAACATACCAGCAGCAGTGTGGGGGTTTCCCTCCCCCTGGGTGGGAATGCTGTGTGTATGTGGGAGGGCGTCAGAGGATGAGCCCCTTCCTGCTCTCAAGCATTTTCCCAGTGGAGACTTTGCCAGGGAGTGGGGGCTGGAGTATCAGAACATTCTGGAAACTTCTATGATCAGACACAAAGTACCAATTACTGGCCTAAAAGTTGGCCTGGGGCAATTGCAGGAAGTCAGCCAAATGTATTCTCCAAATTTATTCAAGTGCCTGGCATACATATCCCTGGTACAGAGAGTGACTACATGTCTTGGTTTGCTCAGGACAGCCTCAGTTTATGTCCCTTCCCAGTATCATAGTGCCACTTCTTTTTTCACTGTCAAAGTGTCCCCAATTAGGATGATGAATCATAATAAATTGCATCATACCCCTATTTAGAGACAACGTTCCTATCTTTGCATCTCCATACTCCTACTAGATTGTAGATATCTTGGCAGTATAAACCAAGCTTCATTTATCTTGGCATAGTTCCTCAACATAGCTTTCAATCTTTTACATAGCTTGCACTCAACAAATGCTTGTTTTATTAAATCAAGTTCTATATTAACACCCCATCATAGTGGGGAAAAAAAGAGAAAACAACTAATATATATGGAGAAACTATTATGTGGTAGACATTGTGTTGGACACTGATTTGTATTATCTCTTTTGGTACTTATAACTGTCCTGTAAGGTATTTCTATTTTATGGAAGAAGCAGCTCAGAGAGATTACCATAATCAGCCTAAATTTTATAGCTAGTAAATAATATAGCAAAAATGCAATTTAGTTCTATTTGACATCTAAGCCCAAGATTCTGTTATTATTCTTCCTACTTCCCCTGACTACATATGCCAAGTATCCTTGTGTAATCCCTTTACAGTTTAATAATGCATAATAGTATGGAAACCTCAAAATAGCCCCTAAAAGTAAGTATTATTATCTTCACTTTAAGATAAGGTCTATGAGGCTCATGGAGTTGGTTTGTTTGTTTTGTTCAAAGTCACACTGCAGAGTAGCAGTGAAACTGGGCTCAAATTCAGTTCCTTTTATTTTAGATTCTAAAGTTTTTTGACCTGATATTTTAAAAAAGACTGAAAATGGGGAAACAGCTCACCCATATCCTTAGCCTCCTAGAAATAATTATACCCTCCACATCCCATCCTAACCCCCTTCCTCAGGGAAAATATATGCAGCTTTTAATTTATACTGATTCTGAATTCTTAAAAATAAAATAGTGCAGGTATTTGGCTCATAGTATGTTTACCTAAGGTTGTTATCAAAAGTGATTATGGTTAAAAATCTCACAGTGTATCTTTCCTAATTGATAATTTTTGCTACTAAACCATGCTTTGCCATTAGAAAAACCTCAGCTATCCCAAACATCTCACAGACCTCAAGCAAAGTCTAATAATTTGAAAAGATACTCAGCAGGGACAAGGAGTGGTATTTTGAACTTGGAATGTGGTAGATAAACACATATTATAATCTCATCGATATAGGCATTTCTACAAACAGACTTATTTAAAAACAAGTAGAAATCAGCTTCTCCAACCTGTGTTTGTCTCATGGAGGCACTTGCTATTGTAAATGTTTTCCCATTAATCTTTCTTTCTAATCCTGTAGGATCTTAAAATATATACAAGATCATTTGCAAATGTGCTTCCTTCATGCATTCTTCTCCAAGTTCTAGTTTATGATTTTCCATAACACTGTTGCTCCACAAGTAGACTGAAATAACGCTGACTTGGGAGAACTCAAAACAGTTGCAAAATGGCCATACTCTTGCTTTTCCAGAGTATAAAAATGACATGATGTTATTTAGAAAATATAATGGCTACAAATACCTAAAGCATCACAAAACAAAGTCAACTGTGGGCTTACCCAACAGATTTCAGTTGAGCCAGATTTTTTTTAGCACATTTATAAGAATATTTCCACCCTATATCAAGGAGCTCATATAAAAAGATAGAAAGAAATGATATAATAATATACAAAACAAGATACTATATCAGTACAATGCAGAATAGACCAAAGACCAGGGATTTCCCAATCAGGAGTCTGACTTTTTTTCCCCTAGGTGGGAAAGTAAATATTTATAGGTAGTGATAAAGCAGTTCCTTTTTAATTTCCCCAGACTTTGTTTTTTTCTAGAATAGTGCTGGAAGCTGCTGCTATGAATATTGAAATGTGATAAATGTCAATAATAATGACAATAGATAGCATTTTTGAAGTTCCTATGATGTGCCTGACTCTGCATTAGATAGTTGACACACATCTCTCACAGCTCAAATTCTCACAACGATCCAGTAAAAAGTGTCCCATTTCCATTTTAAAGATGAGCAAGTTAAATACTAATAAAATGAGGTAACTTGTTTAAGGTCATGAAGTTGATAAATAGCTGAGCAAAACTTTGACCTAGCTTTATCTGACTCATATGCCACCAGTCTTCATTTTTAATAAGAGCTCCCACTTAATGAGCACTTAAATACATAT
Source organism: Cheirogaleus medius (assembly GCA_008086735.1). NCBI lineage: Eukaryota > Metazoa > Chordata > Mammalia > Primates > Cheirogaleidae > Cheirogaleus > Cheirogaleus medius. The sequence continues at coordinate 17,061,743 of VBSM01001265.1, forward strand.
CAGTCATTTGGTATATATGATTTCATTTAAGTTCGTTAACTTCATCCCAAATCCATAAATCAGGCCAAAGGCAAGCTTCAGTGAAAAAAATAAATAAGATAGAATAAATCCAAGCTCCCCAGCAAGGGAGGACTAGCTAAAAAACTTTACATGAGATCTACATGGGTATGCCTATAGATCCCCTCCAGGAAGGTAGGCTGGAAAATAGTGCCAAATTATTCTCATACTACTTGCTCCTCCTGCCATGCCCTGTCTATGGATTAGGTATAATCCTTAGTTCCGTGAGGAAGAAACTTTAACTCAAAGAGCTAAAGCAACTTTCCCCAAAGTTGGTAGATGGCTGATGGCTGAGCTGGAGATTTGAATTCAGACTTGTCTGACTTTAATGTGAGAAGCGGCATTTCCCATTGACTTAAATAATCTTTAAACAGGCACCTGAAAAGTTGAATCCTGATGGGAACTCCTTTTATGAGGAATTTCTCATGTATCGTGAACCAAAATCAAAACCATCCAGGGCCTGGCAACTTACTTAGTGAAGTGATCAAGCCTTTTATGTAGAATTCCCAAAGACATGCACACACACACACACACACACACACACACAAATATCACTCAGAGATTCAGCACCTGAAGAAGAAGAGTGACCTGTGCACCTCCATTATTACCATCCTGATCCTGATTACCTCCTTATGAAGGAGGATAGCAATGTCTTTGATTTGTCATCAAACACTCGAGAACATAATCCCCCAAATCATGGCAGTATCGAAAGAAAATCTTGGAAACATGTGTGAGTAATGGTAACTACAGCATACAGTTTTTTAGCAAGGACTCAACTGAAACATGATTTGGATGATAATGTTCACACAACAAATAGGACACATTTATTTGTATATTCTTAGTGTTGACAAATATTCACTGGCTTTCAGTTTAGGAAATATGCAAAGGTCATTCATTCACAGTGATGCCCCCTGACCTGCAGGGATGGCATGTGGAGCATTGGGATTGAAAAGAAACAAGGGACTAAAAAGCTTCAGTGGTAACTGAAAGAATTGCCTCTGAACTTGCATGAAGTATATTTCCAAAGAATTTTAGTAATTAAAAAAACACTCACTATTAAAACTTGCTTGAATTTAATTGAAATTCTATTTGTTTATAGGGTACTTGAGAATTTTTTCCCCTTTTATGGCTTCTTCAAAAGTCCTATTTTAATGCCTATAAGTCTGAGACAAAAAAGAAATTCTTTCCCTTTTTGCTTATGTAGCAAAATCAAGCCCATAGTAGATCATGCTGGTGGCTTTCCCCTTTAACATTCTGTAACAGAGGGGTTGCTTGCGATCTATGAGACAATTAGCAAAGGACCTTCACCGTCATGCTCAATTACCCTCCCAATGGAATATTCTGCTAAATGTTCTACTTGTGTACTGTGGAATTATGCTGCCACTAGTCTGTTTTAATATTAAGTAATGTTCTCTGCTGGCCTTTGTAAGTGAACTCTGAAATTTGCCTCTTAAAGGTTTGAGTCAACATCTGTTTTCTCATTTGTTAAGTGTGTGTAGAATGAGTGAATAAAGGCTTAACTATAGTCACATTTAGTTATAATCAATTCTGGGAATCTGATAGGATGGAATATAAATTTCAGTTTTTATTTATATAAGAACATGTGTTTGTGGGTAGATAAATATTTCATCCTTAAAATAAAAGCTTAGAAAAATATCTTAGTTTTTTCCCCTAGTAAAACAGGAATTAAACATAAGTTATAAAGATGGAAGGGACTCCTACCATTCATATAATTTAGTTTAACTTATTGAGTTTCTACCATGGGACAGGAACTTCTAGGTACTAAGGGTACATCAGAAAGCAGAATACAGAAAGCCCGTTAGGAGCTTACATTCTAGTGGAAGGATGCTAACATTGAAAATATATAGTATATTAGTAGGAGAAACATCTCATGGAGAAAAATACAGAAGAGAAGGGAGATTTGGAGTGTGGAGGTTTGTAAGTTAAGTAGGTTAGTCAAGGAAGGTAACATTTCAGCAAAGACTCGACAAAGTAATTTATTTACTTACATTGATCTAATTTATCTAGTTATTAATCTGATATACTATCATTTTTACAAATGTGGTAGTTAAGAACCAGAGAAATCAAGTGACATGTCCAAAATCACAAGATGGCTTAGTAGGAAGGTAGAAAATGAAACTTTGTGTTTTGTTGCAGCAAAAGGATGTTTTTCACCTAACACAAAAGAGCTTGGGAAACAAATTTTTTTTTTTCTAGTGAGGATATATGAATGAAACTCAAGTGTCAACTCCTCAAATCCTTCAGCCTTTCCAAATTACCGTTCCCTTTAATATGGAATGGGGAAAAATGAAAAAATAAGAAACAGTACAGTAAATGGCTACATCAATTAGAAGACACGTTCCTATATCAGAAATGTTAAGTGCAGTCTCAAATGGCCAAGGCCTGTTCATGTGCTTTTTTTCCGTCTTAGGCCAAAATAAATATGTTGTACACAGTCTGCTCTTAGTAACATTGCAACTGTGATGTTCTTTTATGGATACTCCATCTCTCCAGTTCTTTACCCTTTCTTTTCTTTGGCATCATTCAATGTCCTTAAACTCTCTTTCTCTTTTCCATTACAACTTGCAGAACTATTTTACACTACAGAGACTACTAATGTTAACAATTACAAATCTAACTTATTAGGCAAGTGGGTAATTGGATGGTAGGACTTTGTTGGGGCCATGTGTATGTAGCAGGTGATGGTGTTTACATTCCCATAGGAGTTTGAGCCTTACAGTAAAGAATCAAATATGAATGGTGGCATTTGGTGGACCTGAAGGGGGGGGGCAGTAGGGGTTTCTTCAGGTCAAAGGGGTACATTTTCCTTCTTCCTTCTCCCCATACTAGCACTTCTGATGTAGGAATATGACTTCTAATATATGTAGCCATTGAATGTACTGGTTCTTAATTTTTCCCCTGAAAAGATATTGATAAATTAATTATCAATTATTAATTTATTAAAATTATTAATTATTTTAATTATAGCATTAGTAAATTGATGCTATGCACAAATCTTACATGGAGTGAATCTTAGTTGAAAGAAGAAGAGGGTTTGAGGACATTGCATACTACCAAAGGGAAGAAAGGGTATATATGTAGAAAATAACTGAAAATTAAATTAATAAATTGATGCTATGTCTTATAATCAGCAAAATGTTGAAAGCAAGGAATACCTTACTATGAGAGGCATGAAGCTTCCTTCACATCCCAGATATTAACCCCCCAGAGAGAGGGGGAGAGCAGAGTGGTTAATAGAATAATGGGAGTCATGTAGATAATACTGTTTCTGCATGAAGCTTAATTAAAACCAGCAGTACTCATTGAGTCTTCAGTTATATGCTTCTAGTATTCAACCTTGGGACCTCATGGATATAATGATAATGTTTTGAACCAGTATTAACCTGGCTCATACAAGTTGTTTGCATGTCTTGTAGATTAAATATTAGCACTTAAGTGGTGTTAATATTAAAGTATAAAGTAGTCAAACCTCTGAAAGGCAAATAAAGTCTGGTTTTCTGCTGAAATTACTACAACAAAAACATGTTGTATAGTTAGAAATTATAAAAATAATTAAAAACCTACATGAAGGTAAATATATTAAAGACTTAGTTTCCCCTTAGCTTTGATCCTATCAATTCTCCAAATCTAGAGGAAGAATTTAAACAACAGGTCACAGACAGCTGCTGGGAAAGGCTTCATATCTTTATTTGTAACTAAAAGCATATTTTAGGCATCAGAGCTTTCTGGGGCCTAATTCAAATTCACGGAGCAAAACAGGGAGTGAGGACAGTATTCAGATCAAATCAATAATCAAAGATTTATTCAATTATCCAGATGTCAACAGCAAAATTAGAGTTTCTTCTATGTGACTGAAAATGTTTCTGTCTTTGGATTGAATGGATAATTTTAGTTTTCTTCTTTTTTTATTATTATTTCCTTATGTTCTATAATGGCTACTATTAACTGGGTATATGAACTAGCCTTTTTGCTTCTGTGTTTAAGGAACTGGTCATTTGCAGCAGCCGACAGAGTCCTCCAGACACTCACATAGATATTCCTAAAAATAGGTGGGAATAATTGCAATGTGCAAAGTGAGTACAAAGTGAGTAGTAAGAAAGGCTACTTGTTACAGGAGTTGGGGAGGAGGGACAGGAACAGCTCCAGAGAGGAGACTCAAACGAGATCTTGTAAAGTTGATAGGCTTCATAGAGGTGGGTGGGGATGGCCGTTGAGGAAGGAGGAGGAGTATGAAAAAAATGAGAAATTGTTCCTCAAAAGGCTTCCTGGGGGCACTTTAGAACAGTGGACAGTACTGAGAGCAGAAACAGGATTTTCACCTTCATTCTCTCATTTGTCCTGGTCCTAACTCTAACAGCCTCTGGGTACAAGTATAGTAACCTGGCGAAAATGAAGGAGAGAGGGAAAAGGTAATATTAAGGGCTATAAAAATTTATCAAGTATTGGTAAATCCATTTTATGAGTCCTAGAGTCAACAGGGAACAAATTATTATGTTCAGGAGTGAGCCACTGCAAGCACAAATGATAGCCAATGAGGTAAATCCAGGACTGAGAAGGTCAAGAGTTTTAGATTTAAATTCTCGTAATAACCTTGTAATGTCTTATTATCCCAGTGTTCCAGGTGAAGTTTAGCAAAGTTAAATGATTTGTCAAAACTATTACAGTTCACTCATGGTTGAGCCAGGATCTGAGCAAAGGTCTTTGGATTCCTAGTCCTTTGCTCCTTGCCGTCCACACGCACTCCCTCCAGCAGTTGCCAGCACTCATCCTCCACACTCCCTTACTCGGGAGAAAGACAGTGGTTGTGTTTGCATTTTACAGATTCCACCTCACTAATTAAAAATGCTGAGGTGGTCAACTTTTATCAATTCCATGTTTCCCAGTAATGTTTAACCTTAAGTTAAAAAAAAAAATCTAGGAGATAAAAGAGCATGTTATCTGGCAAGTCTAGTCCACCCCCGGTGGTTATTAATTTCAGAACACACCTGAATTCTTTCTCCGTCGCATATGCTTGAGGAGAGGAACAGACAGCTCTTGAACCGGGACAGATTTCAAATTCTCATCTCTTGGTACCGATACCACTACCAGATTCTTCTTTGCAGTCAACTTCTGAGATCTTCTCTGAATGTAACTTGGTGTCTGAAGATTCACACAAGTGCCTCTGCTGTATTAAGCTTTGCTTTTGGAAACATCTCCCCGAGACCTGGTTGAAAGCAACTCTCTGGTGCTATACTTCTCAGCATGAAGGTGAAGAACTTTGCAGTTTGGGATTATGTTGTATTTGCAGCCCTCTTTGTCATTTCCTCTGGCATCGGAGTGTTCTTTGCCATTAAGGAGAGAAAAAAGGCAACTTCCCGAGAGTTCCTGGTGGGAGGAAGACAAATGACATTTGGTCCCGTAGCCTTGTCTCTGACAGCCAGCTTCATGTCAGCTGTAACTGTTCTGGGAACCCCTTCCGAGGTCTATCGCTTTGGGGCATCTTTCATACTCTTCTTCATTGCGTATGCATTTGTCATCATCTTCACGTCAGAACTCTTTCTCCCGGTGTTCTACAGATCTGGCATCACCAGCACTTACGAGGTAAGAGAATTGCTCCCTGCTTCTCTATTTCAGCAGGAATTATTATTTTCTCTCTACTCAAAGGATTTTTGTTATTCTTATTTTTTTTTCTTATTATCCAGAGGTACACCTGGTACTTGAAGAACACTCACTTATTTTCAGGGCAATTACAACATTATGGGAAAGACATTAAAATGTTATTGTAAAAAAGCCTAAGCTTTGGATACAGACACACCTGTTTTCCCATCTGTAGAATGGAAATAATGATGTCAATCCCACAGGGCTATTTCAATGATTAAATGAGAATCTTTATGTAAACATCTAACACATTGCCCTGTTTGTAGGAGGTTCTCAATAAAAGAGGGCTGATGTTATTATTTATTATTATTTAGCATCATTATTCTAAAATGCAAACAGAACAAATATCATGAGAATTGTAGTTTTCCAGCTGAGAAAACTGAAATACAGATAAATGACTTAGTTAAGATTGAACAGTGGGTAAAGTCTACTGAGAATCTTTTATTTTCCTGTATCTCTGTTTAGTAGCATTTCCATCAGACAGTAGAGAGCATTTAAATACAGATTATTATGAGGCTTCAATTTTTAATGGGAAAAATGATAATATTTTTGAAAAATAAAAAATATTTTAATAGGAAAGTTAAATAATACAAATATGGGAATTATTTTAATGAAAGAAAAATGAAGCAGTGGTATTTTGGCTTTGCAATAATTCTCAATAAAAACATTATGTTCAAAATTGAGTTTTCATGTCCAATATTTGTGTGATCATAAATAAGTTTCTATTAAAAATGGTGTTTATTTTCATTGTCCAACATCACCCCTACTCAGTCACAGCAGAAGACTAATAACTGACCAAGTTTTAAAACTCTGTAAGCTAAATGAGTTACTCTAGATTTGAAAAGCCATCAGGCAAATGGACACTTTCTAGAAGGTCTTAAAACTTATGATTCCCTGGATGATCATATCCCAAATATTCAACATTAACTCACCCTCCCCTATAAAGAAAGTAGTTAGGGTTGGCTCATGAAATGGCACTACCTAGGTTGTACATTCAAGAGAAAATGACTACATTTATACCTAGTCCTAAAAATGTATACATATCCCATTGTTCATTAATGTACTTCTGAAAATATAAAGATGTTATAGGTTTTTCCATTCAACTATGAAGGTTGGATTCCCAAAGATATTACTGAGTTTTCTGTTTTTTAAAAACAAAACAGTGCATTTAAAAAAGGATCGCCTAAGACTTCTAAAGAGAAAGACAAAATGAGAGAGAGAAGAGAGAAAACTTAGAAAACACAAGTTCAATTTCTAAGTCCATCACTTACCAACAGGACCACTTTATGTGCAAATTATTTAGCATTTCTCTACTCAAGTTTACACATAGAAAATAACTTCCTTCTTTCATGAATGTTAAGTTTAAAGTGAAAGAGCTTTTTAAGTTATAAAAAACTACCTAGATGTGGAATATAATTTTATGACTGTCTATTCATTTAGTAAATACTCATTAAGCATATTCTATATTCTAGGCATTCTTGTGTTTCCACATTTTTTTCTAGACGTGGGGTCTTGCTATGTTTCCTAGGCTGTTCTTGAACTCCCAGGCTCCAGCGATCCTCTCTCCTGCCTCAGCCTCCCAAGTGGCTGGGTCTAAAGGTGTATGCTAACCATGCTGGGCTTGTTCTAGGTATTCTTCTAGGCCCTGGAGATAAAGCATTGAACCAAGTTCCTGGCCACATGGAGCTTACTGTATAGCAGAAAAGGGCAGTCAATAAATATATACCATGTAAGACAATCATAACACAAATTTATATGGCATTTAAATGTGCGCTAATCACTGCTCTAACTACTTTACATGTGTTAACTCATTCAGCTTTAAAGCAATCTTTTTTTAATAGGTACTATCATCCCCATTTAACAGACTAGAAAACTGAGGCACACAGAGTTAAGTAAATTGCTCAATGTCACTTGGCTAGCAAGTAGCATTTTTCAAACCATGCAGTTTAACTTTAGAGATAATAGTCTGAATCACTATGCTATCCTGCCCTGCAAAAGACAATAGAGAAAAAACAAATACGACAAAGCAGAGAGAAGCAATGCTGGTTTAGGTGGAGAATCACCATAATTCATAGAGGGTGGTCAAGTAAAACTTCAATGATAATAGGGCACCTACATAGTGACCAGGAGAAAGCAAGTGATTGCATCAGACAGGGGAAGAACAACCCAGGCTGAAGGAATCACAGATGCAAAAGCACTAAAGAAGGACACAAAAGAAACCAATGGGCATGAAGAAGAATGAGCAAAGGGGACAATGGTACAAGATGAGATTAAAGAGGTGGGAGGGCCCAGTTACATACAGTAGTGGTCCCAGTGGGGATGTTGTCACACAGAGGGAACACTTTGGATATTTTGGGAAAATTTGGTTGTCACAATGATTAGGGGCCACTACTGAAACTTAAGTAGTGGGGAGCAGGGACTCCAGATGTCTTGCAAAGTGTGACACACATACAAGGAGTAATTGCATCCTGCACTGCACGACCTTTCAATGCCTAATGTTCGGAAACTACTGCAAATATAAATTAGTAGTACTCTAGTACATAATAATAACTTTTTAAAATCAAAAGTTATGATCATGCACACATACTATAAATTAGTGCATTTTCTAGAAATTAAAATGAAATAAAAACATTGGCTTGAAATGATTGAGCAATTTACTCATCCTGAGCAATGTGTCTATTCCATATATGCTACTCAATACATGCTTGGCTGCAACTAGTCTTAGAAAAATGGTTCAATTACTACAACAGCAATTAAACCAATTGTATTATGTAACTGAGTAGATTTGAGACTTCTTTTATTTAATAAATTAGTACAGATATAGGAAATAAAAGGACTTCTTTGGATTTAATTTACAAAATTATTTTAAAAATATTTACTATTGTTGTTTGCTACCTATTTTAAAATTTTTAGTATCCTAATGATAAGATATCTAGAGTGTACAAAGTACAGATGAGGTTACTTGGGATTGCCTCTTGCTTTATAAAAGTGGCATTATGTCATAGGGGTTAGATGCATAGAGACTCTACACTCAGTCTACTTGGCTGTGAAGGCCAGCTCTGCCACCTGCTGGTTTCTTGACTTTGGGGGGAAATTAGTTAACTTTTCCATACCTGCTTTTCATGTGCGTAAAATAGTAGTAATAACAACATCAATCTCAAAGGATGTCTGTGAGGAGTAAATGCGATATTATATGTACATACCTTTAACAGAGTCTGGCAAATGGTAAATGCCATGTAAGAGTTTCGTAGTTTTGTATTATAGCTGTTGTTGTTGTTCCCAGATTTATACCACTCAACCTCTTTGTAGCATCTTGAATTTCTGTTTCTTTGTTCATCCCCCATTCTGTATGCAAAGATATGCTTTCCGGGTCTTTTCAAACACTAAAGATAGAAAGAGGTGGAGTCTATTTCCCTACCCTGTGATCCTGAACTGATCTTGTGACTTTCTTTGACCACTAGAATGTGACCAAAATGATGTTGTGTGAGTTTGGAGCCTAGGCCTCATGAGGCTTGTAGCTTCTGCCTTTGTCTTCTTAGAATGCTGCGCTAATACTGCTATGTAAGAAAGCTGGCGTAGCTGGACTAGCTGCAGAAGCAGGAGTGGACACATAGCGAAAAACAGAGATACCAGCCCACAGCCAACGCCAACTGCCAGCCATGAGAGTGAGGCCGTGTTAGACCTCCTTGCTCAGCTGTCTTCCAGCTGATTGCAGCCACAAGAGAGTCCTGATGAAATGAGCAGAGAAGCTACTCAGTTTATCCTCAGAATTATGAAAAATAATAAATATTTGGTTTTTGAACCCATGAGTTTTGGGGTGGGTGTTTACAGCAATAGCCAACTAATTTAAATGCCTTGATATGCAGTGGAATTTCAAGACTAAAATATGCCATCTGTGCTACTTTATCACTACCCTGTCCCATGTCAAAGCATAAGGAATTGTTCTCACCCTCCAGTTATAAATTAGGCTCAGCTCATTTGCAATATCATACATTTTCATTATCTCAATTGGACAGTTTATAATTAGTCTCATTACGTTATCTTCACTTTAGTTCAGGTTATTTCCTTCTTTCTCTTATCATACACTAGTAAATCCAGTCTGTTAGTATTTGCCCTTAATACTAGTTTGTAGGCTAATGCCTACCTGCTCTCTCATTTTTCTTGGACCTCATGGTTTTTGAACTACGTACTTCTCTTCAAAGCAATGTTTTCATTATGATAATGCACAGACTACTATTTAACTATGTCTTATTGAATGGTGGTTTCTGAGCATTTATACACTACGCACTTTTTTTGTTTTGGTAAATTGCTTTCTGTTTAGGTCTCCTTTAAATGATGGTCCTGGTATTGTAGTAATTATATTTATATTTTGAGTAATTAGATGTTTGGATATAAGATATTATTTCAGCAGAATAAATGGTGTTATAAAATATTTGTTATAAAATAGATATTTAGGTTCTGATAGGGTCTGAACTAATGTTATGAGGCCTTTTAGGTCATGGTAGGGATTGGCTTTTACTCTAAGTGAGATGAGGCAATACAGTGCTTGGGCAGAGGAGTGGCCTGATGTGATTTTTGTGTTAAGAGGATTACTTTAGCTGGATATTGAGAATGATTGTATGGTTTTTGACTGCTGAATCGGAGGGACTAATCGGGAGTCTATTGACATAATCTGGGCAAGAGATGATGGTAATAGGGTGGAAACAGAGGAGATAATGTAAGTGGACATGTTTTTAAAGTGGGGGCTAGGCACCAGGATTCTTTTACAAGTTGGATGTTGGAAGTGAGAGAAAGAGGGGAGTAAATGTCGACTCTATGTTATTTGGGCTCGAACCAAAATGAAAAGTGGAGTTGCTGTTTTCCAAAATGGAAAAGCATGCAGCTGGATCAAGTTTGGGGTTCTAAAAATAACACAACATAATGTTGGTAAGTGTCACCTCTAGTATGTTTAAAAGCAGGCATGAAACATGCAACTCTTCCATTGCATTTTTACTTTTGACTATAGTAATAGCTTATATACACATACCAAAGGTGACCACTGAGTTAATGAGTGAATATATTAAAAAGAAAAGTGAATACAGTCTTTCATGTGTAAAATTATGCAGTTGTAATAGCCTTTCTTCTTTCACAGATGAGAAACCAGAGGCTTAGATCACAAAGTGAGATATCAGCAAATCTCAAACTGGAATTCAGGGAGCCTGACTTCTGATCCAGGTTTTTTTTCCCCAGTACTATCCCTGTAGTTTTGCTGAATTGACTGAATTGAGTGGAACTAAACTGAAATGTGAAAATCATTAATTTTGCAGATTCCTAGTGCAGTATTCTCATGGACTTACCATTTTTCAGGATTAATTTCCCCTTTGCCTTATCATGCTTCATGTGTCACTCAGTCCCAAAGCTAATACTACATATTTTTGGTTTTTGTTACAACATCTCCCCACTTCTAGTATCAATTTTTGTATTGGGTATCTATTGTTATGTAGCACACCACTCAAAAATAAATGTCTCAAAACAACAATTGTATTTGCTCACAATGCTGTGGATCAGCAATTTGGCCTGGTTCAGCTGGACCACAGAAGGCTCTTCTGCGGCTCTCTCTTGGGGCATCTGTGTGACTTCCATCAGGTAGTGAATTGGCTAGGGGCTCTCTTGTCTAGGGGAGTGCAGATGACACAGCTTGCCTATGTTACATTTGATATCTTCCTTTAAAGTCTCCACATGCAGTATATTGGCTAGAAATATCACTGTCTTAAGTTGTATTCCCCCAGAAGCAGATCTTGAGACAAGGATTTGAATGCAAATTTATTCTGGAGAAAACATCAATAGGCAAGTGGCAAAGTGAAACAGGGAAGGAAAAGAAACCAATAAAAAGTGCACTTTTGAGCATGTTACCACTGTAAGCAACAAGGGTTCAACGGTACTGGGTACTGGGGATCTCTTAGAGACAGTGTAGAGCATGTCTCAGTGTTGTCCTCTCTGAAAGGTAAGGAAGCCAGGGTATTTTTTCATCCAACTCCATTTAATCATTGGCTAAATGCCAATGACAATACCCCCAAGCATTTCTTATCTTCTCTATGCAAGTGCTGAGAGAAAGCCCTCCAGCAGATAATCACAGGAACTTTTAGATGCCATCAACATGTACTGGAACAGTGAGTGTCAATACGCTATGGGTGACGCACACACAGGGACTACTACAGTCACTAAATTCTATTGTATTTCTAGCCCTGCACTTGGCATTATAATACATTATGCCATTTGATTCCTATAATCATCTATTTTAGGAAGAGAAAACCACAGCCAACTGGAGTACCTAATCTTCCCAAGGGCATGGGTTTGAACCCAGGTTGTCTTCAACACAAAAGTTTTGTAGTGTTTTTTATCCTATGATAGTTGAGATTTTGACTCTTCACTGACTTCCCTTCTTCTGAAAGAATATTTTCCTTATATCTAGTGCCCTAAGTCACACATTCACTGAACTATAATCTGGCTCACAATTCACTGAATGTATCATCTGAACAAAGAGGGCCTGAAAGTAGGGGTTTCTTTTTGTTGTTGTTTGTTTGTTTTTTCCTGAGAGATGGGGGGATGTAGATGGGCATAAGTTGAGAAATGTGGGTTAATGTGAAATGGAATCATAATTATAACAAAAGGAGTTCCTTGTTTTAAGAAAGACCATGAAACAACATTTATGTATTGTTTATAGGAAAATGGCAAATCAGTAGTTAACTCCTGATTTAATCAAAATGATTTTTCTAAAATTGAGATAAGAAAGAACTACTACCAAGTAGAAACTACTAACAAGAAATTGAATCCTCAAGACATTGCTACTTTTATTTACTTTTTTTTTTCATTCGATATATGTTTATTATGCACTGGAAGACACATAGCAATGTCTTCTAAAATACTCAGAAAAAACCTTTCCTTACCTCCAAGGGTAAGACAGATTCTGCTATTTACTATATTCACAGCTAATCATAACTGTTCTTCTAGTACATAACACAATTATAACTTATTACTATAAATATTTGTTAATGGTCCCTTCATCTAGTCTCTAAGATCATATTTGCTTATTATGATGTGTCAAGAGTGCAATATGAAAGGCAAGTAACAAATATTTGTTGAATGAATATATATATGAAAAAGATAAAAATTAACCAAATAGAATGCTGCTTGTACATATCAGAGATGATAAATGTGGTAGGTTGAAAAAAATCACCACCCCCTCCCAAATATATATCCATGCCTAATTCCTGAGAACTGTGAATGTTACCTTACATAGTTAAAAAAAAAAAAAGGTGGAAATCATTTCAAATGTGATTAAATTAAGGATCTTGTGATGAGAAAAGTATTATGGATTATCCAGGTGGGTATTAAATATAACTATAGGTATCTCTATAGCAGGGAGGTAGTTGGAGATTTCATAGACGAAAGAGAAGGCAATGCAACTATAGAAGTAGAGATTGGCGTGAGGCAACCAGAAGCTAAGGTCTGCCAGCAGCCACCAAAACTCAAAGAGGCAAGAAGCAGATTCTTCCCTATAGCCTCCTGAGGAAGTACAATCCTGCCAACACATTGATTTGGGCCCACTGATATTCATTTTTTACCTCTGATCTTCAGAATTGTTTGAGAATAATTTTTTGTTGTTTTAAGCCAACAAATGAGTAGTCATTTATTACAGCAGCCATAGGAAATGAATATAGTAAGATAAACAAACCCAACACCAAAGTACAAGACAGCAACTGATACTGAGGACAAAGGTTTAATATGAGTGCCATGTGAGCTCAGGGGAGAAAGTATGTGTATGGACAGGCGTAGTGACTGGACCATTCTTGTTCAATGACTAAGACTTACTATTTAATAAAAATTAGGGGAGAGAGGCTCTTCCACTGAGAGTTCTGCCTAAACAATGGAAAGGTCTGAAAAGTACAAAACATGTTAGTTGAACAACAGATGCTGATTTTATGTGAAGAATAAACTATGTGAAGTTTAGTGATATGACTTACGATATGGTCCGGACAATAGAGGGTTTGGAATATCAAGCCTGGGATGTGGGCTTTGTTTTTATCATGATAGGGAATCATTGAAGATTTTAAGAAAAAGGATGACATGATTAGAGCTCTGCTTTAAGATGATCAATGTGGCAGATATGTGCTTGATAGGATGAGTGGACAAGGACTGGTATTAGGGAGATCAGTCAGGGAGCTGCAGCAGCAATCCAGGAAAGAGAAAGTGAAGAATTGAGCTGAATTTGGAGCAGTAAAAATATAAAGGAAATAATGGCTTCAGTGGGCCTAGTAGGAAGACTTCTGGGCACAAAGCCCGAAGACCTGAATCTTTATTCAAACAACCCACTTATTTTCTCTGACCATCATAAGAAGCATGCAAAAGAATTGAGTTTTAATAGATCTTTGGCTTTTCACACTCTATGCTTTGTTTTCCCTGTTGCTTCTAAGGAGACATACCATAAAATCACATTATAAGTCCAAAGCATGAAAGTCAGAGGAATAGCAAGAAAAAAAAAGGACCTTCTTAGCAGCTCTTATCTAAAACTCACTGGCTCTGCATGTTTTTCTGTTCTCTCTAGTACTTGCAACTACGATTCAACAAACCAGTTCGCTATGCAGCAACGGTCATCTACATTGTACAGACGGTAAGAGGTGGAAACTGTGGGGTTGCAAGATACAGGTGTGTTTACTTTAGGGGCAATTAACTGGGTTAATGGACAGACTTTAATACTCAGAAGGCACTACTGTCTTCCAAGGATAGCACTTTCAAGATATGCAATGACCTTAAGAGGTGTTCACATTGCACAGATCCCACAGATCTGGACTAAAAATAAATGTATATTGTAAGCCACAAGGGAAAAAAAATTTCTTAACATTTATTTCACTCCTATTTAACCTGTATGAATTGCTTTAGCTATGGAATGGTCGGGTAACTGATATATTTTTTTTTTAATTGTTTTAACTGAGTTGAACCAGAAATGCCAGTTTTGCTGAAAGTCATTCTGAGACAATATTCCTAACCAACATCCCTACTTCTCTCTTATGGACTCGCTTCCAGCCCTTCGGGCTTTGAGTTGCCTTCACACTGCCCCAAGCTTGCCCCTGGCACACCACTGGTGCATTTTCTACTTCTAAGGAAAGTACTTTCTGCTAGAAAATAAGCTTCTTCCCTCTTAATCAATCAACACTTCCACTCCTTCATGGACTGAAGGATTTAAGTGCGAGAATAGGAGAAAAACAGTACTCCTTGACCTGCCCACAGATATTTACCTTTGAATAATCCCCACATGAATCTCTAAATGGTGAAATTCCATTTAAAACAAAATGGAATTGTACCAATTTCCATCAGTGTAGTGGTTGCGATTCTGCGAGTTAGAAGATATATTCGTTATGTAGATCACCCATGTTGTTAATCTTCCCCACACAGTACTTTCTCCTGACAGATTCTTTCCATCTCCACTCTGAATTTTATATTTCAGCAAACTGCCAGAATGTGCTTCTTTTCCTTAGTAAAGTGTCTCACAAAGTCAGCAGAGAGCCCATTGTGATGTGTGTGCATGAGGGGAGTGGATACAGGGAGGGTGTATCAAAAACTCTTGAAGCCTATTTCTGTATCCCTTAAAAATATACAATCAAATATACATATACCAAATACAACCGTAAAATCTCAGAACTAGTGGGTGTCTTGAAAATCCAACCGTGTTCCTCCATCTGACACTTACATCTTCTCTATAATCTAATGACAATGGTGAACAATGTCACAATTGGAGTGTGTGGGAATGAAATATCTGGCGAATACGTTGAAGGAAGTACATCTCTAAGGTCAACAAAAAACTTCCTAGGCAGTTTTTCTTCCCATGTCACTTCCTCACTGTTCACCTGATTCCTGTTTCTCCACCAGATTCTCTACACAGGAGTGGTGGTGTATGCTCCTGCTCTGGCACTTAATCAAGGTGAGTCATTGACATTCCCTTGGGCACATTCTACCCAGTTCATGCCTGAACTCTCACTTTGGAGAAGTACACATAAAATATCTTGTTGGGGAGATATTTCTCTGGTTAGGGAGCTGTGAATTACTGTAGATATTACTACATAAATCTTTAAAGTTGAGCATTGAAAATAATATAGTTATTTGATTTTGCTTCACATGGCTTTAAATATCAAGTTTGATTGCTTTTGTTTGTTTGGGTGTTTTTGCTTTTGATTTTTTGATCATCAAAATTATAACAGCTTTGGTATTGTATATGAACAATCATTCGGTAAGGTCATCTATAATATATGATTCTTTTAAAGTGATTTCATGATGTGGATAATCTGGATTCAAGAGTAAATGAGGCCTGTAATAATTACATTAAGATTTATAGTTGATCCTTGTGAGGAAATAAAATCCTAGAAACAAAAATGAAAGAAAAAGATAAAGAAGAAAATAAATTTTACAATGATACCCACCATATTGAAAGTCCTTAATATTCAATTTAATTGGGCTATGTGCTTATACTGAGAAATATTAGTTCATGGTTGATGTTTAGGTGGTTTTAGAGTACTCAGATAACTTTGTCAAGGAAAATAAAAAAGCCTCAAAACCAAATATTTGGTCCAAATATTTGGACCAAAGATTGGAAGCTATAGAATCTTAGAAAAACTTTGACTGAAGATTACATTAAATTTATGGACTGGCTAGAAGTATAAAAATGTTGTAAAAGAATCTTTCTTAAAGATGAGAAAATTTAATGAGGGGAAATTCTAATTTTATTTTTATTTTTGCCCACAAAGAACACTGACAAAAATTTGTAACTTTTTTCTTCATAAAACTTTCTCTTTTACTTTTTCCAGAGAAAATTGTTTTAATGTTGTTTTTCTTTTTTTCTAGTGACTGGGTTTGATCTCTGGGGCTCTGTGTTTGCAACAGGAATTGTTTGCACATTCTACTGTACCCTGGTATGTATCTAACTGTGAAAAAGTATTTAGCACTACCTCCTAATATGGGATAAGGGCAAATCTCCAACAGCAGACATCTAATTATAGCAGAAACTGCTATTCCAAAATTAAATAGAAGTATGTCAGCTTATCTGTTGAAGTTTCCTGAGGAAGGTGCTGTTGTTTTATTTAAAATTCTTTTTGGTACTAACCATTGGGAGACTTTAGTCTCTGAGCTCATTTCAAGAAAGAAATGCCTAATATGAAAAGATTTGATGAAAGAAATGTCTCTTTGATAAGAGGAAGGTGACCCTATGCAACTTCTGAGAAAAATTTTGCTCATTAATAACGGTCATAAGCCATAAGTAGTATTTATACTTCATTGTCTATTGGTTGAGAAATAACAAAATACATGCATGAATGAATAGGATGGCTGGTATTTTGTAAACTTGAGGATTCCACAGCTTGTTTTTGTCTCATTTATGGATAAGCCTGGATTACATTTAACATTTGGCTTTATACATGCTCTATTTCTAATCAAGGAACCTGAGTGGTATTGACAACATGTTTGTATAATTACAATTAGTTCAACAAACATTCATTGAGCACCTATTGTTTGCCCACGCCTTACAACTCGGATCTTTATTATTCTGAGCATTGCACCATGTCTGAGTTATAATTAACCAGTTAAGCATATGGCAATGGTTTCCAGACAGTAGGATTCTCTTTTGTCTTCTATAGAGAAAATAAAGTAATTCATATATCACATAGGAGACCATTCATATACATTGGCATTATTTACATATCACATATTCTGTAACATCTATCCTGATTACACACAACCTTAAAATGCCCTTATCCTTTTTCATGCTTGAAAATTATTTCTTATACTCAAAGCTTTATCTTCATGTTTTACATTCCATTCTCACTATAATAATTCTATTCCAGACACACACCTCCTTCTACCTAGTTAAAAATTCCTACCCACTCCTTCCACCTTTGACCATGTATGACAGATCAGTTGCTCTGAGCTACCTGTCCACAGAAGGACAACAAGATGCCAGATATAACAACTTCTTGATGCATTGCTGGCCTTGCAAGAGATATCATAGCTCCCCAAGTAAATCTCCCACACACACAAAATAAAGTAGCAAAATAATATAACAAAATAATTTTAAATATATGAATAATGAGGACTGATATTTGGAAGGAGTATGTGGTAGGTAGACAAGAGGGATGGGGCTGACCTGAAGGCAGGTGTTGATACCAGTACTATGATTGAGATATGGAGCCCTGGGTCAGTGGCAATGTAGAGTAGCTGAGCTTGGCACTATCACATTACACTGGGATCATTGAGGAGAGCTGAAGTGGTTCCAGTTCAGTGATGCACTTTGGCTCTTGCAAAGAAAAAAGTGCAAATCCTCTCTGGAGGCAGAATCCAACTTAGGACTATAAGATACACAGAGATAAAGATCCAACAATAATCTTATAATAAAATATCATTAGAAATATAAAATTACCATGATTGAAAATCAGCAAAACAACAAATGAGATTTGGCCTCTCAAGAACAGCATATATTAGAATTGCACTATATTGAATAAAAAATAGATATGCACAGAAATTTTAAATAAATAAAGGATGCAATTTCAAAGATGAGTAAGCATCAAGAATGACCACACAATGTAATTACTATGCTAAAGGGCAGATACATTTGAAGAGGTAGTTGATATGCTAAAAACTATATCTAAAGAAATGGCCCAAAGTATAAGAGAAAGACAGGGAGATGGAAAAATGAAGGAGAAATGGAGACATGTGGAGGATCAAGATAAGAAAGTCTAATTTATGTCCAGTTGGAATCTCAGAAGAGAGACTCCAGGGGGAATGGAAGAGATGTAATATTTCAAAAAATTATAGCTTGCAATTTTTCAGAAATGATAAAAGATAAGCATTTAAAGATTGAGAAAGTGCAACCTTAAAAAAGAAAAAGAGAAGTCCATATCTAGATGCATTAATAAAACTGTAGAACAGCAAATACAAATAGAAGATTTGAAAGAGCCAGAGGGCAGAAACACAGACACCTGAAAAGAAACACTGAAGCCAGGCTTCTTAGCAATGGCAATGGAAGCCAGAAACAAAGGGATAATGTATTCAAAGTTTTGAGGAAAAACAATCGTCAACTTTATAATTGTGTTGTGAACAAAATTATCTTTCAGGAGTGTAAAGAACCAAGAGAATTTAGCACTAAAAGATGTCCCCCAAAGAAAAATCTAGAGGAAGTACTATTAGAAAAAGGAAAAATACTATGACCGTTGAAAATGGACAAAGTATTGATAATAGAATAGTTAACATTTAGTAAGTTTAGTCAAATAATTTCAGTGCTTAATTTTTATTTTATATTATAATGTATATATATTATTAAATGGTATATATGACTATACAATTTAAAATACAAAATATAATAATTATTATCATATATAATTTTTGAATTAAGAAAAATAATAACCCTCAAATTGTATAACAATAACATGTAAATCAGGAAGAGGATAATCAGACTTAAGGGTTTTATAATACTTGAATTGGTGGAGAGTAGGCATTGTTTAAATTTTGACTCTAAATTTCAAAAGCCTGGCAAAATTTTAAGGGGACTCATTTAAATGAAACATTCAGAGTGGAAAGATGGAATTAAAACAAAAACCCTCATTCTATCTAAGCAGAAAAGAAGAGGAAAACAAGTATTAAAAAAAGTAGGCCAAGTAGAGATGAAAAACTGCAACCTCAGAAACAAGTCTGGATATTTTAATAATCACAATAAATTAAAACGAACTAAATGTACTACCTCCTAACTGGTTCCATGCTTCCAGTCTCTTTTTGTTTCCACACCCTGCATGCCTCTGTCAGATTAATCTTCTTAAAACATCCATTTCTTCATGCCACTTGACTGACCTAATTCTCTTCTTTCTTGCCATTGTTCACAAGATAAAGTACAAGCTCCTTAGCCTGGTGTTGGAAATCTTTCATTGTGTGAACCCAGTGAACTCACCTAATCTCTTCTCGCCACACCTCTGCTCCATCTCTCTTCTCTCTGGCCAGGCTAGAGGCTATGGCTGAGCATCTCACCAAAATGGTGGCTTATTTATCTAATGCCTTTGCTCATATTGCAGTCTCTTTACTCTGCTAAGCCTGTGGTTGCATGGCATCTAAAATAACCAGTGAAGGGGGCAGGGGGGAAACGATTCCTGCTATCCAGGGATTTGCAATTTAGTAAGGCGAACATTAGACCCAAAACAACACAAACTGATTAAATATATAAGTGATATGCAAGGCACAATCAGTTTATAGAAGATCAATGGGTGTGTGTGTGTGTGTGCATGTGAGTGTGTTACAGAAGAGTGAGAAAGAGAGAGAATCTTGCTGCATGAAGGAGTCGGAGAAGTCTTTGCGGTGGCTTTCAACTGCCTTTTGATAAATATTTGATAAAGTGGCTTGTTCTTTTGCTTCATGTCTAGCTGATATTCAGATTTATGAGGATTTTTGCATAACCAAGTAGCCTCTGAAAACTGAGGCCTTTAACAATTGGTCTTCATTGCACAAAAATCTGATGTTGAGATTTGGGTTTGGAAGGCTTAAGGTCTTTAAAGGAAATCAAAATAGTGCTACCTAGGAGGTGAGAGGTAAGAAATTTATTATTCCTCAAACCGCAGGTTGAACAAAATATATAAATACAATGCCTTTGGCAGGTACTTCAATGTCTATTTTTTAAATTAAATTTTAATTTTAATTACAAAAGAAATGATGCAACAACCCCAGTGTCTTCTTTTCTTCTTAAGATAAAGATGAAGCCTGTCATCTTTTCACTGAAGTTCTTGACACTCTGGAGGAGTAACCAGGGATGATAATTCTGTTTTTCAATGTTAAAAATACCACAATGCTCATTCATTTTCAAAGCACTTTTTTATATATCTCTTCACTTCATCTTTCCCTATTTGCTCATTCCACCTTCTCCATGGTCCTATGGGCTTCTATACCTGAAATACTATAGCCTCTCTCTCTTCTTTCCTGCCCAGATGTTCTCAACTATAATTCTACATTAGAATCACCTGGGGAGCTTTCAAAAGACACTGAGGATGGGACCCAACCCAGACCTCAATTAATTCAGAATCCCTGGGGATGGGATTCAGATGTTTTGTTTTCTTCTTTTTTTTTCCTTGTAAGTTCCTTAGGTGACTCTAGAGGGGCGACAGGTTTGATAACCCTCGATAATCCCTGCTCTAAACTCTTGCCTAATCACTCTACCTTAAGTAAGTTCTACTATGATATTCATTCCCCTGAAATTCTGGTGTGCTCATCTCACTGTGTGACCATCCTTGTAGCTCTTAAAACTCCTTCCTCCATAAATGTCTGCAATCTAACATTCCTTCCTAGTTCTTTTCTTCTTCCTTAGTAGTCTGCCATCTCAGTTCCTGAAAATGTATTCACTGTTACTAGTTTTACAAAAAAAAAAACCAAAATATGTCAAGTTGTACAAGCTAGACCCAGGTAATTATCCTTAATTCCCTTATTTTATCATCGCCTGTATTCAATGAATCATAACTATGTTGATTTGGGGCCCCAAATATCTTGCAAATCCATCCACTTCTTTCCATCTCCACCCTACTTCAAATTGCCAATCATCTTGGGCAGGGACTATTGAACTAAGCTCTGAGCTTGTCTCTCAACTCCTTTTCTTCTACAGTCCTGAAATTTATGCTCCACACAATGGCCATTGAAACTACTATAAACAAATACCAAAATCTCTCATCATATAACTCTCTTTAATGATCTCTTATTGCTCTTGAGAAATTTAAGTGGCCTTGTCAGGGTCTGTGTGCTCTGGTGTCTAGCAAATTTAGAAACTTCCCCTTGGGGTGTTCCATACCCTTTGACCTATATGTTCCAGCTTTCTCTCATTTCCTCAGAGAGCCAATACTTTTCCTCCTTCACACATGCTGGTCCCTTATCCTTTTTGTTCTCTGTACCTAATAAATTCCTACTTATTCTTCAGAACTTAGCTTGAACGTCATATCCTGGAGACCAGGTCAGGAATTCCTGTTATGTGCTTCCTTAGTAACCCGTCCTTAATCACACTTTGCACAATTTTAAGTAAATCACTATCATGTTGTCTAATATCTGCTTCTCCCATTTGATTATAAACTCTGTGAAGTTAAGGAAGGGACCTTAACTTAACTTGGCTTACCATTTTATTTCCATGCTTAACGTAGTACTCGACACATGCTCAGTGATTATTGATAAATGAATGAATGATTGCATTAGCAGGGAGGCTGTGCCAAGTTGGAAGAGTTAAAGGCTTCATTTTTAAGAACTCACATCCCTTCTCTTCATTTCAGGGTGGATTAAAAGCAGTGGTGTGGACAGATGCATTTCAGATGGTTGTCATGATTGTGGGCTTCTTAACGGTTCTCATTCAAGGATCGGCTCATGCTGGTGGGATACACAATGTAATTGAGCAAGCAACAAATGGATCCCGACTAAATATATTTGAGTATGTCCAATGCTACCTTATAAAGATTTAGCTGCATGACCTCATCACCTAAAATAATATCTGGGCATCAAAGAAACATCTTTGTTTACTCACTTCTCTGTGCTTATAGATTTGATGTGGATCCTCTCAGGCGGCACACTTTTTGGACTATCTCAGTGGGAGGAACTTTTACATGGCTTGGAATCTATGGAGTTAATCAATCAACCATCCAGAGATGCATCTCTTGCAAAACAGAAAAGCATGCTAAGCTGTAAGTTATTAATCAAGAAAAATTTATATGGCTTCTTTTGCCTTATTGGATACTTTTTATATACTTTCTACTGGGGTGGGTGTGTGTGTGTGTGTGTGTGTGTCTGTGCATAAAAGAAAGAGAAATGGAGAGATTCATCTAACCCCATCAAATTTTTGAGGCAGGCATTACTACTCTCATTTCAGCAAGGAAGTAGCAGAGGTGAGATTTAAATTGAAGTCTCCTTGCCTTTGCTCTCAATTATTTCCTGCCTCTATTTATTGATAAATTACTAGGTTAAATTAGATACTGTGGGTGACAATGCAGAGGTAAATGGTGCACATTTCTTGCTCTCAGTTTCCATGATGAGATGGTCCTATTTGTTGGATTCAACATGTGGTCTCTTTAACTATTATTTTTCTTTTGATATGTGAAAAGTTAAAGTGAGGCACAATTAAATTTGAAAGAGCTTATTTGAGCAGTGATTCATGAGTCAGGCAGCTACAAAGAGAAGCAGTTTAGGAGTTCCTTTGAAGGAACACAAGGGGCAGACATTTATAGAACAAACAAAGAAAATATTTGATTGGTTGCAGGTCTATAGCTGTCTTACTTGGTCTATCCTGTTGGAAGTTCCCAAGTTGTATAACCATGTTAGTTGGTGGCTTCTGATTGGTTAGCCTTAAATTTCATTTTTATTTGATACAGTCATTTACAAGGAATAGCCAAGTTAAGTTTCACTTATATTTGCAAATCAAACAAAGTTAAGCTCACTTATGACTAGCTTTGCTCAGGGATTCTTCAGGCCTGGTTTCTGTTTTAATTTACTTTAACAAGTGTTTATACCCTTAAAGCTTCCAAGGAGAGGTTAAAAAAGGAAGAAAATCCGGAATGGCGTCGCAAGCCATAAAGGGGCTTTAGCTGCTCCAGCTCTTAAGAGGCCTGCTTGCTCTGAAGGCCAGGAGCAGAGGCATGAGTGTCAAGCCTTTTGCAAGCTCTGCAAGTCAGCCCGTGCTCTACAATGGGACCAATGGCAGTTACATATTCTCTCACCAAACTGGCAGAAACAAGCCAGAATTGCATCTACAGTGGTGTTTCATCCCCAGTGCTGCTTCCTGAGGTTTCAGCCTTCTGGCCCAATCAGGGTGCCCTAAACCTTTCTTAGAGAAACAGTCACTATGAATATTCCCCCAAAAGATTTTAAAATACTTTCAATGCACAGTTTCTTATGTTCACTGAATAAAACATAAGATGGCCTGGAAATGATTCAACCGTTTTGTAAGTTGAATTCCAAAAGAAGAACTGTAATGTTACTACTTATATATGTCATACCTCTCAGAATAAAGAAATGAAAGCGTTATCTGGTAACTCCATCAATTCACTAGAAACATTCAAATCTTATTACAATAAATGATATTATAACAAACCTTCCATACACATAATATCTCTTTATCAACTAGCTGTATTACTAAAAATACAGGTAGACTTTGACTTTAAAATTCATTTAAAATTCTGCTTTAAAATAAACTAGAGTTGACTACACCTGTAAAGAGAAGAATCATTTGGTGAAATAACAACTCTCTGTTAAATCTAGTTTTATAAAAATCTTATAAATTTATGTTATACTATTTTCTTTTGTGAATATGCCTAATTTCTCCCTATTACTACTTTAGTACCTGAAAGTTAGAAAATGTATCTTTTTCATCATTTTTCCATATAAGGTCAAGCACAATACTTTGTGCTTATTAAATATTTGTCACTTATTAAACAAAGTAATGCTTCGAGAAGGTCATACTTGTGTGTATGTATACACACAAGTATGACCACACATATGTAGAAGTATATGTATGTGTGTGTATATATACACACACATATACACACATATTCCTGTGTATGTACCTCAAAGCCTCATTTAGCAGGCTAATTTAATTCAAGCAAAATCAATACAATCCCATTTATATAGTTGTTTGGAATTTGAAATTTGTTCTATAAGTAGTTAATAGGTATGAAAACTGGCAGAAAAGGACAGATAGTCATGAATAAAGAAATATATGTAATTTCCTAAGTGTTTAGGCCTGCCACTCCTGTTTCCCCACATCCCCACTCCCGTGAAAGGATCAGAATTGTGATAGTAATTTTATGAAAATAAGGAAAGATGAAAAATAAAACTCTCTTTAGAAAGGACTCCCCTGTTTCATTCTTTTAAAAGGGCTTTAAAAAAAGAAAAGGAAAAGAAAGGAAAGAAAAAAGGAAAGGAAAGCAAAAGAAAGGAAAAAGGAAAGGAAAGGACTTCCCTATTTCATTCTTTTAAAAGGGCTTTAAAAAAAGAAAAGGAAAGAAAAAAGGAAAGGAAAGGAAAGAAAAGAAAAGACTTCTCTGAGAATCTAAGGTGACTGGGTTAATATAATCCGGGCGAGTGGTCAGTCAAGATGGTCAGCACAGTTGACGCGCACTGCACTGGAGGGGAGAGTGCTATGGAGGGACGTGGTGACGGCTCTCATTTATCACACAGCCGGGGACTCAAGGGCACTGCTGGGCTAGCTAGAGGCCACTCAGAGCCAGCTGCCCATGGTCTCTCACCTAGGAGGCTCTGCAGAATGCTGATTAAATACTCTTCTTTTGCTCATTATCTGAGAGTCTAATGTAATTAAAACATTCCAGCAGGGCTTGGAAAAATCTCTGGTACTTAAGGAAAATACATCCTGCAAAATAGGTATGTAAAAATACATTCATATAGTTCCTACTGAATGTGGCCATGGGTTAAAATCAGTAGTAATTTTATATACATTTAATTACATGCCCAGAAATGCTGATTGCACACCAAACACAACTTAATCTTAAGTCAGATCTTCCTTGCACCTAGAAATAATATCCCTTGTCAAGTCACTTAAATGTGATTCCTGGCAGAGGACTCATTCTGTTTCTAGACCTCGGTTTATCTTTTAGGACTATGGTTGCCAACCCCCAGGCTGTGGACGGGTACCTGTCTATGGCCTGTTAGGAACCTGGCTGCACAGCAGGAGGTGAGTGGTGGGCCAGCAAGCAAAGCTTCATCTGTATTTACAGTCGCTCCCCATCACTTGCATCACCACCTGAGCTCTGTCTCCTGTCAGATCAGTGGCGGCATTAGATTTTCTTAGGAGCATGAACCCTACTATAAACTGTGCATGCGAGGGATCTAGGTTGTGCTTTCCTTATGAGAATCTAATGCCTGATGACCTGAGGTGGAGCTGAGGCGGTGATGCTAGCATTGGGGAGCAGCTGCAATTACAGATTATCACTAGCAGAGAGGCTCAACTGCACAGAGACCATAATAAATTAGTTGCTTCCAGACTCATAGCAAAACCCTATCAGTGAGTGGCAAGTGACAATTAAGCTACATGGCAGGCTTTAGAGCAGCAAGTAAGTTGATGTACTTCAATTGTACAGCTGCATCTGGTGGCAGGCTTTAAGTCAGAATCCAACACTTAGTTTAGTCCCCACGTGGCCGCTTATTATTTTATTTACCACTTCTATCCATGCCTCTTTCCTGCACTGTGCACTTGTCTCAGCCACAGTTTTGGTAAGCCCACAAGCTAACCCTAAACAAAAATGAGTAAAAAACAAACGTCGCTGGAGAGCTTCTTTGAAAAGGGGGAAAGACCCAATGATGTGATAGCAGAAGACTCTACAACTACCAAAAAAATGCAAGCTGCATTTAAAAGAAAATACCAAGAGACCTACTTAAATTATGGGTTCATTGCAACAGGTGATTCTCATTCTCCAAGCCCGCTTTGTATAATATGTGGTGACCCGCTATTCAATGAAGCCATGAAACCTTTGAAACTGCTTCACCACATGGAGACCAAGCACCCTGCATCAAAAGACAAGCCTTTGAAGCTTTTCAAAAGAAAAAAAGAACATGAACACAAAGAACAGAAGCAATTATCGAAGGCCACCACTTCATCAAATGTGTCTGCACTGAGAGCATCATTCTTTAGTGGCTAACCACGTTGCTAAAGCTAAGAAGCCCTTTAGTATTGGTGTAGAGATGATCCTGCCTGCTGCTAAGGACATTTTCTGTAAACTTTTCAAAGAGGCTGTAGTTCAAAAGGTGGCACATGTTCTTCTTTTGGCTAGCCCCAAAACTAGACAAATCACTGAAATAGCAGAGGATATTGAGGCACAACTGTTAGAGAGGATTAATGAATCACCGTGGTACACAAACCAGGTTAACGAGTCTACCAGTGTTGACAACAAGGCAACAACACTTGTTTTTCTGCAATATATTTTTCAGGACGATATGCATGAGGATATGTAATGGGAACTTCTGTTGCCAACCAATACCACAACTGCAGAACTATTCAAGTCTTTGAATGATCACATATCAGGAAAACTGAATTGGTCATTTTGTGTTGCTATGTATATGCGTGGACAGAGCTGCTGCCATGACTGGATGGCTTTCTGGTTTCACTAGTCCAGTCAAGGAGGTCGCTTCTGAATGTGAGTCTACACACCGAGTCATCCATAGAGAAATCCTGTATGTTTGAGACAATTTCAAATCTCCATACATTCTGGATTAAAGTCAAGGTGGAATACCCTAAGATTGCCACAACAGCACTGAAAAGCCTGCTTCCATTTCCAACATCCTATCTTTGTGAAGCAGGGTTTTCTGTAGCGACAGCAACCAAAACAAGATTACAGAGTAGACTGGACATAAACAACACACTTTGGGTGTCACTGTCTCCCAATACCCCCAAATGGGACTGTCTAGTTGCAGAAACACAAGCTCAGGGCTCCCCCTGATTCTGCATCATGGTGCATTGTATAATTATTTCATTATATATTACAATGTAATAATAATAGAAATAACGTGCATAATGAATGTAATGTACTTGAATCATCCCGAAACCATCCCCCTACCCCTGGTCGGTAGAAAAATTGTCTTTTCTGAAACCAGTGCCTGGTGCCAAAAAGGTTGTGGACTGCTGATGTAGAAATGCTGGGAGTAAATGGTGTCATGAGCTTAGGAGGAGCCAATGTAGGATGTCACAGCCCATCTCCCAGTTACAATGAGCACATCCATGCCCAGTCACTTTGGTTCCATTCCCATTGCCTTTATTTCCTCGTATCTCTTATCATATCTAAAATTATCATATTTATTTATTTTAGTTCAGTATATAAATATTACCTGCCTCTAATCCCAGAATCTAATCTCCATGAGGGTGAGTTTTTTGTTGTTCCCTTCTATGTCTGCTTCTAGATCCCCACTACCTAGAAGATATAGAGATGCCCAGTAAATATATTTTGAATGAGTCAATGAAGAGGCCTACTTTACACACAGGAGAATTATCCCTGTATGGAATCAAAGTCCATTTCTACTGAGAAACAAGTCAAAGTACAGTGACATTAGTGTTCTATTGTCATGGGGTTTATCATTTCCCATAGTTGAATGGTAAAGTTATAAAATTGTTTTGGATAATGAATGAATGTCCTCCACATGGCTATATAACCTCCATATATTTTTACAGAGTGTAACTCATTCAATCCTCATATTAGTCTTGTAATAAGAAGTAAGGCAGGTGTGTTACACTCTTTACAGATGATGTAACTGACTTGTCTGAGGTCACACAGTTGTTAAGGATAAAGTCTTCTCACTCTAGGTCCAGTGCTCTTTTCAAAAAAGAAGTCACGTAAAGAGTACAATCATATTGTAATTCATTTCTACCATTCATTCATTCAATCGTTTCTCACCATAAGTAAAATATTTTTTTATCGGCTATGTGCCAGAACTACTCTGTGCTCTGGGGATGCAGCTCTGTGTTTGTTCGACTCAGGGGAACAGATAATAAGTGAATAAATATACTACAGCATTTCAGATTATGATACATGTTTTAGTGATATAAATCATTAAAAGGAGCATAAACTGGTAAGAGAGCAGGGAGTGACTGTTTCAGATAAGGATGACCAGGGAAGCCTCTCTAGGCGATGATCTGAGCAAATGCTTGGATGGCAGAGAGCAAGAGCACAATTAATGCAATCATAGCTATTGATCATTTTATGTGGCAATTGTATTCCCAAACCCCCACCAAACAAAACTAACCAAACAAATACAAATCAAAGATAAACATTGTTAAAAATACCTCCAAAAAAGTAACCTTTGAGATAAAAACTTTTTTTAAAATGTAAAATTAAAAACTCTTCTAAATGGGATAATTATCTAATATATTTGCTTTATAAATGAGGACTTTAAGAGTCTTCTGAAAGTCAGGTACACACCTGTATACTACAGGTTTTAGGGGGCTTTGAAATGAATGTGTGTCCTTACATTTGAATGTAGATGCATCTGATTCCCTTCAAACAATGACTAGGTTCAACAATGACTGTGTCCAGTGTCACTCTCCTGGCACCCTGTGACTCCGTCCACAATGAGATTGTTTATTCTCTCAGTCCAGTGTAAGGCCAGCCTACTTTCAAGTCTTCCCTGGGACTAAAAAACATCCCAGGGAGTAAGATTTCTACTTTCAAAGGACAATAATGAATACAAAATAACCATAGGATACTACAAAAGCACCCAGATTGGAATTATGCATATCTATGTGTTGTAAAATAAAATGAATTGCTTCATGCTTCACCTAACATGAGTAAGATTATCCTAAGTTTTTCATACATACTATTGTTTTTTTAAAAAAATCAACTTTACCTTTTATCGGAATTAATCTCCAAAGTGACTATTTCCAAAACTTATCCATTTCTATATTATGTCATTATCCCTCTGGAAGAAAAGATGTTAAAATGTAATTTGGCTTTTTAACAGCTTTATGAATTGAGTAGGGGGAAAAAAATCACTTGAAGTTATATAATGTGAGTGATTGGTATGTCAAATTTCATCCAAGAAATTACATCTCATACCATACATATTGAAGCTTTACAAAAAACACCCGAGTTCAAAGGAAAATCCATTTAAAATCATACCATATTTAAATTTGGTAATCAGTCTAAAAAAGTAATGTTCCCAAACCAAAAAAAAAAGCAAAAATATAAAATGTAATGATTCTTAAAGGCTATAGAATTATATTTTACTAGCAAAAAAGGCCCCAGATCCTTACCTTGAGTCTTTGGTAATGATCTCACCATCCATAATATGGCATACAGGCTCCCAACAGGCTCTATGTTCTTTTCCAGTGCCTTGTACTTCAACTTGTTGGGTCTATGGATCATTCTGGTGTGTGCCATCTTCTCTGGCTTAATCATGTACTCCCAATTCAAAGACTGCGACCCTTGGACTTCTGGCATTATCTCAGCACCAGACCAGGTATGGGTTTTCTTGGGGCCAGCACAATGAGTGTGCTTTTGGCCATTGTTGGGTAAATGTTAGGCCCATCTCTTTTTCTGCCTGAACCTCTAGCTGTTTCCCAAACCCCAAGGATATAGCGTTTTTCCTCTCCTCTTGGGTGATATCACCACACACCGGGTTCTAATATGTGGAAATGAGCATGTTAAAAAGAGGACACCTCACCTTGTCCCTGGATACAAGGCCTGAGCCAGGACAAGGCTGGAGGGAGTAGAAGGTAGGCTTGAAATCATGGCTTTGGTTGTTGATGCTGCCTTTGAACTCTTTCTACAGGTCTCAAGCTTGATTAATGATGTTTTAATTTCAAACTGAACAAAATGACCCTTGTTTCCTCAATACCTCTGATCATGTCTTCTCATCATAGCTTAGCTATCACACCAAGATACTACAGTAAACATCGTTCTGAGAACTCCATTTATTGAGAATGTGCTCTAGAGAAGCAATCATTCCCCTTCCCTTCTATATATTCAACTGTCCTGCTCTGTCATATAGGGGCTCCTCTCCCACAAACCTGGCTTCAGAATTGAACCATAACACCAAGATTTCCTGAAGACCCATTTTGGGGGTTTGTTTTTAGGGTTTAGTTGTTAACCTTCAGGATAAACAGTCAAGAATATGGCATACACTGAAAACATAAGAAAATAAATTTCCCATCTCCTTTTGCTAAACAGCTACATTTTCACATTTCAGACACTGCAGAGAGAAGACCACTAATCCTGTTCCCTCTTCTCTTTTCTTTTTTGTTTTGTTTTGTTTTGTTTGGCTCCTCTTCAGCTAATGCCGTACTTTGTCATGGAGATATTTGCCACAATGCCAGGACTGCCAGGACTTTTTGTGGCTTGTGCTTTCAGCGGAACACTGAGGTTAGTATATTGACACTACTCTGCTGCTGCTGCTGATGGTGGCAGTGATGACAAGAATGATAGTGCCAGTAATCAACAGTATTTACTGAGCACTTACTGTGTGTCAATTACCCTGCTGAATGCTTTATTTATATTTGCTCATTGATTGTCACAGAACGTATGAGACTAGAACCTTATTCATATTATCATTAGTTTTCAGATGAGAAAACTGAGGCTTAGCAAGGTAGAAAACCTACCCATGGTGAGTTAGTAAACTGCAGAGGCAGGATGTAAGCCTAGGTCTGTTTCTATTCAGGATCTCTGTACTTAACATCTCACCCCGTCTGATGCTAATGGCCCCTACGACTTCACTTCACCTTTACATAAAGCAGCTCAGTCTTCTGGCTCTTCTCATTCAGCTGCCGTATATACACAGTCATACACCGCATAATGACCTTCTGGGCAACAACTGACTGCATATACGATGGTGGTCCCATCAGATTATAATACCTTAATTTTACTGTACCTTCTCTGGATGCACAAATACTTACCATTGTGTTACAGTTGCATACAGCATTCAGTATGGTAACATGCTGTAAAGGCTTGTAGCCTAGGAGCAACAGGCCACATGGCCTAGGTGTGTAGTAGGCTGTATCATCTAGGTTTGTATACGTACATCCTATGATGCTCACACAACATGAATTCACCTAATGAAGAACTTCTCAGAATGTATCCATCATTAAGCAATGCACCTATATTCCATAGATCTATTATCTGCATTCCATTCATCTCATCCTCAACAATACATTGAAGCAGCTAATAACTTCGATCCCCCAAATAAAGATACTGTTCTAAACACAAAATCCTTCATACATTTATTCTGACAAATATTTTAGAAAGCTTATATTATGCCAGGGACAGTTGGTGACACTGTGAGTACTTCAGAGAACAAGATTGACATAAGCATTGCCCTTATACAGAGTTTACTTTCTAACAGACATAGAATCCAGACAACACATAAGTCAAAAAAACTAAACAAGATGTTGTCCGACAATGATGAATAGTATAAAGGAAAGAACAGGCTGATATCCCAGACAGAAGTGAGGCCTGAGGATTCTAATTCTGATGGGGTCTTGAGGAGACTCCTCCCTGAGTACGTGATGTTTGTGTAGAGATCTGAAGGATGCAGAGAAGCCAGCTATGTGGAGGGCACAGGCAGCAACCTTTACAGGCAGGGGAAGAGCAAATACGGAATCCCCAGAGAGACAAACTGTCCTGGGTATTTGAGGAACAGAGAGATGAGTTGGAGCCTAAGGCACAGGGAGGAGAATAGATGGGGGTGAGTTTGAAGAGCTGGGTAGGAAAGGGATTACAAAGAGGCTTCAGGAAATGGTTCCAAGTTTGGATTTCAAGTGAAATGGGAAGATATTAGCAGGTTTGAAGCAAGTGAGTGAGAGATGTCATGCAATTGGAAGACTCGGTCTTCTATGTGAGGAAGGGATTATAATAAAAGTAAGAGAGGGGAAAGGAGGTGACCCATTTGGAGGCTTTTACCTTAATCTGGGTGAGAGATGATAGTGACTTAGTGAATGGGGGTGGGGAGCAACAGTGATAAGAGTAATAGATAAAATAGATAGTAATAGATAAAATATTAAGATGGCATCATTACTTTCCTTTAAGACCCTCTGCTGTATGAATCAGATACTCAGCTGGGGAGGAAAGCCTCAGTCCCCTACATGAAGCTCAGTAGGAAAGAACGATAGGATTGGTCAAAGGCCCCATTTTAAGACTGTACAATAATCAGAGTCAAAACTAAACAATACTGGAAGGTAAAAGTTAATATAATATCTTATTCCTCCAGTCTCCTGTCTCGTCCTACAGAGGCAATCACTGCTAATAATTTCTTGTTAATGATCCAGAAAATTTCTAGGCTTACGTGAATATATATAGCTTTTAGTGTATTCAAGAGATAATGTTATATATAATTTCACTAATTTAATAATATATTTTAACAATCTTTCCATATCACTGTATCTAATCTTCTTTTGATCAACTATAATTTATGTGACCAGTCTTCTAATAAAGGGAGCTACTAACAATGCTACAATGTATATCTTTGCAAACTATACAAGGATATATGTAGGCTATGTTTCAAGCAGTGAAATTACTATTTCAAAATATATATTCTTAAAATTTTTGTAGAAATTGCTAAATTGACCTTCAAAAATTTGCACCAGTTTATATACTGAAAACAGTACTGTACTGCCAATATTGAGAACTAGCAAACTTTTAAACTTGCCAATCCGATAGGTAAAATATAGTAATAATTTTAATATAAATGCTTTTGATCATAAGTGGGACTGGCTAACTCCCTACTTTTATTGACCATTTGTATTTATTTTTCTGTAAAATGCCAGTTCATGTTCTCTGTTAATTTTTTTCTTTTGAGTTTTCCTCCTTGTATATACAAAAAATAGCCTATTGACTATGTCTAAAACATTTTCTCTCATTTGTTCTTTATCTATTTGGTTTATTAATGATATTTTTGAGCTTATAGAAATTTTAATCTATATTAATCAATTTTAAATTCTAATTTCTAGGTTAACATAATTCTCAGAAAATCTTCTCCATTCTATGATTATAAATAATCTCCAGATGCCATTTAGAATATTTATGGTCTTGTTAAATATTAAAATTATTAAATCATCTAGGCTATGCATGTGGTATAAAAATTAAATGAAATTCAGGCTTTCTTCTCCCTCTAAATTTAGTAGCCAAGCCTTTATTTTTTAGTAAATAAGCTATCTTTTCACCACTGATTTTTATTACATCCTACATTCCTCTATGTACTTAGAACCTTTTCTGAATTCTCTTTTATATTCCTTTGATCTATATGTGTCTATAGCTAAACCAAAACCAATAATTTTAATGACTGATCTTTAAAATATAATTTATCTGTTAAGCTGGTAGCTATTAATCACTCTTCTTTTCCAGACTTTTCCCGATATCTAGGGTCCTTTTCTTTATTAGTTTTAGTTGATTCTCTGGGGTTTGATTGTACTCAGAGAATGATATCTGCAAATACTCTTGACTTTTTCTCTTTCTTCTTATGTTTTTTTTCTTACATAATTGTGCTTTGAGAATAAGGATAAATAATTGAGAGGATAGCAGAAATCCTTGTGTTATTATAGACTTTAAAGCAAGTAGTTCTTCAGTTTTGCCATTTAATATGATATTGACTTTTGGTTTGAAATGTATTATTTACATTTAAGAATACTCACATAAAGTTAATAAAATTATTTAAAAATTAAAGAATACAAGTACATATATTAATATTTATGCTACTTTTAGAAAAGAGGTTTGCGGAGAGATACATTGATAAAATTTGCATTTTTGAAATGTTATATATATATTTTTTTAACTTTTGGCATATTGATTTGTTGACAGATTTCCAAAATAGCAATATCCTTGAGTTCAAATAATGACTTTACCTTGTATATGGTGTAATTTTAATTAGTGTATTTGATCTATAACACCAAATGATAATGTTCTGTACTATTGCTATTAGAATCAGAAGGAAACTAAGGGCAGCAACAATGAATACCAGAGGATCAAATACAAGTAGAGAATGATGCTCTATTTTTATTTTTTCCCTCTCTATATAGCTTTATTTATTTTTTCCTCTTACTCTAAGGCTCTCCCCAGACTGGAGAAATATAGTTGTTAACAGGGTAATCCTCCCATAAAATAATGTTTGACTCTCATGATCCCAAGTTCAAACATTCCAAGGAAGAGACACACTGGAGAGTATATGTTATTACAGCCTAACAGATAAATTATATTTTAAGCACAGTTATTAATTTTATAGATTAATAAAGATTACTACTGCTACAACCATAAGGAGTCTGTGGGATAGGGAAAGAGAAAGACAGGAGTGAGAACAGAATGGGGAAATGGTACTTAAGGGATAGGAAAAAAAACAAAAAGATTTCCTCCATCTTGCAGCAGCTTTTGAATCTGAGAAATTGACATATGGATACACCTGACTGCCAAAGCAACCCAGCAGAGGTTCTACAAACCTGATCCTTCTGGGCCAAATTTAGCCTTCTGCTCACTCTCTCCCAGGAGATTCAAGGATTAACCTTAATGTTTGAAATTTTCCCAAGATGTATTTTGAGACAAAGTTGTTGGGAGTGTGGAAGCTCCTTTTATCTGATTATCTTCTTGCCTTGTTTGACTTTTATAGAGCTGCAGATGGAAGGGGAGCCTGGCAGGGAACACATAACATGCTTTGATCATGAGAAAATGAGAATGGTACCCCAAAACACTAAGTTTCAGTTCCCAAAAATTGAGAAGTTTTTACTGGCTACATATATCATTTCTGGAAGGCATAGCTGTAGCTTGTCTTCAAGTGAGCACTGGAGGATAACAGAGTAATTTTTAATGAATATTGACAGAAAACTTAGAAATCACTGGCCATGCTTTATTCATCCGTTTGTTTCCTTTTCAGAACATTTTTATGGTTATAATTTTGCATCAAGTTGAATTTCATATACTATCTATTCCACTAGCTAAAATATTCCTGGTCTACATGAGAAATTAAATGAGCTGTCATGCTATTGTGCCTCCAAAAACCCAACTTTCAGGTGCTCTGTCACCTAAACATGTTTTAGGCCCAGTAAGATTGAACTCTGATTGGAAAGTAAGAGAAAGAATACCAAAGCTTTCATGCAGTTTTGATCTTTGGCTACTCCCCAGTCTAATCTCTGCCCCTTTCTCCTTTACTCATTGCATTCTAGCAACTCTGGGTGGCTTCAGGTTAAAAGTAATAGCTTCTTTTCATCTTGAGCCATTAATACATATAGATATCTTGAGACACCTATATGTAATTTCCCTTTCATCCTAGAATATCTTTTTCCCAGGATGCAAGGATCCTTTCAGTGCCTGGCTGTCACTTCCTAAGGGAAGAATCTCCTAACTATATACCAATTTATATCTCTGTCGGACATGCTGTCATAGGGTATTGTTTTATTACTATTATTATTATTATGTTATTTTCCTTCACAATAATTTCACAACTGTAAACAGTTGTATAATTGGTTGTTAAATGTTTGTGTCCAGTCAGAGTGCAAGATCTATATCTTTCTAGTTCCCCATTGCATGCCTGGTACCCAGGATGAATAAATGGATGTGTGAATAAATTAATCACTAATAAATGGCAAACTGTTACTGACTCCTGGTTAGGATAGTCAACACTTCCTGCCTCCACCCCGATCTAAACGCACACATACATATAATCCCTCTGATACTGCCTCTTAGCTCATTTAACATCTTGTTAAGGGGAATTAGTGGGAGTTAGAGCATGAAAGCCTAGCTTCTTCACCATAGTTTGTGGAAGAATGGAAAGAGCATTAGCACAGAAGCAGCTTTGAAAGATGAGTAAACAGGCTATGTCATTCCTATGAATCCCAGAATATGGAGCTATGTCTGCATCTGTTTTTCCTAGAGACCTGCCTTGTCTATCTGCTCTGAACAACAGGGTAGACTGGTGGCACAGCCTTATTTAGCCCACGCTAAATATGTTATCACTTTTCTTTCCCTGTAGCACCGTGGCTGCCAGCATCAATGCCTTAGCAACAGTGACCTTTGAGGATTTTGTCAAGAACTGTTTTCCCCATCTCTCTGACAAGCTGAGCACCTGGATCAGTAAAGGCTTATGTAGGTATAGCTGGTGGACCTTCTATTCCGTAACATGAAATATACATGCCAAAATCCTGCATGTGCTATTCAGGACACACTTACAGGCAGAGATGCACATTGAGATGCATGAAGAATCTCACATATAGATTCTTATACTTCCAAAGATACCAGCAGGGTACCAGAAAAGAACGATCAGCTAGTCGTTTATCTTACACTGACTTATTTTCAGACGCTCTTCTGTACTAACCCTACACTCCAGGCTCATCACATTAACATCTCTTGATTATGTTGTGTGATGATCACATTAGTCCCTCTATGTGGAAAGGTGTTCTGCTCACTATGGTCACTTTGTCTAAGAAAAGCCAAATTCTTTTCTAAAGAATCATCCCTTATTACCAACCTCACAGTAACCTCACCTCAATGAATAACTATTCCTTGCCTAATCATAGAATTGCATATTATGTTCATAATCACTGCAGCACTTATCCTATTGAATTGTAGTTTCACAATGTTTACTTTTTTAAGTATAAAAAATGATATACTTTTATACTTGTAGAAAATGTAGGTAATTGGGGAAAATATATGTGCTTTGTAAATAAAATTATATCTAATTTTTTTCCTGGTTGTTTTTCCCTAACATACCATAGTAAGCATTTTCTTGTGTTATTATGTATATTTTGAAAACATGATATTTGAATGATTGCACAATATCCTATCAAATGGCTTATTTGCTTTATTTTATATTATTGCTATTTTTAAAAATTATTTTTTCATTTTTTGTAATACTGTGATAAAAACCCATATACATAAATCTTTGACTGCATCTGCAATTTTTTTCTTTAGTATGAATTTTGAAAAGAAAATTATCAGGTCAAATGATACAAATTCATTTATACTTCTTGATATATATATTAAGATATATAGTTTCAGCAGGGTTGAATCAATGATCATGTATGGCAGCAGGGAATGGTGACGTATTTCTCTGTATGCATGATATTAGTATTTTTTATAATTGCCCAAATCAATGGGCAAAATAATATCACATTTTTGCTTTAACTTAAATTTTTTTATTTATCCTGTATTTGAACATCTTTCATATGGTTAGTAACCATTTGCTTTTTTGTGTGAAAAACCTATTTATGCTCTCTGTTTATTTGCTTTGGGATATTAGAAATTTTATTGTTTGTAAAATCTCTTTATATATAAAGGAAAAGAGATCTTTGTCTATTGCAGAATGTCTCCTGGACTAATTTGGTAAAATATATTTTTGATGTATAGAAATTTTAATTTACATTTGATCAGATATGTGTATCTTTTATTATTTCATTATTTCTTTATGCTTATAAATTTCTTCCATTCAAACCCATTTATATATTTACTTGTATTTCCTTCTAGATTACTTTTATATATCATATTTAATATTCAATATATCTAAATTATTTGATTTATGATTTAAGATGAAGATCTAAATTTTTTTCTTATATAGTTATTTTTCACATCACTTGTCCAAAATTCCTTATTGATTTTTCATACTTTCATTAAATATATATATTTAATATTTCCATTATATAATACATAACATAAAGTTTTTTCATCTATAAGAATGTTTTCTTAAATTATCAATTGCAGAACTAATACCATCTTGTATTATACTATAGCTTTATAGTGTTCAAGTATCCATCCATTAATCCATTATATTTCTGACATATTTAAAAGTAAATTGCAGATACCAGCATACTTCCCTCTAATTATTTTAGCATGTATAGTGTTAACTAGAATTCAATATTTGTTTCAAGTATTCTTTTAATGTCAAAAAATTTCACCTACAATGAAATGAACAAATGTTAAGTATAAATTTTCTGAGTGTTGACAAATGAATACATCTGTGTAGCCCAATCACTAATCAATATATAAATCATTACCATCACCCTGGAAAGTTCTCCCATGACCCCTCTAGTCATTCCTGCTCCTACTCTCCTCCAGGGACAACCACTATTCTGATTTTTTCCAACATAGATTGGTATTACCTCTTCTAGAATTTCATATAAATGGAATCACACATAGTATGCAGTCTTTTTTTGTAAGACTCCTTTTATAGCATAATGTTTTTGAGATTTATACATGTTTTGTGTATCCATAGTTCATTACTTTTTATTGCTGAGTAGTATGCCATAGATGGATATATCACAAGTTTTATTTAACATCTGTGTCTATTGACAGACCTGGGATGTTTCTGTTTTAGGTTATTATTAATAAAACTGCTATGAATACTCTTGTACAAGTCTTTTTGTGGCTATGCTTTCATTTCTTTTTGATAAATAACTAAGAGTGGAATTGTTTGGTCGACTATCATGTTTTTTTGATTCCCTTGTAGTTCTTCCTTATCACACCTGTATGCATTTTCATATAAACTTATTGGTGTTGTGTCCTATCTTGCTGTTTTTTCCATCTCATTTGCTTTCTCTTGACGTGTGTACTTCTTTGCTTCATTGAATCTGTGCATTCTTGTATCCTATCAAGATGGTCAAACAATTTTTAAATACCTTTATTTTCTGGTTCTTGAGGTGAAATATTTCTAGAAAGCATACTATTTATTTAAGATTATAGATTAATATACTCATTCTTTTATTTGGCAACATTTTGTCATGGATTTTATATTTCTTGGGTTTTGTTTGTTTGTTTGTTTTACTTATGCTTGAATAGGGAGAGATGGATGCCCACCACATGTATGAACTGCCTTGATTATACTCATTATCTGAGTTAGAGCTAATAGCAAGTGGATGGGCATTGTTGCCAGTACAATTCCCAATTTCTAGCAGATATTCATGGATATGTCAGGTGCAGGTAGAAGTTCCTCCTTTACCCGTGTTTTGTTGTCTGATCCTCTGAGTTAATGTAGCTTTGGGAAAATCCTCAGCATTGGCAGCAACTGCGGAGCTTTCTCTTCCTCTTATCTTTATTGCTTTGTTTGTAGGGTGGTACACTGCAGATCTCCATGGAACCCTCAACAATTTCCACTAAACTTCCAGCCCAAGGTTGCTGTTGATTGCAATCTTGCTGAAGTATAAAGATTTTGAGGGTTTGGGGGAGGAGGACTGCAATCAATTCTCTAGCCAGCACAGAAAAGCAGAACACCTAAATTGAGGGATGGCTGCCTAGAATCTCAAGTGAACAGGTAACTGTTGGCCTGGCAAGGGCAGTCAGCAGGAGAGAGTAAATATGCCTTTTGTTCTTTTCTTCAGGCAGGTAAGGCTCTACTTTTTCATGAAGCAATACAGAGTCAGGGCAATCATTTTTTTCCTGCAGCCTAATCTATCAAGTTTAAAGATAGTGGGAATAATTTTAGAATTTCAATAAGTGCTTGTTGTTCAAACTTGGGTTTTTAGTGTTGTTGTGAGTTTATTTTTCTGTGTCTTATTGAGAAGTTGGAAAATACAGCATCAAAAGTTGCTAGCCTGATTTCATTTTAAGAATGAGTTTCTGTAATAAATATCATGTGCTAAATCTGAAATAAAATAATAATAACAGCAAACACCTAGTACCTGTTGTATGCTGGTCACTGACTGTTCTTGAGTATACATACATAAATATATACATACATATATAAATGTATAATACATGTATAAATATACACATATATCTGTATACATATATGTACACATTTAAATGTATATATGCATATAAAATATATACATGTATAAATATATATTCACATACATATATATATACTTATTGAATAAATTAGTTTATTTCTGTGTAGTTCCTTCGTAGAATGTAAACTCTTTGGGGACAGGACTGAAGTTCTGATTTTATAGCACTGGCATATGATAAAATGTCCAACCTGTGGTCATTAATTCAATAAAATTGAATTAATAGTTACATTGGGAACTGGGCTGGATATTTAGCTGACAGAGAATGTTCAAAGAAAATGGTCAAAGTCATTTTCTCTTCATTTCTGTTACTGTGTTTCTGTCTCTGTCTCTCTCTCTCCAACTCTTTGTCTATCTCTCCCTCTTTTTAGTTTATGAGTTATTATGGGAATTAGTGCACTTTGAGGTGATTTTTAAACAAAGATGTATAAAAAACAATGATTTTTAAAAAGGTCGTTTAAAAGAAGAAATTTTGTGAAAAGATGACTGAAATGTACATGCTGATTGATTTGGTGAGCACCTATACTAGAGGAGCAGGGTACTCTGGAGGCCCTTATGGTGATATATAAACAAATAAATCATTATATAACATAACTGAGGGCCATAAGGATGGTAGGAATCAAGCAGTAAAGGGAAAAACCAGGACAACTTTCCGGATTTGCAAAACCTGTGAGGTTGAATGCATAGATGTTAAAGATGAGAAACGATCTGAATCCCAGAGAGATTAGTACCTTCTCTTTCAGCTCATTGCTGGTGAGTGGCTCACCTACAGTTAGTTCCCACTAATTTAGTCTGGATTAGTCTGAACCCTTTTAACATTTTCATATTGCTTCCACATGACAGATTTCTTCTGGAATCCTAGAAAGAAAACTCTTGGGGCTGGATTCAAGTTCATTCTGCCCGATCTGAGAGAAAGCGTGTCCTTGGAAGAGAGGATTCCTAAATGCTCCTCTTGGGGCTAGTGACGGCTGAGTGGAAAGGATGCCTCACTGAGATCCCTTTGGACAGGGCTTGCATCAGGGACAGTTCTGAGCAGGGGCTTACGGAATCCCTCGAAGTCGGGAATCCCGCAAGGAAATTTATGGTCATACATTTTCTTTCTTTCAGGTCTCTTATTTGGTGCGCTGTGTACCTGTATGGCTGTGGCTGCATCCCTCCTGGGGGGGGTCGTACAGGTAATGAAAGAAGGAAAACAGGCATTTGACTTCATAGCAGCTTCCCCCCCACTCTCTTTTCTAATGTCTTGCC
The DNA here is from genome assembly GCA_008086735.1 of Cheirogaleus medius. Classification (NCBI taxonomy): domain Eukaryota; kingdom Metazoa; phylum Chordata; class Mammalia; order Primates; family Cheirogaleidae; genus Cheirogaleus; species Cheirogaleus medius. The sequence goes on from VBSM01001265.1 coordinate 17,102,919, forward strand.
TAACCCTCCAAGCCCTAATGCTGACATTCACTAATACCAGGTCCCAGTTAAACATACATGTAAGAGTTCAACCAAAGTCACTTTCAGAAGGGGAAACTATTAAAACTAGTAACAGGACAGTGACAGGGTATAGTGTGATAAAATTAGAAACACTTCTAAGATACAGATCTGAGAATTTATGATCTTGAAATAATAGTAATAATCATAATAGTAAAAATAATAACAATTAATATGTAACTGTTATTATGCTCTAGGTATAGCACTAAATGTATTACCTCATTTAATCACCATCACTTCTCTAAGAGGTAGTATAATTAATGTGTTCATTTTCCAGATGAAAAAACTATGAAGTAATTGTCCCAAAGTTGCATAGTTGAAAAGTGGTGGAACTGGGATATAAACCCACCTCTACCTATATTCTAGCTATTTACTGCCTCCCCAGTGTCCAACTCCCAGTTCCATAAAATACCAGCACTGGAAAGAACCTTAAGGATATCTTTTTCAACACCTTCATTTTGTAGTTGATTACAGAAGAAAGTAAAAATATCCTCCTCAAGTTCTCACAGTTAGTGGCTGATTTATGTTTCTGACCCACCTCTCCTGAGCCACCCTTCCCTCTTCTCCAATTGCCCAACTCATAAAGCAGCATCAGATAAGCACATCTTCTGAGTCTACTTCAGCCCTCTCAAACCACCTCACATCTTTGTGTAATTTGAACATCCTTTAGATTTTCGTGTCATGGCATTGTTTTTCAGTAAATGTGGTTTAAGCGAAGAAATGAATGAGTGGATAAATAGCAATCCCCGATGTTTATAGAATGCCTTCTAGTGTACAGAGCAGTGCATCTTACTCCAATGGCTGCTTGCACAGATTCTGTTATTTGCATTTTAAGGTTCAGAGAACAAGTCCTGGGAGGGGTTAAGTGACATGACAATTCACTTTGTCTACATAAGAGAAGCTGTGGGACTAGAAACCCAGTGGACTCTGTAATAAGCTATGAATGTACCATTTTGTCATAGATGCTTGACATTCCCTTTACAGTGTTGAGGCACTATGATATCTACCCATCCACACAGAAGAACTAGCAAGTTGGTGAGGTTTGTCTTTAGTGACCTGAGGTACCTTTTTTAGATTTATTTTCCCATTCATGGGACTTATATTTCCAAGTTGTCTTTGAGGCCTTGTACCCCATTGATTTCTCCCCTTTATTACAATCAATATTTACTCTTAAGGAAGTATCATCATGGCCAATTGGTGACAATTTGAATCACCAAATTGTTTTCTTCTTGAGATATTTGCACGTCAAGCTCTTTTGCAATTGACGCATGAGGGGCTCCAGAATAGGCAAGGACCAAAGATGGTGGAAAGCAGTGTTTCTAGCAAGGAGACAGTTGCGAGTGATGCACTCACTGCTTGTCCTACTTCAGATGGGTGTGCTGGGCCCACTTTCTTGACTGGTCATGATGTGTGCCACACAGTTCACACAGGTTAGGAGATGTTGGTAGGTGAGAAATGCACACCCTGGACCTTCTGTTTCCTAGGAGAGGTATTGGTCTCTAGGGTGGCCCACTCATTTCATTGTACACATCTGACTTTGACAGATAGAGAATGGCAACTAATTTTCCTATTTAATTTTTCAAACAGCTTTGCTCTCCTGAACTTAATGGAGCAATGTCTGTATTCAGATTTTACATGTGGGATGAAGACAGGAAACCAAGTCCCATAGTGTGAGGGATAGAGCCAGTTTAATTTCATGTTCCCCCAAACCACTCCATACCTATGGTGTGTGTTTATGGATGGTGCTGGGGAGGCAGCTTTAAGCCCCTTAAACAAAGGTCTTTTCAATGTTTTAGTTTAGGATTTTACAAAATGTGTTCTGGAGAACCTCATGCTATGACATGCTCCAAGAAAGAACATTTCTAAAGTCAAAAGACTTTGGAACATGCTGCACACTGCATTCCACTCTCAGAGATTCACAGCACACAGGGGCATATTGAAGGCTCTGGGAAATCCTACAGCACAGAAACCTGTTTCACTTGAAATATGTGACCCCAAAACCATAACGGAATGAGTGGTGGAGGGAAAACAGGGTGGGGGTCAAATAGAGCTGCGAAGATCTCTTGTTTACTAGTGATTTTGCAGAACTCCCTTGGAGAAAGGTCTTTCTTGACAATTAGCTAATTCTGCTAAGAGCTGTTAATGACTCCAGGCACATTTTTATCTCAAGAAAAAACTTTCTAGGTATCAAAACAGCTCCACAATCAAATGGCATGTCTCAGGAATCAGAGCTTACTAACAGGATAGGTAATATTAATACCAGCAATAATAACAGTAGTTAAAATTTGGGGACCCATATCATGTACTCTGCAGTGCTCTGACATTATTCTGAGCTTTCTCTTGGATTCCACATAGAATTCTCACCAAAATTTAAAAACAAAAACAAAAACAAAAACAGGAAGTGAATATGATAATCCCTGCTTGACAGATGAGACAGCTAAGGCTCAGCAAACTGTCTTGTCCCAATCCCATAAGCAACCCCAACCCAAACCACAAAGCTATTGTCTTCTACTTGCAGGAGAGGCTTAGTGGGTGGGCATTGAGGAAGAGGCTGAAGTAGATGAGCTTTAAGTCTTCCTCCAATTAAACATGCTTTAAAGCTAACAAAAAGAAAAGTAAAAATTAAAATTAGTTTGTTTTATATGCTACAGAAATATATATTTTTAAGTCAAGAAAATCTTGGATTTTTTTCCCCCTTTTGATCACATGAAGTCCTTTTTTATTCTGAAGCATATTGGCTAATGACTTTGTAAGAGATTGTCAATTATTTTTCCCCATGGGGGAAGATAAAATCACCTTTGCTAACTTACTGACTCTCCTATATAATCAATAGTAAATTAGCTTCCAAATTCAGCAATCCCAGCAACTATGAATTATTGCTATCAATCAGCCAAGATTCTTGGAATTGCCTAAAATATTAATTTAAATATTGATGCTGGGAGAAAAAAGGAAGCCTTTACTCTTATCTACCTCCATCTTGTCAAGGATATATCTGAGGCATTGACTTCTCTAGAATTGTCCTGGAATACCAATCCTAACAATGCATTGCAGCCCATCTTTCTGAATAAAAGAACTTACATTACAGATAGAGGGTATTCAAAGGCCCCTTGATCCTAAACCTTTATTTTTTATAGAGGAAAAAAAAACCTGAAGTTTAAGGATTGTGAGTTAATAAGAGAAAGTTTACCAAATCCTAGTTATATGTGGTAGGGCCATAATTAGGATCCAAATATTCTGCCTTTTAATGATGGACTTTTAAAACCTTCTACTCCTTTAAACAAAAGGAGGAGGACATTACGGTGGTCTGTGCTCTTGATTTTTTTTTTTTTTTAACTGTTTTTAAGAGAGAAAATGTGGGTTTTAGAGCCAGAACAACCTGGATTTATGTCTCACCTCTGCCACTTTCTAAATGGAAACAGACCTTTAATGTGTTTTTTGTCAGTTTTTTAATCTATAAAATTCAGTTAAGTGTTACCTATTAAACAGGGTAATGGTGAGGGTTAAATGAGGTCTTTTGTCTAGAGTGCCTGGGTAGGTTCTTCTTTAATAGATGGCCCATAGGTGGTACCTGATAAACATGAGGTTTACATAAGATATTTAGAGCATTCTAATCTCAGCCCCTTGATCGAAAAGCTCTGTAGTTGAACTGATGACGTTAAATAGGGCTGCACTGAAAGTAGTTTTGTGTGTGTGTGAGCCCGTGCAATGAGTGCAGGTGTGTGTGTGGACACGTGTGTGGACACATGTGCACATGCTCTCTTGCATGCACGTCAGTGCGTACTTTCAGTACTGTTGGAAGGGCATGGCACAGGCTTTCGTATTGGCAGAAAATTAGTTTAATCAAAGGCCCTTGCCAATAGCCTAGAGCAGGGGTCCTCAAACTTTTTAAACAGGGGGCTGGTTCACTGTCCCTCAGACCGTTGGAGGGCCGGACTATAGTTTAAAAAAAACTATGAACAAATTCCTAAGCACACTGCACATATCTTATTTTGAAGTAAAAAAACAAATGGGCAAAAACACCCACATGTGGCCCGCGGGCCGTAGTTTGAGGACGCCTGGCCTAGAGCCTGAGAGATATGGAAGTGTGTTTGTCCAGCTCCCTCAATTTCCAAAAATGATAGATCCATAAGTATGGGAGAGAACAAAATGGGATTTGAAGTGTCTGATGGCCTCTCCACAATGTCCCAACTTAATGCTTCAATATCCTGGAGGTGTTCTGGGTAAGATGGCAAGGACTAGGTAACAGATAATTACTATTATCCAAATGGTAGGATTGTTCAAAGTAAATTAGAACAGCTGATCAGCTGAGTAAGATGTGAAACGTAAGTTGTAGATGTATTTATTTGGTACCTTATAAAAAAGCTTTTTGATAAGATAGAGAACATAAACAAATCAACGAGTTCTAGCTTGAACTTCCAGCTAAATCCAAGTTACCTGTGTTTCCACTATACATACATATACACAAACATATATGTACATACACAAACATACACCCACAGGCATATGTATTTATATATATGTATGTGCACGTGTGTGTGTGTGTGTATATGTATTTTTTAACGCAATGCTTATCATTGAGCCCAGGATAGAGAAACCAATTATGGAAAGCACATAATTAATAAATGGTACAGTCAGGACTAGGATTCAATTTTATCTCAGGTCAAAGAGAGGGATGGTGCCAGCAGGCCACAGATGCAGTGGAGGTAAGGGCCTCATCTGGTCTGCTTTGTCCCACAGGCTGCCCTCAGCATCCACGGCATGTGCGGGGGACCAATGCTGGGGTTATTCTCTCTGGGAATCCTATTCCCTTTTGTGAACTGGAAGGTAAGGATCCCACACCCCTCTTCACCATTCCCAGCTGAGACTGGGCACAGCCATTTTCTCTCTCCTCTCCCTCCTCTCGCTCCTCTCACTCCTGTTTAGAAAGGCTATTTGTCTTTGCCAGGAAAAGAATCCACAGTAGAATTAAACAGAACCTGAGCCCTCCTATCTCTGACTTCAGTGAAGTCTTTTTAGAAACAGAAAGCAAAGAAAGGAAGAGGTAGTCATGAACTACCATATGTCGTGCCATCAAAGCTGACTGTTTAAGGTTTAAATTAAATCTTCTCTAAATCCAGGGCTCACAAAATGAACTTTAAAATAGATACTGAATTCAGGAACAGTTTAGTTGAAACACCACTTTAAAAATTCAAATTTAAAAAATGTAAATTTCATTTTTTCTATATATAGTTATAGAAAATTATAACTAACTTTATTAAATTAATTAACTAATTTATGTAGGGGAGAAGGAACGAGCCTGGGATATTCTGACAGCTGGATTTTCTTCGTTTTGCTGGGCTGGCAAGCTAATAGCATATATTCCAGTAAATATTGGTTGCATGACTATGTAGTAAGTATAAATCAAAATGAATATTTATTTGGAAAAATAATATAATCATACTTTTAAAACTTTTAAAATATCATAATTTTATAAATCTAGCAAAATTGCCATCAACACACTCACAGGCATGTATTTTTAGAAAATCTTTAGACTTTAGAAAACTTAACTTTATGCTTATTTATGTACATACTATAGGATAATCCTTAAAGTCTGAGTTACATGATTAGGTCCTTGTGGCTACCTGACCCTACTGACCTCTCTTCTAGATAAACCTTTGGGGGCTAGGTAAAGAGAGTGATGGGGAGTGGGCGTGTAGGTATTTGCAGCACTTCCCATGTGGTCTTAATCACTTTTCTGATATTGGGGTTGACAAAGATATTTATGTCCTTGGAGAGATAATGTGAGAGAAGACAATTTTCTAGCCACAAAAACTATGATAAGTTAGGGTATACTTTAAAATAACTAAAAGAGAAGAATTGGAATGTTTCTAACACAAAAAAAAATGTTAAATGCCTGAGGTGATGGACACCTCAATTATCCTGATTTGATTAATGCACATTATATGCCTGTATCAAAACATCACATATACCCTATAAAGATAGCCAACTATTATGTATCCATAATTAAATATGCAAAAAATTTTAAAAACCTGTGAGCTAGCTACTTAAGATCTTAATGCATTGTAAACATTAATTTGTTACCTATGTTAGTACACTACAGTCCATCTATTTAGTCAGGAAAGGCACCTTTTTCTAGATAGAGGACAGTAAATATTACAATTTTTCATCACCTCTCCCTTTGTCATTGTCCATGGCTAATCATGGTTCTCCTTCCCACAGAATGTGGATACAACCTCAGAATCTGTTTCAGCGTAGCTCTCCAGGAAGCTAGTATGGATCAACCAGGGTTGACTCCCCAGTTGAAATCCATCTGCCATTTAGTAGTAGGCCAGGGGTTAGCAAACTACATGCCTAAGCGAAATCTAGCCAGCCCTCTGTTTTTGATATGGCTAAGTAGATTTGACATTTTTAAATGGTTGGAAAAAAATTCAAAAGAAAAAATAATATTTTATGACACAAATAGTACATCAAATTCAAACTTCAGTACCCATGAATAACTGGAATGCAGCCAGCCTTTTTTGCTTAGGCATTGTCTATGATTGCCTTTGTGCTAAACAAAGGGGGGGGGCAGAGTTGAGTATTTGTAACAGACACTGTATAGCTCACAGAGCCTAAAATGTTTATCATTTGGCTCTTATAGAAGTTTGCAGACCACTGGTTTAGACCAAGGCACAAGTATTCAAATCACACACATTGATTTTGTTTCCCCAAACAATAAAGGAGAAAGCATTCTGCTGCTCTTATCAAGGACTCTTTTTTTTCCTGAATAAATGGAGAAGCCAATAAGTTGTTTTCTCTCACAGAGAAGACTCAGCTGTCCAGTGCAGACCAGAAGCATCAGATGTAATTTTCCAGTGGTCCTGCCTGGTCTCTGCTAGACTGTTCTGTCTCCTGTACAAGATAAATGACTTGTTGACTTTTCACTAACTGTTTATCAAGAAATATAACCCTTAAATTACAGGACTACTACATACACTTGCTCATATTTACACTCAAACAAAGAACTCCAAAACCTGGAAGTCAGGGGACTCTGCCAGAATCACTTGGGAAGAGAGATGGGAGTAAGAATTTCTGTATAATAGCTGCCAATGAAAGAATGACAACAGCATTGTCTAAATTATCTGAAACTTTCCTTAAATCTGAAACTCTTGTACACAGACTTGAGGTTTCAATAGCTTTTTAAATAGTAAGAAGAAGAAACTAAAAGGAGAACAAAAATTCTTGCTAGAAATCTAAATATAATGATTGCTACAAAATTCTCCAGTGTCTTCATTTAAGGAACAAGTAACCCCTAAATAAAACTGTGTTGTGGGAGTTGAAATGAAGGCAGTTTGAATGGGGTTTTTCCAACACATGTGGCCAAGATTTAGGCTGGATGGCCAGAATCTCTGAGCCATAAAGTTCTTCATCTTGTTACTTTTTCAACAGGCAGCTTTGTCAAATCTCTCATTACCTTTTTTTTTTTTTTCCTTCATCAAGGGTGCATTAGGAGGTCTTCTCACTGGAATCACCTTGTCATTTTGGGTGGCCATTGGGGCCTTCATTTACCCTGCACCAGCCGCTAAGACATGGCCCTTGCCTTTATCGACAGACCAGTGTATCCAGTCCAATGTGACGGCAACCATGTCTCCAGTGCTATCCAGCAGGTATGCTGACTTTAAATATGGCGCTAAGTCCCAGAGAGTGGGTCACTAGACTCCAGGAAGGTGCATTCTTTAGGGATAAGTGTGAGGAGACATATCATGCTCTCCTGTGAGAATCGCTCTGGGCAGTTCCCAGCACGGAAGAGTGCCATGCAGGGCTCCAGCCTTATGCAGACATCCCTTCCTCTGTATTCAGGCATAAAAAAGTGAACTTAGAAAAAGAGTTAATTGGCGGTATAAGTGCAAAACAGGAAAAATGTGGAGAGTTGAACAATAGGTGGGTGGGTATGAGGACTATAGTGTCCTTAAAAGAATAATGGACCTGAGTTGAAGAAGCTTGTGAGCAATGAAGAGAATGATTATGGAGCCGAGGTAGGAGGACTGCTGTGGACCTGTGCCTTCTAAATCAAACTATATGAACACAGCATTTAACAAAGGATTTCCTTTTCTATTTCTGGCTGGGGTAAGTGATCAAAGATATTGAAATACAGCAGATACTATGGTGTAGGGAGAAGATCATGGCCTTTGAAGTCTGAAATACCTGGGTGTTGATTTTTATCATTTATACATTCTTTATCTTTGGACAAGTTAGTAACTTGCCACTTCTTGAATTCTCAGAGCCCTTGACTGAAAATCAGGGGTATTAGTACCTACTATACTGGATTTTTGAGAGGATTAAGTGAGATAAGATACACACACACACACACACACACACATATATATATAGCCATTGGTACTATAATTGACTTTAATACTGTCCATTCTCACATTCTAATTGCATGTAGGGAAAAGTCTAGAAATGTTGGATTTGTGGTTCTTGTATCCAGAGAAGTACCTCAGCTTGGGGTAGCCCTTTTCTGATTCGTATTGATGCTTTCCCTATATGCTATTTCCTCTGGGTCTTGCCTTCTAACACTTGCCAGATAATTTGGCAAATAACACTTATGAAGATCTCTCTAGGCTGGCATAGACTCTCCTCTCCATTGCCCTTGTCAATCTTGTGGCTAGTTTCATCATTAAGAAGCCAAGAAAAGTGAAAATATCCTATTTGTTCTATTGATTTCCTGAACTTCTCTTTCTCTCTTCTCTTCCCTTTTAATCCAATCGATTCTATCCAAGCACTCACTAGGATTATTTTCCTGAAGCATCTCTCTGAACTCGTGACTGCCACACAGAGATAACTTCAATCATTCGTGTGCCTACAGAATAAAGAACAAACTTTTTATCCTGTAACTAAATATTTTACAAAACTGGAAGCTATTATATGGTTCCAATGTTATTATCCACCCTTCCCTTTCTACTCTAAATTCTGTCTCTTCTACCTTATGCATACCCTACTCTTTCCCACATTTAGGTCTTTAGTTAAGCTATTCTTTTTATAGGAATGTCTTTTAATCTTTATTTATACTCTCTCCAAATCTGTTCCTCTTTTAAGAGCCAGATTAGCCCCCCCCCAGTCCTTCATAAAATATATTTTGACTCAGATTTCAAATAGGCACTCCATTATCTACTTTCATTTGCCTCTGAGTTTCATTTTTTCCATAAATTTTATGAACAAACAATATCAACTTTTAGTTTCCAGTCCACCCCATGCTATTTCTTCCCTCCTGCCTGTACTTATTCTATTCTCTTTCGTTGGAATGCTATATCTTGGCCCTAAATACCCTCTTTGCTCAATTAACTACTAATTGTTTTCTAAAGATGAGCTGAGGTATCATCTCACACATCAGCCTTGGTTTGATACCCTTTCTGAATGCTCCCATAATCTTTTGCTCCTATTCTAATAGGTGTCACCAATCCATTTTATGACCGTCTGTTAGTTCCTATAGATAGATTTGTGGTTTTCTCATCTTTATATATCTTTTTTTATATCTCTGTCTGTCATAATTACTAACACTAAATCTTTGTTTAATGCACATCTGAAGAATAATATAAAAGGAATGGAAGACATAGTCCTCCCTGCAAAAATTGTAGTTATAATTCAGTATACACATTGCAATATTTATAATTCAAGTATGCATTGGATTGAGTGGAATACAAAGCACAGCTAGTCTATAAATGATTTTTTTTTTAAATAAGCAAATGGCAAAAAGTTAAGCTTTGGGGTTTTGAGGGATGCTGGGCCCTAAAATGAACCCTGAGAAGTTATGTCACTGTGGATCATAACTTCAGAATGCTTGGAACTGGTGACATACACTGTTGTCCTCCACAGACCTGCGATAGCTGATACCTGGTACTCGCTCTCCTACCTTTACTACAGTACAGTGGGTTGCCTAGGATGCATTGTTGCTGGAGTAATCATCAGCTTCATAACAGGTTGGTTATAATTCCTCCCTTTGGGACCAAAGAAGATATAGGCTACTTCATGCATTGGTGGACTAGGTGGCTGGCTTTTTTGGTTTGATTTCAGGTGCACCACAAAAAGCCTTCTTACCAGAGAGATGTGTCTACTCTCTTCAAGGTGACATATAAAAGCATCTCTCTGATTATTATAAATCTGATTATTAATAGATAACATATTAAAATATCATATATGTTATGAAAAACAAATAAGATGCTTTGACTGACACATGACACTCAGAGGCCTGAATATGAAAAATCCTCTGTAGTACAACAATCAGTAAATAAGGTGTAATTATTCAGAATGGTATTTTTCCCTTGTCTCAGTAAGAGCCTGGAGTTTTTCCCATCACCATCTTACAATCTCACGAGGTCAGCCTTTGCTAACTTACTAGAAAAGCAGAGGAAAGTCATACTATTGTTTTTGCCTATGTTGTCCTTTGGAGGCCACTCCTCTAGGTCCTGCGGTTCTCTACAGTGAGCAGCCTCACTGTAAGCCATTTCTGGTACCAGTGTTTACCATCCGCACTTTGTGCCACAGTCTCTCTGGTGGTTCAGTGTCCTTTCTGCACCAGAGCCCATGAGGGATTGGTAGTGGTGGTGAGAGTGTGGGAGGGAACGGGGTGGAATAGGCACACCTGTACTCCTGTTCCCTTGCCTCCTTGGAGTATGTATTTTAGCTGAATAAATTAGTAAGATATTCTACTTTTCCATTTCCATTCTATACCCATGAACAATTAGTCAATATTCCTACTCAACATAAAATCTGAATGGCAACATTTCTGGTGACTGTGTACCAAAAATGCTATGGGCAAGGTCCACTGCCTTATTGTCCTGGGCATGATCTCACTAGCCATTCACCTAATAGCTAGTGAGCCATTCACCTAAATTTTAAGATCATCTTGAGTATGATAAGGAATAGAAAAGAAACTTTGTAACCCCAGTCTTTCATGTAATAATAATTCTCCAAATATTTTTCATTATGTGGATGGTTTCAAATGAAAGATTATTTATTCACTTTGTTTAGATTTTGTCTCAGTACCCCGATGACAGAGGAGGCTTCCTTGATGCTAGTGGGATACAACTAGGTATATCAGTGCAGTGGTTAGTCACCACTTAGAAGAGAGCCAAAGTTTCAGCTGCATGAACATTTCCTTCCAAAGCAGGAAATGTGTGTACATGAAATCCTGTGCCTTGCCAGTTTGCATATTTTCCAGATGTGCATCAGAATTGGCATATTCTTGTGTTGATCCAGCAGCACTTATATTTGGATTGAAAATTCTTTGGCATTTGAACATGAACAACTGTTCTAGTATCAATCCCTGTATTTTGTGTTTCTCTGGATGTCCTAAGTCTTAGTAAAATATCCTCAAGACCAAAAGGGGACACTCTATCAAAGTCTAATTATGCCCCCAAATCTTTGGAAACCTTATTGAACCAGGCCACCATGTGTTCTGGTCTCCTGGTACCTGTCCTCCAAATAAGGCCCCAGTGCTAACCTGATGCCCTCAGGTTCGGTCACTATGGGGCCTCGACAAACCTTCATAATACCCACTGAATCTTCGAAAAAAGTCTTATAATGTTTAAATGTAGAATACTATCAGTAAAGAAGGACAGAGACCTGTTGTGGGCCTGTTCTCCTTGTGTCATATTTTATCTTGATCTTGCTTGGTCTTAATAGGTGATGATTTCAATTATGCTTCTTCTAGATAAGCTAGCACCTCACAACATACTATTCATGTTACTTATGTATGTTGACAAGTGGAATCATTGCTACATTGATTAGCACTTTCAGAGTATAGTAGGCTGTACTCATCTGAATCTTACCAATTTTTTTTCTCGTTTACCATAAGGCTACAGGTCTCAGATATAAAGCATTTAGATATTAGCCCATTGTGATTTTCATCTTTTAGATTGAGGTTTAATAAAATAAAACTAAATCTGGCCTACCACTTGCTTTTTATACTTTATAGAAACACAACATACCCATACTCTTATTATTGACTACGGTTGATTTCACTCTACAAAGGTAGAGTTGAGTGGTTGCAACGAAGACCTTATGGCCAGCAAAGCCTAAAATATTTACTATCTAGCCCTTAACAGAAAAAAAATTGTTGATTCTTATCTTAGATCATTGACCTTGTCAGAGAAATTTACTGGGTTACTTTCTAAATAGTTAGGAATTATACAGGTCTATATAATGATCTGATGTAGCTCAATTGTCTTTTAGATTTCAGTTTGTTGCTGAGAAGTATAATGCAATTCTGATTTCTGATTCTTCTATGTGTTCTACCTTATTTCATTCTCTCTCCCCTCTGTCATACATGGACAACACATACGCACACACTTTTCTCTATCTGTTGAACACTTCATGGACATTCTCTTTATTCCTAGGCTTCTTAAATTTTATGTTCCTCCATTAAATCCTTTCCACTCCTAAACTGGCTCTCCTGACTTTCAACTTACGCCTACGTCTTGTATTCAGGGTTTTGGGATTTGTGCCTTGCACAAGAGTGCCCAACAGTGGAGACAAATAGGGGATGGATTTGATTAATAGGTTGCACTTCTCCATGTGGAATCAGTACCTTGGCACAGAATTGATTCTACTCAGAGGAAGGGGAGCCTTCTTCAAATTCACCCAAAGTTACAGTACAACTAGTGGCATTTCCTCTTTAAACCTGAGTTCATTATTTCCTCAGGAAAAACCCACTTCTCTACAGGAAATGGTGTGACCCCATTCTCCTTTTTCACATATTATGTCCATAGTCCTGTAGTCTCATGACAAACCTGGTCTCAATCAGTTTTCTCAGCATTTCATTGATGCTCAATCTCCAAGGTCTTGCTCATGAAAGAGTCTATAAGCTCACAGTTGAGGGTAAATGCAGAGTTTCCAATTTGAGAATTTGAGTTGCATTTTCATTTTTTTTTTTTTTTTTT
>VBSM01001265.1:17115995-17143165 GCA_008086735.1 Cheirogaleus medius
CTCCCAGAGTGCTAGGATTACAGGCGTGAGCCACCGCGCCCGGCCTGCATTTTCATTTTTAACCTTCATGCCTGTGAGAACTGCAGTCCTATTTTGCATTACTGTCCACTATCTCTCAAAGGCATTTTTTTTTCCTAGAAGAAAACAATGTAAATCTGTATGAATCAAAGAGCCCTTTCCTTGTTAGCAAACCCAAGGTCCTGCTCTTAGAGACAACAGATACACTTATCTGTTGGCATGATTGATACTTTGCGATCCAGTCAGATACAAAAGTCTTCTCTGTTTGAAACCCTGAAAATGGTTTTGTCCCAAATTAAATTCTGATTCTTAAATTCTAATTCAGAGTTTCCTTTGGATAGAAGTTTGAGGTTTTGCAATCCCTCCACCCCCACCCCCACCTAGAAACATATTAAGGCAAATGGAGTGTTACAGGCTTTAAGATCACATAAGTTTAACTAAACATATGTTCCAACATTTACTAGATTGTATAAAAGTTCAATATTTCCTTATCCATTAAATGAGAATAATGATATGTACCTAATTATTGGGATTACAGATAAACTATGTACAATGTGCCCAGTATGTAGAAGATAGTAATTGATAAATATTTTCAATAGTAGTAGAATTCTCTTTGGTCAAATGTCTTTTGCCAGGGTGACATAATGCCAAGAAATATATTACTTAAATTTCAATTCGAAACTTTAAGAATCTACATTTTTTTATATTTGTTTCTAGAAAGAAATTTGAGAAGTTTGTGGACAGACACAGTATCTGGCACACAGGGAGGAATTTGATCAGTGTGTGTAACCCATACTCCACTACTCCCGCTAGGGACCTTTAGACTAAACTGGCTATCAGATTAATGACTATCTTTGAATGAGATTGGCTATTAGTGAATAGTCATCATGACACCAAAATTTGCAAAAGTTCTGGAAGGAGGATATCATCAGCCTCTAAATCTTAGTTTGAATAACAATGCAACTCCTGTTCTGCTGTTGTATATGAAAGAATGAGACATTGAACAAGTATGTTTTAAGGATAGGAAAAGGAGGTGTGGAGAAAGTCTAGAGTAGCTGGGGGGAACATGAGGGCATTGCTTGTCCAGAATATTGGGGGGAAAGGAAGAAGAAACAGTAAAAATACTCCTACTAATTTTACAAATGCCAAATAATATATCTGATTTGGCTAAAAAGCAAGAGCTTTTGGAAAGGAAGAAATTATATAATTCGTGATATCCCTTCTGTTGGCCTGCAGAGGGTACTAATAGAATTTTCCATGATCGATACTTAAAAACAAATGTGTTCTCTCTGTTTAACTCTCTAGCCATGAGCCTACCTGACCTGACAATTTGTGGATGTTTAAAAACTGATTCCCACCCCTTTCGGCAGTTAAAAAACCAATTTCTGTTTATTAACTAGACAGGGCTTCTTTTCTTCTTTACACTAAAAGTAACCTACTTTTCAAGTTGACAATGTTTAAATCCTCAAAGGAAGTCCTGGAAGCCTGCAACCAACCATCTAATCCATTTGTTCTTTTGTTTACAGGTCATGAAAGAGGCGAGAATATTCAACCACTGTTAATTAGGCCAGTTTGCAATTTATTTTGCTTTTGGTCTAAGAAATACAAAACGTTGTGCTGGTGTGGAGTTCAGCATGATAGTGGGACAGAGCAGGTGAGCTCATGGTTGAACTTCTAAAATACGTACTGACTCCCCTTTTGCCCATTTGAATCAGCTGCAAGGGTGGGTGTGGGGAGGGAAGGCACGGAATGTTAGAACTGGAAAGAATGTGGGTTTCATCCTCAGAGTTATGCTAGCTGATTAGCTTTTAAGCACATAAGTATGTTGATAGATAAATGTACCTTTGAGCTGAATTATTGGGTTTGCAAGTAATCAATTTCCAAATTTCCTTTTAACCTCTGTGAAAGTAAGTTCTAAGAGAGATATAAAAAAGAATAAGAAAGGAACAAAATAAGGGGCAGAATCTACTATAATTGTTAAAAACATAGACTTTAGGACTAGACAGCCCTGGCTTAGTCCAGGTTCCGTGTCTCACTTTTATTGGGTAAATTACTTAGTTTCTCTGAACTTCTGCTTTTCTTATCTGGGAAGTGGGGGGAGATTATGCAGAACAACATGAACATAGCATTTCTAATTCCATGGGGTGTAAATATAAAGTAAGATTCATTGGGGGAATTTGCAGGCAAAACAGCAGCAGATGCACCTAAGTCTCTAATTCCCCCATCTCTCTTTCTCCCGCTACAAAGTGTGTTTAGGTCAGGCAGGACTAGAGACACTGTCCAAGTGTTAAGGTCTCATCCACCAAAGACCACCAGAAGCAGCCCGTAGCTACACAAAATTGAACTTGGTGACTTGAGGCAGTGGAGCTGGGGAATGCCACCCTTCGCAAGACAGGGGATGGACATGTGTTTTGTAAGGTTTGGGCTCCCTCTGAAGGATTCTGAGAGGGGTCTAGGGAAGTGGAAAATGAAAACAAAGCTATCTGAAGCAGCATTGTTCAATAATCACTCAAAGGGTTGCTATGGATTTTGAGAACTGCAGGATATTGGGAGAAGCAATGTTTCCCTTTAAGTTTACAGCTGGCCTTATCAGCGTCTGTCCTCCCAGCTTGATTAAGGACAAAAATATTACTTTCTCTGTTTTCTTTTTCAGTTCAAACTTATTTTCACTCTTTTAGTCCCAGTCATTTTATTCTTTTAGGACTCTTGAGAGAAGGACTGCTAACCCATATCACATTACATATATTTCTGAGTTGTCAATAGCTCTCCTCTCCAGAAAGCACCAGAATAGCATGTATATGACATAAAGCAGAGTTTGATACTTACTGCAGCACGGGAGAGCACCGCCTTGGCAGAGGCTCAGAATGGGGAGTTTAGGTGCAGATATCTAGAGGGTTCTGAGCTCAAGCGATTGAAGGCTGATCTTTAAATTCAGGATTCTGATTGCAACAGGGAAAAACTGTGATGTGAAAGGATAAAATTGGAGAACACAGGCAGGTGAGGGTCCTGAAGTCAGTCTTTATACGTAAACAGTGGTTTGATAAGCAAGGAGTTTGCCCCATTCAACAATCTATAATTCTGAGAAGGGGACTGTTTACCTAGGTGGGCAATTTATTTTGCTGAGAAGGCAGCTGGTTGTATCTATTGTTTGTATCAGTGAATTTTGAGGAAGTTCTAGAAACAATAGGTCAAGTTATTTATCGGTTTACAGACTTATCTGCCTGGGCAAGAATTTCCTGGTATAAGTAATAAATTCCGTTGATGCAGGTGGCTTCAGTTCTCAAGGCTGAGTTGAGCATGGGAGGAAATACTTAGTGTGTCACTATTGGGCTCCTTTGTCAAAAAATGTTAAGAAGCCTTCAGGGAAGTTTGCATATAGGTGTCCCAGTTATCATCAAGAGACATTGCTGTTCACAGGCGGAAAGGGGACACCACCATCTGAGACACAAGTTTGTTTCTTCTCATAAGGTATTAATACTATCTCACCGGATGGCTGTATTCAATGGGAGATGTACAATTTCTTCATGCAACACATTTATTGTAAATGTTCAATACATTGTTCTTTTTTTGTTATTATTATCATTAGAAATAGTACCTACATGGGTTATCAAAGTTATCAGTTAGGAAGTGTGTTCAATCAGAGTTGTTTGTACTTCTTCCAAATAAACATGAGAAGATTCCTTCATGTTTATTTGGAATACTTCAAGACTGTCTCATTAATATGTGTCTTTCCATTTTCCTCAGGAAAACCTTGAGAATGGCAGTGCCTGGAAACAAGGAGCTGAATCTGTCTTACAGAATGGACTCAGGCGAGAAAGCCTGGTCCATGTTCCAGGCTATGATCCCAAGAACAAAAGCTACAACAATATGGCATTCCAGATTACTCCTTTCTAAGAAAACACATGTGTGCATGCGCGCACACACACACACGCACACACATGTACTCCACGTACTTCTTGCCTATTTGTTTGTAAACTTGTGCAGTTGCTGTTGCTAGAAGACAAGCATGTCCAGTGTGTATTTATACTTATTTATAACTACAAACAAAATGGCTGCTTCTCAGGATATTCTTTGAAAAACCCCAAGTTTCAGGTGACAATAAATGCTAGACCCTAACATTCCTGACTACTTCCTTCTTGAATAAATTAGGACTAGATTTCATCACTGTGCAAGGAATCAAATCTCTTTGCTTCATGTCTTATTAAACTTCAGGTTTTTCATTTTAATGGTTTTTAACCATCAAAATATATTTGGAGTTTAGAGGCAGATGGGGAAGAGGAATATGCATGTTAAATGTTCCTCTGCCACTATTGATAAAACAGGTGAAAAGCATTCACCCCCAACACCATACCTCACACACAGGTAGACACATTTCATGCCACCTGCCACCTTCCCCCCACCCTGCAGCTGCAACTGGAACACTTAACTGCTATTAACATCGCCTCACTGCTACCAGTCAGCCTTCTTCCAGTCATTAACTGTTCTGACCAATCATTAAAAATAATTCTGCTAAGCATATAAGGAGAGACGGGTGGGAGCAAATATAACTAAAACTCTGCTCCCTTTGTGCTGTTAGTGCAGTATTTTTTGTTCCTTCACTTTGAAATGAAAAATTGACTCTGTTCAATAAGAAGTCTGGAACTTTCTCCAGGGCTGGGTAAAGATGGAAGGAATGACCTACAGAAGGCTGCTGGGACAGCACTGTATAAAAGAAACTTGAAAATAGCTTACCAGTCCATAGATTTCCTCAGCCATAGCGTTCTTCTTTGGTGCAAAATACATTGCCATAGGACTTATATTATAGTCTGCTCATTCAGTTCACGTGTGCAAGCTCAACTCACTGCATTAGGTGCAGGTGACAGAAGTAAAGATCTGAACAGTTAAGCTCTAGAAAGTAATTTTTAAAGTTCTGGAGTAAGAGGGTAGTATTACAAATCAAAAAGTGAGTTGACAAATGAAGGAGAAGTGAAAGTTTTTTGGAAGAAGCAAAGAAATGAAATACTGAAAAGAACCAGGACCACCAAGTTTGGGTGAGAGGACAGATAATAAGAAACAAAACCAATGTTTGGAAGACAATATATTATGATAGATATCAAATATAGATAGGAGTAAGAGGCCTAGAAAAGTATTTCAGCAAAGTCAGAAGAAATGGTCCAAATAGGCAAGAGTTAAGAGTTCCAAAGGCTATGTTGTGTAAGTGTTACTCAGGAAGAGAAGCCTTAAAAGAAACATGAGATAGGGGAACATTTATATCACCAGTGTTTATTATTGGATAGAGAAGATAGAAAGAGGGAAAAATCAGTAAAGGAATTAAAACAAACAAACTAGAATTTATATACCAGAACCCAATACTTGCCTTCTCTCTCTCCACTCTCAAATAGGAGAGGAGAATAGAGGGAGAAAAAGAAAGAACTGGACTGTGGTTTATAAAGAGAGATGACAAAAAATACATTTAAGATAAGTAGGAAAGAAGTAAAATGAGAATATATTTGTCTCAAAATGAGAAGGAACAGAATTTCTAGAGATACTTTTTTTTTTAAGTCCAGGAAAATTAGTTAAGCTGTTGATCTAAGGATTTGCAAATTGATAGATGCAATTATTTTCTAAATGATTCTAGATATTCCTATGAATTTATATCAGGTGGATATTGAAATCTGGGCCCAACCTAATATTGACTTAGTTGATACCTTATGATAGGGAAGGGAAGAAAAACAAACAAGCAAACAAAGGCAACCTTGAGGATGAGAATTAGATTAAGAGTAGGCATTAGATATGTATGTATGTATATATATGTGTATATACATTATGTATGTATATATGATTTGGAAAACATTTCAAAATTGTGAACTTTCACTTGGAATTATACAAAAATAAAATATGTCATATAGTTTTTCATTTCACTCACAAATTATCCTAAAAACATTTCACTACGTCAAAACTCTCCCCAGAGAGTTTTTTTAGGATTCCTATTCTCTTTTAGTCCCCAATTCTCCAACCTGGAATGTTATTCAAAATGCTATACAACTGGAATATACTAATATAATCATAAAAATGGTTTTGCCTTCTTTTCCGTAATGAAGTCTATAGCATTAGGGAGTGACATTTCAAGAGATTTTAGAGGTCAGTATAGAGATTTCTTCCATTCTTCTTAATTGCACAAACATGAAAATATCCACAGCTCAGGTAGACAGCAGATGGGAATCCACAGGAAAACTGTCTTCCACAGTGTATAAAAACCGTGTCATTGTATGGTGAAGCAGAAGGGGACAGTGAAGTGCACAGTTGATAGATTCGGCTCGTTAGTGACAGCATTCTGCTCCTACCCTCACCCTTCCCTAGGAATGTCAGCTGAGTTGTGTCCAGACTGTCCAGTGCTGAGTTCAATCCATGCCATGGAAGTGGGTTAAACTTATGGCTGTTTATTGAGATATTCTGTATAAATGGCACTATGAATGATGAGTTGCTAGAATGGCCTAAAATATGTCAAACTTGATGCCAACCTCTGTACTTTAAAGCACAATTGCAAATATTGGTAAAAGTGGGACAGAATTACCTCAATGCCTCTTTCACTCAATCTGAATAAACTCATTTTGATGTATGAATTTCTCTTTGTCATCATTTGAAACAAGAAGTCCAACAGCTATTGATTGAGGTGAGTGATTGGAGTCCAGTGACTTAGAGGCAAACATAAGTTCTAACACAAATCTAGGTAATTTAGAGCAAGACTTTTTAAGCCTTAGTTTATTCACCAATTAAAAGGAGTAAAAACTTTCCCTGCTTAATAGGGTTATTATGAAGATTTACAGAGGTAAATCATATAAAGTGCTTAGTGCAGTGACTGGCCCACGTGGAACATTCAATACTTAGTCTGCAATATAGGAAGAAAATTATGTTTATTTTAACTTGAATCGCTTCCCTGTTTCTCTTCAGGATTTCCAAGACATTAGCTTAGAACAAGTATTGCTGGACTACTTGGAGAATTAGAAATAACAAGATAAACAGAAGTATAATTTAAAAGTCATGGCATTAATATCCAAACAGTAGTTTTTTTATGTCAGAGTTTAAGTAAAATATTATTTTCCAGAGAGTAACTTTTCTGAAGGTCCTAAGTTCTTGAAAAAAGAGAAAACTACTGTTATAAAGGTAGACAAGTTTATTACTGAAAATGCAATATTTGTATCTATAATTTATTGTATTACATTTATACATGTAAACCTTGATAAACAACATCTCAACCTAGTTTATGATTCAGTGCACAGTTCAAAGCAACTATGATTCTCTAAACAGCACAGAAGGGTAGCTTTTCCCTCTGTTTAATTTAAATAATATTGCTAAATATGAATTTTACTATTTTTGGCTTTATAGAGTTATACTATTTCATTCTAAAGAGAAACAAACAACAACAAAAAACTATAGGCCACATGCTTTTCAAACAGTATTTAAAAGAGAATATTATTCAAATATATTTATGCTATTATAATCTTAATCAAATATTATTACAAAGATGAGAAATAGAAAAAATAGAGGAGTCTCCCTTTAATAATTCCCTTAGAAATAAATTGTTTTAAAATATTATAGAAATTTTAGCTATACATATATTTGTATATTTAAAAGTCAAATATGCTTAATCTCATATTGAAAATTATCTAGGTTTAGTGTAGTTAACCACTTTTATCCAGCATTAATAACCTTGTAGTATAACCTATTTCCAAAAACCTAAAATTCAACTGATATTATCAATAGTACATATTAAAATGGTATAAAACTATAATCAAGTATAATTCATCATTGATAGTAAATCATCTACTGGGTTATTTTAAATTTATAATTCTTATAAAGAGTTAATACTATAATTTCCTCTCCCATCTCAATCTCTTGAGGAAATCAATGTAGATTTGCAAACACCTAGGGAGTAAGTCACAAGCCCGCTTTTCCAATACTGCATTTTTGTGTTTGAAATAGCCATCTTCAGAAGACAGAGTTAAAGCTTATAGATATTTGACTTCTCAAATGTCAGGACCTCATTACAAATGAGAAAAATGATCTTACACTGTGGAGGAAGATGTTCATTGATAATGATATTTCTGTGTATCAGTAGGAAATTTAATAAGATGTTTTTATATTTCTAAAATTTTATGCAGCTTTTTAATCTTAGGGTCCTGGAATACATTTAAATTTAATGTTGTATTTATAAAACTAGTTAATATTAGGAAAAATGCCTGTAAATGAATACAGATTATAATTATGACATATAATTATTTTAGTTCTTTGAAAAATAAGTTCTGATTGAAGTACATTGGAATTATCAATGTGAATATTCTCTACAGGGTTAGGAGTGGGATGGAAAGATAGTCACCTATCCTAAAATCTTTTATATAAACCTTATAGATTAAGGCAAGTTTACCAAATGACCAAGTAATCATATGTCAAAATATGGTTTTCTATATTATATGACTTCCTTTTTAGTGTTTTGGATAATGCCTGTAATGTTTGGTCTACCCAGGGCTTAAGACACACACACACACACACACACACACACACACAAAAGAAGTAAACATATCAAGAGTTTTATAACTTAATAAAATAGGTTACTATAAATCAAGAAAGGTAATATATAATGGTGATATCTTTTGTGGACCTTAACCTATGTGTCCTCAGGAATTTTCAGAAACAATTCATCTGTCTTAAGATGTTAAAGCAAGAGTATACACAAGTGTTGAGAACACCTAGTCTCAATTACAGAATCTGCTTTTGTCACATTTAAAAGGCTAAGAATAATTTCTTGTAGTTTATTTATGCCCTAATGTGATTTCCATGTAAGGAAATAAATGAGCAATCCCCACAATTGCTTATTTGTAGCAGCATAATATAGTCAGGCTGAATTTTTTGGCAATTGGGCAATGTTATTAACTGATTTGGAATATATATTATAAAGGTTTATGTATCTCTATTGTTCACCACTTTCAAGAATGCTGACCTATAGGTCACCTTCATACAACTTGATTTAGTCTATTTTAACAGAGCAAAGCTTCCTTAAATTGGTTTTAAAATTTCTGGAGACTTTGGAAGGAATGTTTAATGAATAACAATACACAACACACAGTATTATTTTTTTCCAGATTTGCAGAGGAACTGTGTAAAGTAAAAAGAAAAATAAAATCAATATTTATAACCATCTATCTAAATATATGGCTGCAACATAATTTCTCCCATTGAGAAATCCACTCTATCTTTCTGGTCAATCCCAAATTCCTTTTTCAATTATAGGACTCTAATAACTCTTTCTTACCTGAAAAACACAATATAGAGGCCAGTGGATGCAAATCCTAGGAAGATAGAATTACATAACCTTTTAAGTGCAATTTCATTTTCAACACTGAAAATTAGGGTGTTTATTCTTTGGTCAGAGTCGTCACCTAAATCAAGCTTACTAGATTTAGCTTTATGAATCTTAATATAGACAAGGGAGAAAAAAGGAGAAAAAAACCCTTTCATTTCTTCTGAGGGTTAAAAGATGACTTAAATTGCAGTTTGTTTTTCAGTGACAAAATGAATGTAATGGTACTAAGGCAGCTTGTGTACCACATGGGGCTACTACCTACATGACAATTATTTTTGTGGGGAATATCTAAACAGATCTCATAAACTTTGTTTTTCAACTAATAATTTAGGAAGTTTTTCTTTCTGAAAAACAGAGAGAGCAGAGTCATTGCTTTTTCCATAGAGAATAAACTAAGATGGGAAAGTATTTTGAGAAAGTCAATACAGGTCTATGTTTGAGAATCTCATTCTCTTCTTTCTTAGGAAAAGATGCAAAGTGGCATCTATACAACTGACTGACTAGTACAAGCAAGATGCCCACATCAGGACAGTTGAATGAGGAACAAGAGGCTTTCTCTAAAGGGAATTATACAGAAGCACACACTGGTAAAGTCATAAAGCAGTAAGATCGAATTTATAGATGATTTTTCCTTGAGGGTAGACTTTGATGGTACCAGAAATTGGCTCTGGTCTCAAATATGAGAATCTTTTCTACCAACCTGTCTGCTTTCATTTTAACTTTCTGAAAAAGATGCCTTAATGTGGATGTGGCTAGGATGCAGTGGCTAGAATACTGGTAATGGGTGTGGTTTTTCAGATTAAGCTGGATGGCAAGTTCACCTGAAGGTAATTTATTACCTCTAAAAAACATCAATCCTAGCTAGCAGGAACCTGGGCTGATCAATGATTCAAGCTAAAGCTCAATTAATCTCTCCTTTGGAATATGTGTTGCTGGAATATTTCATTTTAAATAGAAATGCCTATAGGGAAACTCTTGCCTTTCCATCAGAAGTTTTTTTTGTTTTTTTTTCTTTTTTCAGGCCATTCCTAAAAGATTCTTTTCTGAGCTGCCATGAATATCAGGAGTGAGATAAGATGTTAACTGATTCCCTGGATAAACCCTATCCCCAGAGCTTATCATACTGTAATGTTGGGGAAAATGAAGTGGAAATATCTGATCACCATAGTAGGACTGAATTGGGTATATCTCACAGAGAGTAAGTGCTCCCTGATACCCAAAACATATGACCACTGTATGAACACACACACGCCCCCTGGGCCTATGTTTACCTGCCCCCAATTGACAGACTAGTCAATCCAGCTATATCAGTTAATCAACATTTCAGGTAACCTGGATTTTCAACTTTGACCATCTAGACAAAAAAAAAGAAAAAGAAAATGGGCAAGTTGGTAGTCTCTTGCTGACAGTTGGCTGTGGTGCACCTGCATGTCCTCCCCTCCTTGGCATGGGCTGTATTGTCACTAAAATTCCTGTCCCAAGGAGATTTTGATGGTGATTGCCACAGCCAGCATAAGTGTGAAAAAAGAAAGTCCTTTGTGTGGAGGAAGCATTATTGCCCTCACAAGAACCAATCAAGCTTCCTCTCCCATCCGTTTCTAACAGAAAGCATTATTAGGATCAGCGTGATATCCTAGCCGCACTCTAATGTGCAAATGCCTTGAAGACAACAATGATCTTAGTTAGAAGAAAAACAGTCAAAATATTTTCAGGGTGGGGTAAGGGCCTACAATAACAAGAAACTATTACCTTGTAGAGCTGAAGAATGAGTAATTCCCCCCTCCCTGTACACTCTCAGCAGATCCTAATTTAA
This sequence comes from Cheirogaleus medius, assembly GCA_008086735.1. NCBI lineage: Eukaryota > Metazoa > Chordata > Mammalia > Primates > Cheirogaleidae > Cheirogaleus > Cheirogaleus medius. Next base: position 17,127,167 of record VBSM01001265.1, read on the forward strand.
TATTTATAAAGCAAGCAGAATTAAATGTAACATGCAAATGATAGAAAAAATACCATATCAAATGATAATTTATTGAGTGAAAAAGTTTCCTATTCATTCCATTGTACAATAAATTGTGCCAAGAGTCATTCTGGAAGAATGTGCAACATTCAGAAGTTGTATCTCATCATGCAGTCACTCAGCAACATTTTATCTAAAAGTGCGTGCACAGACTCAGACAGTTACAAACTATTTCAGCTATGATCTAGAGTGATTTTCCATACACTGTACTGTGAAAGCTCTTCAGCTTGGAACAGCTTGTCAAGGCAGACTGCATGCACATACGTATTAGTTGTGTACATATTTGCTTGAGTAGACAAGTTAGAATATGAAAATATATAAGCAGCATTCATGTAATACATAATTCCTGAGAATTGTGTGTGCTATAAATCTTTGAGAAATAATTTGTATTCATATAAAAACCATGATATAAAACATTTCTCTCAACTGAAGCAGAGTGATCTAAAACTAACCTACTGTGTGAGGAGCTGTTATGATTTTACTGTCAATGATTATGCAGGCATAGCTAGATTCTATTGCACGGTTTCATGAAAGAAACATTTCAGGTAATGTTTTTTTCTTTTTTTCACATCTGTTTCGAAATTCTCAGAGAAGGCATTGTCTAAATCAATATATTACAATTTTTTAATTAAAGTGCTTCTCTTTACATATTCTTCTCTCCGGTCAATCAACATGATTTTAAACCCTGATGGGGCTATATACAAACTTTGAAAAAGAAGAATTATCAAGGACACAGCTATCATTATTCTTTTCACTACTGTAAGACAAATGTCTCTGTCTTGTGTCCCTAATTTAGAAAAGACATTTGTTTATATCATCATTGGGCATAGAGTATTTATACTCAGGCATGTGTATACATTTATGTAACACAGGAAAGGAAATGGACGAGTTTAAAACTCCTTTGTGTAATTAGTGTAATTAGTTGCTATAAATTAGGAGGGGATAGAAACACAATGTCTGTGGAATCTGAACGGAAGAGTCTCACATGGCATGTAAAAGAAATTTAGAGTCTGAGAGACTTCCCTTTGCTCAGAATCAGGGGAAAAGTAAGAAGTGAATATTCTTGACAAAAACGTACAATGTATATCTATATTCTATCATAATATAATCTATAGGCTTTGCCCTGAAAGGAAAGAAGTAAAAGTCAACAAAACATTTTCAATGTTAGAATTAAATAATAGTTTTCTAGGAAGAGAAAATTCATAATTTTCTTACCAGCAAAACACTAGCATATATATATACATATATATACAAAGTTTTATTTCCGTTGTGTTTAATCTGGTCTTTTAAATTTTGGAAATAACTGTGCTTTGCTTAATTGGACAAAAGTTAATTGGACAAATAATAATCATAATAATTTTATGTATACACAGATGTGTGTGCGCATGTGTGATTCCCCATCCATTCTTAGGGGAGGAAAACTGGGATTTCCTTGTTTTACAAGGAAAAGTGTCTTGATTTCTACCATGCGACCCCCTACTTCAACGTTCTTTTTCTTCCCATCCCATCCCCACAGCATGTTATGCCTCCTCTGAACTTTCTTCAGTTGGATGCCCCATCATTCCTGCCTTATTAGTCTGTGAACAGTCATACTCGCAGATACAGAGTTGACACTGAAATAGGAATTCCACAACAAAGCAAAATTATGTCCTTCACAATTAATTTGACTTTAGAGAGTTTTCAAAAATAAACCAAGTCAGTCTATCAAGGCAATAATAATAACAGAATACTCCCTTCAGTGTTGAAAAAGTAAGTAAAACACAAAATAAGTGGTGTTTTTTTAAAAACAAATAATATAGATTTATATTCATGCATTATTTTCATTAGTTCATGAGTAAGAGTGCATATTGTTAAGAAAGCATAAGTGTTGCAGAGCATCTGGCTTCAAATTTCCTGAATAAACATATGACAATAGCATACTGTGCAACTTTTCTCAGAGCTGCATAAACTATAACTTGTACTACATACTGTCAAGGTGCAAAGGTATAAGGAAAACCAAGATATTTACAGCATTTCAAGTTAATATTCTGTGAGAATTGTAATAAATCAGAGAGGGAAATATTAAATATACTATAAAACAGCCTTCCACAGTAGAGTATGGATTAGTTGTGTTCTAAATGATATAAGAATAACCATTCATATTTTATAAGCATGTGGCTCTCTTGGCATTTAGTACAAAAAATGTGCAGTGCAACTGGCTCTGTCAGTGATAAAACAGACTTGAATGTAGCCAATGCAATAGAATATTATTTTAATGAATGGTATTCTTTCTGGAATATTAGATTTTTGGTTTGACTACTAAAGGTGATGTGCAACTCTTCAACTGCATAGTCAATGTAAAGCAGCATAAATTCCCTGTGGCACAGATCCATAGTTTCACCAAGAGACAAGGGTAATTCCTACTAACCTGTAAACTGAAGGGACATGGGCTTCTGGCAGCAAAGGCAATAATTGATTTACATCATTTCTTATAGGCATCTCAACTCAACCAAAGGTTCCAAAGTCAGATTAGAATGTGAGTGAAGACCACATGATACTTTAAGTCATGCCTGGCTTGTGAACATTTACATGGACATCTGTCTCTGGAAACTTTACCATCATCCTTCCTATTACATTGCATCTGATGGCAGGCAGATGTCTCCAAACACACAACTCCCTGAGACTGGTTCTGAGAATTAGATCCTGGCTTCCGGCAATGCCAATCTAACCCCTTTGTAAGGTCATGAGCCATCTTTTCCTTCCCTAGAAGCCTGGATATTCCAAATCCCAGAGATGGCTGTGATACATTTCCAAGTAGCATATCATACATATGGTTTGCCAAGTATGCCTTCCAGCTAGATCCCACCTAGAATTCAAAGTTGCCATCATTTCTTCCCACTAATGTTACCACCTCTACCGGGTAACAAGCATCAACTAAGGCCACTCATGGTGAACAGGCTGACCACTTTTTCTCCGTTGTTGTTGCAAATGTTCTAGTTCAGCCTCATACATCATTTCTTGGACTAAGTACTTCTCCCGTCGTATTCGGTCATAAAGGCCCTTTGGTACATCTGGAATCAGGTATGCGATGAATGACTTAATCCCAAAAACAAGGTGCTGAAAATTTAAGAGTGAAAATTACAATTTTCAAGGATTCTGAAATGCTACTTATAAATAGTACAATGATGAACAATGTTGCAATTGTTTTCAAATCAAGCCTCAGAACTTAGTATATACCATCTAGAATATTAATATTAATATTTCAAAAATTATGTTGGAGATACTACTGTTGCCTTCTATCACTTAAGTGTTAGGAGGAAACACAATTGTTTTCTCTTTGTGCTGCCATATGTTGATATCACTTTAATAACACTGAATGAATCTTAACTTTATGTCTATAAAATCTTATATATTATACAACATTATTATGACATGCATTATTATATATAGATGAGAAGGACACATCCAGGGAAAACCCATGTCCAATAGATGATAATACATACTGCACAAACCACATAGAATACAGTCTGCCTGTTATGCTGGGATTAGACTCAACCTCCAGTACATACATTTTTCATAATTTCTATTCTATTAAGTTCATATATCACAACTGCTTTACTTATTTTACCTCTATCACATGATTAGTCTATAATAAAAACATCTTACTTACATTTTAAAAAATAAACTGATAAAAGTATTATACTAAAAAAAATAAGAAATAAAACTCAAAAGGCAATATGCCTCTGGTTAAGAGTATAGATGCTGAATAAAACTGTTGGAGTCTGAATCCTATTCTCACACTCACTAGCTGTGAAGCTTTAGGTAAATCACTTATATTCTGTATCTTATCCCTAAAATGAATAGTAGGATCTCTTTAAAGGTTGATATGAGGATTAAATGAATATATACATTCATTTAATATATATATTAATGTATATATATATATATATACATACACACACACATAAAAAAGGCTTAAAGGCAAGCTTGGCATAGTGTAAGCACTGCTTAAATATTACTCTTATTATTATAAATGAACCTTTCTTTTTCCTATGAAGAAGGGTAGATCTTTCAATTTCTCAGAAAGGAAAAAATATTATACTGATAGAGATAGAGGTAGCATGATCTGTGGAAAAGAACATATTTACTCAAAGGACTTTTACTAGACAATAGTCTCTCTATTTGGAAAAGAAAAATTCAAGGCACTTTTAGCTGAGCTTACTATAAGCATCCCAAGAAATTGCATTGCAATTACAGTAAAGAAGGTCATATTTTCCCATATATAGAAAAGCAGGTAATCAGAAATTTCTTTCCTGATCAAATATTTGATATTCATGAAATATCCAGGAATGCATTGCAAGAGTACAGAAATAAAACTTAAAAACATTTGTTATAACTTAAATTAGAAAAAAGGGATATGTTTCAAGTCCCTATGGAAAAAAGAATTTAGTATAATTTTAATAACACTATTAGAACTTAATGCAGAATTATTTTTATCATCAAGGAGTTCATTCAATTCATTCTAAATGGTACTTTAAGGGGAAAAATGTTTAATGCAACAAAGGACAGTCTCTTCAATAAATGATGCTGGGAAAACTGGATATTTATATGCAGAGGAATGAAACTAGACCCCTCTCTCTCACCATATGCAAAATTGCATCAAGATGGATTAAAGATTTAAATGTAAGACCTGAAACTGTGAAACTACTAGAAGAACACATGGGGGAATTGCATTAGGACATTGGTCTGGCCAGAGATTTTTTTGGATAAGACCTCAAAAATACAGGCAAGAAAAGCAAAAATAGACCAATGGGATTACATCGAATTAAAAAGCTTATTCATAGCAATGAAAACAATGTACAGAGTGAAGAGACAATCTATAGAATGGGAGAAAATATTTGTAAACTATCCATCTGTCAAGGGATTAATGAACAGATTATATAAGAAACTCAAACAGCTCACAGGAAAAGTACAAATAATCTGATTTAAAAGTGAGCAAATTATATGAATATTTTTCAAAGGAAAACATACAAATGGCCAACAGGTATACAAAAATACTCAACATCACTAATCATAAGAGAAACAAATCAAAACCAAATTAGATATCATCTCACCCCAGTAAAAATGCCTATGATGAAAAAAACTATATAAAAGATGCTGGTGAGGATGTAGAGAAAGGAGAACCCTTGTACACTGTTGGTGGGAATGTAAATTACTACAGTCACTATGGAAAACAGTATGTAGGTTCCTCAAAAGACAATAGATCAAAAGACCATATTATCTAGCAATCCAACTGCTGGATATATAACTAAAGGAAAGGAAATCGGCATATCAAAGAGAAAGCTGAACTCCCATGTTTATTATAGCACTATTAATCATAGGCAAGATATGGAATCAACCTAAGTGTCCATCAATGGATGAATGGATAAAGAAAATGTGGTATACATATGCAATTTAATATTATTCAGCCATAAGAGTGAATGAAATCCTGTCATTTGCAGCAACATGGATGGAACTGAAAGTCATTACATTAAGTGAAATTATCCCGGTACAGAAAGCCAAATATTGCACATTCTCATTCATATGTGGGAGATAAAAAAGTTGATCTCATGGAGGTAGAGAGTAGAATAATGGTTTTCACAAGATTATAATCTAATATTATTGCATAACTCTGATAATCAAATTTTATGCATTTTTTAATAAAAGAGTTCTCAGGCATAATGTATTGGATCATCCTACATCCCTTGTACAAACACATATGTGATCAATTGTAATCAGAGTTGATTGTTCAGAAAATCAATTTTTCCATACTGATGAACAGAAATGGATTCTTTTATTAGATGATGAAAACCATCCTTTAAAAAAAAAACAAAAAATCCCAAAACCAAAAACTTTGGCTACTAGGAGCTACGTACAAGCCAACTACTGCACAGTTTTTTTGTTTTTGTTTTTTTTAAAACCTTGATTTTCTGGTATAAATGCCCACTGATGTACATTCTTACATTATTCAGCTCTTACTTTTTTGTACTTGTTATAACAGATTCATTGTATCTGAGCTTTCACTGGGATCTGTGTAAGTCCTTTTTTGGAAGTCAGTGAGGAATGTCAAAGAGGCAATTGATATACTAGTTGGAAAAGCTTTTACCTACAGAAATTTTCTTCCCAGTTTGTGACTAACCTCAAACACGATAATGAAGGCCAATCGAGCAGCGAGGATATGCCAGTATTGTAAGGTGAACTCATAGGGTTTGGAACTCCAAGGGGGACCTCTGTAGTCTCGGTACCTGAAATCCACAAAAATAAAGACAATGAAGAATAGAGATGAAAGCATGAAGGCTCTAAATACTTTTGCTTTGCCAAAACGGCAATATGACAGTTTAAATGGGATCATTAACATGTAGAGGGGAGGAGATGGATAAGTAAAAGCAAGCTAGAAAGATGACTATAAGTAAGTACCTGCAATAACCAGATTTTCCCATACCAAGTTCACTCAGGTCAAAGAAGGATAGGCTGTTGTTGACATATCCCGTTAAGCAACTGGGAGAAAAGACAAATATCATGTGATTCAGTAATTCATAAATTTTTAGTCCAATTTTTTCATTACAAACGACAGGATTTTATAAAGCCATTCTACTTTCATTCTACTTAAAACTTAGCAACTTCGGTCTCTTATTCCATTCCCTAACTCTAATTATATCTGTAATTGTACCTTAATGAGCCTGACTCTTGCCCTGTCATTTTCTCCCAATAGTTTCTATCTTTCATGTAGTTTACATTTATTAAGTGGCTACCATGTCCTAGACATTCTGCTAATTATTTCCTATGCATTAAAACTCTATAACATATGTTTTATAAACATACATGCACATATAATACTATTTGATCAATTATAATTAAGTAGTCAATAAACATTGTTTATTTGTTAACTTATTCAAAGTATATTTATTGAAAAATTAACTCCTCATGATACAAGGTTTTTTCTATCATATAAAAATCAATCAATAAAATTCACTACATTAATAGAACAAAAAGAGAAAATCATATGATCATATTAATAGATAAAGAAACAAATATTTGATAAAACTCAACTGCCATTCATAATAAATGCCACTCAACAAACTAAAAATCTGGTAAAATCTTAATCTGATAAGGAATACCTACATACAAACATATAGCTATTATCAGACTTAACAGTGACATGCTAAATATGTTAAACTCTTTCTCCAGAGGTCAGGTATAGGATTAACATTTTCACTGTTACCATTTCTATTCAATACTGTTTACACAAGTAGAAGAAAAAGATATAATGGAATTAACATAAAGGAAAAGTATATAAATCTGTCATTATTCACATATGGCATGTTTGTATATATAGAAAATATACAATAATCTACAAATAATTTGAATTCATGGATGAATGTAGCAAAGTCACTAGATAGATACAAAGTCAATATAGAAAAAATAACTATTTCTATATACTAACAGCAGACAGAAAATGAAATTTAAAGAAATACTATTTACAGTGATACTACAAATATCAAATATCTGGGCATAAATCTAAAAATGATGTATTGGACCTCTACACTGGAATCTACAAAAAAAAATTTCTCAGATCATTCAATGAAGACCTAAATAAGTGCATTCAGATAGCATGTTCAAGGATTGTTGTTAAAACGTCAATTCTCTCAGATTTTTAAAAGTGGTAACTGATAAACCGAATCTAAAGTTTACATGCAAGTGAAAATCTATACTAGCAAAGTCAATGTTGAAGAAGAAAACGTTTGGAAGATTATAGCACTTAATATTGACTTAACATGAAGCTCTAGTAATTAAGTCATGGTGGTATTCATGCAAGGAAAGGCAGATAGATTATTGGAAAAAAGGAGAGAGTTCAAAAACAGATCCACAAATATACATTCTCCTGATTTATGACAAAAATGCCACTGCAATCCAGTAGTACAAGAATTGTCTTTTCAACAAATGGTGCTGGAGAAATTGAATATCCTTGAAGAAAATAATGTAAACCCTAATTGCCTTTCAACATAATGGATTAAGATAAGGGAAATTGGGATTAGGGGGTTAAAATTTCAAATAGGGTCCTTAGGGCAGATCTTGTTAAGAAGATAACAGATGAATAAAGATTAGGAGTTGAGGGGGGCAGCCAGGAGGCTGCTCCAAATTAAGAATTTGAGAGATGAGAATTAGTAAACACGACTGGGCAGTTGTGGCTGATGGGGCAGCAAGAAAACCAAAATTCTGCAGCTTTCTTGGAAGTCAAGTGAATAAAGTATATCAAGAAGGGAATGATGAATTGTCAAATGCTGCTCACAGCCCATGTGATGTGAGAACGGGGAATTGGCAAGTGGGTTTGACAATGTGAAAGTCATTGTGAACTTTTGGTGGAATGCTGTGGCATAAGTCTTACTGGAGAGAGTTTAGAGGTGAAGAAGATGAGGGGAATTGGAGAAAGCAGAAACAGAAAGCTCTTCTGATATGTTTTGTTACAGATGGGAGCAAAGACATGGAGACGTAACTGTCAGGCAGAAGATTAGGAGGACTTTACATATTGATTGGAAGAATAAGCACATGTTCCAATGTTAATGTGAAAAAGACAATAGAGGCAACATTGGTAATGTATAAGAGAAAAGGGAGAATTACTAGAATGATGTTCTCAGATAGGGAAAGAAGAAGAGATCTAGGGCACAAGTGGAGGAATTTTGCCTTCATAGGAACACAGCTCTATTCTAGGAACTAGGAGAAGGCAGACTATGTGGCACGCATACTGCAGGGAGGAAGATGTGAAAGTGTACATCTGTGAAAGTTCTTTTTTAACTAGTTTAATTTTCCTAGTTAAGTAGGAAGCAAGATCAGGTGAGAGTGAGAATAAGGAAGGAGGTGCTGAACCATTGAGGAGCGAGGAGAAGGTATGGCAAACCTCTAAAAAGTAGAAGAGTAATGGACTAGGGAAATAAAATATGTTTGTCAGGTCCACACAAGGTTTGTGATAGAAGTTTAAAGTGAAACCTGCCAGCGTGGTTGTTTTTCTCCACCCACATACTGCATGGGTGCAGTGCAGAACAGACAAAGAATTAGGACCAAGGATGGGATTCTGCAAAGGCTGTAGAACAAAATGAGAGGTGTGGGGACCTGCATATCTGGATTAGGATGGAAAAAAGGAGATTTAAGGAAAGGGGGACAAGAATGTGTTATTATGATCAACGGTTTAAAGTTCTAGGTAAATTCAAAGCATTGTTGGAGTCCGTTAATTTTTACAACAACCTTAAACATGTATTATTATTGCCATCACAAAGAAGTAAGGTTTAGAGAGAATAACTGACTTTCTCTAGCCCTTTTAATTCTCAAATTTTTTGGCCTCAGGATCCCTTTGCATTTTAAAGAATTATTAAGGACCTGAAAGAGCTTTTTTTGTTGGGGTGCAACTATTGATATTGGAACACACTAGAAATTAAAACTGAGAAATTTAGAAAATGTTTATTAATTCACGTAAAAACTATCAAATCCATTATAAATTAATATGACATATTTTTAAGAAAAATAGTTATGTTTTATAAAAGAAAAAATGTAATAAAAATAACATTGTTTTATAGGTTTACAAATTTCTTTAATGTCTCTTTTAACAGAAGACAGAGTATTATATCTGCTTCTATATTAAATCTATTGCAATATGATTTTTTTTTAGTTGAAGAGTAAGTATAAAATCTGGCCTCACATAGGTAGTAGTTGAAAAAGAAGGACTATTTTAATAGCATTTCAGATAATTGTGGATATTTTTCATTGGCATTCCACCAAATCTCTACATGTGATATTTCTTAAAGTTTGGTTTCAATGTAGAATCTTAAACCATGTGAATGAATTTTTATGCTGTTATATTAAAATCTATAGGTCTATCTTGTACTTTAAGTTCATCTTTTATCCATGTATGATTTTGTAACAACAAATATGAGTCATCTGGAACAAATCTGTTCCCAGAATTATGCAGATCTTCCAAATGTTGACATATATGAGGGCTGTCTGAAAAGTATCTAGCTGTGTAATATGAAAATTATATATTAACAATGGCTGGATACTTTCTGGACAGCCCTTATATTTACTATAGGCTATGGAAAAAATCACAATTGTTAATATAACAATTTATTTTTTTCAGAAAAAAATTCTGTAAGTACTGAGAAGCTTTCACGCTCACAGTGGTAGATAAAAGTTATCCAAAATTCTAATTTTCACTTTAAAGTTTGAACTTTATCAATGGCAACAAATACTATCAATTATTTCCTTAAAATGACAGTCTAGTTTTTGCATTCTTTAAAAGAGTGTCTGCTAAATACCCACGTCTGAATAATCAAAGTTTGTCTGGCAACCATTATTTCATGTTGGAAAAACATTTACTCCATTTGCAACTCCAATAATCACACAGGTGCTTTCCTTGAGACATACTTTGGTATGTAGCAGAAGTGCTTCATATACACTTCCCATTTTGTCACACAGAATATTGAAAAGACATTTATTCAAAAGTTGAGATTTTATTAAATTAATAATTATTATAGCTTCAATGGAGACACACTGAATTTCTTACTGGAATACTCTCCAATGGTGGTTAAATGGTGGTGAGAAATTCAATCATTAATAATACTGTTTGGTGCCACTGCTTTGGTTTATGCAGAGACATCAAAAATTTTATCCACCATTGCTTTTGCACCATCAGCGCAAATGTCAATATGTGAAAAAAGGCAAATAATGTCTTAATATTATTATAAAAATAGCATTGACCTCATGGACCGCTGAAGAATATTTGCAGATCACATGTTGAGAACCACTGCCCTAGGACAAATATTAATAGTTGTTTGAACCTGGATTGAAATATATATCTATTTCATTTTAAACCTTGAAATCTTAATTACAGTGCTACGCTGGCTTCACTCCCTTTCTTGTCCCTACTAGACCTCATAATTTGCCATTTCAACTACTCTCTTGCCAATATCATCGTCTTCACTGCCATCTTGTCCTTCTGCCACCTTGCTCTGAAAATTTCCTATCTGAATGAATGTACTCCAATTTAGCTAGGAAGCATACTTCAGAAAAAATTAATCAACAGCGTTCCCCTCTGAATGTGTGGGGTGAAGGTCTCATAAGCCCTCCACATCTTTGCTTGAAATTAGTCTACATCCCTAGGTATTCAATATGGAGAAGGGGTCAGGTGCTATCTGCATGAAAGGCAGGTCCTGAAATGTAAAAACAGGACTAGATGCCTAGCCAATCTCATTTTATTTGCCACTAGGTGGCAGTAAAGACACGGGCAAATAATACTTCTTAAGGAAGAGGGCTGCCCAAACAAGCTTATATATTTTAAACTTTAAGGGGCTTAATAGTTTTTAATAGAGTCTAGACTATTTTGAATTAAGAAAAAAGAGACTTTTTTGGTTTTTCACTATTGATACTAAAACAACCTTATATTTACATAGTGTTTTACAGTTGATAAAGTGTTATCTCAGACAATCACTTTTTAAAGAACCAACTAGTTCTAGATTGATGATGTCTCTGTTAGTAAAAGGCAGTTAGAACTCAAACCTAAGTGTCTGAATTTAAGGTAAAATCTCTTGAAAAGACTCCAAAATCTAAAATCTAAAATAAAATAATACCCATGCCTTTATTTCCTCTCTTTGAAAAATCAAGATATGTATATTCAAAAAGGCATTTCAGTGTTCTGAGAAAACATCCATTCATTAGTATAATTAAGAATTAATTTCATCCTAAACCGGGGCTCATCCTGTTTGGCACATGTCCTGCATCCAGATCAGCCACACACCCAAAGCTGCTCCTGAAGGAAGAAGCAGAAGCAGCTTCTATCACTACTCTATCTCCCATCGCTACGTTCACACCTAAGGCTGATCTCTAGCTACAACTCTTAAGTGCTGTTTCCCAAACTTAATACTCTCCTGTGTTCTGTCCGGATACATTCGTTGAATAAGGAAAGACCCGAGAAAACCTATATCACCTAAAGCAGTGGTTCTAAACTGAGTGATTTTGTTCCCCAGGGGACCTCTGGCAATGCCTGGAGATATTTTTAGTTGTTACAACTTTGGGAATAGAGAAGCTGCTATTGGTAACTACTGGGTAAAGGCCAAGAATGCTGCTAAACATCCTACAAGGCACAACACAGTCCCCTTTGCTCCCTCAAAAGATAGAATTATCTAATCTAAAATGTCAATAGTGCAGAGGTTCAGAAACCCTACTTTCTAGTGTGGATTTAAATTTAACAGAAAATACATGGGAGACAGGTCAAAGACAACATTTTATGCAACCTTAAAACCCCTAGCTATAAATTCCTTTTGAAACTCTCCAATCATATAGCTTTCAGTTCCTTCATATCCCGTATCTCCCCACAATCCATCTTTGTTCCCTTCAGCAACTGGATTAACCAGTGTGAGTGTCAATCCTCCATCTATACAGTAAGAAGATTGCATTGGATAATTTCTAAGATCTCTTCTAGTTCTACAATTTGATTTCTAAATGTATTACAGTGTTTTCACATTTTGATACCAGTGATGCATTTCCAAGTTAAAAACAATTGAGAGACTAAAATTGTTTGCTGTAAAAAATACTTTTTTTTAACCTTGCTTGATTTAATCTAATAAACACATTATAAATGCAATGCTCAGAAACATTACCCTTAATAGTCACAAAACAAAACTTCCCATTAAGTTCCCAGTTCTCATTTTAATAACAATCATAAAATATACCAGGAAATATGTAAATTTCAACCTTACTTTTCATTCGGTTTTCCATGATTTGCACAGGGCCCATATTTGTATTCATAAACAAAACGTGGGATGTAATCAGATGTAATAGCAATTACAAATGCGTTGGTGATCACAGCCAATATACCAATTCCTTCAAGAATTCCAAGCCAGATACCTGGGTAGGAGAAAGATTAAAGATAGAGAATAAAAATGAAAAATAGGAAAACCCTCTAATGAATCTTTTCTGGAAAGAATGTTTTATGTATGTTGGGACCACAGGTCTGTCCATTATTTATTTTCTTAGTACAGTATTTCACTCCAGATATTACAGCTATAGAAAATGCTTCTTCCACAGAAGTAAGGTAGACCCCCATCTAGAAAGATTTAAAAATTAAACTGCCATTAGGACCTGGTTCATGTCTGTAACAATGACACATGGCACAGGTGTGCAAGATATTTCAAAGCCTAATATACAGAACTTGCTGAGGCAATAAAAACTATACATAAAAAAATTTCCAGTTCTACAGGGTTGTATACACTCTGAAATATCTACATTCACTATGGGGTTTGCCTTTATCTTTGTCAAGTATCTTTTTAAAGTAAAAATACAAAAAAAATGTATAACTAGTTTGATGTGTTAGGATGTGCAAATTACTAGTTGACATTTTCTACTTTTTAAGAGGTCAATCTGGCATCATACGAACAGAGAAAAAAGCTTTGAAGTTGTATAGTATATGGAATCAATATATTATTGATCACAGTCAAAACTGATGTTTCAAATAGGATGAAATTTGTCTGTAAAAATATTGATGAGAAAAAAAATACTCAAAAATGCTAAAGGTGATTGAATAGCAGGGCAACTTCCTTCCTTCCCCCCTTGTCTTTCAAAATCTTTATAATCTGGCTATACTGAGGAATAATTTTTAAAAAAAAATTTAAAAAGGATGTTAAAGGCTACCTGATTAGGGAGATCAAAAGACAAGAAATCAGAATTCATAAAAAAACAATACTTGAATACATAAAAATTAAACATTTGTTTTTACAAAAGTCACAATATTCAGTCAAAAGAAAATAGCCTGGGAGAAAATATTTGCTTTACAAATACAGACAAAGGGATAATACACCCAATATACAAAAAGATCCTAAAATTTTAATAAGGTAAACAACATGAGAAATATGAACAAGAAATACAAAGAAAGAAGCAATTCGGTTTAAAAATGAACATAACCCATAAATATTTTTAAAAGTTTTCAATCACTAGTATTTAGAATGGTGACATTCAGAGAATAAGATTTTTAAAAATACAAAATATATTGTCAAATATTTGAAAGTCTTATAACATCTAGTGGTATTTAGGGATTGTGGAAACAGAAAGTCCTTTACATTATTGTAAGTATGACTTGTTACACCATTTTGGGTAATTAACCTGATGTCTTTCAAAATTAAAACATGCATACCTTTTAATCCAGTAGGCCTACTTATTGGAATCTATTTTACAGATACACTGTACAAAAAAACCACACACACATATATATGAAACTGTGATATATTATATTTAATATCTAGTCTATATTTATCTCTATAACTATATTTATTTATGTTTATTCCTGCTTGCAGTAGGGAAATAAAATAAGCAAATGTTTATAAAATTATGGTATATCCATATTATGAATATTACAATTCTAATAAAATAAATTAGATCAGTATGTTTTGAGCTGGAGGATGTTCATGAAGGAAAAACAATGCAGAACCCTACATATGTTGAATAAATATATTTTTGTATGTTTGTATGAGCAAAATATACCTTGACAAAGAATGCATGCCAAATTGATAGCACTGATTCCCTGAAGTAGAAAGGAAATATAAAGAGGGGAAGGATTATTAACTGTTTCCTTTTATACTTTTGTGTTGTCTGGCTTGAGCAAAGTAAAATACAGCAAAGTTTAAAAAATAATAATCTATCTGTTGGAAATTGTAATAAATGCTAGCTAAAGCTGGAATGAGAGGTTATTTTTTTCTTTGATTTATTTTCTAGATTTTTTTAATGTTCTTATATTATTTTAATAATAAAATCAATAAATATACCAAAAGTTAAAGGACAGCAGTAATTTTAGTTGTTTCAAAAAATAAAAAAAAATCAAATTGTATGGTAGTCAATCTCTACGGATTTGTATGTTTTAAATAGATTTTGGTGGTTGTGGGATATATAAATGGGTAAAATTATAATAACTGAAAAGGTAACCTTGCAATGCGACCCAGAAAATTCCCAAAGAGAAAAAGTGTAAAATTCCTTTCTAAAATATTTGGACTATTGCAAAACTACCGTTTACTAAAGCCGAACGCAGAATAAGTTTTGCTATGCTTGGAGGAAGCCCCTGCAATAGAAACCCACATGATGCTAAGAAAGATCAAGCCATGTTGTCTTAGAAGTTTGTGCTGCTGTAACAAAATATCTGAGACTAGGTAATTTATAAAAAACAGAATTTATTTTTTGCTATTCTAGAGACTGGAAAAGTCTAAGATCCAGGCCCCAGCAGGTTTAAGGTCTGGAGAGTCCCTGTTTCCAAGATGGTGCCTTGCTGCTTGTCCTCACATGGCAGAAGGTGGAAGGCAAAAAGGGATGGATGCTGTGTTCTCCCACGGTGAAAGAGCAGGAGAGAATAAACCCACCCCCCTCAAACCCTTTTATAGGCGCCCTAGTCCCATCCATAGGGCTCTGCCTTCATGACTCAATGACCTCTTAAAATCCACATATCTTAATACTATCATATTGGTGATTAAGTTTCAACATATGAATTTTGGGGGACATATTCAAACCACAGCACGCCTCTTGGCGTTAGCAATGCAAAAAACATTTAATTTCTGAAGCTTACCTATGTCAGTTGCTCTGGCTGGCAGAGGCCTCCGCCACTGGGTGACAAATTTGTACGCATCCAGCCTGATTTCAATGATATTGTTTAACAAAGCCAAAAGAGGGGCCAGAGGAAAAGCCGCAACAAAGATGGTGGTAAAACCAAATTGCAAAACTGTAAAAGGAGAGCATTAGAAAAGTAATAATATAAACAGTATCATTTACCAAGTGCTTCCAACGTGCCCAATTAAGTGCTTTACATAAATTGCCTTTAATCCTTTGAACATCCTTACAAAGTAAATATGCTTACCTCACTTTACAAGTTGAAGAAACTGTTCATATGATAAGTAAACT
>VBSM01001265.1:17143265-17156517 GCA_008086735.1 Cheirogaleus medius
AAAAATATAAAAAAAAAATAAAATAAAGTCTATGTGCTTTCCATCTCTATATAATGCAGCTAGAAGGAAGGGGAAAGAAGAAAAAGAAAAAGGAAGGGGGGGCAGAGAGGAAGAAAAGGGGAGGAGGAAGAGGAAGAAGAGTAGCAAGAAGAAGAGGAAGAAGAGGGACAGGAAGAAGAAGAGGAAGGAGAAGAAGGTGGTGGTGGTGGCAAAGAGGAGGGAAATGCTTGGCTCCGGAAGGGATCCAAGAGACCTAATTGTGTACTTTATTTTTATAGATGAGAAAACTGAAGTCCAGAGAAAAGGAAATTTCAAAGCAACACCAGTGATTCTAGCAGTTAGTATAGGAATTCTTATTTTCTTAACACAAATAAGTTAAGATTCTCAAAGAAGCTAAGTGTCGGACTGGATCTGTGCAAAGATACAGTGCAAAGATCCAGTTATTTACTGTGAAAAATAATTATTGTTACATTTGGGTGGGATGGTATATTTCTTTAAATAGGAATTGATTCAGCTTTCTTTTGTTTCTTCAAAATATTTGCTCAAAAGCTATGTGTTTTGCTGTGAGAGAAACTTTCATATTGGTCAAATGTTATGGCTTTCAGAGGATAAAATGTGTGAGCCTTCTAAGGGCTCTGCTTAACACCTCTGTCTCTGTTGAGATAAAGATGCAGATGTGTTTTAGAATGCTTGGCATTGGAAAAAAGAGATGGTTTTCTCTCTTGAACCAAAGCTTGTGTGGAGTAGAAAAAGCATATCAAGAAGTTCAAACAGTCCTGCAGAATGTACTTTCCTTACCCATTTCTAAGTACTCTTCCATTAGTCCGTGAATATTCATAGGCTGCAGATTCCAATCATTTTCCCACTGAGGTATGGAAGCATCTTGTATTCCCCGCTTGATTTTATGTCGTGACCACCAGTTCTGGATCAACCTATATCACAGAGCAGACCAAGGGCTTTTGAGCTCCTACTTAAGCATGTGAATACAATTTACAGTGTATTCAGAAATGAGAAACACTAATTACCCTTGCACTACACTAAGCATTCCTGGAAATTGGAAGTATTTGGTCTCAACTTAAACAAAAACAGTTTTTAAAAAATGTTTAAAAATGTTTAAATAAAAATTTTAAAAACTTTTGGTAAAGTTTAGCATGGAAGGTAGGCCCTAGCCGTTCAGTACTGTCTTAGATCCTATAAACATCTACATATTTATCTAGAAGTTCATCCCCCAAACACTAAGGTGCTCCTTAATATTGATTAGACAAACACCCGTTTCTGATTCCTCCCCCCCACATAAATATTTAAATTCCCTATGTTGCTTATTGTGCTTAGGTCTGAGCCCTTTATTACTCATAACCCCAAATCTTCTGGGCTGTACTTTCTGAATATGAATAAAATCATGCTCTACACAAAATAACTGAGCTTTAGATAGGGTTTCAGAGACCTAGGTTCTAGCGTCCACTCTTCAATGCATTAGTTATGTGATTTTTAGCAAGTCACTTTACCTCTCTGAGTTTACAACATGATGAGTTTTGAGTGTTAGTGACTACATTCTGCTACCACAGTGAATAGTAATTGCCAGGCAATGGATCTGTACCCATGAGTCCCTTTCTCAGCCCTGGAAAGGAAGTGACAATACCCTTTCCCTAGCCCAGGAACAATCTTGAAATTATGACTCAAAAAATCCTGGTACACATGTATTGTGGACTTCTGGGTAATGAATTAGTTAAGAGTTTGATGAAAATTACCTCTAGGATGAGCTGAATCTCACAGAACTCAGTAAACCGTACCCAACTCTCCATTTTAATTAATCATGAACATGGAGCTTCAGTGGCAATTGGAAGAGCAACCATAGTTATAGATCAAACCGTCAGTTTGGTGCTTCAATGTACATCCCATGGAGGTTGTCTCTGGGGCCTCATGAAGATGAAAAAGGAGCTGGAGGTTGGAATTGAGGCAGGCATGCTTGTTTCTATTATATTTATTTTGGTTCTGCTTAAAGTTTTACTTGAAGAAAAAGAATTGTGTTTTAAAAGTTTGAAAACCAATTTTTAATGACTGGTCCACTCCTGATAAATTTTCTTCAACAAAGCCTATGCCTAGGTGTTGGGAAAACACCAGCAGGATGTTCCTAAGGGCCATGTTGTCCTTAGGATTTAATATATAATGCATAATCCAGGCTGATGCCTTGGGCAAGACCATGGTGAAAACGTGTTGACTCAAGTACCTAGCATGTACATCAGTCCATGGGCAATGACGACAAAAAGAATCGTTCTTAATACTGCAATGACTACCACACCATCTTGATGGTGCTTATTAAGTACTCACAGAATGTTACAGCTTGTGCTAAGCATTTGACACCTAATTTCCTCAGGTACTTTCAAATGATGTTTCCTAAAACTCTGTGTCTCAAAGAGGTGCACCAAGGACAGAAGGGATACAAAAAATGGGCCAGGATCCCCAAGCCTCCATCCCCTATTTTCTCTACCTTTAGAAGAAATTTGCTTTGATCTGTTTTGAATATTAAAGATCTGTATAAAAACCTCTTCACAAAAAGGTTCTCACAATTATGATAAAGGTTAAAAACCATTGGATCATCTTATTTAATATTCAAAAAATCTCCTATTTTACAAATGAAAAATTAAAGTCTTAAAGAAGTCAAGGAAACTATAATCAAATTTAGCAAGGAACAGAGAAGGAATCTGAACCAGGTCTGGGTAACTCCATAGTCCACACTCTAAGACTGCATGTAATTTAACATAACACTTAATGGAAGATTCAAGGTTAATATTACTTGTCTAACCCCAGGTCTCTGCTCAGAAAAATTCTGATAAAATTTGTCAGCCTACAAGAAAAAAAATCAGAGTATAATTGGATGATGACTCCTAAGCTATTTATATCATCAACCAACTAACCAGCTCTTCCCCCACAGTGAGGAAATTACTTAAAATAGTCATGCTTTTAACCTTTGGTTGATTAGGCCCCAAAGCCTCAATACCACATCATTTTAAATATCCTGTATTTGACTGCACTTTTTGAAGGAAAATATGTTTTAATACATTGGAAAGTGGGCATTTAGCATTTCTGTCAGCATTTCACAGACAGTTTAAAACTCATCTAAAAGGACAAAAATAGAATGCTATTGTTTTGATGTTATCACAGTCAATCTGTGCTAATGGTTTTGTTTTTTTTTGGTTGTAACAAAGAGTACAATCCCAGGATTTTATCCTCATTTTATTCTTTTGGGAGGGATGGATGCACCACCACCACCACCACCACCACTTTGGTCTGCTAATAGCCAAAAGAAACCAGAAATTTATTCTTATCTTGAAGAACCTATATAGTAAATAATGTTTTAAAAATAGCAACAACTGTCATCATGTATTGAACAAGTTACTCTACATCCATTATTTCCTTTAATCCTTATAGCTGTTCTCGAGGTAGATAGAACTGTTGATCCCTTCTTAGTGATGTGAAAAAAGTCTCGAAAAGGTTTAACTTACACATGGTCACACATTAAGTAAGGAGCAGAGTGGGAAGTGAACCCTCACTTGTCTGATTACCAAGGCCAAATTCTTAAGCACTATTCACACTACCTTATCTTTCTTTGTAACTACACATAAGGCAAGTTTAAAAATAACATGCTCACGGGTATCCCAATTCCATGAAGTTGTTCCATATTTGCTTCAAAAACATGATAACACCCATCTGGAGGCAGAGGTCTATCAAACAGCCACTAGGATGACACTGAAACAGAATAACAAGATCAATAGTGATATCGCTCTCCTTCCCTGTTGCTCAAACATCTCCAACTTTAACTTGTACAGTGAATTCTAAAGCTGGGCCACAGTTTTTAAAGCATAAAGAAAATTAAAACAAGAAAGAAATAGCATGTATGAGGACACTGATAGGGATTTTTCATTAATTGTAATGGAATATTGATGGAAATTTTAATAGCAATAACAACAAAGTTAACTTTTAATGTGTACTTACTGTCTGACAAGACCTGTGTTAGGCCTGATCACATTTAATAAATGCTAAGGAAGACTGTGTATCCATTAACAATCAGGTAATAGAAATATTATTAATTATATGGCACAATGTTTATATTATTTTAAATAAACTTTTTATTTCAATATAATTTTGGATTTATTGAAAATTTGCAAAGATAGTACAGAGAGTTACCACACATTCCACACACAATTCCAGCCACTGCTCCTTACATTACCTTGGTATATTTGACAAAGCTAAGAGATTGATATTAGTATATTGCAATTAACTGGACCCCAGACTCTATTTGGATTTCACCAGCTTTCCTCCCTCTGCTCCAGGATCCAACCCAGCACACCCCATTGCACTTATTTTTCACATATTCCCAGTCTCTTCTGGTCTGGACAGTTTCTCTCAGTTGTTCATAGCCTTCCTTGACAGTTTCAAGGATTGCTGGATGGGTATCCTATGGGATGTCCCCCGTCTGGGCTTGCCTGATGTTTTTCTCACATTTAGGCTGGGATTATATGTTTTGGGGAGGCCAATCACAAAAGTGAAGTGCCATTTTCCTCACATCCTAACAGAGCTACAGAAGAGACACATGACATCATCATTGGTGATGTTAACCTTTCATCATTTTGTTAATGTAGTATTTTCCAGGTTTTTCCACTGGAAAGTTACTAATTTTTTTCTCTTCCTTTCTTTATTGTTTAGAAGGAGCCACTAAGTCTAGTTCATTCTCAAGATGGCGGGCAAATGTTAAACTCTACCTTCTGGAGGGGAAGTATCTATATATATTAAAGCATTTTAATATATTATTTTGATAAATGCATATCACAAAATTGTTTGTCAGTATGATCCCAATTTTTCCTTTCCTGTGCTCCTCTTATTTTCAATACATTGGTATTAGAAACCCACACAAACAAGAATGTGATTTCAGTGAAAATTGCAACCAATGTGTTTCGCTTGAAAACTCTGCTCTGTAGAACACATTTGGGTGGGGGAAGTGTGGGCCTGTTTCTCTAGAAATGGGTTCATGTCCTGCTCATAAGGATAATAGTCTTCTTTATAGCTTTGATCCACAGATTCTATTTCTATCAAATCTGTACTAGTGGGACTTCAAAGGAAAAAATAATTAGGACACAAAGAGCCTGCTTTTCCTGTTCCAGCCCAGTAACTTAAGATCCCCTATTCTAAACCAGAGAGAGGGTTTGCTAGTGGTCATACTTATTGCATGGAGATGCCTAAATTCTCTTATCTAACCATGCCCCTTTTTATAGGATGAATTTAGGTCCCCTGAACTCTGCCACATATATCCAATAAATGGGTTAATTAGAATGTATGAGGGAGAAGCTACAAGCTGAAGCTCTTCATTTTTGTAGAGAGACTCAGAGGTAAATTGACTTGCCCAAGGTCATACAGGGTTAATTAGTTCTATGGGAATGAAAGCCTGTCCCCTGCACCCTAATACACTGCTCTTTTATATCACACTAAGGATGAATTCTGTTTACCAGTCTGTTCATTGCCTGGAAGTGTGGGTTTAGCACAAGTATATTTTTATGTGAGATGGGAAAAAGAAGATGATCACAGGACTATGTGATTCTCTGAAAAGAATAGACCAAAATGGGGAGGCTGGAAGACAGGCCATTTATAATTTTAGTGAAATTAAGCCGTGACTTATAGGGAAGAGAAAGGGATCCAAAGTTTTTGTGAGTCTGTCCTCTTCACATACTGATGGCCTTGAGCTAAAAGCAGTCCTTTAGTAGTCTAAAATTCATTTGGTAAAAACAGTCCATACTTAGAATGTGTAAAGGGGCATGGATGAGTGTCCAGAAGACCCAGGCAGGCATTGATTCCAGCTGTACCACTCAAAATCATATGACCATGGACAAGCCCAAAATGGGTGCCTTCACAAGCTTTTCTCATTTACATTATGTGAGAACCTGGTGTGGTGGGTGTTTGTATACACACTGTGTTGATGGTGGGTGTTTGTATACACACTGTGTTGATGGTAAAGCTAAGTAGCAGACAGGACTATAAGACTCCAATACCCACGTCCTTTCACTTCATACACTTCAGTATGTTTACTCTAAATCCAACTTACATGTGTGAGCCAGCAGTCAGACAGCAGTCTCTCCGCAAGGTAAATTTTCATTATGTCCTTGATCATACCTACATGCTATATCGACGGTGGCTAAAGAGCACAGTATTAAGAGCACAGACTCTGAAGCTACACTGCCAAGGTTTAAATCACTACTTTATCAATTTGTAAGTATGTTTGTATAACTGCAGACAAATTACATAATTTCTCTAAGGCTTTGTTTCCTCATTTATAAAAATGGGTATAATAGAATTGTGAGTATTAATGCATTCATATATGTAGAGCACTTAGAAACAATGGCTGGATTGTGCTAGCAGGTGGTAAGCACTCAGTAAGTATTAGTTATTATTAAAAACTTTTTATATTGCATTTACATAAAACAATATTTATATAATATGAGATATTACATATCTATAGTATGAGATTCACAAGTCCAGGATAGCCAGTTCATAACACTTCTAAACCAAAACTGTATCGCTTTTTTTTTTTTTTAAATAAGAGCTACCATTATCTGTGCCCAGTATTTCATATTGTACTATCCAATTTAATCCACCAATCACCAGTATTATTGGGATAGCTATTCTTATCATCAGTTTATAAAAGTAGGAAGTGAGATTTATACATCTTAAGATCATACATCTCAGTGGGGCAGAATTAGAACATAGACTGTCATACTCCAAAGACAAAATATTTGTTATGTTTCATAGGTATGTCCTATTTTTCAAGACTATTATCATCAAAGGAGAAAAAGAAATTTAATTTTACACTTTATATTGCTCAGCAGGAGGCCTGACATAGAGTATATGCCAATAAATGTTTTTTGTTTGAATGAATTTTGAGAGTCAATTCTTATCTTTCATTATGTGTACTTTTTATATCTTCACTTCTAGATAGCCTACATCTAGCATTTCTAGGTTATATCTTGAATTTACATTATATATTTCACTACTTTTTAAAAAAAATAAACAACATTTTGTTGGGAAATATGGCTACCACATATCTCATAAATATTATGCAAAGTGTCTATGAAATATTATGAAATACTTTTCCTGATACCAGTATTGTTAATATAATTATTTCTCTAGGACTTTCAAAGATTAATCATGAATTTTAATAATTTCATAATTAAGAATAAGAACATCTAATTAAACAAAATTATTGCTGGCATCATCCTCTAAAATTGTATCAATACATGGATATACTTGGGTAGAACCACTCTGTTTCCCCGTCTACCCTTGCTAACTCCAGCTGAACACTCCTGAAAAAAAGTAAGCCTTGGATCCCAAATTTGAGGACATCCCAGGGATTAGGAAAGGCCATACTTAGTCTGTCTTTGGCCAATAGTCTAATAGCAGTAGAGACAGGCATCAATAAATATCAGCAACACAGTTACCTACCACAGTCCAGGGTTTCTGCTAACTGTGTTAAGTAAACTATCTCTTATCATTATATAAGTAACTTGGCAACCTAAGTATTACCACTGCCAATTTAGGATGATGAAACAGATATTCAGAGAGATTAAATTAAGGACAAAGAATTATTAAGTAGCAAGGTTAGCATTTGAACTTAGATTTCTGATTATAAAGCATATGTTCTTAGGAAGTTTTAAGCTTTATCCACATATTCCAATCAATTTCTACAATTCCCTGGGAGACAACATAAAGGAGGTCTCCCCTAAGTTTTGATGGGCTTTAAAAAAAAAGGTGGAAAATACTTCTACCCCAGTGTTCTTGGGGAATCTTTTCTTAGCCTCTCTCTAAATTATGACCTACTACTAATGCCACCATATATTAGATGGGATTTCATATTAGAATAATTAAAACAATTTGGAACTAAAGAAGAAGTAGACATTTTGACAACGAGACTAGAGTCCAGAAATAGACACAATAGAGACAGATGTAGAAAATGATAGATCTGGAATACCATTTTACTGAGTGAAAAAAAAATATTTTTACTAAATATGTGGCTTCCAATTGAGGGGAAAAAAACATTTGATTACTCCTTACACAAAAATAAACTCTTAATGGACCAACAATACCAATATTTAAAAATTAACATTTGTAAAGAATACAAATGATTTTTTTTTAATTGCTAGAAGTGAGAAGACATTTTTTGGCATGACACAAATCCCTAAAACTATTTTAAAAAGTGATATTTTGATTAACAAATTTTATCTAAAAAGTATCAAAGTTGACAAGATATACAACAAACAGGGAAAATATATAGCAAATTTGAAAGATTAAAGCCTAATCTTATTAGTTTATAAATGAATAAGCAGAAAAAGAGTCTAATGAAAATGGATAGGAATAATGCATACACACACATAAATATAAAATGTCCAAGAAACCTGAAAAATATTCTCTATCTCATTCATAATTATAGAAACTAAAATCAAATGAGATATATTTTTGGCTATTAGGTGGGTAAAAATTAAAATTTTTCCATTGGCAAGAGTCTGAGGAAGCAGGCTCATATATTGGGGCTGGTATTTTGAAAGTCAATTTTTCAATCTCAGTGAAAATATACAATATGCTTACCTTGTAACCTAGCAATACTACTCCTAAATATTTTATTCCATATGGCATACATATTATAAATCAATAACGACATATGAGCCTTAGGCTGATTACCTATATTTTCATATATTGGTGTTTCAATAAAAGATTTCTTTTAGACTAAAGTTTCCCTGCTTGAAAAGAAACCTACCATATTTAAAAGTTTGAAAACCCATACAATAAATAATAATAATTTCCAAAAAGAGGAAAATACTGGAGCTAAATTTCTGAGGTTTGGGAATGGATATGATAGAAATGGATATGATAGAAAAATAAAGAGAGCTGAGGTCAGAATCTTGGGGTCTAACCCTGAGTTTATCCCCTTTTTGGAAAAGATGTAGTTGCTTTCTTTATGAACCCCGAGAAGCTATTCTCTACCAAAGGTGTGTCTTTAACATGCATAGACTTCCCTGAACTTTGCCTTCTGTCCCCAGCCCCCTTCCTCCCACAGTCATTGGCCCCAATCCATTTGCATCCCCGCACCTCCCAAAGTTACTTACTTCCTCCAGTCTCCACCGATCAAAAAGTTTATTGTATTTTCCTGGGCGGCCTACAAATCTATAAAAAGATATTTTAATTCATTAGCATTTAAGGGAGGATAATTAAAGAACATCTACTAATATACTGCAACAAGTGCATGTGTGGGTAGACATAAATGCTCACTGGTGCAATTTGTCCCCAAAAAGTTGACTTTTGCTATGCTTAGACAACATCAAAGTACCTGACTTAAAAAAAAAGGAAAGAGTGATGCATGAACTCAATACTAATGGGTCAAGAAAGTACAGACAAAACAACCAGATGACATTTCCCACTTTCACATGATGAGTTTTAATGTCTTGTTGACATAGTTAATGAATATTATAAGAATGTGCTACATTGTTTGGTTTAAAATATTTCTAGCTTCAGTATGTTTCCATGGCATTGGATGGAGTGTTAAACATATGGCAAACTAGAACCCTTAGTTTAATATGCTTTTTAAAAATATTTTGCAGCAAAGGTGAAAAAAAATGTTAAAAGAATGGGTAGAAGATTTTCCACACAATGGAATTGTACACCAAAATCCTTTTCTTCCTTAATAAAACTGTTACTCTTGATAAAATAGTCTAAATTCAACGCAATTGTGGCACATAGGTTTTATTTTTTTGTGCCAACTTTAATTGGTAGAGGCTGCCAGAAGTCATTTGGACTAAGAATACATGTGAACACTGATTAGCACAGTCTTCCAAGGCAGGGGGCAAGAATTTGCCACTTGTGTTAACTAATTGGCAATGAAATGTTTACTGTTTTTTTACTCTGCAAAGATAATGTATATAAAATTGACTTACCTCCCCAAAAAGAAAGCAATATAGAAGATAGAACTGTTTAAATTGACAAACTGGAAGAGGAACATTTTCAGGGCAAAGCTGTTTTCCCATTCAGATTCTGTTCGAGGATATTCTAAAAGAAGCATAGGGCGTATTTACATGGATGAGGTGAATGGCAAAAACTCTGGACATGGAATTAGAAGATCCATTTTCAAGTTTTACTAGTTCTACGAGGCATTTAGTGTTTCTCAGTTCTAGTGCCTGTATCTGTAAAATGTAAATGATAATATCTACTGTACACAGAGTTGGTGAAAGGATTTAATAAGATAATTTTTGGACTTTCTCTCTGCTATTGTCATTTAGGGGTAATCACAGATTTTAGGCCAATCCTTCACCCAAATTGGCTATGCTCAATATAAATTCTTTGATGAATGAATATTTTTTTGTGCAGAATGAAGTGGAATGGTAAAGAGAAAAGAAGGTTGCATCAGTCAGAAGAGCAGAGAGTTTTTAGCCTTACACCTAACTTGCAGGTAATCTCAGGCAGGTCTCTTGACATTTTTTGTAATCAGTTTTGTCATCTGTAAAATGAGGGATTTAGATAAGATGATTTCTAAGAACTCTGTCAACTTTTAAATCTTATGGTTCTATGACTCTAAAAGAGAAAAAAAAAATAAGATGAAAGATAGTAAATGAAGATGGCAGTCTCAGCTCCTATCCTGTACCCAAATAAATGAGAGAAAATATATATGCACATCTAAGATATATTTTAATATAATTGAAGAATTTAAGATTTAAGAAAGTCATAAAATAGATAGGATCTGATTTAAGGAAAACATAGACCAAACGTATGCACAAGCCCAATCACACGAAAGGAGAGGTGAATTGGTCCTGGGGAAATCCAAGTCCAAAGGTAGGAGGTACCAAAAGTAGGAAGGGTCTGTGAGCCATCCAGACAGGGGAGGCATGTTGAGTGCCATTTGCTTGCTTTATATATTCTAACGAACATTACAATGTTCCTATCATAAAGACATTTTGCTAGAAGTGGAAGATTGTTACATTAGTGGCCCTTAAATTGGTATCCCCAGTGAACCCCTCCTCTAAGTAGTTCATTGGTTTAATATAGTACAAAGTGGTTAGACCTCTAACAAACCAGAGTATGTCATTGTCTAAATTATGTAGTTGCCTCCAATCTTGACTCTGAACTTGGCCATGGGACTTCCTTTGGCCAACAGGAGACCAGCAAGTGAGAGGCAAGCAGAGGCTTGATAAGCATTTGTATATAGGGGCATGTCCTCTTGGAAGCCTGTTGCCATGTAATAAGCCCTATGATACCGCTGTAAGCAAACCCAAGGTTGCCACATGGAGAGGCACATGGAGAGAGAGGAAGGCCAAGGAAGATACCAGCTGTCCCAATAATCCCCCATGAGGTGACAGACGTGAGCAAAGAGGCAATCTTAGACATTCTAGCTCCCGCAGATCATACATGAAGCAGGGAAACTACATAGCAGAGCCTAGACTAGATTGAAAAATCACGAAAAATAATAAACTGCTGTTGCCCTAAGCTACTAAATTTAGAAGACATTGTTTTTTTGCAGTAGATAACTGAGACAATGGAGGTTACCACAGTGATGACAACTTTGAACTTTACCCAGGGTTCTATACTACAAATACTAAAACTTTTATTTTTTAACATCCTATGTCATTCAAACATATAGCACACTGTGGCTTATTTTGAATTGGATTTTAAGTCAGAGCAGGAAACAAATTCTGAATATTGAGAATATAGATGTATTCTAGGGAAATATATTCTGCCCAAAATGTCTTTTTACTTTTTTTTCCCTAAAAAAAAAAAAGTTTGTTTTGAAAAGTTAGCCTCTTACACAAGGTTTTGTATCTATACTTTCACTCTGTCAATTACAGTGGTATTTTAAATGCATTGCATATAATTTATTGAATGACTATATCTTTCTACCTCAATTTAAAAGATATTAGACTAAAAAAATATTTACAATTTTCATTCTGGTCCACCCTCCCTCCTATCCTTATACTGACCCCATTTCTCTTCTTTTCAGGTAAGTGAAAAGGGTCACAGAATTTTTACGTTTGTGTGGAGAGTAAGAATGTATCCAATAATTCTAAGCATGACATAATTTTTTTAACACCTTCTCAGAAAACAGAAAGGGAATTGCTTATTAAAACTAAGCACACTTAGCAGCTTCCCTCCCAATCTTATCTTTATTGGTTTGCCTGGTGCCAAATTTTTCTGGCCCTCTTTAATTTGCAAACATTGAAAAATATTTTAAAAAATACCAAACACATACAAACTGAATATCTCACACATAGCTCTAAGCTAGAAGCAGATATAAATGGGACCATTGTGAATCAAAGGGGAAAATTCCAGGAAAAAAAAAAAAGATTCCAACAGTCTCACATATTAATGGAGGTTTTGAAAAAACCTAAGCTGAATTTAGCTGATGTTTGAAACATTTGTCTACATTTAATTATATGTGTTGTATTTACTAAGGAGACACAAATAGATAGTGTTGATATATAGCTTCATAGATTTTAATACTAAGTTTTACAGTTTGAAAAATAATAAGTGATTTCAAAAGGGTCAATGATCTATAACTACTCAAAATATGTCTTTGAACAGGGGAGCAAAAGTAGTAATTTAATGAAAACAATCCTCAAGCACTTTCTTGGCTTCTAATAAGCATCCCAAGAAAAGGTACCCGAGTGGTGTTAACAAGTACAATGTGGCTAGAACAGCCAAGATGTTTCCTAAGTTTTATGCTTTAAATTTCCTAAATACATAGCTAGCAGGCACATATGCCAGGCAACTACTGCTGCTAGAAGATATCTGAGTCAGCATTTTGTAAGACCTCCAACTTTCAACCAATATTTCTATTCATAAATCTTCCAGTGAAACTGTCTGAGAATATATTTACAAATAGCAAGGAAGCAAGATTAATTTTAAAATTTAGATTTGCCTCAAACAAGTTAGTTATTGTTCCTTTTGACACAACACTCAAAATTGATGAATCCAACAGAATGGTTTAAAAATTTAAGGCTCTCTAAAGAGTTCTAGAGACTAAAACTTAAGGCACATATTATAATCTTCATGACACTGTTAAAAGCCAAGATTAAAAGAAAACCAAACCAAACCTACTTCTTTCCCTCATCCTTTGTGACCAACCACTCCCTCCCCAAAGAATATGGCATATTTAATTCAGGCTATTGATAAAGAGTGAAACAAAAATTTCATCAATGAACACCTGGTATGATTTTCACATAAATGT
>VBSM01001265.1:17156617-17178243 GCA_008086735.1 Cheirogaleus medius
GATTAAAAGAAAACCAAACCAAACCTACTTCTTTCCCTCATCCTTTGTGACCAAACACTCCCTCCCCAAAGAATATGGCATATTTAATTCAGGCTATTGATAAGGAGTGAAACAAAAATTTCATCAATGAACACCTGGTATGATTTTCACATAAATGTCCACTATCTGCATTAAGCACCACTGGTAGATGACAGGCCAGTAGAATATTTTCAGATAACTTGAGTCATGAACTGCTCCATTTACCCTCCAGCCTCATTGGTTCAGACTGTACTCTCCTCCTCTTTGGGGCCTTCTTCTGTGCCTTTCTGGTCCTGAGATTTTGCTGCTTTAGTAACTTCTTTTGGCTTCTCAGCACCGTCTATACTGGTTTCCTCCTCCTTACTTTCCTTTTTCTCCTTTGCTTTCTGTTCTTTTGTCAAAAGTCGATAATTGGTGCCAATACCAATGAAGAGATAGATACCTTCAATAATTAGGATTACACCACATGTCCTATATGTGTATTTGTAGTCTCCATATTTGTCATTGAGAGAACCTAAAAGCGGTGGCCCCAGGAGGACAGGACAGCATTCCACAACGGTCACTAATCCCATAGTGCTGGAGAACCTCTGGGGTCAAACGAGGTCCATCAATGTTTCAAACAATACGGAGCTGAGCCACCCAAAGGCAAATCCAAAGAATCCCCCATAGACACAGAACCCAATATAGGTGGTGGATAAAGGTGCTAGCAAATGACACACTCCATTTACGATAAAAGAAGCAAGAAAGAAATACTGAACTCGAGGTCTTATCCACTTCGTGTTGGCTAAAAGTCCATGGAAGGTCTGGCTACCATGTCAATAAAGCCAAAATGGAAAGAAGGAAGACAGACTTCTCACTAGAATAATGCTCTTACCATAATTACCAAGAAAGACTAAAGGTGTAAAGAGTCCAAAAAACATAAGCACATTTCCAGACAGGTATAGCAAAAAGCCTCTATGAATGAACAGGGATAAGTCCACGAATTTATTAATTGTTTGGAAGGCTGATTGTTTCTCTTTTTGGAGGTGTCCTCTAATAAGATCTGTATTTGCATCACCTGTACTTTTTTTTGCATCAGATTTTCCAGCTTCCTCAAGGGAATCTTTATTTCTATCTTTCCCTGCCTTAGTTGGCTTGGGCCCTGTTGGTCGCATCAGGGATCCAGCTACATAACAGTTTAGTAGTAAGCCCCCAAGAATTAGGAAGCTTCCTCTCCAGCCAAAGATACTGAAGAAAGCTTGATTGAGGGGGGCCAGGACAGAGGAACACAGGGCTTCCTGCCATGGTCAGTCCATTTGCCAATGGGCGTGTCTTGTAGAAATACTTGCCAATCATGGTCAGAGCCGGGTTCAAGTTGAAGGCAAATCCAAGATCTCCAATGACTCCAGTACACAAGTAAAGTTGCTGTAGAGTGTTATAGAAAGAAGCTGCAATCAAGCCACATCCTGACACGCATCCACCAGCAATGACGACTGGACGACTGCCATATTTATTCACCAGGATACTGCTGATAGGACCTCCACCATACATAACAGCCAACATGATGGAGGATACCCATGACACTTTGCTGATGGTGGCATGGAATATACCTTTAGTCTCTTTTAAGAAGACAGTAATAGATTTGGGAAATGCCTAAGAGAAGCCGATGGAAATGAAAGCTCCAACTACCACTGCCTACCCACAGCCTCCTTCTGGGAGTGGTAGTGGTGTATCCAACTGGACTTCCAATTGCCTATGGCATTTTAAGTGTATTTGTAGATGAATTCCAAAATGCAGTTCAAATCTAAATATCGTTATGTGCGCGGTTCGCAGCGCCAAGCGTGTGCGTGACGTTGTGGAGTAGGCTGGAGTTCCGTGGGGCCCAGGGTCTGGCTCGCGTCCTTCGCCCGCTGCCTTGTTCCAGCGTCCGGGCACCCACGCGGCCGCTTAGTCACATCGCAGCTCGCAGCTCGCCACTTTGGACCAGCCCGCACGGCTGCCTTATAACCCGCATTAGTCATTGATGATAAGCTAGTTATTTAATGTAGTCACTCAGTCACAAATTAGGTCCCTGTGTTTTACTGTTAATTTCCTCTGTTCCTCAAAATTAATAGTCTGTATAACAGGAAGTTACTATGTGTTGTGATTGTAATACTGTGATAGCTCTGACTTTTGTTTGACAAAGTCCAATTTATTCCTTGGAATGCAGATTTATCTTAATTATAGACAGTTCACTATTATAGATAATTAATTATTTGGAACAGCTAACACCATCCTCATCTAACTCTCAACGACCATGAACCAAAGTGAAAATAAGATCACTTTGGAGTAAATACAATATATGTCTTCCCATATAAAAAAATAAATGTGGCAAATTGAATGTTTTTTTAATTATGGTTTTTGAAAATGAAATATTTGGAAAAAATAAATCAAGAAACATAAAGTTTTAAAAATTATTTAAATAAACAGTTTATTTAAATAAAAAAATAAATTATTTAAATAAACAGACCTCTTTTGGGAATTAAAACCTAATTTCTACTTTGAAGCATAAATTAGGCCAGCCAATAATTAAACAGAATATAATGCCAGATACACACATACAAACACAATTAGATTATATTATTTTAAACAAAATACCAATATTTTAATTAATTTTTAAATTAATAAAATATAATCCATTGATTATTAATTAATCATTATGAATCCAGAGATTTATCACAGTGTCATCACTGGACTATAGATGCAAACACCAAATATCAAGTGAAAACACTGACATTCTGGCACATAGTGCAAATAAATGTTCTGCTTCCTACCATTAATTATCGTTCCTCCAAATCACTCTCCTTCAATTCTGGGTATATAAATACTTTCAAAGCAAATGAACATAAGATATCAGAGCTAGAAGAGAGCTTCAAGCAATCTAGTCAAAGAGATTCATTACTCAGCTGAAGAAAATGCAGCTCAGAGGGTTGAAAGAACAGTGAAACAGATCATTGTCACTTATTGAACACTTGGTATGTGTCAGACAGTCGACCTACAACAATGGTGAAATAGGAACTATTATCATTGTCATTTTACCAATGAGGGAATAGAGGATCAAAAATATAAAATTTATAGTCTTAGCAAAAAGTTTGGGGTTAAATTAAGGAAACTGTGTGAAAAAATTAAGCAAAAAAAGCCATTAATTAGCTTCATGAAATTAAAAAAGCGGTACAAAAAGGAACAGATGATGATAGGGTGTGTGTAGGGGGGTGCACTGCAGAAAATATTAAGACCTAAGTCTTTAAAACTTGTACATTTATAATGGTAAGGCATTAGCTATCCAATAAAATAAAGATAAAATCCAATAATGACAAGTAGAAGCATGTTATTTAGAAATAGAGTAGAAAATAACAGAAGAAACTGATAAAAAAATTTAAAAAGTAGTTATCTCAGTAGAGAAAAGAGGAATAGATAATGTGGTATAAGTCTCTTAATAGTGTTTTGCCTTTTAAAATGTATATGCATAGTATATCACCTTGTTAAAAAAAATAAATATTGGGAAAAATAACCCAAAGAACTTAAAAGTTAGAGAAAAAAGCACTCCCAAGTAAGAAGGTTTGCTAATTTCTAGTAAGGATATTCTGTAACTGTATGCATTAACTCTCTATTGTTATTCAATGTAGACCAACTTCCTATACTACCTCTCATTTTTGTTAATAATTATATAACAGAAGGTATTAAAATGATGAAATATATAAAGCAAATACTGACAAACATCGTATGTCCATGTTACTTTCTTACTAAGGAGTAAGGTAAGAAAAACGGACTTACCTAAATTAGTGAGGTGGTAAGCAATTTTTTCATAAGCCTGTAATGAGAATAAACAAATAGTGAATTTGTTTCTTTTAGAAAAGGCTAGTATTTACCCTATTTAAAGAAACATCTTAAGTGTGTTCTACAAAGTGGTTACAATTTACATTAAGTAGAAACATTTATTAAAACTTAGTATGTAGTGCTTTACATATACATATATATACAAAATGAATATAATCATATATGTAAATATGTGTATATATATGTAGACACACTTGTTAATATCTGTAATAATAAGTCTTCTTTGGTAGCCATCTTTTCTTCCATTTTATTAATCAAGGAAATGAAAGAAAAACCCCAAATGTTATTCAGCTAATCAATGGCTGAGCTGGGATTTCAGCTCCAATTATAGGGTCTTTTTACTATACTGGAAGGCTAAGTGGAAGTTTGAATTCTATACTACCTGTAAAGAATTTTCCAAACTATGACAAAAGGCAGTGTGTAAATTTACATTTCTAAAGAACAAACCTGTTTTGGTAGTTATTTAAAACTGCCATATGCATGTGAATATAACTGTATAACCACATAATTAAATAAATTATTGTTTAGTTATATTATAAATTCTAATTAACTCTTCATACTGCCATGCAAAATTAAAAGGTATACATATGGACACTTTCAAAGTTGTTCACCTTCTCTGAAAGTTCTTTCGACAGAAGTATGAAGTATATGATTATTCACCTTAGCTGTGATTTAAATCTACCTATCCCTAAGACTTAAAATGCTACCTTAAGACAGAAAGATTACACTGAGTACAATAGTCTCATTCTACCCCTAATGCAGGGTTTTTGCTTTTTGTTTTGTTTTGTTTTAGCTATACTCACAAGCTATCTTTTTCAAATTTTAGGATAAGATTACCGAATTCATGAACATCAAAGTTCTTCTTATCATAACACATTCTTTTCCATGCTCCATTTATCAAGTAAGATGATCTTAGGAGGTTCTCCAAGGAGGATAGTAGGAACGACTCGGTCAATCAACAAACAGTTCTTGAGCAGCCACTGCGCCTCTAGTACTTCAGTTTAGTGCCCTCATGGGGATTAATAATTAGTTCTATTTAAATAACTGCCATTTGGCTTGTGCTAAACAATGCTTTATGTATATTGTTATTCCCTAACAACAATTTTGTCAAGTAGGTATAATGATACCCATTTTACAGAGCAGGAAACTAAGGTATAGAATGCCAGGCACCTTGCCTGAGACAATACTACTAAGCAAGTGGCAAAGTCAGGATTTACTATAATATCATGGCTCTCTTTCTCCATCTAAGCCATGCTTTGTCACATAAACCATTTCAGATTTTTCTCTTAAAACCTAGCACATAGAGCCTGCCTGCAAGTTTGGGGTTGAAATATCTGCAGCTGATGCACAAAGGGATAACAATAACTTTGGGAGGAATGCTATAAATTACAAAAGATGCTGTAATGCTGTTGGAAAGCTTTCTGGGATATTTGAGAACCTGCATCATCCAAGGCCCAGATGCGATGGCTGACTGGCACCGCCATAATGATGACCTATAAAATTTATCCATGCATAGTAACTTGATAACTCCTAAACTACAAAGTGCAGAAAGAAATCATAATTTAAGTATGTCCAATTGTATGGTGCATGGCAGCAATCACTTTCACAAGACAAGTGTGTGTGTGTGCATATGGGAGTGTGAATATGTAAATGTGGACTGGGTATGTGCTTGGAAAAGGAGAGGATGGGGGTTGCTCAGAGACAAACTGTTCTGGCTCTTACAGAATACACACACACACATACACACACAATGGATACAATGTTGGAGAACCTATACTTTTAAAAATCACCCACTAGTGCATTTCAGTAAGCTGAAATTCTTTTATTCATATATATTGATTAGGTTAAAATATTCATTAGGAATTTCTAATGCATCAGGTAGTACTGGAGGAACCAAACAATGCTGAACCAAGCAGAAAGAGTTTCTACCTTCATGGAACTTAAATTCCAGTGGGTAGAGACAAATCAACTGAAAAATACGTAATTGGTTAGGAGGTGAAAAGTGTTATGATAAAAAACAAAGCAGGCTGAGTGGAGAGAGTGGTGGGCACAGAGTTCTATTTTACAGAGTGGTCAGAGAAGACTCTTCAAGAAGGTGGCACTTCAGCAGAGACCTGCATGAAGTGGGGGAGGAAACTAAGAAGCAGAAATCTGAGCTAAGCACCTTGGAGACACAGAAACAGTAATGCAAATACCCCAAGATTGGCATGGATTGGTGTGTTTCATGAAGGGCAAGAAGTTAGAGAGACAAGAGTGACAGCAACAACAGAGTGAAGTAGTAAGAGAAGAGTCACAGAGATCTCAGAGGAAAACAATTTTTTAGGGCATAATAGGCCATGGTAAGGGTTTTAGAATTCATTCTGAGCTGAGAGGTCATCATTTTACCAGTCACGCCTTGTTTGGGGTGTTATGCAAAAATCATTTGGGGAGAGAAAGAGCAGCAAAGGCAGGAAGAGGGCATGGTTACTAAGACGGGGCATATTAGGGAGTTCTATACCTGTTTTAGTGCTTTTCGTCTCTAAGTCAGAGCCCCACAATCCAGCCTTCAATGTGAAAATTAACTCCAAACAGACTTTTGTAGAATTGAGAAGAGATTGCTCTTTTCCGGTAATCTACCTTTCTGAATTTCTGGAAACCATGGACATAAACATGAACCAACTAAACAAATACACTTATTAAAAAGCAAACCCTCTTATTAAATGAGGCATTTGGCATTACCTCTTTTCCCAGTTAAGATGTGTGTGGCCTTTGATACACCCTATTTCACAATAATTGGTAACCCCAGTAGCAACCGGTATCAAGGAAAGTTAGGTCTATTTTGAGATCTTCACTGATCAGGCCCATGAAAGAAGCGTTCCTATGTATGCTGTGGACTCTAGAGACAGAAATGGATCAGCAGTGGAGAAGAATCCAGAACCATCATTGAGCAGTTATGTTAGCCAGATGTAGTTAAGGATTTTTTGTTGTTGTTGGTATGGTGTGTTCTGTGCTTGTATGTGGATTTTAAAATGAGGACGAATACCAGAAGGAGTTAATTCTTTTATTAACCATGTTGAAATGGTTTAATTGGCCTAATGTTCTATTTTTAAAACTATTTTTAAAAGTCTTTTTGCTTTGATCTATTTTTTTCTTAGGAATTACCCATTAATCATAAGGCCAGACAGCTTGTCAAGCTGCTATAACATGACAAAATTAGTTAAATTTGATTGTCAAGCAACAAAAGTATACATTTTTAGAATAATTTCACTTTTTAATTTTCATTAAAATATTTTTGTAAATATATCCTGATATGATAGTACCATGCTACTTATGGCACCTTGAAATAGCAGGGCATTTTCCAGAGGTAGCAAAACAAAGAAGAAAAATGATAGAATTAGGAAAGAGCAACTCTTGGTTTCAAATTGTGTCTTTGCAGGTTTTTTTTTAGTTATATGCCTGGTAAAGAAAGAAATATTAATAATAAATTAAAGTTTTATTATTGTTTAATTATTTGCAATGTGTTTTTGGAAGATGTGGTTTCTGATCTTGGCTGTATATCCAAATTACCTTAGATCTATTAAATTAATGATTTTCTAATGCTATTTTAGGAATGACTAGATAAGAATTACCAAAGAGTATTTTTGAATAATTTGTTTTAAATACAGATTTTCTAGCTCCACAAAGGAGATTCTGAATGGAACTAAAGGATCTGAAGTTTTTTAAGAGTGTTCCAGGTGATTTCATGCATAGTTTTTCATGCATAGTTTTTCAAGAAAATGAAAAACTCTTTTAAGATAATTTCATTACTGTAAAGTGAACTTGTAGTTAAATTTTGATTATATTGGCCCATATATTTCTCCCCAGGGAGTATTTATTTAAGGATGTCATTATCCATTTATTTAAAAATGTTTAGAGAATAGATAGTCTTTGGTTATAAATCTGAATTTATAACCTTAAAGACATTGAAAATACAATTCCAGCAATTGAGGACATGCACTATACAAGATACTAGGATATTTGGGGGATGAAATATTTCAAATTTATTAAAAAGATTATTCTAAATGTCTTTTAGGCACTAAGCAAAGACTTAGAGATGCAAAAATGAGGAAGTTAGAGCCTTTGCTCATAAGGAGCTTACACTGATAGAGGGGGAAATGACATATCATAAGGACTGTAACAGAAGAATATTCACAAAAGGGATTGTTTAATTCTACTAGTAGAATCTGAGAGGGGGGAGAACAGGCATATCCAAACACCTTGTGAGAAGAATAAACACAAAGACGAGATTATTAAATTCTACATATGAGATTGAGAAAAAGCTTTATGGAGAAAGTGACCCTTAACTGAACTTTTCAAAGATAAGAGATTTTCTCCAAGGAGACAAAAGAAAAAATGGCATTCCAAATAGAGAAAGCACTGTAAACCAAGACAAAGGAGTATGAAGTGGCAAAGTGCCAGGGAGACAAATGAAAGCGATTCTGTAGGTTGGAGTGCAGGGTACGAAAGGGAGAGAGTGAGATAAAACTTTAGACAAGAAAAGAAAGGATGATCAGCTTTAAATAATATCAGGCTCTCATGCCAGGCAAATGAATTTAGAATTTATACCAGAGGCAATAGAGTCTTGTCAAATAGCCTCAAGCACAGGATCATCAAATTTGCAATTTATAAAGATCCTTCCAATAGTCTCATGCAAGGGAGATAGGAAGAGTTTAGAGCAGACGCAGGGAGACTAACCAGTCAGCAGGCTGCTGCAATGGTCTAAACTAAAACTGACAAGTAGCTGAACTAAGGAAGGGTGGTGAGCAGGGAATGAGTAAGAGAAATGTTACAGGAGCAAAATTCACAACAGTTAATCACTGATATGATGAAAGAGATAAAAGAAACATGTGAAGAATGGCTTAAAGTTTCTGGCTATGTATACTAAACATTAAAAGTTCCTGATGGAAAAAAAAAAGTTTGACTGATTTGAACTATTTTGCTGTGCCTACATTTTATGATTTCATGCCTATAGGTTACAGCTGAAAAGCAAATTAGATTAATAGAATATTGTGGCTGAGGCCAATTTTCTCATTTGGGGAAAATTGTGGTACAGGAATCCTAAAGTCAAGCTATTAAGAAAAAAGGAACATTTTTAACAGCTGTATATTTAGTATTGGTCTAATAATAACACAAGAAGAGTAGTATTTGGTTTTCTAGATGAGCATTTTTGATGGTAAAATATTTGACATTAATAGGTTTAATCTATCCTTATTTGATTAAGCCCTTAAATTAATCCTGTGTATTCAGGTGAATCAGAAGGGCTGTTTAATAATCTGTGTAGTGCCTTAACATCCTGAGTAGGAAGTGAATGCATAAATTCAGAAAAGCATTGTTATTTTATACTTATTAAGTCTCAGGAATATAACCTTTTTTCCACATCAGTTGAGTTGGTTGTATAGTTCACTTCCTTTATGCTAAATCCATTTTAAAATCTCCTGAGTTAGTTGCAAGAGCAAAAGAGAAGTATTTAGGGTCCATTACACTTCCAACAATCCCTGAATCTTTATGCCAAAAGGCTCAACATGTAGAAATAAACATTTAGAAAAAAGAAAGTCAGTTCTGTCTTCTCCCAGGAACTAGGGATCATTGTTTTATAGCACTAAGAAGTTACATGGGCTCTAGTATTCAATTAAGTAGAGCTGGTGAAATTTTGAGGATCTCAAAAGATTATTTTTATGACTCAAATAATACTATCCTCACTGGCCTTCAGGGGTGTTATCTCTACAATTAGAGATTCACTCCATAAAGTTTAGCCTTTTTCTTTTCTGTAAAATGCAAGTGCTTTAGAAGAAAGAATACATTAAGCCATATGAAACACATAAAGAGAACAAGTTATATCTGAACTTTACGAGAGAGAGAGAGAGAGAGAGAGAGAGAACCATAGGTATTAGAGCCAATTATGATTCTAGAGAAGGGGTGGTAACTCAGGATAGGGGAAGGAGGTGGAGAACAGTCAGAGTTTAAGGGATTGCTGATAAGGAGACAACTCTAACAATGTAAAACTGGATCTGGTACAACTATGAAAACTTTAGCTAAATTTTGATTATTATAATATCAGTGATAATAGAAATAATCCTCTAGTAAGGAAATGTTTTTAGGTAAAGCCCCCATTTTATTTAATTGTAGGTTCTGATCATGAGCTTGGTCTGACAAGTTCTTCAGCTGAACTGAGAAGATGGCTATTCCATTAGGCGGGAACAAAGGATTGAACCTTGGACCTGAAGTTTCTGTTCCCAGAGCTGTCATGCTTGCCTTCCCAAATAAAAATTAATTAACCACATTTAGCTTTTTCATTTTCCTTGTTTGTGAAATATTTCCCATCTTCCAAAATATTAGGCCGGTTCATTAATCTACTCAAAATGTTTTTGAATATCAGTAGGTCTTTGGAACAAATTTCTAAATAAGCACAGGGACACAGGGTGTTCTTTTGAAGGCAATAATAATTGATGGGGGAAGAAGGGAAGAAAAAGACATAAAACCATTAACATTGATTACCTCCAACATGTACAATTAGATTCATAGCATGAAGGGAGGTGGCTTGGCATTATGGATTGGGGAAGGTGACTTTTATTTAATATTTTCAATGTTTTTATATTTCAATACTTTTCATAATAACAATGTATTGATTTTGTAATTCAAAACTATGAAAGATAAAAATAATAGACTTTAAAAAGAAAAGATAAATGTAAGATATTAAAAAGAATAATACTACTGAAATTTAACATAGTGATATGATTTCTGCATGAATTAATTAAACATTTAAAAATGTTCTTCTATTATTAGAGGTATTGATTGAAGGACATGCTATAACAAACTATATGTGATTCTCTTTCTCTCCAAAGATGACTCTGAGGATTTAAATATTTATGAATGGGTAATAGACAACATTTAAAGAAAATAGAGCAAAAAATTAATAGCATCAATGCAGATGTGGTCCGAAGAATTTAGGAAGGCCAAATAAAAGATTGTCATAATTTCCATATCTTAGACTGAAGGGAAATAAATAATTAAACTCTATCTATTAGTCAATAGATTTTCTCCATTATAATGGAGACATATTTTTTTAAAGGTGGTATTTTGTGAGACAGAAAAGGAATATAGGTAGACTTATAAAGGAAAATAAAATTTTAAGATATTGAAGAGAAGAAAATATAAAGGAATAGAGTTAACATATATTGGCAGTTTCTATGCACTAAAGGAGTATCTCATTTAATCTTTTAATTTAAAGGAGCAAATTTAATTTAATATTTAATTAATTTAAAAGAGTATCTCATTTAACCTTTCAATATCCCTATGTGTTCGTTTCCCCTCTCTCATTTAAAAAATTAAGAAATTAAATCTCATAAACCTTACACGATATGGCCCAAATCACACAAGTCAAGTAGCAAATTTCTGCTTTGCCTGTGTCCAAAGTTCACCAATTTTTGCCAGGACACCAAGTTGAGGCACTGACATTGTAAACTTACAGATTCTTGGACAGTACTGAGAAAGTCAGATGAGAGAGGGGGCCACAAATGAGAACAGAACAGATGATATATGTGTTGGGATGCTGCTCAGCCACTGATAAATCTCCACTTGGTAAAAAACAAAATTCAAAATGTGACCAAATGTTGCTGCCCATGTGGCTGTGGTTTTATATAAAGTAAAAAAGAAAAGTGCATTGCATTTCTAATTCAAATTTGTTCCACACTTTATGTCATGGTGGACTGTTTTCTTTTGTTGTTTTGTTCTGATTATAAATAAATATCTATTGTTATGATTATAAACAAACACCTTTGTATAGGTAAATATCTGAATGATCAGAAAAGGTCATATTAGAGAGTGATGTCAGCAGGATGCCTGACTAGAGTTACCTGGCACTTGTTCCCCTGCAGAAAAACGGGCCAGAACAACAAATAAACAACTATATTTCAACTACAGCGATTGAAGTAGTACACTGGAAAGCACCAGGGGAATGGCAAAATCTCTGTGGCATATGGAAGCCCCAAAGAGTGCAAGAGAAGGGGAGCAAGGCATCCTGCCTCTGCCATACTCTCTCCCTCACTGGGATCAGCTCAGAGCTGGGGAACTTCTTCCCGTGGAGAAAAGATAAGTTGAACATTCCTAGTGGTCCCCATTGCTATCACAAACACCAGCAAATCCTTGCCACAGGACAGCGCTCCAGTGCTCACAGGTCTCCAGTACAGTCTGCATAGTAGCTGGGAGTCTTCACAACTGCATCGCCTCATAGTAAGAGACCACTTTGAGCACCTCCTACTGCTGGGACTTAAGCTGCTATGGCTTGGTACCATTTTGAAACTGGACCTGCTACTAGAGTGCATCTTGCTTTGAGAATCATTAGCAACTGACTCTCTCTATCCCTGGGGCCCCATCATCATATCACTTCATCCACACAGTACCATGACCCCAGCTGAGCAGAACCTCAGCCAGATGGAAGGACTGAGATCCTGGCATCTGAACTCATGTGGCACACCATCCCTCAGGGAATAGGTGGAACTGCACAGCAGGAAACTGCCAAAGATCCCACTGGCCACCACCCTTGCATTCACCCACACCACACAGCCAGCCAGTCTGCTGAGCCTGTGTGGGTTCCTTCTGAGCCTGACAGCTGGTCCTAAAGTGGCCCTGCCCCCGGCACAGACTGCTGCAATCTTCCTGGCCCCACCACACCCAGGGGTACCTGTGCAGGGCTGAAAGTCAGTCCTGCAGCAGCCCCACCTTCAGGACAGTTCTGCCACAGCCAGCCCAGCCTTGCTGCATGTGTGTCCATGCATGGCCTGACAGTGGTCCTGTAGTGACCCCGCCCCCTCAGATGGACCTTTGCAAAGTCACCTAGTGCCACAATACTCATGAGCACCTGCTTCTTGCCTATGACAGCCAGCCTGGCAATGGGCGCTGCATCTGTAGGGAGCCTGCCAGAGAGACCACTGGCCTTCTGCAGCTGCATTTATCTGGCCAACATCCAGCCCAATGCCCCTGTTCCAAAGAAAACCGCAACCCTGCCTTCACAAACACCCACAGACTAGGCCACTGAAGCAATCACAGACATCAGTGACAAGTATTACAGCTGAAGAAACTGCATGGAGACCACATTATGATGTTCACCCAGAACCAAGCAAAAGCTCCACACCCAGCTGGTACCTCAAGACTCACCTACAGGAAAAACTGTCTTCCAACATATGCAACTTGATAAAATTGAAAAAGCAACTATTACACTGAATGTGTAGGTATCAACATAGAGACACTAGAAACATGAAAAAGCCAAAAAAAAAAAAAAAAAAAAAAAAAAAAAAAAAAAAAAGACATCCCCAATGGAACGCAGTAAGTCTCCAGTAACAGACTCCAAGGGAAAGAACATTTATGAAATCTCTGAAAAGGAATTCAACATAATGATCTTAAGGAAACTCAGTGAAGTACAAGAGAACATAGACAAACAATTGGATAAAATCAGTAAAGCAACTCATGAGCTAAATGACAAATTCAACAAAGAGATATATAAAAGAACCAAACATAAATCTTGTAGCTGAAGAATTCAATGAATGAAATAAAAAAATACAATTGAGAGCTTCAACAACAGCAAATTTACTCATTTATCACAGTGCTTACTCACTTTTCTCTTAAGACCTTCCTGATTATTTTAAAGTGAAATACCATATGGTCCCAATTGCCTCCAAGTTAAACATTTAACATCAGGGTCAACCGTATTTGGAAACAGATGCATATTATCGGTATATAATATCAACATCATTATTTATGTATTGCTCAGCTATCCATATAAATTATCTCTTGATATGAATATATTAGGATTGACACTTACTAAATGTATGATTTGGGGCAAGTTATTTAAGCTCTTGAATCTCAATTTCCTCCTTTATATAATGAAGAATATATTGACCTTGTGAAGTTGTTAGAAGAATTAAAGGAAAAATATTATCCTTAATGTGCCAATCAGTGCCTCCTGTTCAGAGAAAATTGGTTTCCATCAATAGACATTGTTGAAAAGGTAGACCTGGGTATAATGTTACCCCTCAGCCATGGACATTTGGTCCACAAGTGTATAGGTACATGCCATGTTGAGACAAGAAGATACTCTGTCTGAGAAATTAGCACATAAAAATTCTAGATGATCTAAGTTAAATAAGAAGCAGAAACCTATCCAACATGGTCATATAGTCACAGCCAAAGAAGATAACAAAGGCACAGCAATGCCACAGCACAGCAAACTGACAGAATAAGAGGCCATGGCTAGCAAAGACAGCCATCCTCCTGACAGAACAGAGCAGGTGTGCAAAGAGAAGCAAAGGGAAAGAAGAGGAAGGAAGGAAGGCAGGCAGGGAGGGAGGGAGAAAGAGAGAGAAGGAAGTAGGGGAAGGGAGGGGAGGGGAGAGAGAGAGAGGTTTAATTCTAGATGAAAAAAAATGGAATAGCTTCCTGTTTTCCATTTTACATGAAGGTTTAGGGATAACAAACTAACACTTTCAAAAAAGATTTTCCTATATATTTGCAACAAATTCTCCTATGAAGCTGAGTTTGTTTGTTTTCTAACCCAAACAATCTCTGTATTTGTTTGAAAAAAATCATAGCACCACCTCTAGCACGCACTAGATACTCAACGAATGGAAGTTATCACTAATCTAGATTATAAACTCAAAGGGCAGGGAAGACAGTACAACTAGCACTGGTTCTAATTTCAAAAATCTATCATCTAAATCACATAGATGAATATTTTCTGTTAAACTGAGTTCTCTATGGCAAAAATATAGCTTGGTTTTATTTCAGCTTCCATGTAAATATATTCCAAACATAAAGGAAACATAGACTTCTCTCCTACCCACTCCTTTTTACCTATTGATAAATGGCATTGTAAGCACTTACGAGATTCAGCAACATAATGATTATGAAATTGATACAGACAGCAGCAGCAGATGTTGCAAACTGCCAGTGTTGTTTGATGAAATTCCACTTGAATGATGCAAACTGTTCCATGACCACCAGGCGATATACCACGACTCCAAACACCGCAGTGATCACCAAAGAAATCTACAATATGGGAGACCAGAGAAGACATCTATATTTTGCATCATTAATGAATCAAAAGCCAAACCATAGATCAAATCCACTGTCCCCAGGAGCTGAAGGTATTTACCTTTCCAAGAAAGAATACACAGATTTAGTTTTCTCATTTAAGGAAGAAAGTTACATAAAAGTAAAAATAAATAGTGAAAAGTTGCTGCAAATTCTGCCCAAATTTCCTCTTTCAAATGGAATGCTTGATTTTAACACAGGATATCTAATTCATTAAGGCAACTAATATGCTTCCACTTTATCTTAGATGATCTCTGATTTTCTCAAAGAGTGTTTTATTTAAATTGGTGCATAAACTACCTTTGTAAAATATCCATAGCCTGCTGTGATTTTTATTTTGTTTAATTGTATGTATCACCAAGGTAATGAAAATAATACAGTTTCTTACATCCTCAGGGTCACAAAATGAGTTGGTATCATAGAACCTCCTTCTA
Source organism: Cheirogaleus medius (assembly GCA_008086735.1). Classification (NCBI taxonomy): domain Eukaryota; kingdom Metazoa; phylum Chordata; class Mammalia; order Primates; family Cheirogaleidae; genus Cheirogaleus; species Cheirogaleus medius. The sequence continues at coordinate 17,172,028 of VBSM01001265.1, forward strand.
AACTTGGAATCGTGTGACATTCTGATATTGATGGTTATACTTTACCATGAAGAATATTCCTGAGACAGAAACAAGAAGACGAGTGATTTTGTCTGAGGAAGGCTGATGTGGCTCAGGTTTTCCTGTGATGGGATTTATTACCTCCATCTTGTAATACTTTGTTTCAAACTGGGGACGAAGTGTTTCCTACAAGAGAAACTAAAGTTACTTAAATATCAAAGCCATAAACTTAAAAAAAAATCCTCCAAGAGTTGATGCAAAACTCCTAAATTTGGCCTACTTTTGTATTAAAGTCTTCACAAAGAAGCAACCTTTCAAAAATAAGATACCAATTATTTTCCAAATAACCCTAAGCAGTATTTTAATTAGCATCATTTCCCACTAATGTCATTCAAGGAAACATCACAGAAGTTGTTTGAAAAATACATATTTCATCATTGATCTCTATTATCTTCTTGAAATAAGAAATCTTGTTAGTAGAAAACACCAAGAAAAAATTTTAATGGTATTTAGCTGCTTCTGTATTGAAAGTTAGGGCAATAAATAATTTTCTGCATCATGTGACAGCTCAGTTTCCTTATTTCCTGGTATTCTAATATCTTACCTCCTCTTCTTCCCATTCGGTAAGGTCCCAAGTATAGGTCAGTATACTTCGTCTCCTTTTCCAAAACTCCAGGAAGACTGTGGCTATAAAATATAATAATAATAATAATAATGATCTCCCCAAACCACATCACTTTGCTTTTCTTCTTCATATTGATACATTTTCATATTTTTAAAATATTAAAATTAAGTAAATTAGTATTTTTTAAATTTTTTAATTTTTTTATTTCAGCATATTACGAGGGTACAAATGTTTAGGTTACATATATTGCTTTTGCCCCACCCGAGTCAGAGCTTCAAGCATGTCCATCCCCCAGACAGTGCACACCACACTCATTAGGTGTGAATATACCCATCCCCTTCTCCTCCCACCCACCTGCCTGATACCCCATGAATGTTACAACTATATGTGCACTTAAGTGTTGATCAGTTAAGTCAGTTAATACCAACTGGATGGTGAGTACATAGGGTGCTAAGTAAATTAGTATTAAAGTAGTAAGATTGAATTTTCTTTTTCCCTCACCCTCTTCTCCCTGTGTCTATACACTGCTATCAGTGTAAACTCCTACAGGTGAGTGAGTGTTTTCTTTCACTGGAATTAATAAGCAGAGACTTTTGTCAGAATGACTCATCAAAACAATGCTATGAGAGAAGGTCAATATTAGTGAGCTAAATATTATTGTCCCTTTTGACCTGGGTGTTTATTAAAAAATACCTAAGACTCAAAACAAAACAAAACAAAACAAAACAAAAGCCTTTTCCAGGAATGACAATAAAGATCAGATGTTACTCGTCCAAATCCCAGAGAGAGATGGTAAGGGGAGAGAGAATAAAAGAGCAAGGCTATCCTGGTGGAGGAGAAGAACAGAGAGAACAGAGAAGATACTCTAGGATGCATATTCTAGGTAGACTCTGAGTGGACTGAAAAGGACTCAATGGAAAAGGTTAAAAAAAATGCCTGAGTCATTATCTGGCTTTCTTGCAGAAACAGCTAAGGGAAAGATTGTTCTTTGCTAAGTGGGCTCCACCTTATATCATTCAGGACTCTGTGGACATAACTAAGAGCTCACATATATATTCTTAAAAATCTGTGGTACTATTCATTCATGCATCCATCCACACATCCATTTATTGGCTGTTTCTTATTTTGGGCAAGGTACTTTAACCTCAGGGATCTTCTTATCTGGTAATGGAAGACAGCCATCTCAATGAAGTTAATTTACATTGTAATAGGAGTTATAGTGAAGGAAAAATTATAGTGCAAGAAGAGAAACACAATGCTTTTTGGAAAAAAAATGCAAGCAGTTGATAGAGTAATTATTAATAAATGTCATCTTTTTCTTGCCTGCTTTCATTCTTCTCTTGACTTCAGTGCAAAAGAGAGCCAGGAAAACGTAATTCTGAGGTCTTGTTCTCATTTTTGCTTATAATTAAAAATCAGCACCAGTATTGGTTAGGAAAAAAATACAATCTTCATAGTTACATTACCTTAAGTTTTATCCCATGTTAAAATTTACACAGCTTTTGCTTGTTAAGTTCCTCATTAAGTTTCATTGTCATTCTTATAACATTTACAAGGAGATATGGCAAGTATTGTTATTGACTGTGCCCAAGATCATACACACAATAAATGGCAGAACCAGGACTGAAATTCTTGCTAGTTACTCTATACCCACATTGCCTGGCTGATGCAGTCCTTGGGATGTTCTCCCTCACTGCCCCCCCCCCCACCAGGTCTACTGTAAGTACTATTGTAAGTACTGTCAGTACTCTACTGACTTTCTGTAAAGTTTTAAAAGAGTAGGGATGATTTAAAGATAACCAAACTTTATTGACAGCAAGACAAATGAGGTTCTCCAAACCCTAGAATTGCTTTTAAAATAGCAAACCACAATCACTATTTCCAACAGAGGGATCTAGGACTTAGGAGGAAAATGGAATATAGAGGAAGCCAACAGGAGGAAAGACAAAGACAAAGGATTTAGTATTAAAGAAAAATTGAAAAAAAAAAAAAAGCACAGTGTTAAGTAAGCAAGTGTAATACACAATGATTTATGGTACTTAAAGTTTTTAATGTAGTACAACAGATGAATACTCAATCAAATTCCAATTATCATTAATCTATGTCAAAGTGTAAAGTTGAAATGTGTCATGTACTGTATTCTTCATTTATATTTCCAGCATATACTTGAGCAAGAAGCATCTGCCACAAATCTAAGTAATAAGGGTAATATTAGATTTGGTGTGATTTCAACTTGAAAATAACTAGAAGATAATTGGCTCTTCCTCAGGAAGTAGGGTGTTTATTTTAAATTTCAATATGGAACTAGCCTATGTATTAAAAACCCATTCTTAGCTTGAGATATGTTTATTTTATTCGTGGCTTATTTAAGCTCTTAAATGAATCCATATTCTCACTTTTTAAGATTACTAATTAGAAAAAGAGCATACAGAATAATTTATCAGTATGCTAAACACTGAAATAAATAGACATTTACTAGTTCCTACTAAACTTATTAATAAAAATATCATTAATAATAAAAATACTAACTTTGAAAATTAAAACAGTGGTTACTTCTGGGGGTGGGGATGACTGAGTGGCAAGTGGCTCAGGAAAGTATCTGAGGTGCTGAAAACATTCTGTGTTTTAATAGGAGTGGTGGTTATGCAAGTTCATGTATTTTTCAAAAGTGATGAAACTATACTAACAATCTGTAGATTTTACCATATGTAAATTATACCTCAAAAAACAGATTTTAGAAAATAAATAATTTTTTAAATACCAGGTGATTAAATATATTATATGACTTGATTCCTATGACAACACAGAACACAGTACTCTTCCCCAGGTTTCTGCATTTTTTCCTGATCTTTCTAAGTCCTATGCTTAGCAGTAGTGGGCCCTGGCCTTGCAGTGAGGGGCTGAAAAGAAAGTGGGGAGCTGAGAAGACCATATCTCATCCCATAGCCAGTTGCAGGGTAGCTGCAAACCCAGATTATGAACACAGGCAACTAGACTGGATCTGAAGGGTAGGCTGAGCAATAAAAAGGCCTGTCCAGTTTCCTGGCATGGTTCTATTAACTGGCCTTGGAAAGAAGAAAGGACACTGACTTATGCCAAGATCTGAGCAAAAGGATGAAGCAGAAGTTCCCAACTAAAGTGGCCTCGAGGTCCTCTCTAGTAGGTATGTGGCCTTGTATAAACACAGGAGGAAAGGTTGGAGCCTCTCCTACACAAGAAAGTTCCTGATCCATCTAGACACAACCAACTTCCAACAATACATAATGAAATAAAGTTGTACACTTCCCAAAGTCATCGGCAAGACTTGACCCACTGGTTCATATTTTGCCTCCTCTGGAGCAAAGAGTGGGCTCCAAATTATGACAGTGTGAGATGGAGAGATAAAAATGTCAAGGTCTCAATTCAGTGACTCTGTTCTCCTAGAAGAGTTATGTGAATCTCATCTCATCCCTGCCAGCAGAGGGAAAGAGGATGAGAAAGGGGTTGAGCTGGCATCTTGATGGAGACTGAGTACTGGGTGTGGGAATTGCAAGAGGAAACAGGAATCTGTAAAGGACACTATGAATCAGTGCCTTTGAAAAAAGTACCTTATGGTCCAAGAAAGTGTTATGCAAACATTCGTCATTTTACTATAATCGATGGTGAGAAGTTTGGCATGCACAGTTAACTGGGATGCTGGATAGGTTGAGCAATCTCTGAAGCAGGCAGGAGATTGAAAGAATACAGGAACATTAACAACAGACATCCTGACCCGTTTTAGGAGGGGTGAGTGTGAGGAGCAGAAGAACTGAAGAATTGAATCAGGGACATTTATACAGTTTAACATCTTAGAATTTTAAAAAATCCCTATGCCCAGGCTGCACCTCAGACCAATTAAATAAAAATTTCTGGGGATAATACTCAGCATTAGTATTTTTTTAAAGCTCCCAAGGACTTTCAACAGGCAGCCAAGGTTGAGCACTTTCTCTTAGAGGAAAAGCAGTTGTGCTGATGAAAAAGGTGGGACAGAAATCAAAGTCATGGTTACTGAGGTGATAGAACCTTAATACCAAAACTGTAAGGTCAAGCCATCAGAAATGATAGCTCTGATTTTGTTTTGATTTCTAATTATTTATCAAGTATTTGAATAATCACTTTAGATTCATTACTTCTAATGTCTATAAATTCATTCTCTCAACAGTTACCAAAAATCTGAGTGCAACTACATATACCAGGGGTATATAAAATGGCTATTATTACTACTATCCTCAAATTCATAGACTAGAAATTTGGAAATTTGAGAGGTTTAAGAAATTTGGAACTTTGAGAGGTTAAGATGCTGGAGGTTAAGATGGTTGGAACCTAAGTCATCCTGACTCCAAAATTTATACTGTGTCTACCATACAATGCCTCCATGAATGTTAATGGATAGACTTGAGAATAAAGGTGTTGATGGGTGGGAATGGAAATCTGAGAAGAAGCTTTGAAAGTTGTCAAGAGCCAAGTATCCTGGAGATAGGATTTAGAGAAAATATCAGAAATGAAACAGCATGAGGTTCAAAGGAGGGAAGTCTGTTGTGTAAGGGCAAAGGAACACAGGAACATTAATAACAGACATAACAGAACACACCCAACTTCCAACAATACATAATGAAATAAAGTTGTACACTTCCTAGACTTCCATGGCCTAGAATAAGCATGGCAACAGAGGCTGTGGGATGGTGAAGAGGAGAGGGGTGTAAATTAAACTTACTTAATGCTAAAATAAAAATACTTTAAAAATGAAAGTATATAAAGTAAAAGTCATTGCATTTATAAAGAATGAAGTATCAATATAGACATAGATATAGGGAAGGTTTAGAAATATAGATACATAAATATCAAAAGGTAGATTGAAAAATCTAGATATACACATAATGCTCAAAAGAATATATACCAAAGTGATAACACTAATTGTCTGTGGGAAGTGGATTATGGAGTCCTTTAACTTCATATGGTGCATACATTCTACAAAAATCATGTGCTGTCTATGTTTTTTACTACACTATGTGGAAAGTTTAGCAACTCTTCCTCTGGGTTCTATAAAACTGGTTTGGGGATGGGTGGGAGGTAAGAGGCCTCCAAGGGAGAAGGGACTTTTGTTATCAGAGGAGAGCCAGGTTTCACCATGCCTCAGAGAGGTGGAAGGAGTATTCTAGAAAAGCTGGAGATGATCATGCATAACTCTGTTGCCCAGCAACTATACTCTATATTTATTTTTTAACCCTGCCTCTCTGGCTACAATGACACACTTTTCTCAACTTTAAAAACATTTCAAAGATGCACATGCTGCATCTAGTCCTTGCATGTCCATTCTCTCCTGTTAAAGTTAATAGCACAGAGTAATAGAATCACAGGATCATAAATGTAAAGGAGGTTAGACGCTGCATGTGGCTTGTTCCAAGTAATTTATTATAAACTTATGGAAAACAAAGCCCAGAGTGCTTGAAATTTATCATTGACTTTGTCTAGAAACCTTCCAGAGCATCTATAACTCTGTGTTATAGCTTATTATACTTGTTTGTATACATGATTGTTCCTTTACTTCAAGATAAATTTCTTTTTTTTTTTTT
>VBSM01001265.1:17178343-17269199 GCA_008086735.1 Cheirogaleus medius
CCACCTCGGCCTCCCAGAGAGCTAGGATTACAGGCATGAGCCACCGCGCCCGGCGAAGATAAATTTCTTGAGTGCCTTTTATTTCTTAGAATTTTTAGTGCTTGGCACACTAAAAATGTTCAATAAATGTTTGTTAAATTGAACTGAATTATTGAGTAGATCTCAGTGATTATAACTATAACTCCTGGTCATATGCTTTTTCCATTAGTCCAGGCTTTCAAATTACGTTCCATGGAATTTCACTAGAGATATGGGAAGAAAGAGGATATGTCACCAGAAAAGTTCCTTCTTTATCTGTTTTATATATTGAGCAATCAGGTTCAAATTTATTTATTTTTTAAATTATTGCTTATAGAATTTTAAAAACCACTTCCCCATATTTCTAGGGGGGCTTATGGGGGGCATGGCAGGGAAAAGGGGTCAATTCCAAAGAACAAATGAAGTTAAAAATGTTTGAATATGGAGAAAAAAAGGAATTCCAAGTATTTTTTTCACCAGAAGAGAGACTTAAAGCCTTCTCAGAAGAAGGCCCAGCTGAAACAACAGCTCATCAGAGAAACAACTCTGAGATTGCCAATTTGGACAGCATCCAAGTACTACTAAAGACTTTCCTCCATTCCCTAGTTTTATTTTCAGCAACATCCTCCAGCATCCCCATGCACTATTGCAACATCAGTATACATAAGGTAGAAATAGAAACCTTGCTAAACAGGTTCCACATTTAGTAGAAGGGCCATGAATATGGGACATTTACAATTTTAATGCCTGGGGAAAATTATTGGGATTTTGGTTAATACCATATACACACGCAATTAATGGAGCTCTCTACATGAGTATAAAATAGGCTAATTGATATTGAAAGCCTATAAATATATGTGGAAGGGCAGGTTTTGAACATTTGGACTGAACACAGAGAGCCATACCTGGAACTGGTTAGTCAAGACCTGCTTGTCTTGTTAAATTTCCTCTCTCTAAGGACATGGACTCTGTCCAACTTTACTTCCAATTTCCCTCCCCTTTCTTTCCCTCTCTAAAAACATTAAATAAGAAAGAACATGGTAAAGCCAGCATTTGAAGCCCAAACACTGGAAGTTTTCACCAATTTCTGAAATCAGACTTGACATTTCTCCCTTAGGAAAATTCATGTACGAATAAGAAGCTACACATAAACATCATCATGTTATATTACAATACAATGACAACTCCCACCACAATCTCAACCAGAGTAGACTCTTAACTTTGATGTAAAGAGCCTTTAAAGCTAACACTTCCCATCACTCAATATGTTATTGCCACTTGTATATTAAACATTTCAGTAGTGTTTGTTCAAATTGAAATGAATACTCTCAGTTGAATTGCTAAAATATTGGAAGTGCCCACATAAATACAAACTTGTCAGCTTTTTGCCACATAATTTTTATAAAATATGATATAATCTTTTTAAACATAGAATTATTTTTTCTCAGGCCTTTTCCTCATCTCTCCATTCAACTATTTGATAAACTTTCTTTAATTCTGTTAAATATTTTCTAATTGCAAATGTAACACCAGCAAAAGCACTTTGTCTTGTTCACTTCTGAAATCCAGGGATATACGAGTGGTTAGCATATTCTAGGCTTTCAATTAATATATGCTCAATGAATTAGTTAAACGTGTAAAGAAGAAAATAAAAGTCACCAATAATCCCATCATCAATAAAAGGCTACTATTAGGTCCTGGGTGGAGGTCACGAGACTGTTTACAGCGGAGATGAGATGATCAGAATCATCAAATGTAGTTGAATAGTAATTGCCTGAAGCTGAGAACCCATCCTTTAAAAGCTCTGTATTTCTGCTAATGTTCAGGAAATTTGGATCTTGAGGCAAGAAGGTATGCTATTTTTCCTCCTTTATCAACAAAGTAAAATCTCTTTCCTCCTCCCCCCTCAAAAAAAATTGGTATTTCCATCCAAGGTGCTTTTATTTGGCAGTATATTTAGGACTGATACCTTGCTGATATTCAGAGGTATGGCCACACCAGTTGTTAATTTATAAAAGAAAAAAGGAAAAATGAAGCTATAACTGAATCCCTTAAAGACTTCATTTCCCCTTATTGGCTGGCCTGTTCTCCCCAGGAAACCTTCTCCAGGACCAGGTACCTGTGCAGTTAACCCCTAGAACACCTTGTGTCCTTCAGGAAACTGCTCCAGATGTAACGTCTTTATCCATTCTGACTGACTGGTGCCAGAGCCCCAAACGTAATTAAAAATTTACCTTTCTAACCTATAAGCATCTCTCTTGAACTGGATAAAGTACCACCTTAGTTAGACTGTACTTGGCACTGTAGGTGAATATCAATCACAATAAAAGAAATTACTAACTTCATTTTTATAATAAACAAAATTTACCTTTTTGATCAAGTAATAATGTTCTCAGAATATACAAGAATGACAGTTTGGTGTTAGACAAAAAGCATAGATTAGAATAGGGAGGGATGTTCTAGGTTCAAAAGGTGCTTAAATTCTTTTCTAACTGTGTGACCTTGGACAAATTCCTAAACAATGATAAAACTGTTTTTATAACTTAAAATCAGAATAATCAGAATAATAAAATTGTCTTCATAGGGGTGTTGTATGAACTAAGTGAGGGATGATTTTTAAGTGGTCTAACTATGCTTAATCCACTTGAAGTATATAATAAATAACAATAACCCCCCCAAAATTTTTAACACTTGGCTGGTTTTATACATTAGAAATGTTATAGACAAAGTTCTTGGTTTCACTGCATAGAGATATTTTTCTGCCAGGAAAATACAGCTATTATCAGTTATTTATATTTCAATTATTTCACTTTTAAAAAATTCAGTCACAACCAGTCAGCTTCTATATAACTCTTTCAATCTTTTGGCCATGACCTAGTAAACAACTTACATTGTCCTTTTCCTCCTTTTGTATTTAAGACTGCAAAGCCAATAATTCAATACAAAATTTATTTTTTGAGAGCACAAGGTGTGTCTATCACAATAGGTGGACATACAAAAAAAAAAAAAAAAAAAGGAATTGCATCATACTTCCAAAGAGTGAGAAGAGACCTAGCACCTACAATGTCCCAGACTTTGTGCTAGATATTTTTACATTAACTCACATCATCTTCACAACAACCCAAATTAAATAAAGATTTTTGATCTTGTAAAGGAAAATGAAAATCTCATGACCATCCCCACAACTCCTTATGCAAAAGAGAAGGTCAAGACTGGAGGCTGAATTAAGGTTACTAACATTTTGCATGAATAAAAGACCTCAGACATCTACAAGGACTGCCCCTACAGATCATTCCTAAGGAAATTCCTTGCTGCTCTTCTATAAATAAGGACATGCAAGTGGTAACTTTAGCTTTAAAGGCTAAGTCCAGCTCCTGAAACTAAAGTCTATACAATTCCACATTAATAATGTTGATTACAAATGTATCTTTCCAGGTGTAGAACAGAGACAAGAAAAGATCATTCTTCCACTTGTTCAGAGACATCTATATAATTGATTCTTCCTTCACTCCCTTTTTTTCTTTAAACATTCACTTAGCCTTATGTAAAATGTAGATTTCCTGGGCCTCACAGAATGTAACCATTTGCCTCACTGCCCACTCCTCCTCCCCCTTTTTCTTTCTGTGTGCCCTCTCCCACTTAAAATCTGAAGTTCCCAAATCGCTATTTGGAAAACCAGTCATAGATGCATCTGTAGCTTGTATTTTTCCCAGGTGTCCTCAAACTTTGGCTTAATAAACCTGCATTGATTGAGATCTTTGCCTAGGCCACTTATTTTGGGTTGCTAATTTCACTCTTTAGATAAGCAAATTGAGACTCTTAGAGGTTAAGTTCTCTGAGGAAGTCATTTGGCTGGAATTCAAATCCAGATCCAAATGGTGAATTTTTTCCATGATTTATTTAAAACATAGGTTCAGATAAAACTTTTTAAGCTATATAATTTGCAGCATCCTTCTGGGGAGAAATTAGCATCATAGACAAAATGTTTAAGTAAATTTCTGAAAGACCTATATGAAATTGGAAACTTCTGGGATGTTGGCTGCTCATCCACCCACAAGCCCATCAATTAGGCAGCAAAATACTTACTAATCAATCTTTTTCCTTATATATGTTTCTACCAAGACAGAAATCTTTGCCTTGGTCTTCTAGAGAACTTTTCTTTGCAGTAAAACTCTAATAAAATTTTGACCCATACTCATAACTTAATTGTCTGAAAAGATTGTATGTTCCTTTTTTAAGAACACTATATATATAACATTATACCTGAATTCGTGGACTCAGATATACAGAGAGAAACATAATGCTGCTTGATTCACAGTTCAAGCAAATGCCCAATTAGTTCAAATGATAATTGATATTATATTTACACTTTTGATGCATCTAAATGTTCCATGTAGACATAGCCAGAATCTTTGACTTCCCCTGATATTGGATGGAAGAGTGGCCCTGAGTGGTTTTTGACAGCTGACCCATAAATGTTGAGTCAAGAATACATTTACTTTGGGTTTAGTAAGATATGTTTATGTAGTTCACAGGCACTTTCACGTGTTGTTCGGTTATTGCTAACCATCTTAATGTAGGAATGGATTCCGAGGAAATTCCTTCTAATTTACATGCTCTCTCAGGTGCTAGGCCAGGGGTTGTATGGTGATTTGCACATGTTCTATTGTGCCCAACAAAAATAATGGAAGAGAAATAAGATCTGAAATATACGAGACCAGGAACTATGGAAAATTTCAAAAATTTCAACTCATCTGTGAAAGACACTAGCAATTTTCACAAAAATCTTAAAAATGTACATATTACTAATAATGAATTATGAAGCTGAAATAAACTTTTCAAAACTCTTAATAAAAATAACTTTGAATTAACCATGCTAGAGAAGGGGGAAAGACTGAATTACTTTTATCTACTATCTATGAAATATTTTTTAAACATTATATAAAGAGATAATACAAAAGACAGACAAATGTAGGCTAAAAAGCCTTACAGATTTGTGTCAAGCAGTTAGTTAATTAAAGTATTGATACTTTTCTGAATTTTGGTTTTTATGTGTTATTTTTGATCTTTTTAAAATTTATAAATTTGTGATTTCACTGATTCTTATTACTTGTGTACCTCATTTTGTGTGCATACTTTTGTATTCTTTTTCTTAAAAGGGGCTTTCAAAATTGTGTATATCCTTCCCATGAATAGGTATAATGCATTAAAAACTTCTGTGCTAGCCACACTGTTACCTGTTTTATAAACATTAACTCATCAAATCTTCACGGTAGCTCCATGTGCAAGAAGTCATTTTATTGCTATTTTGATGGTAATAATACCAAAGCTCAGAAACCATAATGAACTTGCCCCCAAATGGACTCCACTATGTACCCCAGGCCCCTCTGACTCCTAAGACAGTGTTACCAGTTTAAAGTACTTATTCAAAGGAGGGATTCACAACATCTCCACCTATAGGGAAAGATCCAAGTGATTTATCAATGCTTTCTTTTGCTTTCTAAAAAAAAAGTAAGGCAGATACTTAGAAAATCCTTGCATATCTAATTTGTTTCTCTTGATTCAGCACAGAAGTATATTTCCTTTTCTGTAGCTAAGAGCTTCTAGGAATTGTCAGCTTAGTTAAAGATTGCATGTTGTTACTGTTCCCTGAAAAGGGTTTAAGGTGTTTATAGTTCTTGTAGATGAGAACTGCCACTGTCATTGTTATTTGCTGACTGTGAACTTGATTTCAAAATCTCTTTCAGGTCATGAATAAGTTTCCTTTTCCTTCTGGCCCTGCTTTTGAGCCAAGAAACAAACCAAGATTCTTCAGACTGTGCACCCCGAGCCTAGGCATCTCTCTCTCTCCTCACCCTGTGCTCTCCAAGGCTATGGCTCAGCGGTGAGAACATTCAGAAAATAAATAAACTCTGTGTGATGTTGTTAGTGAGGTTACTTTTAGCTATCATAACTTTACTAACTAAAAAGAAACAAAGTAGATGTGCCAGGATTTTCTAATTGCCTTATTCCCGCCCCCCCTTGAACGCATTAATAAATCACTCAGATCTTTTCCTAATAGTGGTAAAATAAGTTGTAACATTATCAAACTGCCAGTTTTGCCACTTCATTATATTTATGCCTAGTTGTAACTTTACTTACTTGAGACCATATAAAAATAGTTGATAGTTGGTAATTAATAAATTGGGCAAGAGTTGCTTAAAGAGATTAGACTCTATGATGAAATTACGGTTTTAAAGGAAGAAAACTTCTACAATAGCGTACTTCATCTCATAGGAATATATCACTTATGATACCTCCACACAATAGAATATTATGTACTTGTTAAAGAGAGCAATATCATTTTTCAGCAGGCTACCACTTGCAGGTTGGAGAGGCACTTAAGTGTTAGGCATAAAAGGCTCCACTTCAGAAGTCTTCCACCATTAGAAGTCTAGAGGAAGCCCAAACTCTCCATATTAACAACATGCCTCTATCCCCATATCCTGTACACACACCTTTCCAGACTGTCATCATTCACAGTTGAGTCCATCAAGATTAAATATCATTGTATTTAAATGTATTTAATATATTTAAATAAGACAATGATTTAAGTATCATTGTCTTTGACCCTGTTCTCATCAGTTACCTCAAAAAGTCCACAATTTCCAGATCATCTCTCACCCCTCACAATCTGATCCTAATACCAACAGGGGAACAAAAGTTACCTTTGTGACAATCTCCCACTCCTTCCCAACTCTTGAAACACTTTCACTATGCCCCATTTTACCTGAAGTCAATGAAGTCTTTTATATCCCCTCACCTTCTTGCTCTAACTGAAACCTGGGATGCCCCCGATTCCCTACTTTCCCTGTGGCCCACTCAGCTCATAAAAGAAAACATTTTTGTCTACTTTCTTCATTGCTTTATCCACAGAGCTAGATTAATGCCTGGCATAGAGTAAATGCTCAATAAATGTATAAATGAATGAATAAATGAGTGAATTAATATATTTCATAATAATAATTTAAAAATTAATATATCATGCATAAGATATTTGAAAGCTCATTTTTTTCTTCTACCTAGAATATTCTTACCATGATCAGCCCATTCAAATCTAAAACCTGACTTTTTTTTCACTTAAAGACATTCCTTGGATGTCTTTGTATGATTATGCACATAGATCCTTGAGCAGTTTTCTTTGGTAGGTGATTAGTGGTAGGAGCTAGTTCACAAAAAGAATTGATTTTAGCTAGGGATGCCTAAGTCTTCTGTTATAAGGTGAGAATGTAGATGATGTGGGCAAAAGTATAGACAAGTGGGTAGATGTGGTTTTGGTGGATATTTTCTTCTGATTGCTTTATTTTTAATGATGAGGTAGTCAGAAAATTGTCAGCTGGGAGTAATAGGAGTGTAGGAGCTGCATGTTAAAAAAAGAGAGAAGAGAAAATATGATAACATGGCAGCTTTAAGGGCTACTCAAAGTTAGTAATCATTAATTTAAAGTAAGACAATTTACTCAGCACAGCTGTGTTTTTCTCCAGCTATGTTAATATGCATGAGTACAGATAGCAGATGGAGTGTTGGGTTTAACCAGGGTTGTTTTTAAACCATGGGCTTAGGACAAACTGAAATAAGAGCTAGAGAGTTGAGGGTATGTGTATGTGTGTGAGTGTAATAATTGCCCATTAGGCTACATAAAGAAGAAAGTGAGGGCAAAGGGGAGGAAAGAATAGTAAACATATGATAGGATCAATGGATTGAACAATCTATGCCAAGAAATTGTTGGAATTGGAGTTTATAGGGAGTGAACTAGGAGGATCAATGTGTTGATTGGAGATTATGGAGGGTTTGCTATTATTGATAGCAATATGTGCTGTGGGAGTACTTGAGTGAGATAGAGTAAGAGAAAACAAATTTGAAGAGAGAAATCAAAGAATTGAGAGCCAGGGTACTGGAAAGATTATCTGTGTATATTGCCCTTTCTCAGAGTTATTTTGGGGGCCATACTGATAAGAGTTATACTAGGCCAAGAATAAAAATCTTCAGAGAAATGGGTAAGTGTCCCCAGGGAGCAGAAGATGACTACCACAAGGAGAGACAATAAGAAGTATGAATTAATAATGTGAAATTCAAATCTGTGGATCTTTAAGGAGGAGGGAGAGAAAATGGTCTTGAAGCAGCAATGAGGGCAAGAAATTCACAACTTCATATCAGTACTTATTGTTGCGGGAGACAAATAGCCTCAGGCCCTACTAAATAGTGCAAAAAATGGAAATAAAATACTTAGAATCTATGAACAACTTGAAGCATTATTAAGCATCACTGAGAAATTATTGAAAATGTCTGATTTACCACTTTGAATGTAATAGATGCACTAAATTACGTCTTTAAAATGTTTAAAATCTAAAATATTATAATTTTGTGAAACTATGTATCTTCTTGTGTCTTTTAACAATGACATCCAAAATTTCATTCCATTATATATTTAAACAGTTGTAAAGGTTATAATTTCCAATGCATTATAAAACTGGACATTTAAAAATATAATTTATACCAGTCTTTTATACCTACTTATATCCCTTTAAAAATATACTTTCAATAAACTCTTATTTGTTGTAAATTTTTAATTGCTTCATTTTACCTTTAAATCTATTTCCACTCCATTTTTATTTCAAAATATTATTCTTAATATATATTTGTATTTGAAAATGTTTATTGATTATCTTGTATCACAATCCTTCTCTAAAACAATAAAATAACTAGATAAAATTTTTAAAATTTCTTGTGACCATTAGGCTCTTTAAAAGGCAATTAGGATTGAGTTATCATCACAATTAATGAAACAATATAATCCATTTCAAATTTTAATCAATATTAAACATAGAAGGTAAGATTTGATTATAAATACATCTCTAAGAAA
Source organism: Cheirogaleus medius (assembly GCA_008086735.1). NCBI lineage: Eukaryota > Metazoa > Chordata > Mammalia > Primates > Cheirogaleidae > Cheirogaleus > Cheirogaleus medius. The sequence goes on from VBSM01001265.1 coordinate 17,187,264, forward strand.
TCAATGATGTTTTTGTTTATTTTTCAATGGTTCAGGTATCCATGAATATCTCTTAGCTCTGACTACAATGAGATAGGTTATAGCATCAACTCTATTTTAATTTTTTGTTTTTAGAAGAATATTAAAAGTTACTGGGAACACATGTTCATATAAATGTGTAGATAGGAATGCAACAGGTTTTGTTATAGTGATATTATTCACGTCTTTGAACTATGGCTGAATTAAATGCCAAAAATTACATAGATATCTACCCTTTAAAGTTATTTTTCGTGATACATATCAGGTTTACAACTTTCCTTAGCTCATCATTTATATATGTATGCATGAAAGTATGTATATGTGCACATAAATATATGGTATGTCGTAATCCCTACTTAATAGAGGCCAATCTCCTTAACATGAAAATGGAACATTTAACCTTTTCATAAAGTTATAATTAAATGAAGAAGATCATATTATAACATCATATGACTTAGGAAAAAGATAAGCTTGCATGGTAAGCAACTATTAGTATTTATAGAATGATAAATTTCATTCTATTTCTATTCTAATAGAATATTGAAAGAAATTAAGTGTTATCATCTCAAAATAAATTTCCCAGCCATTAAATTTCATTTTATTTATAAAGAATATTTGAATTACTCTCAAATAATATAATTATGATATAATTTATTTTATTATTATAATTACATGTGTTGCTTAAAGTGCCCATGACCCTATGGGGAGTTAAAACAAGAATTCAATTTGTAGCCTGTTTTAGATTCATAACCTATCAATAAATTTGCAATGCAAACAAATTCCCTATGGGTGACATTAGTGTCAGGCATTTGATGTTATAGGATTTGTACAAAAAGATACTTTTTTGGATCTAAAACAGTGCTTTGATTTTATTTGGCATGTGGTCCCAAGCTATGTTTTGGTACTGTTTTCAGATCCGTAAGTGAGAATAATGTGTTTTCCTGTTTTGGAAACTCCATTTGTGAGTGGTTCCACCATTTCAGACAAAGAAGAGGTGTTTCTTCCTCCCAGTATGTATTGTGAAATTTAATTAATGAGTGTAAAGCAGATGGCGAGTACCAGATGAAAGGCACCATAGTAGGTAAGCACAAAAAAAATTATACAAGCATTGCACAATATGTCATCTCAGCTGGCTTGGCTGATGAAATTTCAGCTAATTGTCCCTTATTGTTGAGTTCCTCTAGAGAAACAAGGTCTAAAATGGGATTGGTCTTACCTAGAACTTCAAACTATATCTCAGTGAGACTTGTTTGGCTAAAAATTACTTTTTTAACTCCAACTCAGGTGACTTAGTTAAAGTTTCTGATTACAACTAAGTGAGCTAAGTAACAACTGCAGCATTAAATTTATGCACAGTTTTCATTTTATACTTTATTTCCAGATGTGCTCAAGACAGAGAGAATAGGTAGTGTTTATCTCTAGGGTCAGTTCTATTTAATTGTTTATGCTTGTAAGGAGGACAACAACTAATAGGATTCTGAGCCTATATCTAGGATCTTCAGGAAAAAGCATCATGAGAGATTAGCTTTAATTTTAGTAGCAGTGAAAGCAGAGTTGTAGCAAAAGTGCCTTGTTAATATTCATGCTTGGTATAGGCCATAATTATTACCACAGTCAAGGCAGAAAGGGTAATGATATTCCTACACATGTGGAGGAAAATGCCTAGGGATAGGGTGTAATCAATCCTGCCCATTCAGGCTCAGTACAAATGAAATATTTTGTAGTTAGATTTGTGCCTAGTAACTGGCTAACCTGAAAATAACCAGTAGTGTTCTATTAAGCCATTGCTCAGTAACCAGTGCTTGATTGAATTTTACTTGCTTTTCTTCATACCAGTGCAGAGACAGCTTAAATATCCTTTGAGCGAATATTTTTTAGAACTTGATTTAATTTCTAATCAAACTCTGAAAGGGCCTTTGGGCTTCAGAAAAATTAAAACTATAGAATTACCTTGTTCTTTCCTGGGGCCAATTAACTGGGCAGATTCTTTGCATTCCATTTGGAGTTTACCAGCTCTTGCATTTTAGCTAAAGTTTCGTTTTCTCTCTCAGCAGTTGGAAACCTATCTTCTTGTGCAACAGAAACCAAATATGAACCTCAGGCACACTGAACTGAATAGACCTTGGCAGCAGTCCCCAAATATTGATGTGCGGAATATCCCAGTTTCACTCTTCTCCTTTTCATAAGCCGTGAAAGGAAGCAAAGGAAGTATGCCAAGTTGTTATTCAACTCTAGTATTTAATCAAGCATTACCCAGGCACTTCTGAAACTCCCCAGCTTCTAAATTGAGAGCAAAGCAAAAAGAACACAGGATGGAAACTACTTAATTGAGAAGGCCCCTAGGATTACTCAGGATCATAGGGCCACTCTCCGACAGGCCCCACTTACCACCCAAACTCCTGAAAGTCAGCAAGAAATCCGATCTCAGCCCTGGTGATTATTTCTAACATAAGGCTTCACAGCGTTCTCAAGGATCCCAAAACACATTAATGCACATTGTGAAGTGTGGCTTTATATAAAACCAATTTCAATGTACTGCAGACAAGGTGCCTCTCTGCTGACTCCTTTACATTGTCTATGGTCAGGTTTAAGTACACGAACAGGGCAACCCACTAAGGTAGAGAAAGATTGATTTATGAATTAGGAGAACATAGAAATGGTATAGAGCAACAGGTGTGGGGCATAACTCGTTTTGGTTTTCTCATCTGCAAAGGAGGGGTACCTGGCATGTGTTAGAAATTCCTGATACACTGGGAGGACTTTACCAAAGTCTTTGTCCTTTTTTTTACCTAGGGCAAGAAATGGAGGCCCCTTGTTTTGTCACCGCTGATAAGAATAGCCTGCCCCAAAGTCAAAACTACCAACCTATGAAAACTAGAGGGTTGGGCTTTTTTTTGTTGTTAAAGACCTGAATGAGGTGATATCTTAATGCTTACCAAGAAGCAGGTCAGTCAGGTTCTTGAGTGCTCTCTTACACAAGCAAGACACAGACAGCCCCGCCTAATTTTGTTTCCTTGGCACCCTCCTGCTTAGTGCACCATTGTCACAAGTAATCTATCTGTTTTCTCTAATGCAAGGCAGACTCATCACAGCCAGGACGACTGTGGTATTTCAGCTCAGTTCCCGTTTGTAAACACCTCCTAGACCTGAAGGTAAGTGTGTGCTTGGTATCTCTCTCCCTCTCTCTCCTCTCTCTCTCTCTCTCTCTCTCTCTCTCATTTATTTTTCAAAGAGAATCAAAGTCACCTCAACTTATGACTGAACAGTCTGGCATGTAGCTCCGGCAACTCTTTTAAAGACAGGTAGTTGTTCCATTAAGTCATTACTTTCCAAATGAGTGTTTGCTCTGTTAAATAAATTAACTTTAAAAATTACTGCCAAATTTGCTAGATGATTAAGAGTTGAATAAAAGCCTTATTTAAAACATATGTGATTAAAAAATAGAATTTCCTTAAGTCAGATCTCAGTAAAGGTTTCAAAATGTCTAAAGTGAAAAAAAAACATGAATATAAATTGAATTTTAGATTTAAATTATGCACTTGAACTTAAAGATTTTTGCTTTAAGTATCATAACATGATAGTTTTTGAAAAAAAGATTTCTAATACAATAGATTAGAAGCTTCTGTACATGTTTTTGAAAGGTTATCTCAATTAAAAAGTTGGCAAAAGGTACAGTACATATAATTATTTTATTTAGCATGATATATGCACAGGTCTAGCACCCACTGGAAATCTACAGAAGACATCCCATGGAATAAGGATGTGGATAAAGTTTCTTAAAATTATTTTCATTTTGTGGCTATGTAAGACTCCTTTTATTAAAGGGATGCTTATTTCCCATTTACTTTCTATGTGATCCATACAAGCTGCTCCTACAGACAGTGAAGTATACTAGAAGGCTGTTAATCTTGTGCTTGGAACTTTGAATTAAGAACATTTATTTAGAGACACATTCTTTTTTTTTCGAAGCTTGACATGCATCCAGATAATTTTTTAAGTACTTAAGTTTATGAATGAGAGCTCCCTAGTTAGCAGGTAGTATGACATACTCTATGTTTTTCCCGGATTAATGCACACCCGTCTTTTAATTAGAGGGATGTTTATAAACTTTTGAAATTTGTTTTTTTCCTCAAGGAATGCCATGCTTTTATTTTTATTTTTTCTTTCATTTTAACTCAAAAGTGAAAACATAGGCCTTAGATCCTCAAGCACGATCCTATTTCTGGCTTCTCTCCCTTCCAAACCCCTCTTTATGAAAGAGGCGTTTTATAGAAGCAGAATTTCTTAAGTCATCATTAACTGTAGCTCTTTCATTTAGGGAAAGCAAAATATACTGTCTATGATTGGAAAAGCCACTCAGAATAACACTCAAATTCTGCCTGGGACATTAGCTATATGGCAGACTGAGTTTCCTATGACAAAGACAAAACCCACCCATCTTAATTTGTAGCCTAAGATCTATAACAAGAAATGATCAAAAGTAACTGGGAACAAAGGTAGCCCAATGTATAGTCATTAGTTATTTCACTATAGCAACATGCTTCTATATTATTCCTTCAGTGTACTTGAACTGATGTTTTTACTTGAAATTTCTGATTTTGACTGAGTTTAGAATGACTAGCATTTCTTTGTTTTTGCATGGTTTGGTTCCCTGACACAAACTAGGGCATCTCTTTATTTCTAAAACTTGGTATAAAGTGAGTATGACTCAGTTTCAACAGGGAAACTGGGCAGAATAATGACTTTATACATTTAAGAGGAAGCAAAACTATGCATAGTCTAAGTGTGGATTTGCTTCCTTTACTGGCCAGAAGTTGAGATTTTGTTTTGTTACTCCTCTCACCACCCTCTGCAGACCTCCATACAAAAGTAGTAATGTGAAACCACCTTCCAGTGCCAACACTAAAGAAAGAGGAAAAAATAGTGTTCATTCTCCTTGTGTACAGGAATTGTTTAAAAATAGTTAAACTCACTCTAAAGGTATATTTTGAAAGTTGTTAAACACTAGAAACAATAAAACTATTTCAATATATACAGGAAATTTTAGAATCTGTATTTAAAGTATCACAAAATAGCTGGAAATCTGCTTGCTTTTTCTGTTTGCTTTACAGTAATTCTACTCTTAGAAGTTTTTCAAATCTGTGATGATCTTAGCCCTGTTTCTATGTTACACCTTAAAAATTCCTCTTCGGAGCTACTACCCAGGGGCAAAAATAGGTGAAGATCAGGAGGAGAAATGATCCTATTTGGTTCTTCTGATTTCTCTCCCTCTACATTTCTACTTTTCTTTCATCCCACCTTCTGTCTGCCCTCACAGTGCACCTGGCTGACAAATGAATTTGGGCACACTCAACCATGCCGTCCAGAATCCAGCATAACTGCAGCTTTATATAACAAGTATATAACATAGTTTTAAGTATATAACTCAGGAGATGGAGAAAGGTTTAAAGGAAAGTAAAAAAAGAAAAAACAATTTAGATTTCATTTGTTTCCCTCTGGAGTTTGTGTCACCTCTACTAGCTTTTATTGCATACAATGTGCTTTGTTTAATTCAGGCTGGGGTCAAATTTAACCCAAATGATCTGGTCATTGCTGCAGCAAAATTTCAGGGCTGCAGTTCTGAATAGCTGATGGCTTCAATTCTTGGTTGCTTCTATGCCTTTAAGATGTAAGAGGTGAACCTGGTTCTCTTAGAAGCCAGAGGTAGAGGCAAAGTTGTCCCCCCACTACTCACTGCAATGTCGGGACAACAGGAATAAATCAACCTTCACAAAAGCCTTATCTGCAGCTGTATTAATTTCTGAATGAACTGTAAATCATATTCACATCATACTGTCTTATCCCTCTCCTCCCTTTCTCTCCTTTTCCCAGGAGATAATTTATGGGCAGTAACAGAATGCTTGGCTCTTTTGGGGTGTTGATATCCTAGGTTTTCAAGTTACAATCAAAAGCTGGGTGAAGGAATGAGAGATCCCCTTGGTGGTTCCATGTTACAGGCAAGGTGAAACAGAAACAGCAGAACTCACTTGGTTGACTCATGATATGTAGATTTTCATTACAGGGGGAAATGAAAGCTCAGTGCCACATTCCTCATGTAACGCTGTAAGAAAATTAGAAGAACAGCTAAGAGCATTTCCCCCCTATGGTGACCACTTTATTAGGAAAAGAAAATAAGCAAAACATTTAGGTATAGAAAAAACAAATCAAACGGCATAATAATGTTAAAAAGAGTGGCAAGTATAATTCACAAATCAGATCACTAGCAGTAGATAATGAAAAAGACTGTTAGGTTTGCTATGAACTTTATAGAGTTCACAAGAGAAAGATGTTTCTGAAAGGTAAGCACAACTATTTTTAAACTAAACTGAATTGTATTTTAAATGTGCCAGGTGACACATAAATTTAATGAAATATTGGTGAACTATAGGTTATGAGGATCATCGCTTATGTTTTGCTAAATGCTAATCTGTAAACTACATGATAACGATGTTCATCTAGAAACCATAGAGGAATCTGTCAGGATTTTCTTAATTTAGGGAAAAAGTATAGTGTATTTGACAGGTATTTTGAAGATAGTGGGCTCCATATTTCCAGTGTTTTTAAAAAATGGGATGATAAACTGCTCTGGTAAAAGTAATTAAATTTGTGGAGAGGCCATGCTAACAAAAATGATGGTGGGAAGAATTTCTAGAAAGCAGCTGAGTATCAAATTCTATGCTCCTTTGCAACATCTGTTAGAAAGATAAGTACTTACTAGTTTTAACTCAGACATGCCAAGGTTTGAATTCCAACCCTTTCTCTCAGTCACTAGCTCTTTGTCCTTGGACACGTTATTTACATTCTTTATGCCCTACTTAATCATCTGCAAAGTGGAATTAATAAATCCTTCCTCATTGTTTGATTGTTTTTGGTAAGAATTGAATTAAATGGGAAATATGTAAAGCAGCTGATATAACAAATGCATAATAGTAATATATTTTCCAATCACGTTAAACATTTTTAGGACCTAAACCAATTTTCTTGGTTATCACAGAAAAGTAAATGAAATATAAATAAGCAGAATGATCACACATACAAACCCTATGTAATCACAATCAGGTCAAGAGACAGAATATCACCAGCACACAAAGTCCTTTCATGTCCCAGCCAATCAATACTGTTCTTTCTTCTGTTTCTCAAGTAAGCACTTTCCTGACTTCTAACATTATAGTTTTTTGACTCTATTGACCTTTATATATGTGAAATCACATAGTACACCTGGCTTTTCAAGCTCTGCATTATGTTTGTAATAATCATCCATGTTGTTTGTAGCTCTAGTTTGTTAATTTTTGCTGAGTATACCACAATTTATTATCCAATCTGCTAATAACAGACATTTAGGTTTGAGACTCTTATAAATAATGCTACTATAAATTCTCTTGTATGTCTGCCTGCTTTTCTTTTTAAGTAGACTTTTCTTAAACAAAAAGCATAGGGCATGGAAGATATTATATCTCTAAAACTTTAGGAATCCACAGGTATTGACTGCTTGCTAAATGCTTTGGAAGAAAAATATTATATCAGGATGTAATTATAGATATATTTAAGTTGTACCACTATATAGGAAATCATAAAAGGGGGAGCACTTAAAACCAAAAGATAATCAGTGGGAGTATTGAGAGACTCCTCAGACCTTAAGGAAAAATCAGCAAGGTTGAAAACATTTTTACAAATTTCAAGGAGAGCTCTTGAACAATGGCAGGCAGTATGGGGCCTGAATAACAGCAGTTGCGCCTCCTCCCTTTTCCTCCCTCAATCAGCCTGAAGGCTTTTAGTGAAAAACAAGGCCCAATACAAAGAACATGAAATCAGTACTTAAGAGTTTTTTGCTTGAGGAGAAAGAGTTTAATTTTAAAAATAATAAATTTTTATTAAAAGCACTTTATATTTTAGCCCCTAATTAAATTGGAGTCAGTAGACTTTACTTTGAATACTACCTCTTTCATTTTCTAGCTTCCTTTACTAGTCATTCTGAGTGTCAGTTTCATCTGCAAAATGGGTACAATCCAAGCTATTATTTTTGTCTCAGGGATTGTTGTGAAGATCAAGTGACATGATATTGTAAACTTTGTAACCTGCAGGATACTACAGAGATATTATTATAGCGGAGTAATAAATGGAGGTTAACATCTATTAAGTCTTAATATAGGCCAGATATTATTCAGAGTGCTTCTACCTAAGTCATCTCATTTAGTCTTCAGAATAATGCTGTGCAGTTTGGTTATTATAATGATGATAACGCATTGGTTATTATAATGATGATAAAGCAACTGTTTATTATGATGATTATTTTTCAGGGGCTAGAATTTTAATATAAACCTGATCCCAAAAACTTTCCTATATCATCCTATTTATGAATTATAGCACTTCCACATTTAGCAGGCAGAATAGTTTGCCTGAATTGGATATCAGGACCATTGGTTCATACCCGTTTTGCCATTTATCTAGCTAGGTGACATTTTCCCTGCCTCCAACCATATTCTTCATTTATAAAATAAGGCAGTGAAATAATGTAAAATCTAAAGGTCTTCTAATTCTCCCCAACTGGGGATTAAGTAGAAGGATATCATGAAGTGAAAAGTATTGTGAAAAAAGGTATGCTAATTTCAAATTTAAATAATTCAAACTATATACTAATAAAATGAATTCAAAGGAATTCCTGACTTACTTTAATAAGCTTATATATGGTACATTTTGTATATAATCAGTATTGTCACTTTCATAGTAAATATTTCAAATTACATCTTTATAAAAGACATGTTTTCTTAAATAGATTGAAGAGACCAAGAAGCTCTTCATGTCCTATCTTTACAATATTTTTAAAATTTTAATATATATGTGTGTGTATATATATATATATATATTTCAGCTTATTCCAAACTAAATGATCTTTGAAATAGTAGTCTGCCTTGACAAAATCTTTGCACGGCATTTCCCTAGAAGGAAGGGAGAAAGAAATATTATACAGAAAATAAAACTCAGTGATACTAGTTTAAGTACACATCCAAGATAAACGTTTTTCTGGACTAATGAGTATATTGTTCCAACATTATGTCTTTTGATTTTTATCACTTTAAAAGAATGTAGATCCATTAAAAAATTAGAATACTTTAGTAATTCAAATAAATGATTATTTTCTTTCAGAGCCCATTTAATGAAACAAATACCAAAGAAGGCTACAATGTTGACCTTAGCCAGGATTCTGTTGATTTCAACTTTGTTTAGTTCACTACTATTTGGGAGCCATGCGGAAGAAAATCTAGAAATAAACACAACACAAAGCATGATAGAAGGTTTGAAAACAATGGGAAATAAACCTATTTCTTTGGAGAGTGAAGCAAATTTAAATTCAAATAATAAAAATAGAAACACCTCGAATCCCAACGAAAGTCATCCCCCACTTTTGGATCTATTGAGCAAAGTCCATGGAATGACAAATTTCTCCGGTAACTTGCCAACAGAGAACTCTTCCAGGAGTCCAAGACCCACATCCATGCTTTCCACAACCCTTCCCTTGATTCATGGCTTTGTTTCTAAATTGCCTTGGAACACATCTATAGTAGATAAAAATCCTTTGCCAGTCTCAGCACATCCCAGTGCTACACCTGCTGTATCCTCAGAAAAGTTCACTTCGTCTTTGGCCAGTGATATCATGAAAACTCCTGACAACAGTTCCAGTACAGTTGGTATCCACCCTTCAGAAACAACTACCAAGTCTGAGACCCCCTTGATAACAGAACAAACTGGATGGCGTACCACAAACGGTGAAAGCTTCACTGGGTTTACCCCCTATCAAGAAAAGCCAACTGTACAGCCCACCTTAAAATTCACCAATAATTCAAAACTCTTCCCAAGTACATCAGATCCCCAAAAAGGTAAATATAAATGGATTTAGCTTTCTTTTTGTGTGGATTGAATAGCCAAATAAGTCATGCTAGAAAAATAGATGAGAATGCCACAGCACATGTGTTTCTTACTTTGGGGGTATACTATTATATTTATTGGAAATAGTGAAGTAGTTTTAGAGCTTAAGTGAACATATGCTAGTCCTTACTCTATGAGAGCATAAGGAGACAATGGAAGGAGATGGGAAGTAGGTTAGGTTGAGAAAAGATGGAAACTCTGAGGCAGTGGTGAGATGCTGGATAACATTTTCACTGAATCTTAAAAAACACTTCCTGGAATTTCTCATGGTTATAGGAATGCTATACAACTGAACTTTAAAAATACATGTGTGAGTGTTGAAATATTGAACAAAATGAATGAATTTATAAATTATCTGACACACACACATCACAAAAAATTTATTATGTGGACATTTTTATGTTGCATTTAGGGATTATGTCAAGTTTTAAGACATAAGGTGGGAAAGAAGTCTAAGATTTAATCATTCATTTATCATATTTTATCTTTCAGGTCTGTGGGGTTTTTTTCCTTACATTTTTTTTTTAAATACTGTTTTTTTCCCTCTATAAACTCACTGAATTCCAGTGCAACTTACTTAGAGATTATGTTAATAATGTAAAAACCAAATCATAATACAAATTCCTATTTGAAAGTTACTGCCAATGTATAGAAAAAGTTATAAATCCTAAAATGTAGGCTTATTATAGCACTGTAACCAATATATTGCATAAGTATATATATTTTAATTTTAGTTATGATTTTAACACATCCTGTCATTCATATAGGTCTTTCCATTAGAAAGACTTTTTAAAAAAATATTACTTCTCTTTTGTCTATCTAAACCTAGTATACATATTAAGAATACTGAGTACTTACTCCTACCGTTGTTCTTTTATCTAAACAGAAATTAGTTAACTTTGCTTCTCTTTTATTTTAGTAACAATTTTACTGTACTACAGCATGAAAGTTAATTTTTCTAAGAAATGGGGTTCTATATAAATCAGAGACCTTACATGACCCCTTGCCTACTTAATTAATGTGCTTCTCAAAAAAGGAAAATATTGAAAAGAAAATATACTAGCTTTGAGTTCACGGAGCATTAAAGAGTTTATTGATAACTTAGTGTTCAAATAAAGCACTCAGTAAAAAAATGATGATATAGTGCAATTTTGGACTCCCTCGAACTCAGACCTTCACAGCTATTTTTTATATCAAGGCATCGCAAACATCTTGCCTTGGTCTCTTTGTTGTATTTGGAAATAACCCGTATTAGACTGCTTTTTCTTTTTAGTGCCTTTTTACTTGGGGTTTTGTGGATTCATTTCCTATTACTTCTATTAGCTTTATACCTTTGAATTTATAGAAATAAGCTTAAAGTTCATTTCATCATTAAAGTTCATTATATTCAGAGTTTATGAAAAACTTAATGAATACAGCATTCAACATTGAAATTAGGTCTTAATGGAGTATACACATGGCATTTCAGCACTATGGATGTTCATAAGTAACGAGGCACAGTTATAAAACTAAGACTTCAAAGTATTTCAATGTGAGAAGTATGGTTTTATCAAGAAGTATATTTTGCCAGCATATCCCAAATAGTACTTTATACACACACACACACACACACACACACTGTCAAACACACTCTCTCACCATTATCTAATTTTAAAAATGATTAATATTCTTCAGTATATATAAAGTCCACATGCATATTATTTCTGTTCTTTGTATAATTATTCTCTGAAATTTTTTTTTGTCCTCTAGAGAATAGAAATACAGGAGTCGTATTTGGGGCCATTTTAGGTGCTATTCTGGGAGCTTCATTGCTTACACTTGTTGGCTACTTGTTGTGTGGGAAAAGGAAAACGGATTCATTTTCCCATCGGCGACTTTATGATGACAGAAATGAACCAGGTAAAGAGCAAATTTCAAGACTTCATCTGGGCACAGTGGTTTTAATTGAGTGAGAATGCCAGTGTTCACGGCATTGCCTAGAAGGGACTCAGGAATTCACATGACAGAAACAAACCAAGGATTGATTCTGATTCACCTTCTATTTCTCCAAGAATAAAACCAAAATAATTATAGACCTGTAAGGGAAATTTAAAACCCATTTGGAACTGTTGCTCATTCCATCAAAAATGGTTTTAAATAATAATCCCAGAAATTAAAACATATGTATAAAATTGGAAGATAATGGTACAATATTAAGAAAAATATTGGCCAGTGTTGTTAGCAAGTGACTGCAAAGCTATTCTTTGCCATTATTAGATCTGTAAGTAGCTTCAATTTGAACAAAGATGTATTCTAATTTGGAGCTCTTCTAAAGTTTACTCAGATACAGTAGGCTTCTGTTAATCATTTACATGAGTTAAAACAGAGTATCTTAAATTTGCATATTTGTACACATAAAGTCAGAATATACCTTAATTCAGGAATTTCCCACTTATATAATTGAAAAGGTCAACCACAATATCTATAAATGAGAACTATGCATGCTAAAAATAAAGTCGTGAATTTGATCTTTAATAATATTATACCAATTAGAACACAAATAAAAAAAATTAGATACTCGACTTATCTATTTTTATACTTCGGGAAAAAAATGTTTTCTGGTTTGTACAAGAAACTTTTGTCACTATAATAAATAGTCAAATGTTTCTTGTGGGTTTCATTAATGAAGTCTTAATGAGTTTTGATGAGTTCAGTTCATGACTGATATATTTCTCATATTCAGAATCAAATTCATTAATTGTCAATTTAACTGAATTCTGTTCATGGGTTTCTAGTAATCCATATAAAACAAAAAGTAACACTTCTCAAAATTAAAGGATAGAATTTCTAACAACAGTGGTTTCCAAACTTTTTTAAACCTAATATCCTTGTCTTTACATGTAATCTCATGCAAAACTCAATCTATCAAATTTAATATGATCGAAGCTTTGAAACACCTCTACTAAAGACCTAAGATTCCTGGGAGCCCAGTTAGTAAACAGATGGCTTAAGGAACAGGTAGGCAAGCATCTGATGATCCTAAGTGAATAGTTAGATTACTAATTTAATTAGTAATTAGTCACTGCTTGTAGCACTTCAAGACACCTAGTTCATGTCCAGTTTTCCTTTGAAAATAAATTCAAGATGAATAAGGAAATACTTGACTGATTGTTTAAAAAGAAAAAAAAATTCTCCTGAAACCTCAAGTACATAATAGCTTGGATCTATCAGAAGGAAACATAAACTTCTTTAATAGTTTTCTTCCTTCTCTACCTTAAATGGCTTGACTATAAATATAGTGAGATACTTGGTAAAATAATGAAATTGATTTTAAAATTAATGACCTAATTTTAATAAAAGTTATTGTTTAAACCAGAAGTTAAAAAACATGTTGACAAGGCTTTGAAATGACAAGATTCAAAGGTCAATGAAGCATATTTCTATATTTCTTTATATAATGTATTGATATACTTTTATTGTAATCTCTTCTCTAGCTTCTTTATTTTAGGTCCACTAGCAATAAAATTTTAGAAGTAAAACTGTTTTCTTAGTCTTAGAAAGATAGCTTGAAAAATATCTACTTATTTAATATTTTAAAACAAACTAAAATCTGAGAAGCCCATATAAAACATATACCTACTTATTCATCTAGAATAATTCCTAGAATCTGGTAGATGCTTTAGCATGCATCTTTCAGACTGTCACTATAAAACAACTTTGTTTGTTTTGTTCCTTTTTTAGTTCTGCGATTAGACAATGCACCAGAACCTTATGATGTGAGTTTTGGAAATTCTAGCTACTACAACCCAACTGGGAATGATTCATCCATGCCAGAAGGCCGAGAAAATGCACGTGATAGCATTCCAATGGATGACATACCTCCACTTCGTACTTCAGTATAAAACAAAGAGGAAAAGGGGTTCAGGCAGCAAGTGTTCCTCTACATCCTGGCCTTTTAACAAACTCATCTCCCAAAAGGTCACACAAGATCACTGACAAATGGATTGTACCAAGGAGAATTTTAAAAGTATGAGACTAGTAGCAGAAACAGAGAGAGGATAAATCATCGAAAAGGTTTCCTTTCTTACAATTTTTGGCTGTGCTGAAGCATTTATTATGAAACCTTAATTTGTATTTTAGTCAATTTTTTTCTTAGTAAGAAATGTTTATGGAAATAGGTAAAACTTAAAGATTACATCATGCCTGATAATTTAATAATAAAAATCCTTCTATAAAAATAACCCCATGCTATATTTTATTATTTATTTATTTTTTTGACAGAAACCAATGGAGTTGACTCCTCACTCCTACACCTGCAGTCCTAGTGCCATAAATCAATATTAGCATTTTTTTGAAGGAAAATGGGAAAGGTTATTTTTTTTAAAAAATCTTTGACTTAAAGCTAGAAAGCGGATATAATCCAGAGTTTCTGTTCCTGGGAAATTAAGGCAACAGGAATGAGAGACCAATATTCTAGTACATTATAATTTTCTGGATCAGCACATACATGATCAGCCCCTTGAGTTGCCAAGTTGACAAGGACTTCATTCAACAGGGCCATGGTAGGAAAGCTGACCCTAATAAGGATAGTAATTGCTTCTCTAAAAGTCTTTGAAGGTTGAGGAACTCCAACGTGTCTGAATATACTTTAGACTTCAACTAATTGGGTGCCTTAAAAACTCAATGAGAAACATGGTGAATAAAGCCAAAAAATATACCTGTATATAATTTGTACAGTTTTAAATTGTTAGAAACAGGATTTATTATATATTAGACATTACTGCTCAACAATGCATAAATAGATTCTGCATCTCAAAATGTATAAAGCATAAGGCTAAAAAAGTGAATAGAAATATTAAAAATCTTCTGAGCATCACTTTCATAAATAATATTATAAGAAGTTTAATTTGGATTCTAGTATGTTTCAGTTTAGTTTTAATTACCATCTGCCTTTCACAGAAAAAAACATGTTCCTTAGTGGAGGAAGGTCTACGCTTTAGGGCTTAGAGGGTGAGATCAAGAGTTAAATTCCCAAAGAAGCAGTGACTGTATAAGAGGGCAAACAAAGTGAGTACCAATCTAGAGACTTTATTGTTGAATTGATACATGGGGTTTGTGTGTGTAAAGAAACACAGCAATAGCTTCAGAAAATATGGGCTAGAAAGTAAATAATGAAAGAACATACTTACCCCATATTGCCATAAAGATAGCAAAGAAGACTGTCCCTCCGTTATCAAACAAATATGTTACCTTAACAGAAAACAAACAAAAATATTAGTCATACTACTGATTATAATAATCCAGTGATTACTGTTTGTATTTAGGTACTTTGGATTTTTTTCCAAATGGAAACACATTATTTTACGGTTTGTAAATACAATATATGAGATCCTTTCAAGGGTCCTGCAACTATTTTATGTGATTTTCTCATGAAGAGAGGTGAAGAAACAACATTTTTTTCTCTTTTCTTTTCTCTTCCCTTTGATTCCCTTTTACTTCACCTTCAGTTCTGCTTAGAAATGGTTCTACTACCCTGTGGAAGTGTTAGTGTTGTCTAGGAGACAGAGCTGAGACCAGATACAGGGGCTTTCAGACTGGGTGCAGATGTTAAAGTAAACAACCCTCAAGCAGAAGTTGACTAGAGGGGTTGATAACTGCTGGCACAAACCAGCTTCAACTGGCTTGTCAGCCATCTCTGCCACCTCACATGAACTTTGGCTAATTATAATATTATTTACATTGTGGTTTTAAAATTTCTCTGCCTTTGAAATCACCTTGACAGTTTTGAGACAATCATATAAAGTATGAAAATGGGAGGGAACACAATCCTAGAAATTACTATCCAAATTCTTAGTAAAGCCAATACCTTATCTTTGAATATTCCTCCCCTCAGTTACCAAGACTTCAAAAGACCAGAAACTACTTCTTGGTGCACCTGCTCTTTTTGAGCCTGCTTGCTCACTCTCTCTTATGTACTTTTGCTTTTGATAAAAGAAGCTCTCGCTCTTGCTTGGCTTATGTGGCATGTCCTGAAATTCTTTTCTCCTGAGGATCACCAAGAACCTGGAAAAACCTCCATTCGGAGGCCACTAACAAAAGTATTTGTGGGTCACACGTAGCCAAACTACAATATGAGCTGTAAGAAATTAGCTTTTCAGCTGAGGTGTACTTAGTTGCACTTCCTGTTAGCAAAAGTTCCAGTGGTGAAGTTGGAAAATGCAGAATTTTGCCAGCAAGCCAGTACTTCCAATGGGAAGGTGTCACAGTGCTATCCTTACTCTGTCAAGTATTTTAAAATGTAGCAGGGTGTACTAGTAGCTAGAAGATATAATGAGTCCCATGTTATTTAAAAAGTTTCATAAGTCAGTGGACATATATAATACAGGCCAAGTGTTTTTTAATCAGAGTGTGACTGAAGCTTGATAAAGAACAATGTATAATTTGCACGATGTTATTGAATACAATTTTCAGGGTCACAATGATTGTTTAATTTTAATAAAGTATAAATTAAATTTACCTTTACTTGTCTTCATTCACATTCCCTCACTATAATTGTAAGTTAGTAAGAGAAATTAAACTATTACAGCCAGGGCACTAAATGTTTGGCTGGTACATAAATCCCGTAGAAACTTTAGAGAAAATAGGGACGCTTTCCTCATGGGAGGGTGAGGCCAATTATGGATGAAAGAACATTATTATAAGAGAAGTTGGAATAGAATGGTGTCCTCCTTGCTCAATCCAACATCTAGATGGTGCTTAGTGGGGGCATTAAAACAACACTAATGTGTATTTTAATTGTAACATCTGGAACACACTGCAAAAACAATATGTAAAACAGGTAATCATTATTTTCCCATAATGTAGCATTACTAAAAATATCATAAAAAGATGGGCCTGTTTTGAAGGTTGGTGGATAGGTGCAAATATCCTACATGGCCCTAAAAGTCTATGATTGTTAGGCTTGGGATTTTTTAAATATATTGTAAGAACTGGTTTTCAGAACAATCATCGGTATACAGTATGTACATGAGAAAAAAAGATCATAAAGACATTCTCCTACAGAGCTCATGAAATTACACCCAGCAGGGGAATCTAGCTTCTTTGTTTCCAAAGGCATCCACAGAGACACCTGAGGCTGCTGAGCAGCTGAACAACTGTCTGTTTTCCTTTATAAACAGACCTTGTACAGGAAACAGCCTCTTAGAGTGTCAGAACAGAGACTTTACACATAGGGACTTAAAGGTCACCAAGAAATAACGGCTCTCTCCAGCTCCAGAAATAACCATGCTTTTAGAAAAATGGCAAATATAATGCCATACTTAACAATAATTGTGTTGCCTGGACACGATTTGTCACAGTTTATACAGTATTTTCCCTTAAAGTTCTTCTCATTAGTTTTTCTAAATTGGCTTAGAAATCTTTTAGGCATTTTTTAACTCAATGAATTTAAACATTTTTAGAAACATATCCATGAGATATAGTCAGTATACATGTAATAGTCATGTAATGTGTGACTACATATATGCTATGGGAGATAAAGCTAGTAAGAGAGGGAAGATTTCAGAACTTTCCCCAAGGATGAATTTAACAGTTTAAAATTATTGTATTAGATTTACCAAGCTATCACATAAGGGATGTATTATGATGTGGGAGATCGTGGAGACAAGAAGAGCAATTAGAAGTGTGTGGTTATGGTTTGAGGTACTAAGAGATTCATTAAGGGTGTTGATATAAGAGGAGCTGAATGAAAATTGGGGAGAGAGAGAAGGAAAAGTCAAGCATACTGTGTGGATTGTTGAAGGTTAGATCATGGGTGATTGGCAGGAGAATCAATTGGGAAGTGGCATGCTGTCTGATAGGACAAGAATATTTGCTATATTAAAGAAAACTCCAGATGAAATCTTAAGAAAGTTCCCCAGGCAGCATACCAGACTTTTCTAAAAGCAAAAAGAAGCTTGCCCTATCTAAACATATTATTATAATATGTATATTTGCAATGAATAATTGTATTAGAAAACTAGCTTGTCTTTATGAATAGGGGGACCTAAGGACAAGCATTTTTTCAACATTGTTGATGTAAATAGATATAATATATGAAGAGGGGAGCAAAGTGAGAAAAGTGAACAAAGCAAAGCTGTATTTAGGCACAAATTCTCAATTGTCTTTGACATCTGATTTATTTTGGAGAGCAGAGTGTGGCTACATATCAATAAATGTGGGTATTGTTTAAGGAGATGCATTTCCTATTAGGTTGGAGGCTTAAAGTCTGTGTCTCCTCCATTCTAGCTGCTGGATCTTTCTCTAAAACTGCTTGATAGGTTCAGAATAACATAAGGCTCTGAAAACTTATATTCCATTAGAGTCCCTCCAGGCTAAAGAGAACAAGGCACCTCCTAGGCATATTCTACCATGTAAGCCAAGCTACTACTGGGGGCTTGGAGGGTAGAAGTCAGAATTTAGGCTGGAGTTCAGCACATTCTCTCATTTCCCCAATTCTAAAACTCTTGGGCAGGGCAAAACCCGAATAACCATTTGTATTTGCTGGACCTGGCCATAAGCTACATCAAACATGGGAATGTGATTAGTCCATTTGCCACATATCATTTAAAAATATGGTCCTAGTCTTGGGGTCTCAGTGCCTGCCACAGCTGGTTATTGGCAAATAAAAGACTAGGTTGTTTACTAGCCTTGCTTGGAGTTTCATCCTTAAAAACAGGTGGCACCCATATCCATGGTCTTGGTATGACCTCTCTGTCCTCATCTTTGGGCTCTCAGAGCTGCCCTTCACACAAAAGGGGGTGAGGGTTAAACCTGGCTACCTGAAAGGGAATAGTCCAATGGGGCCATCTGGAGCGGGAGGTAGCAGAGCTAGTCTGTGCTCACCAGTCTGGGTCCCAGGATGCATCCTCACCTGTCTGTCTAAGGCCAGGCTTCGTCCCACCAGCTATAGACAGCAGCCTCAAAACCCAGACTGGGGATGGTGTTGATAAGACTGCTGAGCCCCCCTTTCCTTCCCATGACCTGCAGAAAAGACCTTTGTTTGCAGGAGGGAGACCTCAAAAGAGAATTAGGGCACTAACATCATCCTGCTCTAAACACCCAAAATGTTGCTTTTCTATTAGATATCAATAATTTTTAAAACATTTAAGGTGGAATTTCTCACCTTGTGTAGATGAAAGTGCCAAATAGTTGTCCCAGCAGTATGACAGGTGACACTCTGGCTGGTGGGCTTCTCTCCAGCATTGCTGCAGGTGGAGGATCTTTGGGCTTATGTGTGGGTGGGAGGGGCCATGTTGGGGTTATGGGTAGGAGCTGGTCTGGGTACAAAGCCAGTGTTGGGGTCTGAGTATTGTCCAAAAAGGCTGTATGACCAACTCTCATGAGGTGGGGAGGTCTGGGTCTCCATTTTAGGGAACAGAGTAAGGGACTTGAAATGGCCCCCTACAGCCTCACTTTTAGAGCATCAGCCTGTGTCAATCCTTGTAACCTGGAGGTCCCTCCCTGCTTCCAGCCCCCAATTGCAGGAATAACCTGTCATCCCACCTGAGATTTCAGGTCCTGGACACTGGGTACTGGACAGGAGTCCTCTCCCTGTCTGCCAGGGGTGGGGAGGAGTGATAGATGTGGGATAAACCATCCCCTACCACACCCCAGTTAATGCTGAGTAGAGCAGGAGGGCATGCTGGGAAACCCTGTGAGCTCCATGGTTGAAATTGCCAGGGCCAAGGTGCTCCAGACCATATTGGGTCATTTTTTAGTCTCAAGTTGGAAAGGAGTCAGAGACAGGCGACCTGGACTCAGCCCCAATAACTCCCAATCTCCCCTCTTCCCAAGCAATTCCTGATCCCTGCTTTTGAGGAAATAAATGAATACCCACCCCCATGTGCATCCTAGAAACAGAATCACCTGAGCAGCTTGGTAATGTGCAGATTTCTAGGCCTCATCCTTGACCAGCTGATTCTGAATTTTAGGATGTCGGGCCAAGGAATCTGCTTTTGAACACATGTTGTAGGCGATTCTGATTTATAGGCTTAGATAGGCTCTTCCATGAAGTATCTTAAACAAAAAACAGCTTCTTTATCCTATTTCTGTTGTAGCTTCAAATCAGTGTACAGTCTGAGGCTCATAGTAGGTATTGAGTAAATATTTGTTAAACAAGTTAACAAAAAATAGAAAGTAACTATTATGAATAAGACTAACTTCAAGGGTTGAGTGATTTTTTAGAATTATATGAAAAAAAAAAAACTTACGCCCTTCTAGCTAATTATTTCACCTTAAATGAGAAATCCTAGCTTCATGGAGTTTGATAGTTTGTTGTTAGTGCCTTAAAATGAGTGTGCAAATATCACCAAATTACTTAATTGCAAATAATTTTTAATTACTCTACTTTTAAATATTAAAAATAAAAAGTCATCAAAGGAAATATTAATGTACTTAAATATAATTTTATCATATAATGGAACAAATTTTTTTCATGCAAACACATTCTTGAAATTGTAACAGGAATAATTACATGTAAATATCCATACTTTTCAATATAATATGGTGCATTTAATTTCCTATTATTTGTCACAAGTGGTGATGGACTCCATAAGGAATTGAATGCACAAGTACGCCCCAGCACGCCCTCCTGCTCTACTCAGCATTAATTGGAGTGTGGTAGGAGAAGGTTCCTAGATCATGTGGCTAGGTGATCATATGAGTAACTTCTAGATATTTAACTATATAAACTGATATTAAAAGAGAATGTTTATTTCCATCCAACAAAAAAAGAGTAATTGTGATTTTTAAGGTATAAAACAAGTGGCTACCTTTTATGTTAGCCAAAGAAACAAATAAAAGACATATTCAATATTTCATCCTAGTGGGTTTTTTTAATTTCTTGTACTTTCCATAAGGTAATAGAAGGATATAAGAAATGAAGCTTATATTCTCTGCAAGCTACCTTTTCCACTTTCCCTATGAAAGGTATTAAGTGAATTTTTTCTGAATCATACCTGTCCTTAAACAAACTTTTTTCTATTGAGAAAAGGATGGTTGTCTTTACCGCACAATGAAAAAAGCTCCCTAGATTTCATGTTTCTTTGGACAGTTTCCTCCCCTTATCACTCTTTCATATTTGGATGTTTCTTGTCTTTAGTGTTCAGATGATGCCAAAGTGTTTTATTAGATCTGTCCAAGTAAAAGGAGAGACAACACATTTGGATTTGTTGGTGTCCCTAAGGCTTGTTATATGTCTTTGAAATATTAATACCTAGGCTAGGAAAGGGACATGTGTGTATATATCTAATAACTAACACACTTGGATCTCACAAAAAGTGATGAAAAAATGCTGCCTACAAACAAAATATCCACATTTCTAAGTCCCTAGCATCTTTGTGGAACATTTAAAATAATTCAAAACTAAATATATTTCAGAAATTAAAGTATAAACAAGACAGACTTTTCCCATGTTCTTTAGTCAAGGTAAATAATTCAGAAACTAACTTCAGTAAAATTTGTACTTGTAGTAAGGATATTTAGTGGCTTTCAAATTTATACTCAGCCTTGTCAAAATTAATTATATAGAGACCTTCACTTCTGGACAAGATGGAATAACAGTGATTGATTTACCTCTATGCTAAAAACGACCAAAAAATGCACAAAATGTATAAAAGAGCAGATTGCAAGATGGTGGACATCAGGCAACAAAGGACAATGATCCCTGAGAGGTGGGAAACAAACAAGCTGAACATTTTTACTTTCTCAGATTACTGCCCTAAAAGAGTTCTGAGAGTACAGAGAGGGACAACCCAGATAGTGCTCAGTATGGATGTAAGTGGACTACCTGAGGTCAAGGAAAGAACCATTTGAAAGGATTAGTGTCAAGAATAGTGCCTATTCCCACCAGCCTTACTGGAAAACCTCATTATTCACAGTGCTTTGGGTAGATTATATAGAAAATCTTTTTTTTTTTTTTTTTGTGGGAATAAATTAGCTCTAGATAGAGCACTGCTATGGTCCCATGTCAAATATTTTAAGAGCAGAGCCAAAAGGATCAAATAATTTTCAAGTAAGTAAATTATAATGATATGTGCAGACCTATATTAGAATAGTTAAAATGTAAAAAGACTGGCCATAGTAAAGTTCAGTGACTACACAGAAAACTGGAACTCTCATACACTGCTGATGGGCATGTAAACTGGTATAAACACTTTGAAAAAGTTTTGGTTGGCAGTTTTTTAAAAGACTAACCATATACTTATCATATGACCCAGCCATTCTACTCCTAGGTATTTACCCAAGAGAAATAAAATCTGTATGAAGACTTGTAAACGAATGTTAATAGCAACTCTACTTAAAATAGGCAACAATTTGAAACAACCCCAAATTTTATAGGTAAATGAATCAACAAACTGGTATAGATATAATGAAATAATACTCAGCAATATAATATGGATGAATCTCAAAATATTTATGTTATGTGAAAGAAGCCAGAAAAAAATTACATACTGCATGATCCTATTCACATGAGTCCAGAAACATAAATTTATCTATAATGACACAAAGCAGTTGGCTGCCTGAGCACAGGGTTAGAGTTAGGGAGAGGTGGGAGGCAGGGATTACAAGAGGGTGTGAGGAAACTTTTAGAGGTGAAAAATATGGTCTTTATCTTGATTGTGGCGATGGTTTCACAGGTGCATTCATGTAACAAAATGTATCAATTCATGCATTTCAAATATGTACATTTTATTATATGCTAATGATACTTCCATAACACTGTTTTACAAATAAAAATATTGTAAAATTCACTGTTTATTAAACTTGTAGGAACATTGGTATTGCCTGGGAAATTTAAAAATCTACTGGTACCTAGGTCTCCGTTCCAAAGATTCTGATTTAATTGTTCTGGGGTGTGACTTGGGATTCAAGAGTTTTAAAAACACTTCAGGTAATTCTAATAGGCAATGATCTGGGAATTTGGGGCATGTTATTTCATTTCTCTGTACAATTAGAAGTATTTTAACTTCTTGAATATTTTTGGAAGATACAAACTGAATCATTAGCAATGGAAATAATTGTTTCTCTGCTAAAAAGAATATAGATATCATTACAAGTAGAAGTTTATGTCTATGGTGGCAATAATCAGTTATAAAAACAAAGGAAGACAAAGACATTCAAATAAAAGTATACCCTGTGTAACCGCAGCAGACTGACATTTTTTTATTCAGTTGTCAATGACCCTAATAACTGTTCAAACTCTTGAGAACACTTAATTTTGGTACAAAGCTATTTACCAGAGGAATTCTTGCTGCCTGCTTCTTAGTAGAGCTCGGGGGAGAATGCGAGGGTCTGTACTCACCTTGGCATAGATACAGCTGTCATTGAGTCTCTGCAGTGAACAGTTCTTGTCACAGAGAGGGCACATAAATACTTCAGTGGCTTTACAAATTTCTTGGCTTGAGAAATCAAAGAAAAAAAAATGACAAAGTATGTAACTCTGTGTCCAGGAAGCCTCTTAGCTCTTACAGCAAATCCTATTGTAGCAAGCCAGAGAGGAAAACGAGAAGAAATGGAACCCATGGGGAGAGGTGGGCAAGTAGGGAAGAACTTCAGACTGTAGCTCCAGGCTAATACTTTAGGATATTTGTAATGCAAAAGTTTTTGTTTGCTTCTTTCATTTTAGAAAACTCTGTCAAGATATTTTAATAGTAATAGTCATATTTTATACTTGTGTAATACTGGTGATGCTTTTTTTTTACAAAGACATTTTTACACAGGAATTCATGGTGCTGAGGATAATCTTGTGAGGTATACCAATGGAGTTTTAACTGAGTTCATAGACTTGGAAGTGGCTGAGTTGGAATCAATCCTGATGATTTTAACTTCTCAAGTCTAGTGATCACACAATTTATAACTGCTATTGTAGTACATAATGGTGCAGAGTGTTCACTGGAAATTAAAGTTGTACTTTTTTTCATGGCATACCTTGACACATACATGACATACCATAGTTTTTATTTATGCAAATATTAATATATTCTCTATTAGGATGTAACTTTATGACATTTTTCTCTTCAATTTTATGCCCGCTGCTTTTTAAAAATCTCAGCATGCATTAAAAATGAATTTGCTACAGGAGTAGGTCATCGATAACATTTTCTGAAAAGCCTCAAAGACTCAGAGTTCTCAGCAACCTGTTTTGAATATGTTTTGTGCTTTTCTCTATGATACAAGGCCCTTTCCCACTTAACTATCCCCCGAGTAAACTGTCTTTAAGTAAATCTTCTCTGGAAATGTTGAAAGAAATTTAAAGGCTTTATAATATAGGTCTTAAAATGCAACTGTTAATACAAGTTTAATTGTCAATGTTTATAGCAAGATTTATTGTTTTAAAAAATGTATATACCTGAATTGTATTCCATTGTGTATATGTACTATGTTTTCATTGTTCGTTCTAAATAACTAAGAGAGTGGATATGGAATGTTCCTAACACAAAGCAATGATAAATGCTTGAGGTGGTAGATATCCCAAGTACCCTGATTTGATCATTACACATTGTATACTTGTATCAAAATTTCACATGTACCCCATAAATATGTACAAATAATATGTATCCATAAAAATTAAAAATAAAAATTGTACACTTTGAAGCAAAAAAGAATACATGTGTATTTCAAATGTAGGATGTATACACTCTCAAACCAAAGTGGGACTCAATAGTAATAATTCCACGTAGTAATACGATCCTTTACAGTGGGCAAAGAGGAGTTCATGATCCTTAAGTTGTTTAGCTTTCACTCCAATTTCAGGTAGTGGTAAATGTCTCCACTAAGGACAGAAAACCAATGTTCAATTTAAGGGACTTGCTCAAAGTTACAGACATAGCAAGAGATACTTTCAGAGCCTGAGCTTAGGTTCTTCTTACTGCAGGTCCACTTCTCCATCATCTATAATATATCTAAAAGAGGAGTAAAGTTTATTTCATAGTAAAAAAAAGGAACTTTTCTATCAAAGTATAATTTATTAATGATGATGTTAGAATGGGTCTTATACATAAACTATACTTCTCCCACTTTCATACTCATCATCTTGCTAGTAATCAGGATGTCTATATCAAGCAAGAGGAAGCACGTAAAATATATATTTTAAAAACCCAAAAGAGGCCGGGCGCAGTGGCTCATGCCTGTAATCCTAGCACTCTGGGAGGCCAAGGCGGGCGGATCCTTTGAGTTCAGGAGTTTGAGACCAGCCTGAGCAAGAACGAGACCCCGTCTCTACTAAAAAAATAGAAAGAAATTAGCTGGACAACTAAAAATATATAGAAAAAATCAGCCGTGCATGGTGGTGCATGTCTGTAGTCCCAGCTACTTGGGAGGCTGAGGCAGGAGGATCGCTTGAGCCCTAGGAGTTTGAGGTTGCTGTGAGCTAGGCTGATGCCATGGCATTCTAGCACAGGCAACAGAGCAAGAATCTGTCTCAAAAAAAAAAAAAAACCCTAAAGAAAGAGATTATATCTCCTCTTAGCAATACTACTAATTTTAGAAATGAAGTACTAACACATTTCTTGAAGAAAATTTAGTTAAAATGGGCTTGCTATCATAATTGTGTTCCAAAAAATTGATTGAAATTTCATATGAAAAAGGTATTGAAGTTGGTTTATATTACATCATCTTTCTCACCTTCCAAATCTTCACGAAAAAGCCCAGATTTACCAAAGCATCAAGTCTAAAATCTCAGCCATTAGACTGGGTCATGTTTCTACTGCCAGCATCATTAACTTCATTTTCTATAAGTTGTTCAAGGCTTACCTCAAGGCACAACATAAAAAAATATTAAACAACTTTTAACAATATATTTTAAGCCTAAAATAAGGGATTTCAGAGAATAACAAGTCTCTTCTAGTGGTTTACTTAACCACTAGAGGGAGAGTGCCCACCAGGAGTGTTTATTAATTGGTTTTGCAGAGCTTGATAATATAAAAAAACACTTGAATTGTGGCTTTCTTTTGTTTTATATTTATTGATAGATATAAAGGGCTGAGAAATAATAAGAAAGAAAGAAAGAATAATTACTACCAATTAAAGATAATAAAAGTATGGAAACATTTGTCCATTTGGGGGTGAATGTTTGAACCCACTCACTCCAGGGTCCTAATGCTTCCTGTGATCCAGCTAATATGACAAAGCATAGAAGAGGAATTATCTGCCTGGTGGTATACATTTTTGGAGAAAAGTATAACAATAGGCTTATGGAAAATATGTATGGCCAGCACAGATAAAGCATTGCTTTTAGAATCAGATATAATCATCAGGAAAATACAAATCAAAACTACAATAGATATTATTACCTCACATTAGGATTGCTATTATATTAAAAAAAAAACTGTAACCATCGTACACTGTTGGTGGGAATCTAAAATGGCACACTGCTACAGTAAACAATATGGAGGTTTCTCAAAAAATTAAAAATAGAATCACCACATGATCCAGCAATCCCACATCTGGATATATATCGAAAAGAAATAAAATCAGAATCTTGAAGAACTATCTGTTCTCCTATGTCTATTATAGCATTATTAAAAATATACAAGATATGGATAAACCCAAATGTCTATATACTGATGAATGGATAAAGAAAATGAAGTATATGAACAGTGGAATATTATTCAGTCTTAAAAAAGAAGGAAATCCTGCGGTATGCAACAACATGAATGAATCCAGAGGACATTATACTAAGTGAAAGAAACCGTCACAGAAGGACAACTAGTGCATGATTACACTTACATGAGGTATCTAAAATAGCCAAACTCATAAAAAACAGAAGAGTACTGTTGTAGTTGCCTTTGGTGGAGGGAAGGGAGGTACAGGGAGTTCAAAGAATATAAACTTTCAGTTATACAAGGTTGAATAAGTTCGAGACCCACTGTACAACATTGTACCTATAGTCAAAATTACTTTATTTTGCCCTTAAAAATTTGTTAAGAGGGTAGATCTTATGTTAAGTGTTCTTACCACAGTAACATATATTTTTAAAAAACACATACATTATTAATAGGTTTGAAACTTAGCTGACCACTTACTAGATATATTCTCCTGACCAAGTCACCTTCCTCTTAGATGGGGATAATATCTAACTGGGATATAAACGATATCAATAATGTACCTGGCACATCACACAGGCATCTGACATATGGAAGAAATCTTTATTGCTAAGGACAGTGTCAGGAGAGGGTTTGAGACACCCTTTAAGAAGCAACAGCTTTTGAAAATCTGGTCAATATTGAGGACTACATACATTTCTTGGTGAGTTCTGATGCCAAAGAGGCAAGAATGGACCAGAAAGTTGAGGCGTCTGCTCTGTGTCCTGGTCCTGAAACCCGGGCCACACGTACCCACTTGATCATTTTCAAATTCCTATGTCGTCTACCAGACACAGATCTGACTACATTTTACTAGGGAAGACCAATGTATATGTCTAAATATATACAGGTATGCATACATATGGTAATCTAACAGTTGATTGTTATATATTCCTACAATTGATTGCAGGGAAATTAAGAAATACAACCTCAATTCAGTTGGATATAGCTGTAGAAACATAATCAATAGACCCGCATCTGCAGCTTTTTAACATTTTGCTACCCTGCAATAAACAAAACGAGCTTACTAAAATAATACTAAAATAAATCAACACAAAATAAAAGCCTGCTCTCCCCTTCCCTCACCCACCAGGATAACACCTACGACTCAACCACGTCTGACACCTTCAATGGAAAATTTCAGTTCCCAAATTTCGGAAGTCAAGATATTCAGTGCTGCTTATCTTGATTTAGAATAGAAAGTCTGACAGGATCTTAATTATAGTGTGACAGAAGTAGGAGTAATATAATATCATACAGCACTGAAGAAAAGAATTTGCAAATGTCTTTTAAAACACTCTTGTACTAAAGGTTAAAGAGCACTTATTTCATACAAAGGGAGCGTAATTTACTCCTCTAGTACATAAATCAATAGGAACAGCAAATCTATTCCTTTCATTCCTTTTTGTTCATTTTCAGTTTTGTATTGGTGGGAGGTGGTCTATAACGCATGGTAAAACTTTCTTAATATGTTCTCCATGGAACCAAATTACAGTAGTTGTTGAAGAATCATTTTTCATATTTGTTAATTCATTTTAAGAGTGTTTTTCTTTTCAAGACACGATAACTCTAAAGCACAACCTTTCCTCTGAGATCCAGAGGATACTGACTCAACAGACTATGGGAAATCCCCAAAAGAAGAAGTTATTGAGGAAGATGCTGCCTTCCAGAATGGTAGTGAGTTTGCAAAACCCTGAAATAAACCCGTGACTACATGAAATGTTTCTGAGCAGCAAGTGTTTCTGTGTTTTCATGCTAACTATCAAGGCATTTGGTTACTGAACAGGATTCAACTCTAGGACAATGAACGTATTTTTGTTTATAGGCAAAATTGCTATACATATACATATGCATATTATATTTTTAAAGAAAATTCAGGGAAATTAATTTTTATAATCCCATGAAGAATCTAACATTAGCATTATCTGCCATGATTATTACCCAGTAGCAAGGCCATTGTTAAAAAATGAGCCAAAGGAAAAGAAAGTGTTGAGCTATGGAAGAGACAGGAAAGATGGTTTTTCATATGTTGAATTTAATCATACAAAGTTGAGCTTGTTGAAATACTTGTGATATATTGTGTTAAAAGTAGTCTTTAATACTAAGGTGACTCTTGTCCCTGCTAAGTAATAATGTGTTGTTCCTATTTTCAAATCTTGAGTCACTTCAACGTTATGAAACACATTCGACTTCTGTCAAATCCTATACATCTCCATATTTTAAGTTGATGCTAAATAAAGTATACAAATATATGTTCCTCTGGAGAGTAAGAACAAAGTAGAAAATATTTTATGTTCTGTTATGTACTCAGGAGAGGAGAAGAGACTGTTTAAAGCAGGATTTATGTGGTAGAAATGTTTTGTGTAGACAACTTTAAGTATGTTAGGTTCCTTCACATGTAAAAAGGGAAATGCATTCCCAAGGATGGTAATGAAAGTTACTGCAAATGAAACAATGTATTCAGAAGGCCATTGTAAATTGTAAATTATTTTAAAATTGTAGGTATTATAATGATTTGAACTAATGTATTGAGAAGGCATTCTAGACTATCAAATGCTATGCAAATGTGAATTATATAAACTACTAAATTTTTAATCATTTTGTGGGACATTCTGGAAAGAGAAATTTGGTATAAAGGTAACAGTTTTGGAAATTATCCAAGAGAATTTGTATATAAGAATATAAAATGGCCTTTTTTTATAGTGTTCTCCTACCAAAAAAAAAACCAACAAGAACAGCAAATAAATTAAATCGTAGCATCATTAATCTTTTTTTTATAGTAAGCATTATTGTAAGCTTTTGCCCACTCGGAAGACAGGCCAAACATTTTTAAGAAGTCCCTTAATAGCTTACCTTACTTGACTTTTATTCATTGTCACTAATCCATAGAAGAAGACACACAAGCCAACAGCTGCTGCAGGAATCAGCATTCCAGTATACCATCCCAGCCAAGCAAAGTATAGCCCAATCTTCTCACCAAAGTATAGTCTGCATGAGAAAGCAAATCCTTGGACTGAGTGAAGGCAATATGAGCAATGCTACAAATATTGACGACACATCCAGTCAGCATTTCAGATGAAATCTTGAGGCTATCAGCTCCATCCAGGGTTTCTAATACTCCTGCTTGTTAATTAATCTAATAATGGTAATATTGTTTATTTTTAAACATTTCCATTACAGGGACAATTTTCTCAAGTGTATTTATTTCTGTGCCAAACTTCTTAATATGGCTCATAAAGGTTTTTACAACCCACTTCTTGCTTTTTTCCATCCTTCTAGCAGCATGCCTTTTCATTCTTCACATCACAGAGCTGCTCTAAACCACATTGCTTTTGTGCAAATTAGAAAAATGTCTCCCCTCTGGGTGGATGCTGAAAGCGGGTTAGATTTCAATCTCC
Source organism: Cheirogaleus medius (assembly GCA_008086735.1). Lineage (NCBI taxonomy): Eukaryota > Metazoa > Chordata > Mammalia > Primates > Cheirogaleidae > Cheirogaleus > Cheirogaleus medius. The sequence continues at coordinate 17,217,244 of VBSM01001265.1, forward strand.
ATGTGCACCCTTGGCCAGACACCCTTACGCTAGACACAATCTGCACCATTATATGACATCTTCCTCAACGTATCTCAACTCTGCATTTTCTGAAACACACAATACTTTCATTGTTTAATGCTGTACCCTCACAAAAAAACACCTTAAAATTCTTCCCCATCTCACATCTGACAAGTACTTTTCCTTCAGTTTATGTTTTCCCCTGTTTATTTTTTATTTGTATATATTCATGGAGTAAAAGTACAATTTTTTTATATCACTATATTGCATTGTGGTGAAGTCAGGGCCTTCAGTGCATCCTTCATTACAGTAACACACATTGTACCCACCAAGCAACCTCCCATCAGTCCATCCCCCCACTTCTCTGAGTCTTCATTGTCCATTGTTCCACACTCTGCTTCCATGTGTACACAATTATTTAGCTCCCACTTACAATGAGAACATGCAGTATTTGTTTTTCTGTGTTTTGAGTTGTTTCACTTAAGATAATGGCCTCCAGTCCCATCCATGTTGCTGCATTCTTTTTTATGGCTGAATAGTATTCCATTGTGTATATGAATACTGTATTTTCTTTATCCAGTCTCCCATTGGTGGACACTTAGGTTGATTCCATATCTTTGTTATTGTGAATATTGCTGCAATAAACACTCAAGTGCATGAATCTTTTTGATATATGATTTCTTTTCCTTTGGGTAGATACCCAGAAGTGGGATTGCTGGATCATATGGTAGTTCTATTTTTAGTTCTTTGAGAAATCTCCATACTGTTTTCTACAGAGGTTGCACTAATTTACATTCCCAAAAACAGTGTTTAAGAGTTCCCTTTTCTCCACATTCTCTCCAATTCCTGTTATTTTTTTGCCTTTGTAATAATAGCCACTCCAACTGATATAAAATGATACCTCACCGTGGTTTTAATTTGCATTTCTCTAATGATTAGTGATGTTAAAGGTTTTTTCATATGCTTTTTGGGCATTTATTTGTCTTCCTTTGAAAAATGTCTATTCATGTCCTTAGCCCACTTTATTCATTTATTTTGTTTTGTTTTGTTTGTTGTCTGTTGTTGAGTTGTTTTTGAATTCTTTGTAAATTCTGGATATTAGCATCCTGTCAGATGTATAGTTTGCAAATATTTCCTCCCATTCTACAAGTTGTCCGTTCACTCTGCATATTATTTCTTTTGCTGTGCAGAAGCTCCTTCACTTTCTATTACTTATTCCAGAAAACCTTCCCTGACTCCCACTCAGACCCTAGTTAGATGCTGCTGCTCTTGCTCCCACACCGTCCTCACCTGTGTTCCAGTGCCCTAAATTTACAATGCTTTATGGCAATTATCTGTCACACCTGCATTCCTCTCCTTCCCCTTAAGATTGTAAGCTGCTTGAAGGCAGACCTGTGTGTTCCTTCACTAGGAAATACTGAATGAAGCTAAGAGAATGAATGCATTTTATTCCCCTCTAGGTGATGAACATAGCTTAAATGGAAATAAGGCAGTTCTGATAACCATGGAATTGCTATTTGTTCACCTACCCTACTGCCAATATTACCTGTCCTACAGTGTGTAATGGTCTGATAAGAAATAATAATTCTTGACTTCTCTATTGTTGTTTGGTCTCCATCTTCTAAATATGGTTACTTAGCGCAGTTTTGTTCCTGCAATAAAGACTGGTACTTTATAGTTCATTTGGGAATACTGCACTGAGCAGTGATTCTTGCTAAGAAGAAATTCTCTTGTCATCTTTCCTTAACAAGTCTTCCTTTTTATTCTCTTTCTACTTCATTCTCTGTATTGTGCTAATTAATACCAGGTGCAGACCTGGAGTCATCCTTTGTTAAACATCATTTCTCCAATTTTTTTCCGTTTATTTCTCTCTCCTAGGAAACATAGATCAATATAATATTCACTTCTTCTATAGTAATAATGTTTTACTTCAGGACTGACACTTATTATATTAACAAGTATTACAATAAAAGCATTTGTTCCCTTAAACAAGTGTTCCTCTGTGGGGTGGGGCAGATTTTTTTTAGCACGTTACTAACATAATAGAGTATCTTTGTAATAATGATGAAGGAGGACTGCACAGATAAACCAGCTTATATAGGCAGTATTATCCTGAGATTTAAAATTACATATCGTTGAAAGTTAAAAGAAGCAATAATATTATTTGACTTAAGTATAATCACCTAAGTTAAAGTAGATTTCACATCTGTTTCAGGAGAAGCTAGTGCTAGCTTCTTTCTGGCTAATGAAAGTGCTCTTGCATTAGGGCATTGGTATTCACGACCTTCCAGGATTCCTAAGTGTTCCTTAGAGGTATATCAAAACATGACAGAGCAAGGAGGAAGAGCGGGTTGCCATTGCTGTGACTCCCCATCACACTACAACCACAGCCACTCTTGTTTTGTCTATTGGTATCCCACGTGACATTTCATTGGATGATAGGATTCTGCTTATTGAAATAACTTCTATCATGAAATAAACAAATGTTGAAATCTATTGTTTTAGAGAGAAGTATTTCATTTAGTGACTTTGTTTTAAAATTTTAATCCCCTGATGCCTATTGTGAAACATTTTTAAAAATGCCACACAACTATTAATATTTTGTTAAGCAGGTTTTGTGGCTGATGATTTGTAAAATGTGCTCTTTCCATTTTCAAATATTTTTCATGGAAAACTGGATTGAAACTAAAGTAGACCTTGGCTACTAAACGTTTACATTTATTCTTAAAATCAGAAAATCCACAAACACACGTACAGAAATGGTTGTTTATAAAAAGAGAAATGAATTGACAGTCCCTTACCTCTCATCCACTACAAAGGAGCCACCTTATTCAGCAGGAGAGAAAACAAGCCTTGCCTATGGGTCTCCGTCATCCATGACCACAGTATATAAAACCCCAACTCCAGAGCACCCTCTTTCTCTCATGACATGTAGGAAGCAACAATATAAGAGACCCGTGTCCTCAAAACTGTGTAGTTTTAAGAACAACTTACAACTTACAAAATAATTAAATAGTCATAGGTTTTAACATGATCTTCCTGTTGGTTCTTGAAAACTGGGCCTGGTTTCTGTGCATAAATATTTTAATATGCATTTCTGCCTCAACACCATCTCAATTTTGATAACAAGTAAGTTCCTAGAGGGTAGAAACTTGTTGAAATACCATCTACACTCTTCTGCAACCTTCATCTTGGATGGGCCATTCACCATACTCTCTCTCCCCTAGCCACTTAAAGACAAAATATATTATAATAAAATATTATATATACAAAATTTTATAAGAAAAATTCCCTTTTTTGTCAACAGCCAAAGAATTGGTAACAGCAGCTGAAAAACCCTATGTAATGAGAATAAAGACTATTTGATGAAATTACCTGAAGTAGCAATAGCAATTTTCTATAGCTAGGAGTATTTATTTTTATTAACAAAAAATTATATATATTTATCATGTAGATGATGTTTTAAAATATATTTGTATTGTAGAATCGCTACATAAAGCTGATTAAACATATGCATTACTTCATACACTTATCATTTTTTATGGTAAGAACATAAAATGTACTCGGCAATTTTCAAGAATACACTATTAACTATAACTACCATATTGTACAATAGATCTCTTAAACTTAGTCTTCCTATCTAACTGAAATTTTACATCCTTTGACCAACATCCCCGCAATTTTCACCTCCTCCCCACCCCCAGCCCCTGGTGACCATTATTCTATTCTCTGCTTCTACAAGTTCAACTTTTTTAGATTCTACATGTAAGTGACATCATGAGGTATTTGTCTTCCTGTGTCAGACAGATAAAGAAAATATGGTATATATACCCAGTGAAATACTAGTTAGCCTTACAAAAGAAAATCCTGTCATTTGCGACAACATGGATGAACATGGAGGGTATTATCTTAAGTGAAATAAGCTGAATAAGGGTAATTATTGATACTAAAATGCTCACTTGACAATCCTAACTTCATTTTAATTCCTAATAAATATGACTTTGTGAACCAGCATATCTCACTGTGTTCATATATCTCTAAAATAATAATTTGTTCACCTGCATACATTAGAATCTGACAATTTGTTGTGACTGACAGAATTGTAATCAAAATATCTTGATTCTGGATATACCCAAATACTTAATGTTTGAAATTAAAAGTGTTTGGTGTTGGAGTTTTTTATCTTTGGTGCCTCCAGATCCACACTCTACCCTTTTTCTTTCTGCTATGTGCCCTAGGAGGTTCACCTCTATGGACTGTATAATCTATGATTCTTTCTTCTTCTGGCTTCCTGATGGGCTCTTTGGCCAACTGCAGCTACGAGCAGGAGAGTACAAATCAAGATAAAAGAGATCTAGGTATTTATTACCCTGGCTTCCTCCTTCCTGGCCATAGTTTGGCTGTGGCTGCTTTCTTCCTAAGGTCATGGGTTGTGTCAGGTGCCCCACCTCCCTTTCTATGGTTATAGATTTTGACAGATTCTGCCAACTGCTCCCATCCCTGCTCCCTTCAGGCCTAGGATTAATAAAACCTTCTACCTTTTGCTAGTCCCTGGGAGCTTCAGCATCATTTGTTGTAGCCCTTGACCTTGCCTGGTTCTCACTTCTGTATAAAGTTCTTTTACTAAATTCTCTCAACATATCCCTTTCAGTGTTCTATCCGTTTTCTGCTGGGGCACTGACTGATATAGTTATGAGTATTTTTATATTTATATTTCATAAGCAGTTCAAAATATCAACATATATTAAATATTAATATAATATAATAATAAAATTGTCTTTTTTCTTTCATTCTATATATTTTTGTAGTTAGCTATCGACTTACGTCCTTACTAATATATATTTCATGATTTTAAAAAAAGAAAAAATTATCATTCACTAAAATAAATGATATGAAACATGAATATAACAGTGTTTCAAGACTAATTTAAGTTGAAGTCAATTACTCACTAGAATATATTTCCTGGAATAGAGAAGATCTTTGTTGCATGATAAATATACAGATAGATGTGTTAGTCATGTTAGTCTTTGCTCTTAAGACACATTTGTTGCTTTTCTTTGTTTTGATTTTTCACAGAGAAGTAGATTACCCAGCTTTCCTTGTATTAATAAATTGCTTCTGGCTAAGTTGGGCCACAAGGTACTAGGAGCCTGGAAGGTGGAGGGAAGGGATAAAAGGCAGGATCTTTTTCCCTCTCTTGGTCTTCCTCAGGGCTATCTCCAGAGTGGCTATGCCTCCCCTGTGGCTCCCCACATCCCCCCTTCACCTCTCTGCAGGCAGCCCCACCCATGGTCTAGGTCTAGGTCCTGCCCAAGATTGGGCACTTCATTCCACTTTCCCTCCACCTTTCGGAGGTGTTAGTAATTTTCTGCTGTTGCTAATATCTGGTGGCCATATAAGCCCTGTTTGAATTCTCAGCTTTCTCATGCCCTGTCTAACCAATCCCCTGCATTAAGTTCCTCTTACTGAAAAATCCTATAATGGTTGATTTTTAATAGATTGCATCCTCACTGATGGAGGTGATTTGCTAGGTATAAGAAATAATTCCAAGTCCAAGAAAATGACAATGAAACAGCATTTGCCTTCCGATCCATTTGCAGTACCTGATTAAATCCAGAGGCTGATGCTTATACCACATTCCCCAGCGTGCCCAGCGCTCATATAATAGATGTCTATTATTCTGAGGTCCGTGGGTTTTGATGGGCTGGCTACTTTTGTAAGCTCCCTGAAACAGATAAAATAACAAAAATTAGGATTCCTTCTTCTAGTGAAATTTGAACTAATAACTGTTTTTTCTCTTACAGAATAATTTAACAACTTATTGAAAGCTTCAGAAATTGTAAACATATAAGCCTATAAGTGGAATAATGTAATAGATGCCTTTATATATCTTTTTTCATCAAAAATTCTCTGATAGCTCCCTAAAATTCTTCATTAAGTTACTTTTTTGAAACCAACAGGATTCATTTAACCTGAAGCAAACCAGACTTTAGGCTTCACTGTTTGAAACTTAAGGTCTTTTAAGAAATATAATATCTTCACCATCAGTGAGAGAAATTGTTGTAATATTTAGTTCAGAAATTAAAATAATTATTTTGTTTGAAGAGTGATGCAGTCCCAGCAAAGCTTTCTTCCCTTTACAGAAGCTAAGGAGGAGAATAAGTGGTCATTCAAAAAGTCCAAGAGGTCTTAGCCACCCGTGATAGTCATGTTTTTAAGCAGTAGAATCCTTAAAATTGACTTCAAATAAGATATTCCAAAAATTAAAGGATTTTCAAATTCTTTACACCCTCTCAAAAATCTGTCACATAGGTTGAAATGATACGGATTACATAATATGTCTTATACAGGAAAGTGTTCTCTGAAGCCTGAACTTCTCTGCTTTTAAGATCAAGAAAGAGGACAACAGATGTGGTGATTATATATTTTCTGAACCCAAACTTGAGACAGAGTATAACAAAGTTCCTCACCTCACTCTAATGTACTTTTATGAAAACATTCTGCTTTTATGAAACATTTGATGATAAATGCCTGAGGTAGCTGATACTCCAATTACCCTGATTTAATACACATTGTATGCCTGTATCAAAACATCACATGAACCCTATTAAATATACACAAGTATTATGTACTGATAATAACTAAAAATAAAAATTTTTTAAAAATTTAAAGCAAGTAGACTTATGCTTCAGTTTCCTCACCTAGATAGATGATAAGGATAAGAATAAAATTAATGATATCCAGTATAAAAGGGTTTTATGAGGCCAACTTGGATAGTTTCTATAAAGTGCCAGGCACATAAGAAATATACAATTAGTGTTAGTTATATATATATATATATATATTTGATATATTATAACCATTGAAAGGTATAAAACTGTCATCAGACTTCCCAGACAACCAGGGCTGTTGGTTCCTATGAGGTTGAGGACACATTGAACCACGGCTTGCAGGTGCCTCAAGGCTGCAGTGAGAGGCAGGTGTGGATGCCACCTCTCTTGCTTTCTAACAAAATGGAGAAACCCATTAGGTAAGGGTGGAAGTACAGTAAAGTAAAGCCTGAGAGCTGTCTTCCCCAGGGTAGCTTAAGATGTTTAAAGCCTAAAGACTAAAAGCTTTTATGGTTTTAGATGCTAGACTTTATAATACCAGGTATACTATTCTTTTAATTCTGTTTAACACTTCAATCAACCACATTATTCTGGCTTGACAATGACGTGAGGTGGGGCTGCAACAGAAAACTGACCAAAGTGAGTATTCTTGCTTACTCACATATTTTTGTGCCTTTCCAAAGGATCATGTAGACTAAATGATCCTCGCCATCTCCGAGACAGGACCCTCCTCCCACCAACACGCTTTTCTGTTTCCACTATTCATAACTGATAGAATTATGGACTCTATCAGTATCTTGGGCAAACTCTTTCTCATATATATGTGAATATATTACATATATATATATATATAAATATATTCTCTTTCTTTTTCCATTTCATGCCAAATTCCATTGGAAATTTATTTCTCTCCTCTCTAGCCATTGTCCTTTTTGTAAGAAAAAAACTGAATTTCAACAAGGAGTAAAAATTATGAGATTGGCACTCATTTCCTGCATCAATGAAGAAGAAGAAATCCATAAATTATGAAGCATCCTTAATCAACTTATTGTCAGTGCCATTGTCTCCATTTCCTCTTAGAAAGCCTTGTTTTACTTCCCCCTCAAGTAAGTGGCATTTAAAATCAACAGAAAATTCCTGAGTACTTTTTACTGACTTTCTACTTTGTTTTACTTACTATATTTCACCAATATTGTTTTCTATTATTTTTGTTCCATATATTAGTATTTCTACTAAATTATAAGCAAAAACGAAAAATGACCATTAGTTACAACCTATTTATAATATCCCAAACTTCACACAAGAAACTGTCAGAACACAACCTGATTATATAGAGAAATTTACCTACACAGAGAACAATCCAAACCTTCTTTTGCTACAGAGGCTCTCCTAGGGCCTTAGGTTTGCCACTCCAAACACTTTACCACTTATGCTTATGTGGTATTTGATATAGTGTTTAATTTCTCTGAGCTTTGTTTCTCCATATCTAAAATGGGAATAGTAATATTTACCCCTCCAAGGTTACTGTCAGAATAATGGAAAATATATGCACAGGGCCTGGCACATAAAACACACAAACGTATTACCTGTTATTATTATTCCTATTCTTACTATAAGTAGGTATACCATAATGAATATAAATGTTTGAGGTTGGCTTCCTGGGTTCAAAACTGTGCTTTTGATACTTAACCTTTCTGTACCTCAGCTATCTGTACATAAAAGAGTTAATGTTATTGTCTATCTCTCAAAGAGTGTTGCAAGGATTAAATGAGATAATCCATATAAAACATTTAGCTCATTGCCAAATAGGAATTACTCGATACATTTTTCTATTATTAGTTATACCAGACTGCAAATTTCTTAAATAATATGTCCTATGATGAGTCCTTAGTCTTAACTTTATAAATAGAAGAGTGATGGGTTTTTAAAGTTCAGAACTAAAACCTCTAAAGATCCCATTCTTATTTTAAAATGTGAAATTTCCTTAAAGAAAAAAGTCAAGAATACAGGGGAGAGGGCAGGAGAAGTTAAAATTGATTGAAATGTCATTGATGGTGGGCAGGGCCTACCACAGGTTGCATCAGGCATTTCTATGTAAAACTGGTAGGGAGACAGTAATCTGCCAGAGAATCAGGTAGGAAATGGGCTACTATAGGCTTTTGTTGTGGGCTTATAGATTTTCAGGTATCCCAGAGTAGTAGGCACGAACCAGGAATGTGCCCTGTGTGGAGTGGTGTGGATCTCAGGCTGGATCAAGCATGGAGCTCTGTCCTGCAGCAGACAGCAGCAGCCAGAGCATCCAGGAATGTTGGAATTCCCAGTATGGGGCAAATTGCAGAAGGATTTTGGAGCAGAGTAGCAAGTGTGCAGCCACGAGATTACCATGGGGACTCAGAAGGGCCAGGGCCACTTGTTGACTGAACATTCTTGGGCATGGGCAGCCAGATTGAAGTGAAAACAATGGGATCAAGCATTGAATAAGAAAACAGTTTTTGTTTTTTTAATGAAACATATATTTCATAATTACCTCATGTGGGGGAAACGCTGCTATGTATGAGCCATTGTTTATAAGTTTACGGATACCTGGAAAGAGAAGAAAAAGTCAGTTCTTGAGTTAGTTTAAATAAATATTCTCTCCGAAGCAACATAAATATACTTGGAACAACAAATTAATTTGAAAAATTTAAATAATCCAAATGACATCCATAGCCACTTCACCTATGAGGACAGTGAGACTGTGAAAAAGACTGAGACTGAGTCTAGTTGTGTCCTTACAACATTAGTAAATAGAAATTTGCAAGATGCCAACATAAAGTTTCACTTTTCCATATCATGAAATATGGGGCATTTAAAATCCACTTATTTGGCATCATATGAACCAGGATCAACTTATTTTATTTCTCAAAACAACAAAGTTTGGTCAAGGAATAAGAGGAATTCTACACCCCCCAAAATATTTCAAAAGGATATTGATACTGAGAAATATTTAACTGTTTAATACTAAGACAAAGACATCAATAACAATGTAAGAAACATAAAAATCTCCTCCATCTTAGTGAAGGTATAGTGAAATGCACATCCTCGTAGAGTCCTAGTAAGAACAGATATTGAGAGAGCAATTATTATTGCAATATTATTTATATTAGCAAAGAATTGGAAATAATTACACATCTAAAATTGGGGAATCATTTAATTATTATAGTGCAATCAATTAAGTTCTTAGTAAATAATTGTGATTTGATCAAGTTTATTATAGAATATCATATAGCTATTTACAATAATGCTTTCAAGGAGTAATTAAGGGCTTGAGAAAATACTATAGTGGTAATTTTTTAAAGACAGGATACAAAATTGCAATGCTGCATAATTCTAATTTCAATACAAAATTAGTACTTAAGACAAATATCTACAGTGAAAATTACAGTTAGAGATATTTTTAATTTTATTTTAACTGTTCTGTGTTTATTGTATTTTCTACAAAGGCATGATATCTTTATAATTTAAAATGTCATATTTATTTTTAAAAAGTACATAACTACATGTGTTATCATTTAAGCACACTTTCAGTTTATATTCTGGATTTCTCTATTTTTATTTCTTTAAAAAATTCCTTTCTAAATTTATTTATTTATTTTTTTGGGAGTAAGGTTTTGGTGTCTAAGGTAACTATTTTGAATGCTCAGTAATAAATGAATTACTAATTAGAAGAGCAACCAAGTCTGAAATTTCCTCTTTAAAAAGTGCCCAACTTAAAAATATAGTTCATTTTACTTATGTGAGACTCCAATTTAATACAAATCAGTAAAGATTGGGACAAGTTTACACTGGCTGCCAACTTTTTATTTTCAAGGATTTTAGGACATGAATGATATTTGATATCATCAGGCATCTTGTATTTTTCACCCATATAATTAATATTATAATTTGTTTGTTACCTATTGTTTTTTACTCATCTCTATGTAAACTTTACAATTTTTTTACTTTTTCTAGGTGAAATATTCTCGGTTTTCTTTTGTATTATATATGTTGTAGCATTCTGCTAAACTACACAAAAATTTAAAAAGTTTAAATTAGCTGTTATATTTCCCTCCAGAGGTAACTTCTAAAAAGTTTCTTACATATTCTTCTAGATTGTTTTCTTTTTATGTATATGCATTTAGGAAACGGAATTACATTAAACTTATTTTGTTTGTGGATGTCTTTTGAAGACAATAAATAGAGAACTAATAATTAATTTTCAGTCTCTATGATTAAAGGGTCTATGTCATACATTTTATATAATACATCACACATAATAAATGCTTGATAAATTTGTGTTAAGAGTGAATAAACGTCACATAATTTTCAAAGGATGCATTATATGGATGTAGCCTATCTTATTTGTTAGTCCCCAATGGTTGACATTTAAGGTATTTCTAATTTTATTCTATTACAAAGCCACAATGAACTAATTTCTACATATATTCAAATATTTTTGAATATATATATTCAAAAGTCTGATTATTCTTTGGGATAAATTTCAAGAAATAAAATTTCTGTTCCAAAGTGTTTACACATGTCAAATGTTGACACATGTGGCCAAATGCCCTCAAAAAGGTTTTTTTGGTTTGTTTTACTGAAGGGCTGTAAAATAGAATGTTTATAGAGTTTGTGTTTAATGTGCTATACACTCATATTTAATGAATGAAGGCAAAGATTCAGTTGTCCAAAAAACAGTAATTCTGGGTATAAAAAGTATCAGCAAATTCTACTTTCTGTATGCTTTTAATTAATGTTCTTACCCACTTTTGATATTCCATTTTCATATTTGGTGCGCTCCAGCATGTGATAAACTATCCTGCTTCGAGTAGCATTGCTGAAGAAGGTGTCCTTATTGTTTATTATAAAGCTGTACGATGAAGGGATTAGTTTTAATATTCAAAGAATAGTAATAGTTACAAGTTCCACTAAAGCTAATGCATATGAAGTATAATAAATCGGTAAAGAAATCATCCTCCTTTAAAAAAATCAATTGACAGAGAAAAAGAAATTATTCATAAATGATACAGGGCATTATGAAATATTCATTACAGTATATTCTTTCAGTTTATATGGAAGTCTAGGTATCCTCCCATTTCTTGGTTAGCATGGAACAAGCAAAGAGTCGATTGTCCACCGCCTCCCATACACTTTGTACTATCTTAAGCAATGTATTTCCAAATAAAACACATTAAAAATTGATGTCATCCTCATACCACACTTTCCAATCTAGTTTATCTTGTTTTCAAAATTTTAACAATGAGTAACATTCCTCCCTTCCCTTTGATGCCCTCTGTTGTTCCCATGTAGGAAGAGTAGCAAGGAGGGACCATGTGAGAGCCAATGATGTAAAGAAAAAACAGGTGATCCCAAGAGGAAAAGAAGGGTCTGATTTGCTTTATAATATACTAAGAGCCCTAAAACAATGGAAGTGTCCTGGGCCTCACGCAACTTCTTTCACTTCTGTTTCCAGTTGCTTTATTTCTGTGAATGATAAACCACCATTTCATCAGGCACTCAGTCCTTAAGTATTAGGACTTCTGTGATCTATGCTTCCTCTTCACCCTCCATATTCAAACAGTTGCCAAACTAAGTCACTTTTCTAACTGAACCACCTGTGTCCAGCTTTGGCACTATCTCTTTATATCTGAGTCTTATTGTCTCTTGCCTAAGCTATGAGAAGAGTGTCCTAACTTGACATCCAATTTCTCACCTGTCTTCTAAAGCGCAGCTCCAATCCTTAGAGCACTCCTCTACTTACAGCATGTCAGCAGCTCTTCATGACGAGCATAATTAAATTTATTATTTTTCTCTACGGCTATCTACAAGTTCACCCCAACTTACTCCTCAGTTTTATGTCTAATAACTCTGGCTTATTGCATCTGATCATCTGTCAAATTGTATAATTTATCATGACTTTAAAATCCTGTGTTTATTTTCCTCTGGATTTTGCTCTGTTTCTGATATCTGTTTCTCCTCCTCTTCCCATGTCTCTCCATATTTTTGCCTGTTAAAAAGGGTTATCTCCTTCAAAAAGGTTTCCCAGATCCTCTACTTTTGAAGTGACTCTCCTTTTCTTATAAAATGAATATTTTATTTATGTCTTTCCTAACACATTAATTTTACTCTGCCTTGTTTTAGATTTATCTGTACATCTGTCTATTTTATTAGACTCTGAGTTCCTCCAATATTCTATATTAATGCTTTTTATATCTGTATTCTTACATGCCAAATTCAGGGTCCTGTTACCTGTAGGTAGCATAAGGAATATTCACCTGCCTCTTTCACCATCAAATTGATTCAGCATTCCCTGAACAAATATTTCTGAAGCATATACATTTCTTTTCTTTTTTTTCATGGAGTTATATTATGGGGGGGATGAAACAGATAACACAGAAATAGCCAACATAATTTCAGATAATTGCTATGAAAAAAAAAGAAACAACATAATGACATAGGGAATGACTGGGACCAGGGGACTCTAGGTCATGTTTTCAGAGCAGGTGTCTCTGAGGTGGCGATGGTTGAGTGGGCGCTGCACGATAAGAAAGAATATGCTGTATGAAGATCTGGGGGCAGAGCATGTCAGGCGGAGAACAGCAAGAACAAAGACTCTAAGTTGGGACTAAGCTTGAGCTTTTGATGACTAGAACCAAGGCTTATATGGCTGAAATGAAGAAATTATGGTAAAAACAAATGAAGCAGATGAAGTGACAGTGCTGGGCAGAGACTATAGCATTCATGTTCCCATAGTAGATGATAAGAAATTTGAATGTTTTAAAAAGTACAAATGGGAAGCTATTTGGGAGTTTTAAGCAAGGCAGTTGTGTGTTCTGATTGATATTTTCCAAGGATCACACTGGTTTGGGGGTTTTAAAAACTAAGAGCAGAATGTTTTTTATTTGTTGTACCACAGATCCTTAAAGGTCCTGTAGAAAGCTGACGGAGCTTCCATGAGAGTGTGACCTCTCTATCTCTGTCAGTCAGTGGATTTCCACCCCTTCCCCTACTCTCATTTTAATAGCTGGAATTAGATAGGATGCTTCTAGATCCACCTGCAAGAATAAGGAATAGAATAAACAAAATATTTGGAAATGGAGGGTTTCCCATTGATTGTAGGCTATGTTACACGTTTGATGTTCTGGAATGCTGTTTCATCCATCCTTTCAATCTCCTACATTTCAAAATATAGGTCAATCCAGAATGGTGTACAGCAAAGTAGGCCCTATAGCCATAGCCCTTTAGTAAACTGTGCATTTTTCTATCTTTATGTTCACTGTATTTAATTGTAAATTTAAATTTTTGTCTGCCTCTTTAGACCGGTAGTACCATGAAGGCAGAAACTTTGTCATTAATCCCCTTTATAACTTCAACCTGTGTCAAGTAGAAACTCAACAAATACTAGTTGAATGAATACAAAAATATTTCATAAAAATATAAAACAGATATGTAGGTAGGTAGGCACAGAGAAAGTCATGCAACACATTCCTAAAAAATTCTCATTCACCTTAGTTTAATAAGAGTAAATTAAAATAGATAACTTAATTAATAAATATATGTATTAAGTGTAATATGGTTATAATAATTTATTAATTAGAATTAGTTAAATTAAGTAATTAAATATGCTAATTAATAGTAATTCTGTTATCACTATTGTTATTTTAACTGAGTGACTTACTATCATTATAATTATTTTGAAAGAGTTTGGAGCTAGCCTACCAGCTCATGGGTTTACAGTTAATTATTCATTACTTGAAAGTCTCTAAATCATAAAGTTGGTAAAGAATTAATAATGTTCACTTAGCGTTATTCATAAGTTAAGTGTGTATTTCAATAAAATGATATATTCTCTGACTTATTTGGTTATAAATGGAAATGGTCCCAGGTATGTCTATTCTATAAACAAGACCCTGATATTGAAAAGCATAAAGGCAGGTGGGAAGAAAAAAGAGATGGAAACTCACTGGTGAATCCGTGCACGGCTGAAGGGACCAGTATAGCAGTCTGACTCCCCTAGGTTTGGAAAAGCGGACTTGTCAAGAACCATTGGGTTTTGGGCCATCCAGTTTTTGATTCTTCTAAAATAACTCTGCACCCTGGAACAGAGTCACATTTAAAACCGCATTACATTGTCTTCTAGAACCATGCAGACCATCCACTACAGTTGTCTTAGGTACCAAAGAAAGAGTTCCAAAAAGACATGTACACACATACACCCACCACCACCCCCAACACACATGCACACTCCTTATGTTCCTATGCAAAAGAAATAAACAGCAAAACAAACTAAATCCTGCCTTTGTTTAAACTCTTTCAGGGCAACCATGTTATTCTCATGAAAAAAACAACTTTGTGGTAAATATTTAAGAATCATCATACCTAAAGATGGTGGTAGGAAAGAGTATTTTTAAATAGCAGCATGATATATTTATTAAAGCTGTGTGTGTATGTATCTATGAGTATATCTCTACATATGCAGACATAGATTACTCCCTGATTCTTTAAAATAAAAACAAAGCAAGCCGGGCGCGGTGGCTCACGCCTGTAATCCTAGCACTCTGGGAGGCTGAGGCGGGTGGATAGCTCAAGGTCAGGAGTTCGAAACCAGCCTGACCAAGAGCGAGACCCCATCTCTAAAAAAAAAAAAAAAAAAAAAAAAAAAAAAAAAAAACAAAGCAATGTGTCTCTACAAAAGTGGAGGCTGAAGAGAAATAAATATCTATCACACTCATTCAGTGGCACTGGGATTCTCAAGCGTGACAGAAACAGCAAGGGCTTTGAGTCAAGCAGAAGTGGGTTAAAATAGAGCTCTACATTTCACGGACTGTGTGAGCTTATACAAATTATTTAACTTCTTGCCTCAGTATATTCCCTCATAAAATAAAAACAATAGTGACCTTGCTGGAGAATTGCAAATAGGTGTTTGACTTTAAACTCGATAATTAACGAAAAGGAAAGTCGAAGCAAGGAGCCTTTGCAGTACTTTTAGGACTCTTAATGGGCATATGAATTACCCGAATATCTTGTTAAAATGCAGATGCTGATTAAATGGTCTGGTGTGGGGCCTGGGCTTCTGCATTCCTAAGTAGCTCCTAGAGGATGCTCATGCTGCTATCTCCACTGACTATACTTAGCATACTTTGAAATTTAGTATAGACATCAGACATATACTATAAGGACACTATTTCGAGAAATCTGACATTAGGATACTTTGGTCCCAGCTTTAGATTATAGTCATAACCTAGTTCTATTGTGGTATATATCTTAACTGCAGTCATTTATTTTACAAAGAAGAAAAGGAAAGAAAAGAAAGAGATTGACTCCAGAGATTATTTCTGAATATGTAAATTCTAAATTACTATAAAAATATTTACTAAAAAAAGTAATATTTATACACTATGAGTTTCTATCTTAGGCTTCCTCTGCAATAGTAAGTCAAAGTAGCAGGAAGGAATATTTTCCTAGACAAGTACAACACAAATCAATATTTGGTCAACTTTGCTTAAACTTTAGAAAAAAATTTAGCACAGCAGTGCATAGGCAGCTAATACTGGATCTTTTTTTCTTTTTTTAGAGACAGGGTCTCACTCTGTCACCCAGGCTGGAGTGCAGTGGTGCAATTATAGCTCACTACAGCCTTGAACTCCTGGGTTCAAGTGCCCTCCTGCTTCAGCCTCCCAAGTAACTAGGACTATGGGTGCATGCTACCACGTCTGGCTATAATATTGTATCTTAGGAATTATTTTATTCAAGTCTAATATGGTAAAATTATCATGTGTAATTTGAAATATTTATCAAATCCTAATGTAAGCTTAGCATGTGAATGTCTAGGTTTTTTTTTTTTGCCAAGTAAGGTTATCATTTAGATGCCAAATTATTTTTGTTTTTGGAGGGATCAAAACATTTTTTTTAGCCTAAATTAATAAATACGTAGTATCTGAGGATTCATTTTGCTTCTTCTTGTTATAAAAACAGACTCTAACAACATAAAATGCCACCATATCCCAGAGGCCAGTGCACAGACATGTAGAAAACATTGAACAGATTATATAGCAATTACTCCAGCTTTTAAATTTAGCATAGTTGAAAAAAGCAGTGGCGTAGGAGCTGGAAGATGAATGTTCTAGTGCTGAATGTGACAATAATTGAAATTAGGCAAAACATTTCTAATCTTTCAGGATCCTCATTTCTAGAAAGCAAGTAATTCTATCTATTCTCCTTCAGTAGGTGGCTAGGAGGATAAAATAAAAGGAAGAATTCTGACCACATTTAGAAAATCCTGATGGACTATATATAGCACCCTTGGTCCTATTAGCTCTGATAACATTAAAAACAAACTGGAAGTTAATGTGAATTTTTAAATATTTTTTTAAAGAAATGCAATATAAGGACTTTTAGACCATCACTTATGTTGTTAACAGAAAATAAGCATTATCAATTCAGGCTTTGCACACACACTTCCTGTGGAGAAAGTAAATGTTGTCTGATGGTAAAATGTGGTCAGCCTGGATTTGAATATAGAATGCAAGGATCTCGTTTATTAATTTCTTTGAGACTTACTCTGTTTCTTATCTCTTAAATGAAAAATATATTTTGAGAACTAAAAGGATAATGTATGACACCATAGCACACAGCACATGGTAAGCACACAATAAATGTTAATGATAATAACGACAAAAAAGAGTATTACTGCTCCTTTTTTTATTACTACAACTACCATCACCATGCCACCAACATAATCTAATGCATTATTTACACTCTGTCAAACCTTTATTGTATTGGACATCTTGCAAACTCAAGATTTGGTGGCATAATGTGAAGATGACTTCTAATAGAGCTTTAAATTCCTTTGCTAAAATCAGAGGAAAGCTCAAATAATTCTATGGGAATTGAAAATAAATCTGGATTAAAAGGTCAAAAGAACCTGATTAAATCAGAAACTCTGCCAAACCAGCTGTGAAAGCTAGGGCGGGGCTGTGGGTGGGGATGGTAAGGGAGTCATTTCTGATCTGCAAAACCAGCTACTCTGTTCTGCCTTTCTTGCAGGGTCATTTTGAAGATGCTTTGATAATTGAATGTGAAAATGTTTTGTAAATAAAAGATATATTGCAGCTGTAGTAAAACTACAGCCATTTCCTCTCTACCTGCCGAGAAAAATGATGATCTTTAAAAGCAGGATAATTGCCTGTACATTATGTATTCTGTAATGTTTACTGGTTAAAATTAACTACATACAAAATATTTTTCCCACTTCAAGAAAGGAAAAGCACAAGTAAAACTATATGGGCATATTTTATTTCAATTTCCCACTTTCCAAAATATCTATAGATTTTTATAATTTTTACAATTCTTTTTTTCCATTTAGTATGTCATATAAACTCCTTTCTTATTATTCCCTACTCCTTCTCACATGCATCCACAGCACAGGAATTATTTATAAAAGAGAACTATTTAAAATAAGTAAAATGTAAAACAGTAGGTAATAGTAAGGTTCAAGATACTTTAATAATCATTTGGAATAACTGATAACTGAATTTTCATTTCATGAACTTAAAGAAACAATAATATATATAAAATATAATAAAACATATTATGACACATGATGCAGTATTCATTTCCTAGTTTACCTTTACATTTGACCAAATAGAAAAAGAACATTTTTCAATTATTAGAAATGTTGTTTCTTTAGGATTTAGTATACACACATTTGTTATTCATTCTAAACACAAGTTTACTCTAAAACTAAATTATGATAGTTTTATTTAAATAGACATTTGTTGTGATCTTAATTACAGGATTTTATAATTCTACAAGTGTCTGAAAGAAAAATGCTTGTTTAACAGAAAATCCATCAATTATGTACTAGCAAAATCTCACTAATACTATAGCAGCACACTGAAGTGAACTCAAGAGATTTTATCAACCATCCAACATAAAGCAGGCATATGCAGAGCAAAACAAACAAGCCTTGCAGTTGTAAATTTATATACTATAATATTCCAATGACTTTCATTTTATTATGCAGAAATGACTTTGAAAATTTGCTACATAGACCAGGACCTAATAACCATATGGGAAATGATGAGGGATTATTCTAAATGATAACCAACAGAAAGACATGGCTTGGCTCAGAAGCATCATTAATTAATTTTTAAAAAGCCATTTAATACTAATTCCTTTGATATTCATTCTAATTTCAAGATTTTTTTCCTTCCTAATTTGCTTTTCATCCAATACTACCATGCCCAAAATTTAGTATTTTAAAAACACCAACATTCTCCTGTTCTGATTTATAAAGTTTGAAATTACATTCAATTTTCTTTGGTAAAGAAACTCTATTTATTGGATCCTTTCCTAAAATGGTCTGGTTATTCACACTATATGGTTTTTCTAGCTTTTGTGTTATTCTGACTTGTAACATCCTGCAACATTATTCAATGGAGCAGATGCTACCATGTTTGCATGTTTTGTCTT
This sequence comes from Cheirogaleus medius, assembly GCA_008086735.1. Taxonomy (NCBI): domain Eukaryota; kingdom Metazoa; phylum Chordata; class Mammalia; order Primates; family Cheirogaleidae; genus Cheirogaleus; species Cheirogaleus medius. Next base: position 17,236,347 of record VBSM01001265.1, read on the forward strand.
TTTTAATCTATTCTTTTGCAATGAGCAGGAAAACAGCCAAGTGTAAGAAGATTTTGTTTGGGCATTCATTAAATGGAAGCTCACTTCCTCCAGTTAAACAGGGCCAAGGCGATTCAGTTGGAAGAATACCTTCTGTCTCAGGGTTATAGTTTGATTAATTCCTTTTCCATAGGTACTCTTATGTTTTGAGATGAAGCTCTTGAAAAGAAGTTCATTTTCAATACTAAAATAAGAGCCTCAGCTTCGGGTGGTAGAGTAAGAGTAGGTCTGCAATTCAAAAGATGCTGTATGGCCTTGGTAAAACACTTCCTGACTCTGGACACTAAGTCTTTACCACTTCTGTCAAATAAGAGAATTGGATTGAAAGATACACAAGGTCTTTGCTGGGTCTAGTGTTCTATTCCTCTAGTGGTTCATCATTTACCCATTGATCCTGGTTTTATAAATATTTTTAAAATTAAAATCTCTTAGGATGCTAACATGTAATTAAAATTCTCCTTCCACAATATAGTATCATGGGAAGATTCTAAAAATGGCAATTGTAAATAGTAACAGAGAGATGATCTGATTTTAAACATTGTTCAGTTTGGTATAAAATCATTTTGGAAATCTTTTTTAACAAATCAGTAGAAATTTTTTCCCTAAAATTTACAACTGCAGAAATGAGTAATCAAATATTTTCTTCATTTTTTTTTCAAAATGAAAAATTGGTCATAAAGAAATTATGCATCACCCACCAACCTGCCCATTGATTTGCTCCTCCGGTCAGTGTAATAGCATTTTTTCCTGAAAAATAGTAGAAATCAACTGAGGAAAGTCATAGGAAAATGAAGTGAAACCAATGGGTGACAATATTCAATCATATTGAGCATTGCCATATCTCAAGTTCCATATGCTTAAGAAACTTAAGATGTTAAAATAGGCCAATATAGCAAGAACATTGAAATTATACTGTTTTAATTTCCTTATCTAAGTTACCAACAATAAAAACACTTCAATAAATCCATAGGCCACTTTGCAATATATTATTTTTAATTCTATTTTTGAAATTCTGTCTTCTACCACTTAATGCATACTAACCAGATTATTTGCTTACAATTTATAAGTCATTCATCCATCCATCCATCCATCCATCCATTTATCCATACATCCATCTAAATACATAGTGATAAATACTTCTGATTTGCCAAGTAATGGTAAGGTATAATCACTAAAAATTAGAGAAAAAAGATCTGTGCCCTCAAGGAGCTTCCTTGATAGTTGAGACGACAAGTGATTTGTTATAATAAAGTGTAATAATGTAGAAAAACATATAGTGCTAAGGAAATACCTAGGAAGGGGATCCCAATTAGTTTTTTTGTTTGTTTGTTTGTTTTTACAGGTGGAGGAGAAAGGAGACAGGGAAGCCTTCCTGGAGTATGTGTCACATTGAATCGCAAAGCACAAGTAGAAGTAGTCCTCTGGATAAACTGGTTACACATGGTAGCCTAGACAGGGGTAGCATATCAGATGGTTATGGGGGCAAGTCCAAGCATTATAAGATTCAGAGAACTGCAACAAATTTGGTAATAGCTAAAGTATATGTTGAAAGTTGACTATAGTGATAGAAGAGGTGGAGGATGGGAAACAAGGCACAGATGATGAGGAGCCTTAACAACTAATGCTAAAGTTTCTGGATGAAAAGCAATGGGGAGATAAGAATGTTTTACATAGGGTATGCTTAAGTAAGCATGTACAATTTTAGAGTAACTAAAAATTCTGGTGACAGAAGTTAATCTGTCACCTAGACTATTTCTGCTACATCCTCATATTGGAGTTCAGAAATCTGATATTCTGGGTCTTGGAAAATGCTGTTTTATCCCCACCACCAAAACCTATTTCAGAGGATCATTAAACTCCTCCATGGTGTGGTATCTAGAAAACATGGCTAAGAGTCAGGGCAATTGATATTTAGCTCTATGTTATTAACTGCTTAGAAAACTTGAAAACTTTTTGAGGTCCCATATTTCATTCTAATCCCTGGTCATACTGCCAGAAAATAATTTTAAAGTTGTCCCTGTCTTATTCCAACGTTAAACTCCAATATGGAATTTTGAGGCTTGCTATATTTATTCTAAACTCCCACTTTAAATGTCTTTCCCCTTCATTTTTTTCAAACATACACAAAAGATTGTGTACATACATTGTCTACATACATTATTCAAGACCTTGGACTCTTTTTTCTGAACCACCTCTGCATAGACTGCTTTGCATCATTTATTCCAATGCTGCATAATTGTTCACTAACTTTCTTCTATAAGAGAATCAGTTTCTTGAAGACAGTAGTTTTATTTCATTTGACTTTGTATGCCTGTGCATACTTGGCACATTGCTTGATAAATAGTAAGCACTCGGATGGCTGATGGAGTAAATCAATGAGCCTTTGCTTAATTGACAGTTGCAATTTATCCCTTTCAATGCCAGAGAGCACTTCACATTTAATAAACATTTATGAAATATAGTACCATTAAAAATATAACCACAAATGTAGAAATTGGTTTAAAACAATTTTCAGCATCAAAAAATTCCAGAACATGATTAAGAGGAGATAAAGTTTACAACTGTAATTATCAAGCATAGATATTGGTAAGGAATATTATAAAAGTGTACAGACAGGGGCTGAGATTTGGATTAAGATATTATTTCTATCTTTATTGCCTGTAGTCCAAAATATTTCTCTTAAACAATTTTTAAAAATTTTTAATTGTGAAAATACTTTGGGAGAAATAAAGAACAAATGGAAAAAGAGAGTCCTACAGGACGAACACTTTTTTTGCACTTATACTATACGAATAAATACAAATTAAAAATAAAATACTTAATTCTTCCTGTTAAAAGGAAAGAAACTTCTCCCTCCCTCTTCTTGGAGCATTTACTTAAGAAACTTGCAATTATAAGTACTTTCTCACGTCTTAGAAATGTATATTCATTTTTTAGAAAATAAGATGGGTCTTTTGTCAGGACTTTGGAGCTGCTGTCCCTTTGAAATGTAAACATCAAGGGAGATAGCACCCCATCTCCCAGTTTTTGTGGGAGGGTAGGACCTAACTTTCATGGATGCCTTGTTCCAAGTTGCAAACTTACCTCCCATCATAAAGATATGACAAATTTTATTTCTTTTTTCTATAAAGCCAATTAACACCCCAATTACCAGAGGAATCTAGCCTAAACTATGTGTGATAAATGGTCTTGTTAAGTCCTCTTACTCAAGGACTAGTTATTGTTGATCTTGAGAACATGCATGCACATGGCATAAATTGTATGTGCTTGGCTCACTTTTTAGTGAGATTTCTTTCTGTCTTTATAATCTCTCAGTGAATTAACTGTGATTAAACCACATTCTGGTTTAATGCTTATTTGATAATGAAATGGTTTTCTTACTCTTCAATATTTGTGGAGAATTCTTCTGGGTTGGGGGAGATTTTATTTTAATTCATATTTTCCCAACAAAGTACAGAGTACCTTGAATCCAGGAAGTCAACAACCACCTACAATTCTCCTTAGTTCTGCATAAATGAATGTGTAGGGCCAAGTCCTGTTCTACATATAATCCTCTGTCCTAACTGCATAGTGTTCATGTACATTGCTTTTTTAAATTTTCCCATAATTTTTCATTTGAATGATCTTTCTATTTTATACCTTGCATCAAGGCTGCATTTATCTACCTACCGACTGCCTATTACAACAGCCACTCAAACATTATAAGTAAATAATTATCTTAATCACTGTTTCCAGCCAGCATGCCACACAGTCAAAAGCCAAGTGTGGAGATGCCTGCAAGGCCAAAAAAGGAGGGCCGTCAAATAAGTGAGACCCTGGGCCTCTTGGTCCTATTTTATATATTGGGCTCCCTCTAGGTTTTTATTTTATTTTATGTAGCGTGTCTTTTGCATAAAAAGTGATCTAGGTTTAATCTCAATTGTGATAAAAATGTGTTATTAATGTTTTAAAAATATAGCCCCAAATTTGCTATGTTTAAAATATTTGTGGGAGGATAAGCTTGAGCAACAATGTGAGGCTGACCCCTATTGCATACATATTCTCAACATAAACAATAGGTAGCCCTTAATTATGAGGACTTAAGTAAGAGAAACTCCACCTGAGAAGCTGCAGGATGACTGAATTATCATAAGATGTGGCGAACCTTTTTCATGTGAGAGAGAGGTAAGAAGGAATAGAAGTCACCTTTGAATCAAAAGAAAAATGCTAAAAGTGGGATGTGATATTTCTGAAATGTAGAAGACAGAGGCTATGTCCTTCCTGATATGATAAAAACTAGGAAATGTGGTCTATTGTAACCCTCTGAAATTTTCTTGGTTAGTTTTGAAACAAGTCCAATGTGTAGACCATATTTACATTGGAAGAAAAGTCAAGAAAGAAGTGGCTAGAAAATTTAGGCACATTAAAATTTTACATATATATTCATGCAGAAAATTTAGATAAAATGCTCAAAACTCACTTTCATGCAATAAGGAAGAAGAAAATTTTTGCAAGAAAGGTTTAAATAATAAAACTTCCTGAGTAAATCTGCAGCTTTTCTTTGTGGAAAGTAATAGGTAGGTTTCAAGGATAAATAAACACATGGGATAACTCAGCATGGGTAAAATATTTATGCATTTTTTAAATCTTGTTCTAAAAAGAGATGTATATTTTCCTATTTATTATTCTTGTATAATTAAATTTTAAAGCAGTAGATATGTTCTTCAATAAGATAACAGTTGACAATTGGAGAGTGGATTGCCCATCATGAAAACACTTTGCTGCTTAGGGTATGCTTGAATAGTTTTCTCTTATTATGAGTTGGCGGCTACCCCAAATTTCCGATGTACCTTATAAATAAATGAAAAGTTAGTTACTAAGGAGTTAATGCTATATCTATTATTTAAACTAATCTGGAAAGATGTTCCAAAAGAACTCTGTGTTTTAGTATTTCTCAAACTATTTTCCCAAGAACACAAGCATCAGATGAAATTAAGGAAAGGCTATACATTGTATAACTGCCTCTTGAAATTTATAAACATTATAAGGAATATTAAAATATTAAATTTTCCGAGACAGTATTTACTCATTATTTACACCTGAAACATTTGGGATGCTTGTTAAAAATGAAATAAAAAATATATATTTAAAAATAAAATTAAAATGTATACACCCAATTCCTTTCTTCCTTACCTAATATGCCAGAATCTCTGGATGTAGTTTCCAGAAACCTTCTTTTTTACTGTTTCCCAGGTTATTTTAATGCTCTCTAAGACTGAGTACCACTTCTCTTAAAATTCTTGCAGTAAAAATATTTATTTATTAACTCAGAATTTCAGAAACATATTTGATCACAAGATATTCCTCTCTTAATGTCTTGTGGAATTAGTATTACTTTGACACACTTAGGAAAATGATGCATATTTTCTAATATTTTTATTAAATTATCAAAATTTCAATGGTATTTTATGAAAGTTGCCATAATTATAATGCATCAATTATAAACATTTTTTGAAAACATATTACAAAGAAGAAATTTTAGGCAAAACATCAATAAAAAGAGATAGCAACTGCATGTTTCATGGTTTTCTTTCTTTTCTCTTTCTTCCTTTGGACGTGTTAGAACTCTTTTATCAAAGGCAGTAATACCAGGAAATGAAAAAAAAATTGGATATAATTTAAAAAACAAAAATGGTCTGACTCAAGAGAGCATCGCTTTCAAAATCTCCCCTGGGACGGAAGGACACTACGGCACACAGCCTGGAAACCTAAGCTCCAATTCATGCAAAGGAAGATCACCTCACGATCTGGCAAAGGAATTGTTTTTTAATGCACTTATAAAGAAATGAAACTAAATTAAATTAAATATGATACAGGTTTGTTAATCAAAATTATGAGAATACTAATTATTCCATCATTATGAGTTTCTTGAAATTTATTTGCATGTGTAGGATAAGGAAATTGAGGGAAAGGAGGCTGATGTGCTTTATAGATTTTTCATTTTTAAAAATTAGTAAAATCCAACTGGGATAGTGGAAAGAGCTATACGAAAAGTATGATACCATCAACTGTATTGCCATTGTCTTCATAAGACTTTCCCTCATAGACTATAGCAGAATGAACATAATTTAAAATAGTGATTAAGAAAGAAAAACTATCTTGGAAATGATGAAAGTCAAGTATTAGGGGTAAAGCAAATGTATGCTACCAATTATAATGGACTAAATGGTTATGTCCCCCACAAATTCATGTGTTGAAAACCTAATATTTAATGGTATTTGGAGTTGGGGCCTTTAGGAAATACTTAGGACATGAAGACTGAGTTCTCGTGAATGGGATTAGTGCCCTTACAAGATGATGCCAGAGAGCTAGCTAGCCGTCCTTCCACCTGTGAATACGTATCCTGAAAGAGGGCCCTCGCCAGAACCTAGCCATGCTGACACCCTCATCTCAGACTTCCAGTCTCCAGAACTATGAGAAATAAATGTTTGCTGCTTGAAACACCCAGACTATGGTGATTAGTTATGGTAGGTCAAACTAACTAAGACCACCAAGGCCTGTATTCATAATTCACTTTTCCATTGAATGAAAGTATAATTGCATCTTAATAATAGGTACCTGTGTCAAGATCTAAATAAAATTATGCCAGCAATGGATAGCAAAAATGGAATCAATCTTCTGGACTCCTGGTTTGCATCTGTTTTGTATAAAGTCCAGAGGAGGAGGTGGAAGACATGCTCCCTTTTTGAATATGTTTTAACACCATGTTCACTCAACCTGAACTGAACCTTAATACTGAAACCTACTGAAATGGCATGATTGTGATATAGTCCCCAAGGGCTTTCTTCTCTTTGATCTAAAGGAAATTAGTTTTTACATAAATTCGGTTATGACTTTTATTAGAAACAATGATGAAATCACAGGAATAGGATCAGGATGATGGCAACATTTGGAAGTTTTCAGCAATTTTGTCCTCATATTAGAAAGCAGGTAATTATCTTGGGTGTGACACTTATTTTGCATAGTGTGTTGTGTTTACATAATGTAATCATAGTAGAATTTGTGGAAAAAAGATCATTTTGTAAGGATATAGGCAAAATAACAGAGAACCACAATCCCACCCATCAGAAGCAATCATTTTTAATCTATTTTTATATTTCTTTCCAATTGCATTGCTATGCACTTTACATTGTTGAAATCACATTTCATAAATAATTACATATCCTATATATTTTTATTTAAGCTTTTATTTACTATTTATTTACTATTTTCTCACTTACAATCATTAAGAAATTTTTGTACCCATTTATTTTATAAATGAATTATATTGCATTGCAAAAGTATATTCTAAGTTACCTAAGTCCTCTAATGTTGAACATAGAAGATATTTCAATTTTTCACAATTATAAATTAAACTTCAGTTAATATTTTTCCATTTTTTCAATTATATTCATAAGATAGAAAGTGGAGGCTATGAAAAGTAAGACTCACAAAAGTGTTTTAAATTTCTTTCAGAATATTTTTATGAAGTTTGACTCCTACAGTGAATAAACAAAAGTGATTATTTATCATATCTGTGCTAAGTTTGAATATTATTGCTTGTAAAATTCTTTGATAGGTTAAAATTGATCTCAGTGTTTTTATCCTGCATGAATATATACAGACTAAACAAGAAGAAATCAGGGAAAAGAGCAAGAATTCTCCCACTATCAGAATATCATTATATATATATTACAATAATCAGTAATAAGTCCTGGTCAAGTATTTCGAAAGACATTTTAGAAGACTATATACTGTGAAGATAAAAATTTCCAGAACTCAAGAAATGTAATTTAGCACAAATGCAAACTTACCTAGGTTTAGTCTCAAGATTAATTTGGAATAATGACCTGAATTGAAAGCAGTACTCTATAGACTTTATCTAATCATAACACAAATAATATCTCACAGGCCCTTATTTGCTTCTTTCAGGAACCAAGTTTTATAAAAATGTACAAATCTCAGGGATTTTTTTTAGGATTCTTACCAATAATTTGTATAAGGTATTGAAGAATTAAAAAGACTTTTCCTTTGTTAATCTTTTGTTTCTTATTTTATTATTTTTGCCAAGATTTTTGAGGTATTATTTGCATATCTCCTAAATATCATCTCTTTAGAGAACTCTTAAACCTTTTGAAGCATGAAGGTGAACTAATTCAGACATTTAATTCTAATATTGCCAGAAAGATTCCACAGTAGTTGCCAACATTTAATCAATTTCTGATTTATTGGGTGATGTCTGTGGTTGCATCTTTCAAGCCTGAGATGTTTCAAATGATGAAGATGAGAACAATACCTCCTCTATGGTATTTTATCTTGAATACCATAGAGGCTTGTCATAAAACTTGAGGATGTCAGAACTTTTCAGAGTTGGATGCTTTCATGCTACCATATCTGAGAAAGTTCTCCATATTTTTTAATTGCACTTTCAGCGTGCACTTATATTCATTACCTAGAGGCTCTTTTACTTGGCATCCTGTTTACTATGAACCTTTTAAAACTTCTTAGCAGCTAATAATGCATATTGAGCTCCATATCAATGTAAATGTTCATGTCTCCAATATGTTCATGTCTCTTAATACTTTGCATACAGTGGAGCACTGTTGAATTTTACTTTGAGAATCGATAGAGAAGAGTGATAACATTCTGCATATAACCCAAGATGCTCAATATAGGGAAATTGATGTCTTTGCTTGCCTAAAGGAAGGCCTGAAATTCTTTGAAAGAAGCAGTCCTCTCATTAGCACTTATTTCTTAGTATTGAGGACAGAGTTAAGAAACCATCCTGGTTGAACTGACCTGAGAAATGATTCTTGCTAACCACTATAACAGAGAAGGACGTTTTATTTACATAAGGGTATATACACTTAAAATTATTGCCCTCCACAAAAATAAAAAGAGTCTACCCACCCATATGAAATAAGAAGTGAGACTGATCTTGGGAATTGTTATAAGTTAAAATTGGAAATAACTGCTTTACATTCCCTCTAGGCGAGTCCACCTTAAAATTATATAAAATGTCCGGGAAAACAAAAAAATTTACCAAATTAGTTGAAAAAATTAAAAGGGAAATAAAACTGTCCAGGATAACTGAAATTTTGGAAGAAAAAGCATTTTCCCTGTAGAAAGGGTTACATTTATTGCTCTAAGGTGTTGCAAAAGACAGATTCATTTTAATATACATTGAGATAGAATGAAATGAAATTTGAAAGTACCTGAAGGGCATCCTGATATTCAGCCTCTCTGCATACTTGCACAGCGTGTCCCATGGAATGTGAATTTTAATAAACATGATATCAGGGCTTGCAATAGCTGGCTGCAAAGGATAGCAAGACAGGCACCATTATTTAGAATCAGAACTGACTGTATTACGTCACAATTTGATTTGGGAGTTAGGAACATTGTTCTCTTGGATATGCATGCTCATTATCACTGATTTAAAAGGAATTTATATAAAATTCTTAACTAATAAAACCCTTAATAAAAATGTAATAATGACATTGTGTATAAGAAATAACCACCTATGTGAATTAGTGCATTTTCTTACATTACTCATTACTCATTGCCCCACTTAAGGCAATGATAAGCCAATTAAGAGTCTAAAGTTATTCTTGATAGACACTTTATCATGACCCTCTCCTTCCTGTTCAGAGGGGGTAGAAAACACTGCCAGTTGCCACCAGTAGTTTATTAATTACTTTATTCTTCTACCATATTTTATTGAGTAACAACTAGTTCCTCAACCCACATGCTAGGTCCTGTGATAATTCTGGAAAAAAATGGAGTATAGATCATACAAAATTGTCATATTTGCATGCTAACTCGTACCTTCTCATCCACTTTTATTTGTATCAACAAGTAAAGAAGATCCTCCTGCCTCAGTCTCCTGAGTAGCTAAGACTTGAAGAGTCTTTGAACAAGACAAGAGGGTTTTAAGCAGAGCCAAGTGTGCATCAGAATTACCTAAGGTGCTTGTTACAAAATGGGGTACTCTGGTCCAGTCCTTGGAAATCTCAAAATTGGATTCCATTATTAGAATATCTTGATCATACCTCTGGTCAGATAATGATCAAGATTCTTAGATTTGGTCCAGAAATCTAAAATAATTAACTAAATAACTGATTACTTAGACATTATATATCACTGATATTCATATTCTGCCTTTTAAAAAAGCTCACACAGATTTACTAAGTTCTTAAAATGTCTGAGACCTACAGAGCAAGGAACAAGTTTGTGGTCATTCTAGCATCCAATTATACAGAGCTTATCCTTTATGGGATTACAGGAGTTGAATATCCGTAATGGAAGAACTGTTATTTGCTTCCATTTAGACACACTCATCAGGTTAGATACAGTTGAGCTCCATTTGATTAACATTGTTCATTTAAATTTCCATTATACAGGACTCAATAAACTATGAATCTTAAAAGCTCAAAAGTAGGGAGGAAATTTATCAGTTTAATTTAAAATTTATATATGTTTTAAAATTAAACTGCAAATTTTTTATATCCATATATTCATAGCCCATTTTAAATAAAGCTAGTTTCACAGATTTGCCAGAAAAATATTTCTAATTTGTATTACCAACATTTCTAAATAGGATTTAGATAACCATGTCGTTGGACTAATACTCGAACATAGAAGGCAGCCTGACCACCCTCACCATTGGGCAGGCACTTTCACAGGCCGGCATTTGCCAAAGTCTGTTCCACAGAATATTATGGAAAAAGAGAGGAGGGCATTCCATGATCAAGTAAATTTTGGGTTTCTCAATAGAGGACATCCGAGACACTTTAATCCACATGTACTTGCTAAATATATACAAGCAGATGACAAAGTATGCTGAATTTCCAAAATTTGGACTATGGATTGTTTTTTCCTCATAGCTTACTATATTTTGCAAATCACCATGGGAAAATAGCAAAAGATGCTTTCATGTCAGTACAATTTCCAAAGGACTTTTCCTACTTGGAATATGTTTGTTTCAAATTAAAGATAATTATTAAAATGAGAATTGACAACGTCAGAAGCAGACAAGAGTATGTCTCAAATATATATATAGGTCTTTGAATTCATACCAAGGTTACACACATTAGGTATACCTGGGAAAAATGTATATAATTTTTTAAATGACCATTGATTCCTTCAAATGACCATCTATTTAAAAACATAATTATCACCAGCTGGGAAATCTGTCATAATCAAGGAAAAGGAGAACATTATGATGTTGATATTTCCAGAATCTTCGTGTTGAATGTTCTAGATTGGGTGGAAAGGTTTCTGTGCAGAAATGATAGAGATGAAAAACTTTTAACATTCATCAGGTGTCGGGCAGATAGGAGAGGGGATGAGGGGATGGGTACATTCACACCTAATGGGTGCGGCGCGCACCATCTGGGGAATGGACATGCTTATAGCTCCGATTTGGGTGGGGCAAAGGCACTATATGTAACCTAAACATTTGTACTCCCGTAATATTCTGAAATAAAAAATAATGCTAAAATTAAAATTAAAAATTAAAAAAATGAAAAAGCATAAGCAACATTTATTTAAATGACTCATTTATCCAGGGCAAGTGAAAGACACATTTCATGTTTATTATAATTTTTCCTGCCTTATCCATAAAAATTTTCTTACATTCAAAATAACAAAGATCTTCCTTTTAAAATTATGATGTTGGCTACTGGTGGAACACCAACTTGCCTTTTATTTAGCAAGCGCAATTTAAATTTCTTCAATCCTGACTGCCTACTTAGAAAAATTGCATGGCATAGTACCAAAAACACAGTGTTTCAAATTACAAAGACTTAAGTGCAAATTCCTTCTCTACCATTTACTAGCTTTGTGACCTTGGAAAAATTTCCTCACTTCTGTGATCCTTAGTTTTCTCACCTGAAAAGTTCAAAAGAATTGTTGTGAATGCTATGAAAAATTGAGCACATAAAGTACCCATGCCTAACAAGTCCTCCAGAAATGTTTGTTCGCAGTTGAGAGCACACCTCTCAAATCACACACTACCCAAAATAATGGTTAATTTCAAAGTTTCACTAGAATCTTTCTCTCTCTATTTTCCCCTCAGTAGGTAGTCACCTGATTCATCTTTAGTGAAGCCTATTTCTGGTTTTATAAGCCTTCTGTGATAGACCTTTGAGCTATATAAGCAGAAAGCCAGTAACAACCTATGATTTGGGAAAAACTCTGAAGTACAACGACTACACTAAAAGCCCTGATTTCACCACTATGCAATTCATCCATGTAACAAAAAACACTTGTACCCTCTAAATATATAGAAATTAATAAAAAGTAAGTTTAAAAAAGTTTTACTTGATGAATTAAATCTTTTTCTCTGGTAATATAAACTGATCATAATTCTTTTTTAAAAAAAGCTTTATTTTTGTAGACTTTATAGTTTCTTTGAAATATCTGTCTCTTTCCTTTTTATATATTTAAATTGTCCTATGCCTATATATTATTTCTTGTTCCTGGGAAGACGTGGGTTCTTATCCAGCAGTTATTTAAAGAGAGAGAAAATGAGACCCTAAAGATTACAGAAACCTTATCTAGTCCTCATTTGCCCCAGAAGCTGGAGGAGAGACCTCCAATGAAGATAAATGAGTCAGGACTCAAACAAAATCAATCTATACCAGACTGGGATGTTCTACATGCAGAATTATTAACCACTGAATAACCAAGACCTGTAGAAATGCACGGATCATTTGCATTCTATCTAAGGGCTTCATGAAAGATTTGAAAGTGGAATGTCTGCTATGGAATAGGAAGATCCTGGGACAAGAAATAGTTTTTCAGGAGCTGGACCTTATTCTGGGGTGAATGGAGTTCTCATTCTGCCTCAAAGCATCATAATTCCTGAAGCCTAGGCATGTGGGTTGCGAGAACACAATAGTAGCATGAAGGAGTGACTAATGTGTATGATGTTGAGAAAGATCTGGGAAAGATCTGACCCAGCACAAGGGTCACAATGATCCTTTAAAATGTAACTCAAGTCATGCCATTTCTCAGAACTCCATTTCATTTTGAGTGAAAGCCAAAGTTTTTTCAGTGGCCTACACGGACTTTTATGATTTCACCCACAATATCTCCCTAACTTTCCCTGCTAGTACTCTTCCTCTTACGCCACCTCCATCATTTGGTCACTTGTTACTACTTGCCTGCCCCCACCCTATTCTTCCATCCTCCCTTCTTTTCCCTATAGTATTTTAATCTTCACTTATTTCTGGAAATGTCATGAGAGAAGATACTTTGTTTTGTTCACATGTGTATTCCAAGCCCTTAGTTCTGTGCTGGACACACAGTAGGCATCTGTTAAACAGATGAATGAATTAACTTATATTGATAACACATTTTATGTAACATCTAAGCAAGAGATGACAGAGACAAGAAAATGAATAAGCCTGAACTATTCTGGAAGAGGATGCTATGTCAGGATTCACATTAGCACCATGGACAGCTTGCCTAGTACTGATTATTCATCCATTCACTCTAGGATGTGAAATAATCTACCAAATTTAAATAAAGGGGATACTTTCAGATGTTTTTGCCTTATAATGACTATCATCAATGAGTGAAATTTCAAGCTAAGTGCATGTACACACAGCTAGAACGTTTCTTATTTTGTAAGTCTTAACTTAAAATGTATATATATAGATCTTTATGGACTAGTATGAACTGTCTTCTTGTATAATTTCCTCAACTTAATTTCTCTTTTGTTATACCTTTGCTTAAAAAACATGACAAAACAGAAGAAAAGAAAAGTAGTTTCATTTTCTTTTCTTTTCTTTTTAAATGTGCCTTTAGCTGTAGCTTTCAAATTTTAATGTTATAGACAAGAAAGCATTATCAATGCTTTAATAATTCCAGGATTCTAATTTACATATCAAAACAAGAGGCAGAGAAAGCCTACAACTCTTTACTTGTTAGAGTTCTCAGAGTCTGAAAATTACTTGGCAATAAAGGTTGAAAGAAAAGAAAACAGAAAATATGCTGATGCCTGCAACCAAAGCAATGCAAAATCCTAATTACTGGGAAGTATAGCTAGTTTAGAGACCATTACACCCTCTCCTCAGCAATGAATACTCAGAATAATTGGTAAATGTCCTCATCTTTAACTGAAGCACCCAGAAACAGCCTGTAAGCAAAGAAGTATTTGAAACAAACCATTTGCCATATCCCCAGGTATTAATCAGACCCAATAGCATCTCATTCTTTGTAAGGGAGGAAAAATGCTGCCATCACAAATATGCAAAAGCAGCTTCCCACAAGCCTTTCTACTGATGTAATGGTGTGAGAACCAGGCTAACTTCTCGCTTGGTTTTCAAATTTTTTAAAATAACTTTGACTCAAATGATACAAAAGCAATTTATGTAACCAAAACATTTATATCCCTGTAATATTCTGAAAGTAGTTTCATTTTCTTGCAGCTACTGGGCAGGGGGCTGGCGAAGGGATGATGCTGTCAGGGAGAAAGATTACCTTTTCCCTTGGAATCAAAAGCTGCCAATCTGGCACTATTCTGTTCAACTTTGATGAAAGCACGCTTCTCAGAGGGAACAAAACACCCACCACCTTCACATTTCACATTATTGTTTAATTATTCCACCCTGAATTCCCAAGAGGTAGAAGAGAAGAGAAAACTTAAAAATCGTGATTTTACAAAGTCATTCTGCAAGTTGTTGGCAGAGTGGAAAGAAAATAAGAAAATGGGATGTGATAGCTCATGGCTTTCAAGCCTATAAGACAACCACATTAACAACATGAACTGGAAATTGACTTGGATCACAAAGCACCTAAACTGACAGTTACAAATCATCTACTTATTCATTCAAATGGCCTTCAAACATGCATCATTATCTTTTGAGGATGTGGTTATCCAGAAACTGTCCAGATCAATATGCAATTTAATGTATATTTGAGTACTCTGTGCCGGACTCAGTGCTTGGCTCTGCTGAATGTAAATTAAAAACAAACAAACAAACAAACAAACTGACAAACAAAACAGGGGCGCTTTTTCCTAACCTTCATCTTTCAGCTAACAAATCTAATATCTGCGGACATTATCACAAATCCATTTTCACTTTCCTCTAGTCACAAGCTTTAAATATTTTCAATTTAATACTGATTAAAATTAAGTTGCAACCATAAGCCACAACCTTCAACAATAATACTTTGAGACAAAATAAATGCTTATGATAGCACAAAGCACTGAATTTGATACTTTGGATAGGTGTAAGTATTTATATGCCAGTTAATCCTAAGTTAGCATAATATTTAAACTAAAAATATACTTAAGTTCTATCTTGTCATTGTAAAGTTTCTTTCTAAGTCTGTTTGCTTAAGAGTGAAATACATTTTGCATGATATTGATTTTTTTAATAGTATGGTGGGCAGAATTATAAAAGGGTCCAAAGATCTACTTTCCCTGTTGTACTTGCCCAATGCAATCTCTGGGTCACATGTATAGGATATGATAGTCACTCTCATAATTAGATTATGTTAGATGGTACATTAGATGTTAAGAAAGAGATTTTACTTCATAGCAAATGAGTTCCTAAAAGGGACTGGTTTCTTCCTGCAAAAAAGATTCAAAACAACAGAGGGACACAAGGAAAACTCTCCAGAGCTGGCTTTGAAAATGGAGGTGCCACATGGCAAGGAATGAGGACGAACTCTGAGCTGAGATCAGTTTCTGGTTGACAGCCAGCAAAGAAATTGGGGAAACCTCACTCCTACAACCACAAGGACCTGAATCTTGCCACAACCACGTGAGCTTCAAAAAGTATCCCAAGCTCCAGGTGTGAATGAAGTCTGGCCAAAACCTTTAACTGATTTAAATCTTGTGAGAAACTGAGCAAAGAGCCCATCCATGCTATGCCTGAACTTCTGCCCTACAGAACTTTGAGCAAATAAATGGATTTTGTGCAATAAATCTCCTGAAATTATTCCTGTAACTGAAAATTTATATCCTTTGATGAACAGTCCCCCGCAATGGTCCCTGACCCCCAACCAAATCAGCACCTGGTAACTACCCTTTTATTCTCTACTTCTATGAGATCATCATATTTACATCACATTGAGTGAGATTATGTGGTATTTGGCCTTTTTTGCTCATCTTATTTCACTTAATATGCTGTCCTCCACTATAGTTAATAATATATTATATTCTTGAAAAATGCTAAGAGAATGGATGTAAAGCGTTCATACCACAAAAATGACAACTATATAAAGTAATGCACATGTAAATTAGCTAGATTTAGTCATTTCACAATGTATACATATTTCAAAACATCACGTAGTACATGGTAAATCCACACGATTTTATATGTCAATTAAAAAAACTGGTTTAGTTTTAAGCATCTAAATTTGTGATAATATGTCAAGCAGCAATAGAAAACTAATACAAATAGTTTCAAGAAATGTTCATTTGAAACAAAGAGACAATTTTTTTATGATATGTTAGAATACTTACTTTAGAAAAATGTTTATTCACTTAAACTGCATTTATTATAGCAGGTTGATATAAAACACTATACCTTGGGATAATTAATCCTAATACAACTATTAAATTAATTTTATTACTCTTAGAACTAGGAACATAATTAAAGATAAACCTTTGGTAAAAATGACTTTGACAAGTAAAATAAATAATCGTAAAACATTAACTTTAAAATACAATTTAGAAATCTTGAGTTTCCTTAACATTCCATTTGTTATTCTGTGTTCTGGATCTTCCTCCTCACTCTTCCCCAAAGACCTTTCATCTGTTTTTGTTTTTAAATCTAGTCCAATCCCTCAGTCACTCCCTCTCTCCCTTTCCTTCCCTTCTTTTCCCTTCTCTCTTTCCCTCCCTGGCTTTTCCTCCCCCTGCCTTTCTCCCCTGGTTTATCTTCATCATCATCCAAGAAAATAATTAAAATCAAAGAAAGAAAGAAATGAAAGCTCCCCAGACCTCTTTTCCACTTCTGGCTATTGTTTTCCTTCCTCCCATTCACAGATATTCAAGTAAATGGCATTTTTCCTGCTGCCTCTATTTTTCCATTATCGATTCACTCTTCAGTTCATGCTAGTCAGTGTAGCCTGCAAGTCTGACTCCTCAGAGAATGGCTCTCATTGCTTTTACCAACTGTCTCCAAATCCTCCAAGGGAACAGGCTGCTTTCTGTTCTCACTGGACTTCTCAGCAGTGTCTTCCCCCAATGACCACTCTTCCCCACGATTCTCATCTCCTATTCTGCCTACACCAATTCCTCCTAGTGTTTATTCTCCTCTCCTATCCTTTACAGGCCCACTCCTAGGCTCAACTTTTTCTCATTCTCTCTAGTGATTTCATCCTAATACCCATTCTATATTATCATCTACATTCTAAGGATTAACACATTTACCTTCAGGTCGGACTCCTCATTTGGGCACTGTACACAAATTTCAAACACCTTCTACTTGCATTTCTCAAAGGTACCTTTTCATTTGCATAACCACTATCCCACTTCTTCCTCAAATTAGCTTTTTCCTAGCTAACAGGAGTTTTAAACCAGTTAAAACTCCTGTAGACAGTAATTGGCCCTTTTGTCTTCCCATGATGGACTCCTGTTCATTCAGATCATTTTCTTTCAGATTACACATGCTAATGTAGTTATCCAGTCACACTCCCAGCATAACCTTGTTCTGCTTAATTATTGGGAAGCATTCCTCACTATGCCATTTTTTAAATCTGTTTATGGTCTATTTCCTCTGATGAGGACATGGTACATTTTTATCTTGGTTTCTATTTATCACCAGAACATATGTACAATAAGTACCCCATTAATGCTCCTTGAATGAATAAAAAAATTAACTACTCAAGCCACAAACCCAAGTTATGCTTGAGATCTTCTTTCTTTTCTTACCATATCCAAGCCAAAAAGTAAATATATATATATATATATATATATATATATAAAATTTATCTCCATCTCTAATGCCACCCATGATCTCCACTTATCTGGTCTTGCTCTTCAAATCTGTGCTATTTTCAGTAATCCAAGTTTGTTTATTTTTTAAAATAAATATGGTCATGATACTACCCTGCTTAAAATTATTCAATGGCTTTCCATTTTTTCTTAAGATAATGATCAGAAGTTTGAAACTGAAAAAGGATGAGTTAACCTAAGCCAATCTTTCCAACCTCATATGGTATCTGGTACTGAAAAAAAAAACAATGTTCTTCCTCCCACTGGTATCCTGATCTTCAAATGATCTATACTGTGATGGGGTCTGACATCAATAGTTTAAAAGATTAATATGTGATTCTAATGTGTAGCCAGTATTGAAAAACACATCTAGCCCTTTTATTAGCTGTCTTTAGCTACTATTCATTTTTCAAATCTCGATTCAAAGTTTATTTCTTTAATTTCACGTTTTTCTTTCCTTCTGGTCTTTCCTCACCCTCCAAACTAGATCACTGCCCTTGTCGTAAGCCATTCCAGCACCATTTACTTTTGTTTTAAGTCACTTACAGCTTGAAATTATAAAGGGTATCCAAATAAAGAAGAATTCTAAACATTGTACCAATAAGTAGAGATGCAAAGTCACCTTGGATCAGATCATCTCTATTGTGCAAAGTCATTGAAGTACCCTTTTAGTTATGCAAGTATTAGTCAAGTGGAAAGAATATAATGAGATTTTCTTATTTTTATTTTTTAATTTGCAGCACTTTCTTTTGCCTAAGTGGGCAGAGTTCCTCAGAGAGATTTAGGTTAAATTTTATTAGGCTTCCAGGGCCTTTTTAGAGAGGAGATATAAAAATCCCCCAACTCAGCTTCAAAACTAATATCTATTCTGGAGAACTGGGATACCCTCAAACCTTTTCTCTGTTAGAAAGTCATTTACCTCAATGGGGAGACACTTGGAGGAAAAGAAGAAGCCAAAACAGGTGACTTGTTTTCAACACAATGATAACAGTTTGCAAGGATGGCTGGTTCCAACAAAATTTGCAGTCAAGCTTGAATACATCACCGGATTCAGCTGTCCTGGCACTTTATTTAATGGTGGAGAACAAATCCTAATGTGAATGTGAACTAAATGCACTGTAATTGTGGATCCCAGAATAAAAACCTCCCTTTCCAGGAATAACAGTGGACAAATGGACATGGTCCTGCTGAGAGCCAATCTAAATACAAACTGCTTTTGGGAGTGAGTCAAAAGTGAAAGCTCAAGAATGAATGAACTTCCCTTTAAAAGTAGAACAGGATCCTTTTTGGATGAGTAGCATCCAGTATTATTCTTGGGAAAAGTTTGCAGGAACGTGGGAGAGGAAGACTCAAAAGAGAATCTGGATTCTCTGGTAAGAAAACTAAGTAGAGACTGTGGCAATATCTATTACAAATATACAATTTCCAAGTCTGACTCTTATACTGACTGCACATTCAGTGAAGGCAGTGACATGGTCTACTCTACTCAATGGATTCCTCAAAAGCTTGCTCAGTATTTGCCAAAATTTATTTGCTGAGTGGATAAATAGTTGGAGATAAGTGAGGAAAATAACTACCAGTATCATAATAGAATCTGTATATAAACTGTTCTGGGAGAAGATGAGGAAGTGATTCATTCTATTTATGAGGAAGAGAAATCACAAGGAAATCAAATGAATAAAAGCCTGTCACAAGACTGAGTTCATGAGATTTTTTTCAATAAATACTTCTTGATTCAATTAGTTGCCAGTGATACGGATATTCTGGGTTAAACTTCCAAGAAGAGACATTTAAAAGAAGTAATTAAAGGATTCAACAGAAAACTGAAGTCAGGATATCACTTGCCTGGTTCTATAACCCTAGGCAGTGCATGAACAATCCCTTACTCATAGAGTCAAGTCATTGTGTGTTCATTATTTTATACAAATTAAATGGATTTTAGTAAATATAAATGGATTAGCTTATCTAGGGCCACCCCAAGTTATAGTTCAGTGTTTCCTAATGTGTGATCCTCAGATAACTAATCCCAGGAGATGTTCAATAGAGAGAAAATAAGGCATTCCAATGTTTTATCTAAGTGCTTATTAATACTGTGATAAGGCTTATTAGCAAATTATCTAGATTAATCAAAAAATTATCAGTTCTTTTTTTACCTTGTCACTCACATTTTTTTTAGAAAACTGGTTAAAACTCAATGGTAGTAACCTAGGTGTCTCTCAAATACTTAATTTAAAATTTTTCTCTGTAAGGGAATGGCTAACTAAATCTCCAGTTGCAATATACCTAACATGCACCTAATGAAAAAGCTGAGTTGGTTCTAAATGTAATGGCAATTTAAGATATCTGTAATCTATTGCTAGAGGACAGAACTGAAGAACAGAATAGTATGCATATCATATATATCAAACTAATTTTGTATAAAATGTTTATATATGATTTTATATATATGAAAAAATATATTGAAGAGCACCTAGTAGGAAAAAATCAAGATGTCAACAAGGGCACCAAAGAGAAATTTGAGAGATGTTAAATATGGACTTCGATTTTTTTATTTTGTATATTTATATATTTTTAATTTTTACATTAAGATGTGTTTCCTTCTGTAATGTGATAAATATGTTTTTTAAAACCCTAGAAGGTTTAAAAAATAGCAAGAGTGGTTATTTTTGGATATTAGAGCTATAAAGGAAAATTCTTTTCCTCATTTCTATTTTTTTTTCCAGTAATCCTTGGTACTTTTATTGTTTCACAAGAAAGAAAAAATCCTTTAAAGAACATGTTTTCTAAAGCACAAAAGGAGGACTGGGAAGAAAACCATTGATGCTTCCAGCATAAAACACAAACATTAACAGTTTGACAGACTCTTTTCTTTCAACATTTTATTTTTTTTTCATAGGGTTTCTACTTTACACAAGTGTTATCATTCCTTATTCAATTTTTAAAATTGCAAAAATAGTCATGCCCTTTGAAAAAATATTTAAAATATACAGAAATATAGAGGGCAAAAAGTGAATACATTTAAATGGGACTATACATATGTATTTGTTTTATATTTGGGAGAAAATAACTATATATTTTATGAATTCATGTGGTATATACTTTCCATACTAAAAACATTAAATGATCATATCTGTTCCAGCATATTATATCACATAACTAATAAGAGCAAAGCACCTACCTCCTTCTCCAACATCAAGCCTTCTGCTCTGAGGTTCTTTTCAAATGTATTTCTTCTGTCATATTGTATATTTGTCTTTCTATAAACCAGGATGTAATCAATTCGCTTTTTGCCATCTTTGAATAGAGGTCCACTGGATGCTATGTAATTCATGTCATTCTGCAAATAAGGCAATGAGTGGTCACAGTGTAGGTTAGACAAGCACACACATTTTGTTACAATTATTTCCATATGGATATTATCAACTCAATATTGAAAAATATATTTTTATATTCCTATTGTGAGATACAGAAAAATAATTAAAGAAAGTTAGCAATCTATAGGAGACATACTAACAAGTGATGTTCTAGGGTTTGCAATAAGGCGGTCTGATATATGAACATGAGTTCTCTGATACTGGCATCAAATGCGTGTGTTTTATTCAAGAAGACTCTATATGACTAATATCATATAATAATAAATAATAATATATAATATAATATATAATAAAATAAATAATACAAATTTTATTTACTGTTTTATTTAATAATAAAATAATGCTAACATATGTTGAGTATTGACTAAACATCATGCCTAGACATAAGTGCTTTCCATACTTTACCTTATATACTACTTACAATGTACATTTCAAAGATAAAGACACTAACGCTTAGAGAACATAAGTACTGATAACTGAAACCAACTTAATTTCCTGTGTTGAATAATAATCATATCAGGCATTACTTTTCTGAACCTATGTTTAACAATACTATAAGCAAGCAATAATTCCTAAGTTGCCTGCTTCAGGAAATACTTGCTTCTAGGATATAAGACTGCAAACCTATTGAAAAAGCCTACTTATCAAAACTGATAGCTTGTTCGTCAAGATTGCTTTAAAACTTTCACCTTGCAATATTCACCAATTCAAGCTATTTTTCATAGACTCTGCCCAATTTTCAATCAAATTCCTGCCTTGCAAGATCCACCTTAAAATTACCTAGCCCAGGTCCCAGA
This sequence comes from Cheirogaleus medius, assembly GCA_008086735.1. Taxonomy (NCBI): domain Eukaryota; kingdom Metazoa; phylum Chordata; class Mammalia; order Primates; family Cheirogaleidae; genus Cheirogaleus; species Cheirogaleus medius. The sequence continues at coordinate 17,258,534 of VBSM01001265.1, forward strand.
ACCCTTTGAAAACTCTACCCTAACTTTACCCTTTTGAAACACCACTAAGACTATCTATGTCATATTTTTATTTGCTGTAAGCAACTTTAATAAAATCAGCCTTATTGATCAGCACATTTTCCTCATGGTCTTCTTAGTGGGGGGGCGTTACTAGTATATTATCCACGATCACTGAAGAGCCAGGATTTGAATCCAATTTTGTCTGACTTCAGGTCCAAGTTCTTAGCTATTATCTACCTTGTCCTTCTTTCTCCACTTTCCTTCAAACTATCTGGACAGCTGTGCCAACTCTCTATTCCATGGTTCCCATGTGGTCATTCTTGAGATTCAAAAAGTCTGCTTATATCTGAAGTGCTACCAGGTAATTCCAGACAAAAGCATCTCAGAGTGCTTAGGAGAAGCCTGATTGTGTCATACATGCCGCTACAGGTAAAAGAAATGAGGACCAGAGTAATCTGGTGTTCAAGAAGATAAAAGCCAAGAAGTCATTCACGTGAAGCAACAGAAAGAATGTCTTAGAAACAGTCATCCTACAGGACAGGTTGGTTGATTCAAGAGCCTCTAGTGGGCTCTGGCTTTTCAGAGAGATTAAATTCAAGAGTGTAAATTCACACCACTAGAGACTCCCAGGTTCAAGGACAAGAAAGCTTTACATAGCCTTTTCTTCAACAAACAGAAAAGTTTGGAGATTTCCAGGATTATCATATTGGGTATCACACAATGACTAAGTAACCAATACCAATGGAGCCACCAGGGCTTTCTAGTTCCATAATAACATAATAATAACAATAATAACTGTCACTTATTGAACACTTGCTACATACCAGGCATTGTGCCAAGTCTTCATGTGATCATTTACTCTAATCCTCATAACCCTTTAAGGCAGATATTGACATGGGTACACAGAAGCCAGAGAGGTTAAGTGACATCTAGATGTCACAGAAAAGGAAATAGTGAAGCCAACACGTTTACCTATTTGATATCTTGTCTAGTGGTCTTGACCCTATTCAGGTAATGGGTACACCTGAAGTCTATATTTCACCATTATACAACATATCCATGAAAGAAAACTCCACTCATACCCCCTAAATCCACTGAAAAAATTTAAAAATAAAAAGTTTATTGGGGGGGGCATAAATTCCTGACTTATTATCTCGCTTGTAAACTGCTCCTCAGTTTTTCATAAATTATTATGTATACTATATATTGGAGAGAGAAAGAGCTTGAAATTAGCAAAATATAGGTTTGAATCTTGATGTTTATTAGTGACTTTTAAAAAACTTTTCACTTTAGAAAATTTCAAATACACAAAAATGTCGAGAGAATAGTGTAATGAAGCTTCACGTTCCCCTCACCCCACTTTAACAATTATCAATATATGGCCAATCTTGTTTCATCTATACACCCCATGAAATTTCTCACCCCTGCCTTTGGATTACTTTGATGTAAACCCCAGAGATGGTGAACCTTTTCATGTTGGAAGGCCACATGAATTTAGCTATAATCAAATAAGGCCACATTCAAGAAATGTCAATTAGATAGACTTAAAAATGTACATTATTTTGTAAGAATCTAACTGCTATGTACTTAATAATTTCAAAAATGAAAACTATTTGTCGATTTTAAAGTTAATTAACTTTTTAATGACTTTGTCATGTCTGATTTTTGTTGGAAAGTATTTGAATATTTGCTTGCAGCATGGAGGTCCATGGTTTCAGTTGATCCATGGATATGATATCTTTTAAATTAGTTTCTTGGGGTGGCATTTGTTTTTGACTTTCTGTGTCCTTTTATGGCAATTTTTAGTGTTAAATTAGGAAATGGCAGTCTAGACATTGCTAATCTGATACCATCTTTTACCCAGAAGTTCTAGCTTTACACTACTAAATTAGAGAAAAAAATTAAAGGCCATGGTATGTAATTAAAATTTATTTTAGAGTTACAACCATTTCCTCTCAGTAGCTCTTGTTACAGACCCTACTTATTACAGAGAGAAAAACAGTTTTTTTGAGTGTGTGTGCTGCAAAATATACTATCGAGAGAGCGAAAATGTAAACCACAGAATGGGAAAAATATTTAAAAACTATACATCTGATAAGGGACCTGTTTCCTTAATGTATAAAGAACTCTTATAACTCAATGATAAAAACACAAATAAACCAATTAAATACGGATGAAGAATTTAAATAGATATTTATCCAAAGAAGATATACAAATGGCCAACAAGCACATTCAGAGATTCTTAACATAATGATACTCATTAGGGAAATGCAAATCTAGTCCACAGTGAGATACTATTTCTTACCCACTATGATGGCTATAATCAAAAAGACAAAAAATAATTATTGGCAAGGAAATGGAGAAAGTTGAGCCCTAACACACTGCTAATGGGGATGTAAAATAGTGCAGAATCTTTAAAGAACAGTTTAGAAATTGCTCACAATATTAAACATTAAATTATAATATCATCAGTTTCATTCCCAGAACTATACCCAAGAAAAACAAAAATAGGCATCCACAAAAAAACGTGCACACAAATATTCATAGCAGTATTATTCATAATAGTAAAAAAGAGAAGAAAAGGAATGAAATATTAACACATGCTACAACATACATCAACCTTGAAAATATTATACTAAAGGTAAGAAGCCAGTCACAAAAACTCTATATTGTATGATTCCATTTGTATGAAATTCAACAATAGGAAAACATATATAGAAAGAAAATTAATCATTTCCTAGGCCTGAGAGAGCAATGGGTAGAATGGAGAAAATTGCTAGTAGGTATGGGTTTCTTTTTGGGGAAACAAAATGTTTTAAATTTAGATTGTGGTAGTCGTTGCACAATGTTATGAATATACTAAAAACATTGAATTGTGCACTTTAAAAGGGTGATGAATTGTATGACAAGTAAATTAAATGACAATAAGTATGCTAAAATCAATTACAGATAAATTGTTGGTTGTGAAATGCACAAGAATATAGCTTCTAGAAGCTAACATAAGAATTCAGAGTAGGTAAATATTTCTTAAACAGGACATATGGTACTCATGCAGGATTAGGCAATGTAGAAATAGAAATGGAACAATATAGAAATAGAAACAGAATACAGATCCCAGAAAGAGACCAACATATATATAACTGAGACAGAATTACAAATCCATGGATTTTTCATAGATATAGTGGACTACTTGATTAGCAGCATTAAGAATATCAGTTAATTTCATGTAAATAAATAAACCTTTAACTCACAATTTATAAAAAGGGGGGAAAATGAAAGGATTAAAGACTTAAATGAAAATTTTCCAACTTTTAGGATAAAATATGAGAAGATTGTTTAAATGATATTGGTAGAAAAGTTTTGTTTATTTGTCTGTTTTTAACAAGAAAAAAGCACTAGCACAAGTCATAAAAAAAAGGCCTGGACAATGCAATTACATTAAATAAAAGCTTCGTATATTTAAATGATATAAAGATTGTGAAAAGATAAGCTGTAACTAGAAGATACCTTTCATGAATTCTACAAATAAAGTATTAGTCCTATTGATGTATAAATAACTTCTGTAAATCTGCAGTCCACAGCCCCTGTGCCACAGACCGGTATTGGTCCATGGCCTCTTAGGAACCTGGCTGCACAGCAGGAGGTGAGGGGTGAGCCAGCAAGCAAAGCTTCATCTGCATTTGCAGCTGCTCCCCATCACTCACATCACCCCATAAGCTCTGCCTCCTGTCGGATCAGCCAGGCATTAGATTCTCATAGGAGCATGAACCCTACTGCAAACTGCAAATGCAAGGGATCTAGGTTGCATGCTCCTCATGAGAATCTAATGCCTGATGACCTGAGGTGGAGCTGAGACCGTGATGCTAGTGCTAGTGCTGGGGAGTAGCTGTGAATACAGATTATCATTAGCACAGAGGTTTGACTGCACAATAAATGTAACATGTTTGAATCATGCTGAAACCATCCCCCACTCCTACACACATCCCCCCAGGACATGGAAAAACTGTCTTCCATGAAACTGGTCCCTGCTGCCAAAAAGGTTGGGGACCACTGCTCTAAATGGATAAGAAAGGCAAATAATCCAATGGAAAAAATATGATACGATACAGCCAGGCATTTAACAAAAGAAGAAATATCATTGCATTATCTGAAATAGCAAGAGGCCGGGAACAAAACAGCCCATCAGCTAGCTGAAGAGTGAAAAAATAAATCATGGTCAAATATTTAATGCCACTTGTTTTGTAGTCATAGAGTGGAATATGGTAGCACTAATGTATCTGCTTAGATATGTGTCAACGAGATGCTGTTGAACTTTTTAAAAAGCAATGTAAATTACATTATATATTTCTTCAAAGTTTAAAACCATAAAAAATGCTAAATGTTGCTTAAGGTTATGTGTTATGTAGTAAAAGTGCAAAAAATTCATAGGTAAGCAAATCACAAAAATCAGAACAGTGGTTAGTTCTGTTGAAACAAACTGAGGAAAAGGATAAGGAAGTGTTATATAGGAGTCTCAAGTTTGTAATAATTTATTCTAAAACAAATATGGCAAGCAATTCAGATCTAGTAAAGTTCAATGTTAGAAATAGGTTGTTATGGCTTAATATAACCTAATAATATGGTTTTTATATGTGTAAAATATTTATAATAACCATAATTTAGAAGTTCAGGATGACCTATGACCTCAGTCAAATAAACAAATATGGGACTGTATGTTTGTTTAGTCGTTAAAATCTTTCTTATAACTTAAGCTTCACTTTCCTCACCTGTGTCACATAACAGGGACAATAATAATCTTGCATGACTACTTTAAGTATTAAATGAGTTGAACACTCTGTGAAATATAAAATGGTACATGCACTAAAGTTATTATTAGACCAGAGACCTTTAAACAGTAAACTCGAATTTTAATAGTACATTCCCTGCAGTCAACTACACTTATACCTACATTATCATTTAAAAACTTGAAATATGATAAAATATGCTTATTGGAGACATTAAACTGGACATGTGGTCACTGGTGATTTAGAGGGGATTCCACTAGGTCTAAAGGGCATCATTAGGAACAAATGATCACTTCAGAGCACATGTGTTTAGATGTGAACATTGTCAAATCCCATAATGTCAGCCGGCAAAGACAGCTTTCTGCACGAACTCTCCTTAAACCCGGCCGGTAGTTATTCTCCACTTCCATCAAGTAATCAGATGGAAATACAAATAAAATATATTTAAGTGTTTACTGAGAGTTTAGAATGAAAATTTTCATGCTAAAAGATCAAATTATAAATGTAGAATAAAATCAAATGCCACATATTGAAAAGGAATTTGGGGAATTAAACTTTGTAGGAAGTTTGAAAAAATCAGGAACGCGATTTCAATGCATTGCTTGCTATCATAAATGCCACTCTCCCTTGAGGAGCTCCCAAAACAAAATAAAACAAGAGTTTTCATTATAAAGCGACACTCAATGATTTCCAACATATATTTAGAAAACTCATTTAAAACATGGGTAACCTCACACATCCAATTAAAATATTCCTAAGAAACTTTTCTGTTATTGGTTATTTGGATCAATTTTTCTCCATGAGAACAAACAAAAATTAAGCAAATTTAAGAAATATTGGAGACTTCAGAAGATAGTGAGGAATCACTAGGTCAAGTTCAAGACAAAGTAGAAACCAGACATCAAGAGCTAAGCAGCACACCTGAGCAGTTGGGTCACTTTTACCCTCAAGGACATTTGCAGATCTTGCAAATGTAGGCTTTCCCATTAGTACATTTCTGTGTGCGAAGTGCTAGGGATACAATGGTGAATGAGTCAGACAGCCCAGTTTGCACAAGATATTTTTAGGATACCTCGGTTGTAAGTGTGCTTGAAATATTAAGATACTCCCCCTTCACTTGGCTCTGGATTCATAACAGATGAAAGGCAGGCAGGTGTCTAAAAAGAAGTAGAAGTTCAACACAGAGAGGTGAAATTTTACAAGGGCAGATTTAATTTATTTGCATGTTTGCAAATATAAAATAAAAATGTCAAGTCAAAATATAGAGCAGAATATAACTATCTCTGAAACGTGGGAATGGACCCAGAATACTACCTTGGTCAAAAGCTACTGTTTCAATTGAAAATTTAATTTGAAATGGCAAACCTCCAGATCAAGGTATCAAAGTTTCTGACACTGAATAACTAACTGCTTAGTATCATCAACAGTGCCCTTGACTATGCACATGGAAATTAGGAAAATTCACATGTGTTCCAAAGCAAACTTTTCTAAACTATCAAGCATTTACCATTTATCATCTACTTGGAGAAGATAGAGAATAAAATCCCCTATAACCTTCACACGAAGATGGATTGATCCAATGAGAAATGTATTGGCTTCTGCAGAAAAGATGAGCCTTAGGTTGTGTTCCTTACATTTGCAGAAAATTATTTTTCATGACACAGCAGTCCTGTGTTCCCCTACCCTTACTCCTTAAATGCTCCATCAATAAGACAAGAATCTCTTTAGACTCAGGAAGAGGAAGAAGGATTACCAAACAACCATATTTACTAATGTCATAAAGCAGATGACCTTATCATGTTGGCTACAAATAATATATTCAGAGTACAAATGAATCAAGTCATGTTAGAATCTTTGGAAAGTTGGCATTGAAAATATATTATATTTTCCATGCCTATTTTTCCACAAGCATAGCTCTTTCTAGTACTAGACTTACTCTTGCTTTTTAAAACTTATATATTTATAGGGAGATAAATATAAAATCTTTAAACCTATGAGTATCATTTAATATTATGGCTTTTTGATGTTGGTAGCTTAGTTTCCTATACTGCAGAAGGACAGTTCAGGACAAAACCAATGGATCTTAACCTTTCTTTGGTAATAGGCAATATTTCTAAGAAAAACACACATATATGCAAATAAGTATGCATAAAATTTCAGGGAGTTCATAGGTCCCCTGGAGCTCATGTGTGAGCTCCCTTAGAGGTTCATGGGCACCAGGCTAGGAACCTCTGGATTAGGCAATCTAAATTCTAAAATTCCTCCAGTTATAGAAGCTCCTGCCTCTGTAAGCAAAGCTCCCCTTGGCAAACCTTGGCAGAAAGAAGTTGACTCTCTTACAGAAAATCCTCTAAGTATTTTGGAAGCCCTATAGCTAAAGTAACAGTGCAGCCATGTGAATTTTTAAGAAAAATGGGCATTAGTGAAGGTACCCAGCATTTCCTCTGAGGCAAGTGGAGGCATTCATATTTCTTTAATTTTGTTGAGAACAACATGATTTGTGGCTGAGGTACCTAAGATGAATGCTCACTTTTATTTCCTATCTCATATTATTTTGCAAAAATAATTAAGGTTTCACCATGTGTATTTATAAAATGGTAATAATAAGGCCTATGTACTTCCCTATAAAATTGTGAAGATGGTGGTTGATGTATGTAAAAACTAGTGAGAGTGCTAGACTTGGGTGCTAGATAAATGACAACTGTCACCTAGGAAGTGATTACACAAGTATGGCATTGTTTCTCAAACTTTATACATACATATATTTTTTTCAACACTACAGACCACCTCTTTAATATTTTCTTTAGATTGCACTTTTTATATGAAAAAATAGACTTTGCCAAAATGTTAATCTAAAAGTAACAGGTTGAAGGTGTTGGTTATGTTTTCTTCCTAACATATATTAAAATAAGATCATAACTATTAAACATTTTTAAGTTGTTATTGTACATCTTAAAAATTTTTTTGAGAACTATGCTTTGGCAAACATAGCAAGCCACTAATACCTTAGCTTAAATTATACCTAACCTGGGTTTATTTAGTATTTTCCTTGCCAAAAGTAAAGAACTTGAAAGAAGACATTTAAAGTTTTAATGGTGGAAAGAGAAGAAGAAATGCCCAAAGGGAGCCAGGGAGCAGTGCCTAAGGCATCTGAGGTTCAGCCAGTGAGTAGGCCTGAGGGCTACAACCAAGGAAGAGGATAGAAGGCCAAGGCAGAAGTTGCATGGATTTTAAAGACTGGTGCTACTATCTCAGGTTCAGAGCTGGAGTAGCTTGTGCCATTCCTAGAAGGTAAAATCTGCATGCCCATTTATTGACTGCAGCATTTTAAAGCTGGCAAAAAGTCATAGGTAATTCATCACTTTAAAAAATAGAAATAAAAAATATAAGGTAAGATTGGGCAGGACATTAGTTTGGAAAACAAAAATTGGCTATCTGCTGCTCATTGACTGATATAAATCTATTAGGATGCACCCCTGCTTAGAAGCCAAACAAAAGGCTGTGATTCTGTGAAGGATTTGGAAGATGATTAAAACACTGCGTATCTTTTAGCCAATATTGCCCCTGGAACTGCACACGGGAGTCCTTTCCAGCATGCTTCTGTATGGACAGCAACAAAATGTGTCAATATATGAGGATGGATACAAATAACATATCATAAAAGCCTGATTACTAAAACTCAGAGGTGTAACCTTCATTAACTTAAAAAGTCACACACACACCCACACATATCTAATATATCTAGCAACTATTTTGAGCTACATGTTGAAGAAATAAAGAGGCACCTATCATTCAACAAATCTTTTTTGTATGTCTACTCAGTCCCAGACACTTGTTCAAGTTACTGGGGATAGAGAATTTAATGGCAATTACAAGACAAAAATAAGCGCTAAAGCAAAGTCCTTTACATTCCAGTTTGAATGAGAAAATATTTTAAGACACCTGTTATGTGCTGAGAATTGTGCCTATTTTTTTAACCTTAGCTCTTTCTTTCCATCATATGGGAGCCAGTGCAGCCCAGTATGAAAACCTTATTATTTGTAGGTAGATAGGCTTGGATTTGAATTCCGATTGTGATTCTTAACTAGCTATGTGGACTAAGATTTTCCTAATCTTTGTCTTCACTGTTTTTTTCATTCATAAAGTAGAACAAATATTCCCTAGAATACAGCATTAAATACTCAATAAAAACTATTGATTTAGTGTTCTTCTGTCTTATTACTATTTTAGACACAGGTGAAAAATAGTGAACAAGACAGAAATGACCTCACAATTCAATCATGAGGATAAATGAGTAGATATACATAAAAATTATTAGTAGGCAGTTAATGCACTGTACTTACTGCTGTGATTATTAAATGATGATACTCTGAGTAGGAAACAGAATGAAAACTACATATGCATAAGAGTATTTTAATAAAATAAGTGGCAGATATTAAATGACAAATGACTATCTGGCATATATTAATGATAAGCATTTTTAACTATATGTTTAAAGAAACAACTGCCATCTCCGAAGTTAAATATAGGGAGCTATCACGGCAGTTCAGGCTGAGCAAAGGTAGCTTTACTGAACAGATAAGTTCTACTAGTCAGACATTATATAAGTACAATGACCCACAAGATCAGTTATATGCAAATTTAAAAAAATTGTAAGAAAAATCAGATCAGATGGTGCCATAGGTATTTAAGCAAAAGCATCTCTCAACACTCATTCCGGAAGTGAAATGGAAGAATTGAAATAGAGCAGAACATACAGCTCAGCTTGCTAACTCTAATAAGACACTAACTCTCACTCTCATTCATTCTAATGCTTCCAAGATAATCTAATTCTATCAAACACCATTTTAATTCTAGATAACTAAGCTACTTCTATTCCATGGCCAATGGCCCATAATGAATATATTTTTGCTTATCCATGTTAGAATGAAAACTCCAGAAAACAGAAGAGCCCTTGTCCTTATTATGATTGGTGTAGGTTTTATAACTTACTTACAGTATTTAGAGAAGATATTAAACTGTACTTATGAACAAATTAAGTATCCTTAACATAAGTTACCATTTAATAAATAATGTATATGTAATTGAATGTTTGCTTTTAGGTTTGTATTTTCATTTATTTTTAAGAAAACTTCAGAAAATTATAAATTATAGGACTGCTTTATATCCAGTGCTGTTTTGAAGGAAACAGAAATGGGCATCAGAGGTGGGGTCTATGCAGAAACGGTAGGTTAAAATTCAACTGTTCCCTGTCTGGGTATGAGGAGGATGTGGACAAATTGTGTCAAAAAACAAATTTTCTTATGGGTATCTTAGCATAACCAAAAGTGGGCCTCTTGGTAATGAAGCCCTCTTATACCTTGCTTACATTTTATGAAAATCTGAATATGCTTCCTTACATGGAGATTTTTTGGTTTTTTTCTTAAAAGCAGCTTTTACCAGCTTACAAGAGCTACTCTTACATTTCAGGAATTTGTGAGCCAGCTGACTTCACATTGATGGCTTGAAAAGTCAGCAATTTTTTAAAGATACCCCCCCCAAATGTGTCAACTGCATGAAAGTAGAGGCCACGTCTTTGTTGTTCACAACCCTTTATGTGGTGCTTAGTCTAGCGTCTGTTATATGGTGGGTATATATGCGCCAGACAGATTAGATAGGAAAGTTAGTAAATACATCGAATAATTCATTCTTGAAACCTATATATGACTCTTACTATCATAACTGCTTGGCCTCATAGACAGCCTTAATTGGAAAAAGTTCTACTGCTGCACCATTTCCATAATTCACTTATAAGACAAAAGAAAAGGAGGAAATGCACAGGAATAGATACATATATGGGATATGGCAACAATAAAACATGACTTTTTTTTTTTTTTTTTTTT
>VBSM01001265.1:17269299-17317019 GCA_008086735.1 Cheirogaleus medius
TCGGCCTCCCAGAGAGCTAGGATTACAGGCGTGAGCCACCGCGCCTGGCCCAAGAGCTATAGTTTTGACACTGCTTTGTAGCCTCCTGCTATTAAGAACCACCATGGGGTAGGAATAAAGAATGACATGACAAACACATTCAGCAACAGGCCAATTAAAACATTTCTCAAGGTGAGTCACCAAGCATCCTTTTTCAATGTGGCAATGCTGAGCTCCTTGATAAACACTTTGTATATCTCTTATTAAGGGAAAACTTGCCAAATTAAAGGCTGACATGTGGGAAGAAGATGTGGTTTGGGGAGAAGATAAGTTGCTAGCATGCGGTAGGTCTAGTCACTGGCTGGATTGCCCAGTGGGGGTGTTGTTAGGTCTGAACTCACAGGGATTTTGGCCTCCTATTTTTACCTTTACTTACCTGAAAAATCAAACTCTCTTTTATTATTTCAGATACAATGGCTTCATATGCAGTCTCTACCCTGATTTATCGAGAATACAATCTCTCAGGACCATGCAGCCATAAGACCTAAATATTGAAGTGTGAAGCACTAAAGCCAAAACTTTGCATTTTGTCAGTTTATTAAATAGTCTTCTTGGCAATCTGGTTTGGTTTCCAGAGTTTATAATAAAAATGGTGTGCATGTTTCCCAGAGAGAGAGTGAGAGAGAGCAAGAGAGAGAAAGGGAGAAACACAATGGTGTTTGGGTTAAAATATTGTTGTGACTGATTTCTTGGAGCCTTTGGAAGCCAAGCAATTGTAAGTCACCAAAAGGTCCTTGAAAATTAGGCTGGTATCTGTAGTGCAGTAGCAACTGCATTAAAATGGTGACTAGGAGATGTAACATTAGAGATGATTCTTTAAAATACTATTCAACAAATGTTTGGTTAATGCTACTTTTTTCCACTAAAAGCCTCCCTTCCTGCCAACCTGCTTTGACTCAGTACTACTTTAAGACCCTATCAAATGAAGATGACAGATTCAAAGGTCCTGGCTCCACAAAGAGTGGTAGTTTCTCTAAGCTTTGTCTCTGCCCCAAGGTCTCTTTCTTTTTACAGACTGCTGTTTTTCATTCGCTAATGAAAACACTCTAATTCGGTGTCAAAAATGCCAGTAGTTTCTGCCAAACTCTAAGATTTCACATAAGGATGAGAAATCCCTTGAAGGCAGTATCCTGAATATTTTCTTGTTACCAAAGAAAGAACTGCTTACCTTAGAAGGACTAAAATGAAAATTTACATCTACAAACACATAAATGTTTTGAGCACTCTGATAAGCTCTTATAGTTTTTGAAAGTATTGCTTTCTAATGCAGTGACATACCAAAGGAAAACATAAAAACAGCTACACATAATGTTAGTCCAGAGACTTCTGTTTAGGAATCTTAAAAATATACTCTTATAGCTATGTAATCCCTCTTACAATTATTTAAAATACATAAATTTCCATAGCTAGGCACGGTGGCTCATGCCTGTAATCTTAGCACTCTGGGAGGCCGAGGTGGTAGGAGCCCTTGAAGTCAAGAGTTCAAGACCAGCCTGAGCAAGAGTGAGACCCCATCTCTACCAAAAATAGAAAAAATTAAGGTGGCACATTCCTGTAGTCCAGCTACGCGATACTCAGAGGCCGAAGTAGGAAGATTGCTTGAGTCCATAGTTTCAAGTTGCAGTGAGCTATGATGATGCCAAGCACTCTAGCAGGTGACAGAGTGAGACTCTGTCTCAAAAATAAATAAATAAATAAATAAATAAAATAAAATAAATTTCCTAAAGAATATTTGCTTTACTGGTAATGAATTTTTTAAAAAAAGACAAGCTAAATATACTTTCAGGCAATATAATGAAATAAATACAAATAGAATTCAATAATATACATATATTACTTTTCCTTACCTACAGATTACCTACAGATTTTAAAACATCTGAAGTAGAAATCCAAAATTTCTAAGTAGGATATTTTCTAAGATATATGCAAAAATATCTGTATTCAACTTACTTCTAAATGGGAAAATTTTAATTAGAAGGCCAGATTTGTAAGCATTCTACAAAATCAATCCCAAATCAAAGCATAATCTCCGTCATGTTCCATGTGATTCAAGAAACACTTAGCAGGCAAAGAGAATTGAGCACATATAAAATAGGTCATGAGGGAGGTTGATCTTTTCTATTTATTGCTTAGGTTTTGCTTGCCTTTTAGAAGTTTCTCAGAGCAACATAGATCCTTATCTTGTTTATAGACATTCTTTTCCTTTTTGCCTTCTCAGTCTCATGTGGTCCATTTTTATCCGGTGCCTTAATTGATTCTCCACCTTTAATCTCCATAATATTACTTTAAGATAAATTTTATCAATAGGGTCCATCTGAGACATGCTGAAACCTCTCCAAACACACGTCATCATTTATTTAGTGGTGCAAGGAAAAGCTAACTCTCTAGTAGTCAACATTCTAGATCTTTTTGTTTTAGGTTATAAACACATAACATATACCATTCATGAACCTCTCTTCATCATCTTTTTTATTTCCCTATACAAAATCCCACCCCTGGAGATCAGTGAACAAAGTAGAATTTGGCATCTATACTGTAGAGGAAGATGAGAACAAGTTTTACACCACACAACGCATTAGACAAATCTCTTCTCCTAGATCATTCATTTGGTCCTTCTTCTGACCTTTCTTTTCCTTAACCTCAACCCCACTCTCTTTTTCACACAGAATCAAACAAGCTGGGGGTAATTCCAGTTCACCACCCACTATGACTGCGTGTTCTTGGATCAGTTGCTTAACCTCTAATATACTCGATTTTTTTCATCTGTAATAACATGAATACATTTTCTCTATGGAGCAATTACTATATGTCAGCATCATTGTAAGTTTTCCAATGTATACTCATTCATTGATTCCTCACAAATACCCAGTGAGGGAGGCACTATTACCCATGACCAGCCCATCACATTTTGTAGATAGGGAATCTAAGTCACTGAAAATTTGAATAATTTTCCAATGTCACACAGCACGTAAGCAGCAGTGCCAGGATTCAAATCCATGTGTCCTAATTCCAGGGGCAAAGTTCTTAAAGATACCAAGTTATACCGAAAGATTTATATTTATAAAAGGATGATAAGAATATCTATATTACATGTTTATTTCATAAAGCACTATGTTCTCTTTAGCACACAGTATTTGCTCAATTAATTTTAGAATTACTTTTATTATTATTATTATTTTTGAAACAGAGTCTCGCTCTGTTGCCCGGGCTAGAGTGCCATGGCATCAGCCTAGCTCACAGCAACCTCAAACTCCTGGGCTAAAGTGATCCTCCTGCCTCAGCCTCCCGAGTAACTGGGACTACAGGCGCACACCATGACATCTGGCTAATTTTTTCTATTTTTAGTAGAGACAGGGTCTTGTTCTTGCTCAGGCTGGTCCCAAACTCCTGACCTCAAGCGATCCTCCTGCCGCGGCCTCCCAGAGTGCTAGGATTACAGGCGTGAGCCACTGTGCCTGGCCCTACTTTTATTATTTTTAATTTTAATTTTTATTTTTATTTACTACTATTATGAAATATATAAAAGACCACTACCTGACACTGTGTTTCATAAACAAAAGACTGGCATATTTGCCCTTAAGAATCAACTGAAGTATTTATTACATAAATTGAAAGGTCCATTTTGTCATTTATGTAAGAATCACACATGGAAGCCAAGTTAACTGGTATCATATATCTTCAATTTGTTTGAATAATATTATAGCACTCCCAGCAGATTTCTCGGTTGGCTGATTGTTCAATCCAGCTCGGTGTTGAAAGTGCTTTGTAAATTTAAAGTTTGTGTTTATGGATATGAGGCATTAGAGGCTCCTGAATAAGACTTGCTATATAAATCCCTACTGTCCTCTTTCCTGTGCTCTTTCTGCAGCCTGTTTCTTCCATACTGTGTGCTATAGCCAGATGTCTCCTGCTTTGGCCCCTGCTTATACATAAACTAGTACAAATTCTATACCTTTGCTCATCCTATCCCTCCATTGTGCAAATCCTTTCCTCAGCTCCTAGCGATCATATTTTCAATTCCCTTTTAATTTTTCCCATCTCTGCTTTTGTTTTCCCAATAATGCACATGATCGATACAAAATAAAGAGAAAATAAAAGTACTGCTAGCGATAATAGTTCAGAGATAATCACTAGCACAAGTTCAGAGTTGTCTTTCTCCCATTCTCTCCTCTCTTCCCCAAAATATAGATTGAACTGTATGTGTGTTTGCATATATATTATAAATTATACGTGACACAATATATGATATACACACAAAATTTTATACACACTGTTTTAAAATATGTTCTTACTCAATAGCATACCATGGATATTCATATTTATTGGAACTCTTTCAGTTCCAAAGGACAGAAATCTAATTTGAACCAAACAGCCATTGCTTCTCCCTAACCACAAAAGGATGTTTATCTTCATGTAATAAAAATTATTTAGCCCTCTACCCCTAAAAAGTCCAAACCTAAGCTACTTAGTAGCTTTAATAACAGATAGTTCTGAAGATTCAAATGCAGTTGTTAGGACTCTTACTCTACTATATTTCTTCTCTATCTTCCATCTGTTAATTTCCCCTTTCTACTTGCTTGTGGGTTTTTTTTTTGTCTCATTTCTTCCTACTGCTAAAAATTTAGACAAAATAAATTTGACAAAGATTATCTGAGCAAAGAACAATTCATGAATTGATGGATAATCAAAACTGGAAGAGGCTCTGAGAACTTCACTCCAGGATTGTGAGCAGTGAGCTTTTATAGCCTGAACATGGAAGCAAAGTAAAGAAATTACCTGATTGGCTACAGATAAGCGTTTGCTTTATTTGTGCTTGGTATAATGGGAGGTCGTTAGCTATATAACCAAACAGTTAATTGGCTGTTTGTGATTGAGACTAAGTTTTTTGTTTTGTTGTTTTTTTATTTAAAGTCAGTTATAAGAAATGCCTCCAAATCAAATTTTGGTTTGTTTGTATAAGAGTTCTGGATTCAGAAACAACCCCAGGATAATTGCCTCCTGTGTATTTTACTTAAACACTACTAAAAATAACTTTCATCCTATGATGGGGAGAGGAAGCAACTTCCCCTATATAAGTTTTGGGAGAACATTCCAGGATGGAACTTAGTTTGAGAAACTTGTCCATTACTTTATCTACCAGTATAGCCAAAAGGATGGAGAATTCTGATTGGCTTGGTTAGGGTGGGGAAAGAGGGCCAGCAAAGGAAGTGATGCTTGAGTAAAAGGACAAGAAAATTCCACCTTATATTTCTATATTAATACATAAATTTTCATCTAATTTCACCTGAGTTAGGCCAGAAAACAAAGGCTATTTCAGGTTAGAGTGATTATTTTCATCTTGTTTTAGTGCAAAATAATACACATGAGATCAAGAAGACGTGATACTTGCAAATAATATACATGAGATCAATAATACTGGGGATCTTCCAACTTTTTCTTGTTTTACAGAAAGGAGATTCTGAGGTAGCTCATGAAGACTAGATCTGCTGGACCGGGGAATCCCAGAACTAGATCTTACTGCCTTTCACATGGTGTTTCCCAGGCATGAAGAATATCACAAGTTTATATTCTCATATTTTATTACTGTTATACCATCAGCCCACTTGAGGATTAGTGGTGCATGTTGGTCGTGTCCCATGGTATCTTTTTAATAGCTGAACACTATTCAGTTTTATGGTTATATCATTATTTATCTCCAACTAAAGGATATTTTGGCTTGTTTCACTAAATTATTCTTTCCTATGATTCATAATGATGCAATGAATATCCTTGTACATATATCTCTCCAATTTTTTATTGATACAAATTCCTAGAAGTAAAATTACTCAAAAGATCTTAGCTACTTTTAAAAACAAGCTTGAATCCCATCCTTTCCATGAACTGTGGCTTCATTCTTGAAGGCCACACTAATAACTAACCCACCTAAAACACTGCATTGTTTTTCTAACATTCTCTTTCAACAGTTCACTCATTTGACAAGTTTATCTTGCGTTCCTGTTATGAGTCAGCCTCTATGCACAGTACTGAGGTAATTACAAAGAAAAATAATCCATGGCCCCCCTCCATTAAGAGAGAGTAATTTAGTCAGAGAGATAGGTAGGAGGACATGTAATTACAATTTGTGTGATTTGTGCTATAGGGGTAAGAGCCGGGTGCAAGTGCTGTGAGAGCAAAGATGAAGTGACTGTCCTGAGAAAGAGAAAAAGTCTTCATTCATAAGTGATATGTGACTTGAGTTCTTAAAAAATGAAATGGGGTGGTGGTGAGCATTCCCCAAGTAGAGGAAATTCCATGTGCAAAGGCACCTGGGCATGGAAAATGGTGAGTATACTCAAGACCTGTGGAGGTGTTGACTGTGATAGGAGCCACTGGTACTTGGGATGCCTGCCAAAGGATAATTCTTATGCATTCCGAAATTTGAGAACCATCCTGTAAAGCCCCTGTTATTATTATTCCCAATAAAGTGCAAATTTTTCTGAGGAAAGGAACCATACTTATTCATTTCGTATCTACTTTACCTTGTATAGTACCTTGCAGGTCTACAAGCAAACACATAAATGAATCAATTAACAATTCAACTTGGGAATGTCTTTTTAATGTCAGTTTTTCTCAATGAAATATTTAAATTTAGAAATTTTATAATAATGCATATTTTATTGTAAAAAAAATAAAGGTAATAAAAAATCACTGATACTCTCACTACTATTATGCATACTCTCTTTCTTTCTCTCATTCATACACACACACACATACAATTATAATTTTGCTTTCCAGCCTGTTTTTATTTACTTCCTTGACCCATTTCCTTGTCACCAAGTAATCAATCTCAATGTACTTTGTAATAACTGCCACATCTGTGGTTATATATCTAAGTGGTTTCCACATTTTGATGAGGGAAACTGATATTCACCTCACCTGTAATCACCCTTGGCTAACCATCCTCACCTTTCAGTTGGATTGTTGTATTGCCATTGTTCCCTCACCCTCAGGGGTAGAGTGATCTTATAAAAACAGAGATCTGTTCAAAACCGTTTAAACTTAGTAAAACATCCAAACTCCCTACCCTAGGTCCCTACTCACCTCTCTCTCCTCTCCTCTCTGCTGCCCTGGCACTTAGTCTCTGTATTCTTGCCACATAGCCATATAGTTTCTCAAACACATCAATGTCTTTTCCACCTCAGGCCCCTCATAGAGGTCAATCTTCTGCCTTGAATGCCTCTTTATCCCACTTTTCCCTCTGTTGTCTTCCCATCTTTCAGTTCTTGTCTTTAATATCTTCTGAGAGACTGCTTCCCTAATGACCCGAGTAGCACCCCTCCCACTACCCGGCACCCATTTATGACAACTTTTAAATACATATTTATGAGTAGGCTCGATTATTTACTTTCCTACTCCTCCACTAGACAACATGCTTTGCAAATGTAGGGATTTTGCCTGTTTTATTCATCATTGCATACCCAGACTTAGTATAAAATCTGGAACATGGTAGACTCTCAAAATGTAGAGTACTCTAGAGATAATAAGCAGAGATTTAAGACAGTGGTTCTCAAAGTTGGTACCTGCACCAAAAGCATCAGCATCACCAGGGAACATGTTAAAAATACAAATTCTCAGGCTTCAACTTGAGCTATTGTTCTCAGAAGCTCTGGGGTGGAGCCTAGTCATCTATTTTTTTAACTAGCCCTACACGTAATTCTGATATTCCTTAGTTAGACAACCACTATTGTAAGGTATCTGCTTAGAAAGGAAACAAACATATCTTGTTTAAAAGTTGATGCAGCTGAAATTTCTTAGAATGTGGAATTTGAAAGTTAAATAACACTGAATGTAATCTCTAATTTTATTGAGGAAAAAAATGTCCAAAGAGAATTTTCTTTTTTATTTTAATCTAACAATTAGTGATAGTTCTGCTTATAAATTTGCTTTTATAATAATAAAACATACATATTTTTATGAATATCAAGTATAATCATGCAGCACATGCTTTTATATTGAAAATAGTCCTCAAATATGAAACCACTTTTATACTGATAGCTAGATATTAATTTAGCTAAAACTGGGTATAAGTATAGAGAAATTGTATTTATTATTTCTCCCAAGATGGTTCGAAAATAAATTGATCTAGATGATTTATCAGACACTTTGCCTTTGAAGTGAATTTTTCCCATAATGATTTTAGTCACATTATTTAAGGGATTCAATGATTTTCCACATTTGGGGTGTTTTATGAAGTAGAGCTGATTCACTGAATTACCAAACCTTGGGGTTACAAAGAAGATAGAAAATTAATCTTTGAAGATTAATACAGATTGGATTCAAAACACCTGAGTTACATGTCCTGTATAACTGCATAGAGTGTGATTCTGAATACCATGTAATAATACATGTATCCATGGAAAGAATTAAAATTATGAAGCAAGTATAAATATTTCATAAAAAGGTAAAAAAAAAAGAACTAAAACTAAGAGGGAAACAAAATATTGATTGAATTTCCATAATGTAACAGGTATTATAGGTGCTGTTCTTAAACTATCTTGTATTATTCTCCTTCCATCCATTTTTATTTGCTCAAAATCATAGTTTCTCTAGATTATCTAGTGAAGACCCAAAGCTAAGCCTTTCTCAATGGAATAGTCTATGATGGAACATAGACTTGGGTTCTCAATGAAATAAACATTTTTAAATATGTGAGTTTTAAATATCCCCTTATTAGAAGTAATTTACACAGCATACATTTGTATCTTTTCCCATCAGTGATTTTTATATTTTAAATATTACATAAGGAATACTTTAAGTACTTATTTTCTTAAAGAAAAGAATATTTATTTCCATACAAAAGATTACCCATTTAAAATGATCTAATCTTGAGTGTAGACATAGAAATTGACACTCTGCACCAAATAAAAGCATTTGACATTTTTAAACAAAGAAATAAAAACAAAGACTTAGACAAAATCAAGTATTTTATCACCTTTAAAACCATGAGAAAATAAAGACAGCAGGTTGAAAACATTTTGTTCCCTAGACTACATCACTGTGAATTTCATACCTGTATAAATTGTTTATTTTAGCTAATGCTATGAGATAGGCATCTTTAAATTCAGATTTTTTTCTTAGACTTTTTACTTTGATGAATTTTAATTCCTTAAGAATATTTTTAAATACTTATTTTTACAAGTAAATATATTTTACATACTTTGGAATCAAGAACTGTTTTGGAGTATAATTTGTGAATAACTATTTCAATGAAATCAGTAATGAAATACATTTAAAAAGAGTCAAAACTTCAGAGACGTGGCATTTGTTTTGCATGCAAAATAAACATGGATGTTTAAAAAATAACACATTTAGATAATACTATTTCTTATTTTAAAAATATGCATCTAGTATTTTGAAATAATAGATACAATTATTACCAATTCTGAAATCAATATTGTTTGTTATTAATTAGCTTCTCTATATATGTTTAAGAAATCAGAAAAAATAATACAGAATTCCTAGATTGATGCAGTTTTAAACATACCACAATCAGAATTCTGGGTTCAGCTGCATTAGGAATCCTTCATTGCTGACAACAGAGTCTCAAATGACAATCTTCTTTAAAGCACTCTTCAGTGTGACAGCTGAAAGTTCTTCCTTCCATCGCCTGCCTTTTCCATTAGCTAGAGTGTTACATATTGAATACCACACAAAGCATTTGACTGGAGGGTTTTTAGACTCCAGTCTCTTTAAATGCCTGAGTCTGAATAATGATTTTTAAAAAAGACAACTCATCCCTTTATAAGAAGTTCTGTACTGCTTTTTTTATTAATTTAGTTTTAGGGGTTGGTAATAGGGTGAAGTAGCGGAGTGCCTTCACGAATCATTGGTTAAGAGTGTCTATGTATGATTCACCTAAGTGACATTTAGTCATAAAATGTCAGTGACATTCTGACGATTTTACTGTCAATTATTAATAATTTATTGCATATGTCATTTGAATGAGCTGGGCAGATTAACATAAAAGGTGGAAGGTATGTTTCAGTTTGAATAATAGCGCTCTGGAAACACAACTAACTTTTTTATTGGTGAACCAGGTAATATTTTTTGATAGCTGAGTGGAGTTCACCAGAATTTCCTATATGTTTTCCAACTTTTAAAGGAAATGGCTTCATTTTCTTGTTCATTGGAGAAAAGTATCATAGAAACCTTTGTGGTTTCCAAAAAATCCTGCATGTGTTAAACTTGCTATTGCGTTATATTGGCTCTGGGCTGACACATTGATATGACTGTAATTTCAAAGTAACAAAATTAACTGTTAGCTAAAAATAAATAAACAAATAAAATTGAACGCTTTTGCCCCCCTGTGGTTAACATTCACAGGATGAGATGCAACAGAGGATTACATTTATTTCAGTCAAGAAAGCCTCCACAGGGCAGCTTGTAATTGAGACTGAAAAGATACTGAACCTACAAAGCAGCAACTTAATGGATATGGCCTTGAATTTATCAGTACGCTTAAAAATTGATTTTCCAGCAGTTTCATGAAATAGAAAATATAACTTCACACAATAGTTTGAAACCTTTAAATAACAAATGGTAGATTATTATAATCTACCTATGTTTAACTTGCCTATAACATATGAAGATTAATAAAAGCATATAGATTTTCATGACTACAAACTCTTAACTGGAGTCCTGGTTAGGATAATGCAAGAAGTCAACCACCACAACAAAACAATTAATAATAATTAATTTGTAAAACCCACAATTATCAAAAATTATTCAATAAACACAACAATGCTTCTTTCTGCAGACATTTTCTTCTCCATTAAGAACAGTGATAACTGCTCAAAACATTCATATTTTGATTGACTCATCTGGTGGGATTAAGAAGTCTGTGTGCCCCAGTGAATAGAGAAAGAGGACATGGGGAGATGAAGGGCTATAAGCAGCAAGAAAATTATGGATATTTTACAGTTTTTCAGGATCTAAGCACAGGAGCCTCAATTTTATTAGTTTTTCTTCTTATGCATAAAACATCACGGAAAGCACAATATTTGTGCTCCCTAATGAACATGATCATTTCCCAGTAATATGAACATGTTCCCTAACTACCTAATATACTTGTCTTATGGTCTCTATAGCCCCAGTGTAACTAACTCCGTTATGTGCAGTTCAGCACAATGTATGACAGTGAGGTCCCTGTATATAATTCCTGCCTAATACTAACAGCAAAGTTACTTAGACATCTGAGCCTCCCTCCATTTCCTCACCTATGAAATTAGGGTAAAAATTGATCCTACCATTTAGAGTTGTTGTGAGGATAAAAATAGTAGAAGTCTTCAACAAAATCCCTGAAAGGTCCTTAATAAATTTTAGCCGTTTTAATTATTTAATATTATCATTATTAATGTTGAAACTCCCAAACCAGTGGGAGTTTCTTCTGCTATCCACACAACCTGGAGGGCTTGGAGGTGGGAGATTAATGAGTTAGATTTGGCTTTTAATATGCTCAAATAACATAGTTTCTAATCTGACTTCCTTTGCTGCCTTCATGTCTAAGCCATTAAAGAACTGGTTTGATGTGAGGCTATCATTGATCTAATATATAAATATCAAGCAGAACAATTATCTGCACCATTTAACTGCTATGCTCATATGTTAATTTATTTAATCTTCTTTCATATTCTTATAAACATATGCAAAATTTCTGCAGACAAGTTATTACAGCTCTCATTTTTGAGATAAAGTCTTCCAAGGAGGCTTACTAGATATACTACCCAAGATGAACTCTTTTTTTTTTTTTTTTTTTTTTTTTTTTTTTTTTTTTTTTTTTTTTTTGAGACAGAGTCTCACTGTGTTGCCCGGGCTAGAGTGCCGTGGCGTCAGCCTAGCTCACAGCAACCTCAACTCCTGGGCTCAAGCAATCCTTCTGCCTCAGCCTCCCGAATAGCTGGGACTACAGGCACGCGCCACCATGCCCGGCTAATTTTTTCTATATATTTTTAGTTGGCCAATTAATTTCTTTCTATTTAGTAGAGACGGGGTCTCGCTCTTGCACAGGCTGGTTTCGAACTCCTGACCTTGAGCGATCCGCCCGCCTCGGCCTCCCAGAGAGCTAGGATTCCAAGATGAACTCTTAAGCATTCATGGGGAAAATCAATAAATTGGTGATTTGGGAAACTTCCTGTGTGTCTAATTCCTATGTGTCTAGAGAAAGAAAATAGCTTTGGCATCTTGTTTTGTGTCCTTGTATTGCTTATGAAATAAGCCTTCTAAAATTGATAGCTACATTTTTTCCTATATAGTCTTTCAGATATCTATTCCAACTAATCCAACACTTACCTAATTCTACTGTCACAATTAAGATGTTTCATGTTGTGATCTCCTAGCCCTCTGCTGTAGACATATTTTGGCTCTACATACAGCTGCTGGCAGATATAGGAGCTTTTCTAGAGGTGAGGGATGGGCTTTTTTCTCTTGGTTTGTTTTCTGATTGACAAAGGGATTCCCATAAAGTCATGGACTGTTGTGCATTACCCACACAATTATTAAAATGTAGAGCTGTCCTACTTCAGAGCAATGTGTTAGGGTTTTAAAAAGGCAGGAGTAATATCTGTGAGTGTATTTCCTATAGTTAACTACTGAACTGGAGGTAGAAAAGTCCAGGGTCTGGAGTCAAAGATACATGCTACAATCCAGCTCTATTCCTGCCTAGCTCAGAAACTTAGGCAAGAAATGTATCTTCTTAATCTTTATTTTCTTCATTGGCAAAATAAGAATACTACCACTTACTGTCATTGAATTATTGTAAAAATTCAATGAGATAATGCATAGAAAGTACTTACAATAGCTTCTGGTGCATAAGCGATCAATGCATATTAGGGGAAAAAATTGAAATGCTACTTACAATGATTCCCGGCCTAAAAAGGTGAAGTTCTGAATTGCTCTTGTTTTGTCAGTGTAGCAAAGTGGAAAAGCAGCTTTGAGAAATAGAATCATCTTATTTCAAATCCTGGCTCAGTCATTTACTACCTATGTGAGATCTGAAAATGGTAATGGTAATATGATAATACTTATGACTTAAATCTAAGACTATATGAAGTAAGGTTTATTTCATTTGAATTTTACCACCCAGTGATAAGCACTATAAACATCTCCTGTATATAATTCTAAATACCTTCTTTATGAAAAAGAGCTAGATATTTTTATAGAACTGGCATCATACTGCACATACTGTTTTTATAACTACTATATTATATAATCATATACTGTGATCATTTCCTATTATCCTTAAATAGCTTGGAGATCTATTTTTTAACATCGTTCTGCCTTGTTGAAGTGCATTGCTATTTTTAATGTCATCTTTTACTTTTGAACATACAACCTAAGTTCTTCCCATGCCTCCCACCCCAAATTACAATGTAAGAAACAACCTTAAACATAACTGTTTGGGCTAACATCTAATTACATTCTCTGGATAAATTCCTAGAACTGGGTCAAAGAAAAAGATTACATTAAGGTACCAAACCATTATTATCAAATAGTTTTCCAGAATATTTGGCTTAATACACACACCTACCAGTAAACAATAAAAAGTGACAGCTTGTTGTTTATAATATCAGTACTAGGTTTTGTTGTGTTTTAAAATATTTTCTAATTTCGTTAAAAAAACATTGCTTACATCTGTATTTCCGTAATTACTAGTACTGCTAATCATTATATATGTTAAAATTAAGTTGCTTTTCAAATTTTTTATTTTTATATTTACAAATTATATTGTTATAATATTTTTAAAATTAAGATTAGCCACTCCTCTAGCATATATAGTCCAGTATGTCAGTTTACCATATCTTAAGTTTGTATCTTTTCTATTTTATCATAATTTTGACACTGATATATTTAGTATGTAAATAGTCAAGTCTATCAAGCTTTCCATGATTTTTATCATTGGTTTAGAAAGGCCATTTATAAATGTCACTTTTCTATTTTGTCACTAGAAGGAATGTTTATATTTTTGTTTTGCTTATTTTCAATATATTCACTTGAGTTATTAACTATTTAGCTCTCCAATACTTCATTTGGTATAAGATCGGAGGTAGGCATCTAAAAATAATTTAACCCTTTGCAAATAATTGACCAGTTGTTGTGGGAACATTTGCACATTTTTCGAAAGATCAGTATTTCTTTACTGATGTGAAGTGCTACTTTTATCATAACACGTACCACTCCTCCCTGCGACAAACATGCGCGCGCGCGCACACACACACACACACACACACACACATATTTGGGTTTAAGCAATCCACAGAAAATGTGGAGGGAGTCTGGAAAATCTTGTACTGAATCTCCTGGAAAATCTACACTACCAATCAGCTAATGTAGAAGAATTCCTCACCATTTATTAGGAAAGGTTTCTGAGGGTCAAAATATGTACTAAAATGGCACAAGGAAGAGAGGGCTTCCTATAGTTGCAGGGAGAATAATGTTTCCCACAGTATCAGACAAATACTCTGAAAACAGGATCAGGCATCGTTTGGGCTGCTGAAAAGGAATATACTTAATATTAGGCAAGAAGATAAATTTAAAACACTGGCCAAAATGATTAATGAACCAAGATGATTTTCTGTGTCTCCTGCATTATATGAAAATTAAATATTTAAAAGGCCATTTAAAAATAATAGTATTTAATATAAAGAGTTACTTCAGGTTCTAAAGTTAGAGAAATGTTAATATTTTCTTTAGAATCTGACTATCCCAATAAATGTAAATAAAATTTATCCTCTTAGTATTTCATTTCATGTATAATCTTGTCAATTAAAGCAGCCACATAGGGCCAAGTTTAGTCATTTATCTTATAGTTTAAGTCATCACTATCTCACAATTTCTGGGGAAAAAAATGCAGTAGCAATTTCAGAACACTAAGCCCTATACCTGATGTGGAGGCAAAGAGCCATTCAGTCGAATGAAATAGTTGCCAATGTCCACATGAAAAGTACACTACAGAAGACTGCAAAGGCCATCTCCTTCTTACCTTCTCCATCACAAAACCAGTGTCTCCAGGATTACAGACAATTATTCCTCCTACCCATTGAGATAAAGATGAACAACATCTGCCAATGCCAGTTGACACAGTCAAACTGAATGGCCTTGTGATCTAATTTTAATGAACTGCTAAAATATTCATGCCAAAATTTTCCTGGCCCATAACCTCCTTCCTGTCTGATTTGATACCCAATATTTTTTTCAAAGGAGAAGTCATTGTAATTTGAAAAATGGATTCATATTCCCAGACTTATTATTGGCAATATTTGTAATTAATTTTGGCATCCCAAGTGACAGTGTGGGAGTGAACGCTTCACTAATGTCCATTATAGAAGCCATAGGTTCTGTGTCACAGGCTCATTCCTTCTAACCTAGATTAAATAGATGCTTCCTGTAAACTGCCCAGATCTAGAGGTCTCAGCTGGTATTTAGAACAGGGCTCCTAGGTGGAGATAGGGATTCTAGTCATAAGGATCATACAATTGGGTATAAGACCCTGTTTTCAAATGTTATTCACAGTGTTCTTTATATTAACGAGATAGAAAAAGGCAATATTTACCCAAATTATCTGAAAAATAATCCCTGTCATCTGCTCTAGAACTTTGCTTGCAATAAGGCCAGGTACTCCAGTCTATGAATTTGTGGGATCTTCCTTTTCTAGCATTACAAAATTGCCTCCTGGAATTTCTTGGTCAGCCTAGTGTGACAGAGCTTTTTTGTCAAAATGTAAGCAAGAAAATAAACTGGCTTTTTTTTTAAAAAAAAAATACTGATCTTCTCCAACTTTAATAGATGTTTGTGACTGTGGCTAACTATAAAGATATATTTTAATTAAAAATAATCTTGGAAGTCTGCCTTGATTTAGTGCTTTCACAAAGAAAGCACTTTTTAAAATAGAGTTTTAAAAAGAAACAATTTTATGGGAAACTGGAGAGAAAAAATTATGTTTCCAAAGAAACTATAGTAAACCAATTATTAGATTCTAGCCTTGTCCATCATTTTTGAGTTTTTGTTATTTGCCTACAATTTGGACTGAATCCCAAATTATGTCCTGGCTATAAGTCTCTAAATAACATTTTCAAATTTTTCTTCTATTTTATTTATTTATTTTTTGACTTGGACTCAATAGAATTGCCACTACCTTTTCCTAAAGCCCTGCAAGCATACCTTGTGATGTACAACCGTCAGATGAGAAAAATCTGTCAGATTGCCACTGCCTACTTCCGATTTGACTCAAAATGTTTTGAGTTTAACGTCTTATTATAAAAACTCACCATATACTCTATTTTTACTCTGCACCAGACACCATCAATATGGTTATTTCATTTTGTCCTCAAATCATTTTGTCCTCATATCAAAGCATGATTCAGATTTTAGAGAGGAAGAAAACAATGTTCAATGAGTTTAATTAACTTGGTTGAGATGCCTCAACCAGATGCCCTTCAGATTCTAAGGAAACTGGTTTATAAACCCTTCCAAATATTAACCTTTGTTTTTCTTCTGTTTGAGAGCTCATCTGCATTGCCATGTCTTAGAATGGGATATAGCTGTTTAACTGATCTAGTCACAGGACTAAGAGACAGACTAATGAAGATATGTGATAATATATTTAAACTTGCTCTTTTCTGTTTATCCCAGTTTTTTTTACTCCTTTGTCTATCTCTAACAACCTCTAATGAAAATTTCTCCAAAGCCATTTGCTTGGCTTTTAATATGTGAAACTTTTTAGTTTCATAGTTGGAGACTTTAGGAAATTAGAAATATTTTATCCCAAAATATGTTTCTTTGAAATATTTTCAGATGGCTGCCATAGGAGCATCAGACAGAAGTAATGCTACAAAGCTGTCTTTTGTGGGGAGGGAAATTTGCATTTGTAGAAAATCTCCATTAATGCAGCCAGGTCTTTCCCTACCAATCTAAGAAAGAGTAACTGAGAATCTGATACTTTTAAGGGTCTGAAAAGAAACATTTACTAACTTTTCTCTCTGAGGGCTGGAACCTGAGAGGCTAAGACCACCTTTGTTAACCAAACTTCCTTTCTCCCTGCCATAATTTGCTTGACCACCAAAAACCTGTTTTGCCACAATCCAAGCCCCCATTCTTTAAAAACTTCTGTACTTCATTGGGCAGTCCAGTCTTCATTCTGGAGGCTTCAGTGTATACATAGTAAAATAAATTTGTATGTCTTTTCATCCAATTAATCAAAAAAAAAGTAAACAATTTTAGAAAATTTTGGATAGATTGTTTAGCTATAATATGATTTAGATTATTAAAAATATATTTGGGTTCTGTAAAGTTAAATGAATAATATGAATATGTTGTGACAAATTCAGAGACAATTTTATAAATCTTCCCAGAAACTGAGGAAGAATTAACTTTATGTTAACAATCATTCTCATCAGCCAACCTGCTATCCTTTAACATTTATGGCAATCTACATTATTTCTTGCTGAGAAATAAATCATTCCCAACAACTCTCTAGCTTTTGATTCTGTGCACAGGTTGGGCTCAGCTAGGTAGTTTGTCTGGTCTCAGTTGGGATTTCTCATGGGTCTGTTTTCCTGATCATTGCTGCTGAGTTCTCTCATATCTCTGACTCAGTTGGGGCAACTGCACTTGTTAGGCTCTGGTTCATGTGTTCTCTTATCCTCCTAAAGGCTAGCTCTACCTTGTCCACGTGCTAGAGGCAGAATTTCAAGAGAAAAATGAGAAAGCAGATCTTTTGAGTCCAAGGCTCGGCACTGACACAATGTCACCTCTCAGTAGTCTACTGGCCAAAGCAAGGCCCAAGGCTAGTTCAACAGACTCTATCTCTCGAAGGGAGGAGCTGCAGTCTCACTGAAAATAGAGTGGATATAGGGAAGAAAAGAGCATAGCTAATTTTCTACCTGTCACGACGCCTCTGAGATATTTAAATATGACTTCTATTTTAAAGCTTGAGGCAAGCTAAATGCAGACTTAGACCATATTTAGTGTTGTCTCTAATTCTTAGAGCTTCTTGGCTTTCTCCATTGATATGTGTGTCTGAACTCCTGAAGTGAATCACAGTCAGTACTTGGATAGCAAAAGCTGTCCAGTGTTTACCATCTTTCTCTGTCCTAGAGAGCCAACCTTTGTTCATAGTAGCTTTGCAATAAATAAAAAATATACTGTCAATTCATCATACTAAAACTGCCCTTTATAGAATTAATAAACTTAATAAAAGTCCATAAGGTGGGAACTGTGGTAGAGGCTTAAACTCTGCAAAGATATAAGCATATTTAGAACATACATATATAAGCAGCCATTGTTTCCTAGCTTGCTTTCTTATAATTGCTTGCTACTCAAGAGTCCTATAACTAATGGTCATAAAGATTCTTAGCTTTCTTCATTTCTCCCATAGGTAACATCACCCTTCTGAAACTGAAGGCTAGCCTGTGAGATATCTTCCAGACCATGCATTCCAGTAGACCAACTGACCCAAGCAAACCAGTGGCCCATACCATGGAAATGTCTGTTTCCCAATCTAGTGAGTTCATCTCCAGCCAATCAGTAGAACCAATTCCCTAGCCCTCTGTCCACAAGGGCTATCTTTAAAAATGCTGACCTAAAATTTTTCAGGGAGATGGATTTGAGAAATTTTTCTAATCTCCTTGCTTGGCACCCTGAGATATTAAATTCTTTCTCCACTATAATCCCTGATGTCTAAGTGTATTGGCTTCCTCTTGAGCAGCAGACAATGAATCTGATTGTCCAGATAACAATATTAGATATCAATATTGCAAATATGTTAGATCCACAAAATATTAAAGAATTTAGGATAAATAACATGCTAAAAATTTATTATTTGAAGCAAAATATTTAAAAGATACAATGTTGTGAAGATTAATTCTAAAATAAAGTATAGCTATTCATAAATATACTTAGCTTACTAAATTATTATAAGCAGTGCTTATATGACAAAAATTAAAATTAACCGCCCTGATTCTCACATCACTCAGAAAGTATTTCCATGATGGTTGACAAATCAAATTTTCCAACAAATGTAGAGTCCATCTATGCAACGAATTAGTAAATGAACTAGTCAGATGTTTTTCTGGATTTCTTTGTTGTTTTTACATTTTACAAGCCCAACAGAGCTTCCTCATAAATTCAATATAAGACATCACCTTGAAGGTGTGATTTAGGATTATTTGTTATTTTCCTAGATTATATCTAATGGCAAACTTTGTTAGAAAGTTCTATTTATTTTCTGTAATCTAATAGTTGTCATTAATCACTACGTATTATAGTTTACATTTGGAGTTATTTTTTCCCTTCAAATTTGGGTTTCCTTTCCAATGACTGTTTATGAATTTGCTTTGTTTGTCATCTATAAAATGGTCCAAGAACTACCTAGCTGAGCCCAACCTGTGCACAAAATCATGAGCTAAAGAGTGGTTTGGGATGATTTATTTCTCAGCAAGAGATAATGTAGACAGCCATAGATGTTAAATGGTAGCAGGTTGGCTAATGGCAATGATTGTTAACATAAAGTTAAGTCTTGCTCCGTTTCTGGGAAGATTTGCAAAATTGTCCCTAAATTTGTCACAATATACTCATATTATTTATTTAACTCTGTAGAGGCCAAGTATATTTTAAATAATCTAAATAACCTTTGCAATTCAGTAACTATTGTGAAGAAATAAAATATTAGTTACATTGGATAATATGCACAGTGCAGATTGCAACCGTATAATCAACACAAGTAAATGATGCTCTGAGGCATAGATCTTCAGCCACACAATTGTCTATCTACCTCCCTACCTATCTAAACATGCTCATTTCAACCATATGAAAGTTGATATTTTGTACATTAAAATGAATGAACATTGTCAATTTCATAAGATCCCACACTATATATATATATGTGTGTGTATATATATATACACACACACACACCCTAATATATACACACATATACACATTTATATACATGTAATTTAATGGTGAGGTGTAACAAGAGAGCAAGGTGAACAAATCTATAAAGTATAGGGTATCTAGATGCTAGCCCAAACAATAGAAGTTTAGGTCATTGTTTTTTTCCCTGTGGCAAATGTACACAGAAAATATTTTCTAAGCAGATTATTTTGCTCTTCACTTGTATATAAGATTTGCAAGTAGCCTAGCTAACTAATTTTAAATATTTTGATTTTTGCAATGAAACCTCTTATTCAAATGGAATTTATGCTTCACTCTAACCTATGAAATGGATAAAAGTGGAAATGTTTTGGTAGAAGCTGTAAGAGCAAGTAACCCAGGTGACTCATGACATTCTTCTACAGTTTAAATAGATGTGTAATAGTGTAATAGATGTGTAATAGAAGGTTCCATAATCAGGCAGATTCAGTTGGACATTATAATAGGATTTCTTGGATTGAACTACTGTGATCTCTTACCACCATAACATGCCATTCTTTTATTTTAATGTCAAATCCAAAATATACATACAGGTCTGTCTTTTTTTTTTTTTACTTCAATATTCTAAAATTTAAATCTAGTTAAGTGGGACTTGGGAAATGGCTACTGTTAAGCAGAAATAAAATGGTAGATATCATTGGTAGAAGGTGGTATATTTTAGAGAAGCAAATACATATTTTATTTAACCTTAGTTAATTTACTGATTTGATTATTTGAGTATATTGTGTTTGTCTTCCAATCAGTGCAAAATCACCTTAAGGAACAACACCTCAATTTCTCTTATAACTTTTCTTTTTCTCAGTTTATTTGGAACAATGCTTTACAGATAGTAGAGACTCTAAACATCTGTTGTGTCAATCAGACAGACATAGGGAAGCAGATGCAGTAAACACAAAGACATAAAATCCTGATTTGCAAAAATAACCTAAGAATTACTGGACAGAATAGTGACCCCATTTAAACCAAAACAAACTGAAATAAGGAAATTTGGCACAATTATCCTTACACCTATTTTTATTAGTTTGGTCTCACTTATGACAGTAATATTTAAACTCTGCCATATTTCTTCACTCACACATTGGTGGGTGACTAATAGAGACTTGCAAAATCATTCCAAGGTAAACAAAATCAAACATAACAGCATAAGTTATACTCAAGGATGTGAGTTTTAGCTGTGCAGTAAAAAGTGAAACCCAAGTCGTTCCTTGTGTTAAACTGCACTTAATATCAAATTTTCCTTTTACCAAGGCATTTCTACTTTAATCAATAGGAAAAATGGGGGTAGGGGGTGGGGAAGCAAGCTTAGCCTGAGCCAGGATTTGTCTTAGAAAGCATCAAAAGAGAAGTATGTATCAGTTACACTTGTAATGATAAAGAGAAGTAGTATCAATTTAGTATTTGGTATTGGAGGACCACATTCAAATGCTTTGAAGAGTTCACAAAAGCATTTTTTTTTTGTTTTTGAGGGATGGTGGAATTGTTCAAGGTAAGAGTTTTTTAAACTGAACTTTAGTTTTGTTTGTTGGTGGACTACATTTCTAATGAGGTATTCTCAGTCTCCAAGTTATTATAAAACCCCACCATATACCCTGCTTTTACTCTGCACCAGACACCATCAACATGGTTATTTCGTTTTGTCTTCAAATGATTTTGTCAAGCAGACAGCATGATTCAGATTTTAGAGATGAAGAAAACAATGTTCAATGAGTTTAATTAACCTGGTCAAGTTTTTAGAACTAGTAAGCAGCAGAACTGGAATTCAAATTTTTGTCCATTTGATACTAAAATCCATGTTCTCATTAAATCATGCTGACTTTCATAAAACATGCAAAATGAAGGAGTAAATCCCTAAGGAGACTAATATTGAATAAATTTACATTTTGGATTAAATGACTTTGAAATTCTGTTTGATGAAATAAATATGATGAATATCAATGAACATGATATCACACAGAATATTTCACCTTTGAGTCCTTAAAGATACATATTAATCTACACGTTCTCTTATATTCTCCAACATAAAACCCATGGCAACTAATATCGAAAGGCTTTAAAAGTTATGGTCCAAAAATACTCATTGATAGCTGAATTTGCATTACCTTAGATAATTTTGTCTTGAATTCAGATTTATCTTTGATAACAAAGTCATTAATGAGACGAGATCGGTCATAAGTAGCATGTTCTGATTCATCTGTGTAATCCTTATCTTTTCCTAGGGCTAGAAAACAAAGAGAAAGTTACATCAATTTTTATCCTTTTTCTTCTACTTTTTCTCTTTAAACGTACTAATCTCTCCTTTTTCACAGTTTTTCAAGGTTTAGCCAATATATATTTAAGGAAATATACATAATTGTTTGGCATAATTTTCATAATCTATCCATTTGATAAATAAGCACATAAAAGTAATCACATTACAGCTTGCCTGTTATTGTATTAATGCTGACACCAACAGTGACTTCCGTTAGAATTAAATGCATCATCTGTGCTCGTTAATGTACTTCGGCTTTTTTGAAAATAAAATTAGAACTATACAAATTATATTAGGTAAATCACTTGTTTTGAATTTAAAGATATTTGTAAGAATTAAATAGATTCCTAAGCATTTATTTATTTAATTTAAAACTGCATTGATTTTGTTTTCTTAAAATCTGGAAAGTTTTATAAATGTGAATTTGGCTGAAGTTTGCAAGAAATCTGAAAATCCACAGAAAATATGCTAATAAACATTACAAGAAAGATTTAAAACAACAGAGAATTGAAACAACTGCTAAAAAAGAAGAGAGAACATTAAAAGATGATGGTTGCTATTAGAATAGTGAAAAA
Organism: Cheirogaleus medius; assembly: GCA_008086735.1. Taxonomy (NCBI): domain Eukaryota; kingdom Metazoa; phylum Chordata; class Mammalia; order Primates; family Cheirogaleidae; genus Cheirogaleus; species Cheirogaleus medius. Next base: position 17,292,127 of record VBSM01001265.1, read on the forward strand.
TTAGATACTATTATATCAATTATACATAAATATATATATGAATAATAAATAAGATATAATCAATGTAAAATAGTACAAAATAGGAAATCTTTATGGTGGCTGTAAGTATGACCAAGAACTATCGACACACTTAACAAAGTTCATGTTCCACGACATACAAATATCTCTTCAAATTCAAAAACAGATTGCTATTTATTTAGCGTTTCAAAAAAATCAAACTGTCTTGAAGAAAGTTATTTTATTGAATCTGTTCATACCTATCAAACATGAATTTTGACATAGACAACTATTTATAGTGTTTTTTAGAGTTCAATCGATTTATTGTACAGAAGAAAAATAATTTTGTTTATAATATGTATATTAATTTATTTTATTAGTAATTCTTAAAATTTGCTATAACATGATATGTTATACCTTTTCAGTTAATAGTATCAGATTCTTAGCAGTGGTATGAACTAATATTGTACAGGTCATATTATGTCTTGGGATACAATTAATGGCTAGTTATGTTAAAATGTTCTAAGCATTTAATGGTTATACATATTAATTACAGCTAGATATATTAATTATAGCTAGCACTGACAGATGGCTAATATTTGCTGAGTAAACACCATAAGCTAGAAACTTTGCATGTATTATTTCCTTTCATCCTGATAGCAACTCTACAAAATGAGTATGATTTTCACTTACATTTAATAATAAGCAAACGAAGATGCATGGAAATTAAGAAACATGCCAAAGTCACTACATTAGCATAAGGTACATCTGAACCTGAAACACATCCTGATCAGACTCAAAGCTAATTGTGAATATAGTATAATGTTTCTTTTAGATTTAGATAAATTACATTTCATTCATTCAATAATTATTTATAAAATACCTATAATATGCAAGCCACTCTTTTAAGAGTTGAAGATACAGTAGTAAATACAACCCTGCCTGGTACCTTTTCCTTTCCCTGGAAAGTGGAAGGATTCTCCCTGAGTTGCAAAGCCTGGAATTGGGGGAGGGGTGGTGCAGGCAGTCCCTTGGCTGCCTCAGCTGGTGTCTCACTAGGTAATATGCACCACAAGTACACTGGCTCTAAGCCCAGCTCAGCAACAGGATTTGTCCAAGGACTGCAGTCTTCATGGCCTGACTGCTTTTCAACTTTTTTCTGGGCCCCAGGCTACTTTTGTCAGTGATGGGGCTAGCTCAACTCAAGTTCTTCCTGCTGGGGTAGAGGATTCCCCTCTGGCTGGGACTGGTCTAACTGCTCCCTCCAGGAGCACCGGCAGAACTTAGCTCTCTGTTGTGTTCCACTGTGATACGGCAGCACTGAGTTCCAAAGCAAAGTCTGACAATCACTTTGTGCTCTTCCTCCCCCATCTCAACAGATTGTCTCTCAGCCTGGCCCTGCTAGGGGATGGGGGAGGTAGGGGTGGTATAGGCAATACAAGACTATCTTTCCTGCCTCTTCAGTGAGTTTAAGTTAGTAAAAAAAGGTCCATAAATTTACTTTATTGTGTTCCATGGGAAATGAAATACATTAGCGTAAATTGTCATTTCATCTTTTATAAACATTAAATTAGTAATTAAATAATTTTTAGGGTTTACAGGACCCTTAGAGACTCTGGGCAAGGAAATTACATGGCTAACAAGTGGTGAATTTAGAATGAGAAATGACTTCTGGTGATCATAGGCATGCTTCCCCAATAGTATATGCCAATTACCTGTTTAACCAAACAAAAATTTCTTGCTTGCTCTCTAATAACCAAAGAAAGAAAAAGATGGGGGGGAGGTGGAGGAGAGAGACAGAGAGACAGAGAGATTGACTAGGTGAAAGGGGGAAAGAGAGAGGAGGAAGAAGAGGAGGAAATGGAAACAGAAATCACACTGTGCCTTACAAACTGGCAAGTTGTCTGGTAGTTCTCCAACAAATTAACACCAAAATTTCAGTTTCCTTCTCACTTATGTAAAAAGTCAAGGCAAGTCCATATTTTGCACTTTTTATTTTCTCTGTGTTGACTGTTCTTCCACCAGTTTATCTGTATGACTAACTGCCTCATCTTTCCAGATCTTTGTTCAAATGCTACTTACTCCTATTTTCTTTACTAAAATAAGATCCTCCTCCCTGCCTTTGACACCTGCATCCTTCATACTGTATTTTTTACAAGACATACTTAATATTTTATTTATCATTTAAAAAATGCTTTTCTCCATGTACTCCATAAATATATACAACTATTAAGTACCCATTACAATTTTTTTAAAATTAAATTTAAAAAATGAATGTTTGTTGAATGACTAAATGGATTGAAATACCCAGCAAATCCTGTCTGACCTATCTTCAAATTATATATAGAAGGCCGGGTGCAGTAGCTCACACCTGTAATCCTAGCACTCTGGGAGGCCTAGGCATGAGGATTACTTGAGCTCAGGAGTTTGAGACCAGTCCAAGCAAGAGTGAGATCCCATCTCTACTAAAAATAGGAAAAGTAGCCAAGCATGATGCTTGCCTGTAGTACCAGCTACTCGGGAAGCTGAGGTAGGAGGATCACTTGAGCCCAGGAGTTTGAGGTTGCTGTGAGTTAGGCTGACACCATGGCACTCTATCCCAGGTGACAGAGCAAGACTCTGTCTCAAAAAAAAAAAATTATATATAGAAGGTGACGATTTATCAAAATCTGATTATAGTTTATTAATCTACCATCTATAGTTTATTAATCTACCACCACCATCTCTTAAGCCAAAATGTGGTAGGGTTTCCTAACTGATTCTACTGTTTTCATCTTTTGCCCCTACCACATGGCAGCCAGAGTGGTCCTTTTAAAAACCTAATTTTAAATCATGTTAAACCTCTATTCAAACCCTCCAATAATTTTGTAGCTTCAGGTAAAGCCACAGTCCATACCATGGCCCATTGGGCATGCATCTTCTGGCTCCTCACTAACACTTCCCATCGATCTCCTATAACTCCACTTTCATGACCTTCAATCCAGCTGCACTGGGTTCCTTGAGGTAAGTATGCTTTCACTACAGGACTTTTGCACTTGCTCCTTTAAGGCTTGTGGTGGGCCCCCTCCCTTCTTTAGATCAAAAAAGAAAAGGCTCATGAGATCAGACCTGCCAAGGACCTGCCAAGGACGACTGCCCCACTGAAAACTATCACACCCGGATAAGAAAGTTTTGGCTCCTGGTTTCTGCAAACACCACCAGCCCCTCCTATTTCTCAATGACCACCCAAGGTCACAATGGAAAATCCCCAGCTCTTCTCGCCAAAAGTCTCTAGCCTGGCCCAAACGGTATAAAAGGCCTCACCACCTTCAAACAGAGGCGACTTCTGGGTCCCCCTCTCTTGGGGCCCCAGAACCTTGTCCGGGAGTGCTAAATAAAGCCACTTTGTTTGGCCCCACTCTTTCTCTCTCTCTGTCTGTCTTTTCTTTGTGCTGTCGCCGAAAAACCTTACACTCCTCTCTCTGCCAATTCCTGTTTCAGCCTGGGTTCTGCTAATTTGTCACCTCATCAGAGAATCTCTCCTTGACCACCACTTCTAAAATAGAATCTTCCATAGTTCTCCCTCTTGTCACAAGGATTTATTATTTTTTATTAATTTTATCAGCGCCTGATTTCAAATGGTACACACACACATAATATATATGCTATATATGTAGATATATAACAGCATCTGGCATTAAATTATAGCATAGATATATAACACACATATGTTATATATGCCCATACATGTCTATATGGATGTTTGTATGTATATACGGATATATACATACAAATAACTAACCACATGTATGGTTATATATGGATATATCTGTGCTTGTATCTATTATGATATAGAAAGATGATAGATGGTTATATCTATCTCCTCCTATTATAATGCTATTAGTGTAGTGACTGTTTTGTTCACTGCTACATTCCAATATTTAGTTCATTGTTTAGTACATTGTAAACTTCTAATAACTGTTGAATAAATTAATGAATGCATGTTTTATATGTGGGAATATTTTGCATCCATTAAATTGCTCATTTTGCATACTAACATAGAAATTCTTAAAATACAATATTAAGTAAAATGTTTTAATGTAATTTTCACATATTTTCTTTTAAATATATGTTTCCTTTTGAATGCAGCTTTATAAAACTATGTAAATGTAAGGACAGAGAGTAAAAAAATGATAATATGAAAAAATGTAAAATATTTTATCTACTTTGACCGTGAAGTAGTAGTTCCTCCACCCCACAACTTCTTTTCTGTTTTTCTTGCGTGAAGGTTGTTTGCATCACAAATGGTAGTTTTTTTAAACTTTTTAGAGTTGGTATTAGTGACAATCAACATCTGAGAGCCAAAAACCAAGAGAATTGCATTTTGATTAATGCAGCTAATTCTTCTTCAACCAGTGGGATCCTGTGAAATACAAATGAAATCTATCAATGTGTTTTGGTTCTTATTGAGGAAATAGATCCTTATTTGTTTGAAATCCACCCCATGTGGGGATGAGACATTTCTTTCACATATGCCCAGAGCATCAATTAAATTTCAAATAAAAAATACTGTTTAAGCAATAACACTAAATTACAATACCAAATATGTATCATATTTCTTCTTTTCTAAGATGCCTTTCCTCCCACATTTTAGCATTTCTGAAATCAGGATGAGGTAAACAGCCCATGTATTTAATTAACATGGTAACAACTATTTTTCCTAAAAGATCTCATTAATTTTATGATGCTTCTTACAGTTGATACTATCTTCAAATCTAGGAAGGTGAAAAATTAAGAAAAACAGACTTTCAAAAAACAAAAACACAGCTTTATGCAATAGGCAAAGAAACTTCATAATTTTGATTATGCCAAATAGAACTCTTGCTGCTCTCCGGTAGAAGAATGATAGAAAGACATACATCCATAAAAAATGGGGCTCTCAAAGTTTAAGAAAATCATTTTATATGTCAAAGGAGGAAGGCTGATATAATGGAAAAAGAACCAATATTGGTTTCAACAAACCCAAATTAAAATCCTTGTTTTGTCATTTCGTCAATTATCAGCTGATGGCAGTGGGTCATTTATATATTTTTTCTTCTTTGTTTTTAGAGACAAGGTCTCACTCTGTCACCCAGGCTAGAGTGCAGTGGCACTATCATAGCTCAGTGCAGCCTTGGGCTCTTAAGCTCAAGTGATCCTCCTGCCTCTGCCTCCTCAGTATCTATGACTACAGGTGCACACCACCACATCCAGCTAATTTATTTATTTAAATTGTTTGTAAAGATGGGGTCTCACTATTGTTGCCCAGACTAGTCTAGAACTCCTGGAGTCAAGCAATTCTCCCACCTCAGCCTCCCAAAGTGCTTGGATTATGGGCATGAGTTATTACACACAATTTGGGGTAATAAAATCTTTTCACAGAGTAGTTCCAAGGATTAAGTGGAATAATCTATGTAAAGTGACTTGAGCACATAAAGTACTGAATAAACATATATTCTCTTCATTTTGTTTGCTTTCAATTCACAATTTTAGTATTTAGAAACCTAAAAAAATATGTAATTTCGGGCTACCAAGAAAGTCCTATCTTTTATTTTAAAGCCTAAATAATTACCTTGTGTAAACCAACAAGAAATTTAGAATTGAATCTAAAAATCCTTATTCTCATCATCAATTGTATGATTTATGATGAAAACTCATGTTGACTCAAGTGAGAATGCATTAAGTCTTTTACATTTTGTTTGCAAGTCAGCATCAGTTCAAAACTCAAAGAGACAGACTAATATAGCGGACTACTATGATCACAACATAAACCTTAGAGCTATCTCTGGGAGTGCAATTTTAATAGCCAAATTATTCCAGCTCAATCATTCTTTGTTATTATAATGCCATTTTATTTTGTTACTTTGTTACATTGTATTATAACTGCAGAGGTATCTGGAAATGGATGAGATACTTCTGGGAGAATTTTAAATGTGTGAATAGATTATTAGTTGGCTTCTACTTATGTGCAATTATGCTACCATTCTATACAGTACTAATAATAGATTGCTCAAGGATTACCAGCATAGTTGAGACTTCAAATTAAAATGTCAGTATAATGGCCTAAGGTTATTTTCATATTTTATAATGTATATGTTATCTCTGATAAATATTTCTCACTGAGTCTCACAAAAAGCTCTATGATTCTTCTCAATCCGTGTTTACAATACAAGGAGAAATTAAATATTAATATTTATATCTCTATTTCACAAATCAGAAAACTGAGGTATAGACGTTGTGTACCCAGGCAGTTAAGTGACAGGGTTGGTACATGCAACTTGACTTTCTGACTGGTAACAAATTCCATGAGTTTTAAAATTATCATCCTATAAATGTTTCCCGTGAAGAGTAAATTTATATATGGTCCATATATTCTTTGCTCAATGTTTAGAACATAGTGATAATGAGGATCCAAACTTATTAATTCTTTGTGATTTCTTTGCTGCCTACTATCTATAACCCTTCCATCATTGCTCTAAATTCCCAGCACTAGCCAGTCACACTGAGGGTTTTGATGGAGCAGTGCTCAGTGAACAAACAAACCCACAGCGAAACAAATCGTGCTGATAAACTGCTTTCCACTGTGCCAGTGTTTCTCCCATCCACCATCCATCTTTCCATACATTCATCCAATCACCATTTATCCATCTACCTACCATTCAGTATATAGTATACATTAATACTAAGCAATATCAATAAGATGGATCTAAATAGCAATTATCATTATCTAGTGAACTTAGTGTGAGTAGAGCCATTGCCAAAGGATAGTAATAGAAAGGAAGAAGCATCTAAATAACTGTTAAGGAGGAGTTCACATAAGAGTAATGTTAGAAAGGTAATTCTACTACTTAAGAAGAATGATGACTTCTAGGTTTTTAAATGCTCTACATAAAGTATGTTAACACAATTTAAATGAAAAAGAGGATCATATTCAGACAAGTCCTCAGTGAGAAAATTAACAAAGCACTGATTCCTAACAGGTGAGAAAATTCATGATAAATATGATAAATGACATAGAGAGCAAACTAACAGGTGGATTCTATAGCAGACTCCCCAAAGATGTATGTGTGTGTGTATGTGTCAATATGTTCTGTCTTTCATCCATCCATCTGTCCTGTTACTAATCCTAAAATTATTGTTTGAGTGACTACTATGTGCATGGTACTATTCTTTTTTCTGGGGCTACAGGTATCAACAAGATTGACAAAGTCCCTTCCTCTGAAAACATAAAGAGGAGATAGGGAACTAAATAAATAATTTCAGGTAATAATAAGTATTATGGAGAAAAATAAATCATGATTCAGGGACAAAAAGTGCAACTGATGTGAATCTAATTTATTTCAGTGTAGGGCCGTAGGATAAGAATGTGCTTATTACAAACAAGGGAACACAAGAGGTTGAGTTGTCTGCAGCATTATGAGTAAAAAGAAGCATTAGGAAATATCCCGGAGAGTCCAAATACCACAGTAAGTTTAGATTTTAATGGGAAACCTTGGAAGGATTGAAGCAGAGATGTAACAAGATTTAATTTTCCTTTTGTTTATTATTTCAATATATTATGGGGGTACAGATGTTTTTGATTACATGGATCACTTTTTTATGCTTGAGTCAGGGTTATAAGTGTGCCATCACCCAGATAGTGTTCACTGTACCCGTAAGGTAGGTTTTCACCCAACCCCTCCTCTCTCCTATGCCCTGCTTGATTTCCACTGAGTTTTACTATCCTCTATGCAAATGTGTGCTCATCGGTTAGTTCCAATTTAATAGCAGGTAGATATGGTGTTTGTTTTTCCATTCTTAGGTACCTCAATTATGGTCTCCAGTTCCATCCAAATTGTTACAAAAGGCCTTAATTCATCCCTCTTCATGGCTGAGTATTATTGTATAGTATACATATACCACATTTTGTTAATTCACTCATGAAGTGATGTGCACTTGGGTTGATTCCACATCTTTGAGATTCTGAATTGTGCTGCAATAAACATTGAAGTGCAGTTGTCATTTTGATAAAATGACTTCTTTTCTTTTGGTTAAATACCCAGTAGTGCAATTGCTGGATTGAATGGTAGATCTACTTTTAGTTCTTTGAAGAATCTCCATACTGTCTTCCATAGAGGTTGTACTAATTTGCAGTCCCACCAACAGTGTAGTGTATAAGCGTTCCTTTCTCTCTGTATCTGTGCCAGCATATATTACTTTTGGGCTTTTTAATAAAAGCCATTCTAACTGGGGTAAGGGAATATCTCATTGTGGTTTTAATTTGCAATTCCCTGATGATTAGTGATGTTGAGCATTTTTTCATAGGTTTATTGGCCATTTGTCTATCTTCTTTTGAAAAGCTTCTGTTCATGTCTTTTGCTCACTTTTTAATGGGGTCATTTGGTTTTTTCTTTCTTTCTGATTTGCTTGAGTTCTTTGTAGATTCTGGTTATTAGCTCTTTATCAGTTATTAGCTCTTTATGTAGCTTGCTAATATTTTCTCCCATTCTGTAAGTTGTCTCTTTACTCTGTTGATTACTTCCTTAGCTATGCAGAAGCTTTTTAATTTAATCAAGTCCCATTTATTTATTTTTATTGTTTCTGTGATTGCTGTTGGGGTCTTCTAACTGCTGTGTGGAAAACAGATTATAAAGAGGCAAGAATTTGAGCAGGGAAAGCAGATAGGAGGTTATGGCACCAATCTACTAATAAAGGAAGGTGGCAGAGTGAACCAAGGTGCAGCAGTGAATGTGGCGAGCAGTGGTCAAATTCTGAATACATTTTGAACATTGAGTGAAGAGGATTTATTGAATGTGTTCAATAAACAATTGAAAAGATTTACTGTGACTGTGAGGTTGTAATAACTAAAAAATATTATGCTCTTTCAGTGTAATTCCCTTATTTCTGTAATCCTTAAGTAGGATGGGGACATTAGTAGCTGAAAGTTCTTTCTTATACCATCTTAATATGAAATGCTATAGGGGAAAATAATGAAAATTAGTGGAGAATATCTATTGTTACAGAATGAAAGCAAAATCACCATGTACTCATTTGACCATAACTATTTTAAGAAATAAGACCAATGAACACTCTACCAAGTTAAACTATTAAGCTTGTTGAACATAAACAAATGCTTTAAAACTCTAATATGAACCATATCCTGAGGGAGTCATTTTATAACATTAGCAAAATGTTGATTTCATAACAAGATTAAGTAGAGATTTATATTTTGGTTGGCTGGACTCAAATTATGCTGGTCTTAATTAGCCCTGTAAATTTCATTTTATTCTCTCTCTCTCTTTTTTTTTTAAAGACAGGGTCTCGCTCTGCTGCCCAGGCTGCTGTGCAGTGGCATGATCATAGTTCACTGCAGCCTTGAACTCCTAGGTCCAAGTAATCCTCCCTCCTCAGCCTCCTGAGAAGCTGGGACTACAGTTAAAAGCCACTGTGTTCACCACTCCCAGCTATTTCATTTCTAAGTTATATGATTTTACAAAAGTAATGGGCATGGACAGAATCAAGCATCAGTTGCTTGTTAATGTGGATTTTCTGTTTCCTTGCCATTTTTCAGCATACTGAGTAGAAAAAAGTGTGTGCAATGGTAGTGAGGCTTCCAGGATTAATAATTAAGATTATTGCCACACCAGAATTTAAAATTCAGTGTTACATGAATCAGCACTTTCTAGAATAATTTTGTGAGTTTGTGTATGAGTATATGTGCATATATATATATATATATGGGTTTGAGGATGGGGTGGAGTGGTGTCCTGGCTTTGTGAGTTGCTCTATGAAAAGTAGAATGATAGGTGATAAGATGTCAATTAGAATAAATGAAAAAAAAATAAACAATAAAATATTCAAAACTTCCCAACTTGATTAGCTTTTTTAACCAATCATTTCCCAAATATATTTTACCATGCAATTTAACCACCCCCCCCAACTCCTCACACCACTGCCATTTTTTGCTCCCTGCCTGAAACTTACTGACATCTTGCAGAACTAGTGTTAGATGGAAATCCATACCCACTTTTCACCCAAAAGGCCTCCGTGCCTACTGTGGTAATTAAGAGAGAAAGCTAGGGATTAGATTTCCTGGGTTGAAATCTCAGTTTCCAATAGTTATCTATGTGACATTTGGCAAGTTATTTTATCTCTTGGTAAATCAGTTTCTTCATCAGTAAAGAAGGGCTGATAATAGTACCTAATCCAAAGTGTTGTTATAAGTATTAGGTGAGATAAGACACGTAAAGTGTTGTATAATAAGAAAGAGTTGAGTAAAATATTGTTTTTTCATTTTGCCATGAGAATCATATTTTTATGATGATAGAAACAGCTGTTCAGTGTAGATATCTCTGGGCCCAGCAGAATTTGGTGTGAAAGATAAGCTTTGTGAGTGATTGAATAAAGCAAAGAGCAGGTATTTGCTGAATCCCTATGATGTGCTAGGAGCTGTGCTGGAGCTATGCGCCTTCATTTAATTTAAAAAATCCTGCAAAGAATGGATCGTTGATCGCAATTTATAAATAATATCACCGAGGCACAAGGAGGTTAAGTAATATGTCACAATCACACAGCTAGTAGATACAAGAATGGAAATTTGACCAATGTCTGGTTGGGAAAACAGCACTTCATCCAAGATATATACAGTACTGTTAGACAACCTTAGTAGAAATTCCCTGCTCTGAATCAACAGAACCATGAATATTCTGTCCTTCGTAGCTCTCATTTGGAAAAATGAGAAATATCAATACTCAATGAAACACTGAGCACATGCAGTTAACTCTGCCCAGCATTAATATTCTCATGGGGTAGCTCAAAGCAGTCGACTATAAATAAGAAAATTCATTAATCAGATGCATTAATCAGGTATCAAAACCTGTTGGTACTTGGGATTTCTCACGCAATAATCAAACGAATTCTAGGAACTGGCATTCTGCACTCTGAAAACAGAAATTAATGAATGTAACTTCTTTGTGTTTAAAAGGGAACATGTATTGCTAAAATGCTTATTCATGCTTTATTTAATTTTACTTTTGGTATATTTCGCATTATATTGCTTGACCTCTTTTCAAAGGTGATTAAAAACATCTATATTATAGACAGGCAGCTGACTCTAAAAGGGTATTTCCCAGCCAGGTGTTACATCATGTGGGTGTTTAGTGATACTATAGTCTGCTGGAGATTGATCTTCCACCTGCAGCATAAAGGCAAACACCTCATCCTTTGTATGTGTTTTAACCTCTTCAGAAGCAGTGTTTTTTCTCCAGCTTGAATGAATGATAGACTGATGCTGAGGGGTACTAAAATATTGAATGTGAGGTACAATGCCTGGAGCAACATAAATACAAATTAAGTATTAGCAGATCAAATGATTGAGACACACCAAAATGATGAAGAAAGAACTGTGGTGTTAGAGCATACAATTATACTAAGAATTTAGAGAAACTGCTTTTAATATTTGGGATGGCAAGCTGTCAAAAATAAGATACATGGGATTATATGGAAAGGTTTGCATGACTAGAGGAATTGTTAAACTATTAACTTGTACTAATTTGGAAGAATGGTTAGTGAAGGATGCTGTGCAAACTTTACCAACTCTATGGATATTTGGGGCAAGGAAAACTTCAGGCTTTGGTTTTTGTTTTCTTATCAGAAAATAAATGATAAGACAGGTGGAGCATCCCAAATCTGAAATCCAAAATCCAAAATGCTCCAAAATCTAAACTTTTTGAGCACTGACATGATGCTCATTGGAGCAGTTCAGATTTCAGATTTTTAGATTTGGGATGCTCAACCAGTAAGGATAAAATGAAAATATTTCAAAATACAAAAAATAAATCTGAAATAGGAAGTACATCTTGTCCCAAACATATTTGGATAAGGGATATTCAACCTTTAGTAATCACCTTCAGAATTAATGACTATAGAGGAAAGACCTTTGTACTCTGAGTGTATTTGTTCTGATGAAATGTTCTTTTTGATGTTGTATAATGATTTGAACCTGCAGGTGGCTATCTTTCTTTAATTAGGAAACTTAATAAGCCAGCACTGTTTCTATGCCACACACATGAAAAAGAGTATTATGAGAAACATGACTAATTTCATGTTTTAGTAATAGTAATGTAATAGTCATTCAGAATGCTATTATAAATAACACAGCTCATGGTTTTAAAAATTATCAAAATTTAACAATGCCCATATAGAAAAACCATGATATAGTTTTTAGGCCGGAAATTCTTAATCTTTTCCTCACGTAATACCTTAACAATCTTAAAAGGATGAATACCAATTTCACTTCCCAGACTCCCTAAACTTATTCTCTGGAACTTAGATCCAGGGAGTTTAAAAAGCTCTTAGGTTATTTGAATGTGTAGCCAGAGTTGAGAACCTCTGATATAGGCAATGTATTCCCTATTGAAAACCCAGGTATTAATTTCTGTAGATTATAAATCAATTTACTCTGAGGTTACAAAATTAGTGTTTGGGCAGATTAGTATCACTTTTTAATTAAATCTGGCTTTAATTTGTTTCTATTTAATTTATGAAATGAAAAGTCCCAAGTTCAAAAGCATTGTTCATGGGCAAGGACAGCAAGCTACATAACTGAATGTAAATCTTGCTCTACTAAAGCAAATTTTATGTGATGACATCAAAAGGCAAAAGAGGAAATTGAATAAGTTTATCATTGTTATAGAAAAAAATAAATAAAATTTATATTATCTACTAATGAAGGGTTAGGATAGAATCTTTCAGTGTCATTAACATTCCAAATTCTAAGTGCCAAAATTTGATAAATCTTCAAATAGTAGTATAAATGTACTTATTCATAGAGAATTGAAAGAAATTTTCAGAAGACTTATAGCAAAAATTATTAAATTTTTTTGGTTATGGGATTGTTGTTCATTATAAATCCTCTTATATTATTTGAATTTAAAACTGTACAGTAAGTACCTTAATCATTTTTTGCCTCAGAATATTACACTGACCTGTTAAGTTAAAGCCAAATACAAACATTTTTTTTTTCCTAGGTTTAAAGAACACAACTTAGCTTTGAAGAGTAGAAAAGGAGGATGGAAATATTGGAAATCAACTTACCCAAGCAAAAATCACTGAGGTCAGCAAAAGAACATTTGAGAACAGAGTCATTTTTATTCTCCTCAGTGTTAACTGAAAAAAAAAAAGATACTTTAGTTTCAAGAAATAAAAGCAACAGAAAAATAACCATGGTGATGGATGTCCAAATGATGGCCAAACATGAAGAAAGTTTTTAAGTTAATGAGTTTAAATTAGTTACTTAAAATTTCACTTTCAATAAGGGAAAAAACATTTATATTATGTTTTAATACCTTCCTCCTCTTGAACAATTGGCCAGTTTCCTTATTGAACATGGCCATAGGCTGATTATAACATGTAGTTTGCAACAGTATCAAAAAGACAATTCTGGTATTTTCAAGTTATTCAGAAAAAGAAGTCACCCTAAGGAATCATAAGAAAATACATTCTCCTCATAAGAAAGAAGCTAGAGAAGGATGGGAAAATAAAAACACACTCCATCCACTGTATGACAAGGAATACAGTTACATTTTGACTCTTGACTGTTGTCAAAAGAGATTGCCTAAGGCATAGTGGTGTGTCACGGATGGGCAGAATTGTGTAGAACAGTGTTTCAGGGCAGCCACAAAGTTTATTTAACATGCCATCTAGCTGGCATGTACCTAAATCTCAGCGTTTGTATGGCAAGATTTGGTTGTTAACACTTGTCCAAACACATCTTTACACAACCAAATGTTTATGGCTTTATTGCCAGTAATTAAAATCTTTGGTTTTTTTGTTTTGTTTTGTTTTAACTGAGTTTATTATTGCTGACATTTTCCACTTGAATACTAGTTATAAGTTCTCACCAGGCATGGGACTCATTAACAAAAGGGAAGTAGGGCGGGGGCAGTGGCTCACCCCTTAATCGTAGCGCTCTGGGAGGCCAAGGTGGGCGGACTGTTTGAGCTCAGGAGTTCGAGACCAGCCTGAGCAAGAGCGAGACCCTGTCTCTACTAAAAATAGAAAGAAATTAGCTGGACAACTAAAAAAATATGTATATATATATATATGTATATATATATACACACACATAAAATTAGCCAGGCACCGTGGCACATGCCTGTAGTCCCAGCTACCCGGGAGGCGGAGGCAGTAGGATCGCTTGAGCCCAGGAGTTTGAGGTTGCTGTGAGCTAGGCTGACACCATGTCACTCTAGCTCAGGCAACAGAATGAGACTCTGTCTCAAAAAAAAAAAAAAAGGATGTAAATAGTGGCAAATGCAGCAGTGATTCACAGAGCTGGGTCTGTCTTCCACTGTAAGCAGCAAGCATTAGGTCCAGACTCCACGAGGTTGGTTACCTTCAAGGCAAGGAAGGAATGAAACGCATCTGGCCAACAAATGGCTTTTCATCTGACTGGTACAGGAGACTGGCATAGGTACTTCCTATTCCAGCCTCCTTCCTGAAGAGCTCTATAAGTACTAGCCAAATGGAAAAAGGAAAGAAGGAAAGAATGTTTTGGAAATGCTTATTCATAGTAAGTCAAGCAAGAAAACAGGAGTTGCTGCTCACCTTCTTTGTCAGCGGAGATTAAGGTTATAGAAGTGGGAGCCTGAGAATCACTCTCAATTGACTGGAAGAGTGAGGTAGACTGGCTCAGGCTCTTTGAGTAAGCGTAGCTCTGGGCGAGGCAAGGAAGGGATCTCCGAGAAGGTTTTAGTGAAGTTTCTTTTGTTATTTCACTCTTGCTTATATTCATACCTGCAAATCCAAAATGGTGCATATTAGCAATAAGAAATAATCAGCAGAGGTCAACAAAAAATTTTAATTCTTGTAATGTCTGTTTCAGGAAAGTACTCCTGAAAAGTACCACCTACATATTAGAATTAATTGAATTAGTTTTACTGATATTTTGTCATGGAAACGTGTTTGAAATTTTTGTCCAATAGTTCTGAGAAATAAACACTTTCCTTCCCAGTTTGAGCTTTCACCATTCTTTTTAAAGATTCTGTGAGAAAAGAAACTGAAGTTTAAGTTCATTCGGGGAATTATGACAATAATGATTTGAATTGTCTTTACATACCTAACCATTTATTTTTCAAGCATAAGCATAAAATAAACCTTAATGCGTAAGTATTCAACTTATTATTATGAAATGGAGCACTTCTTTCTCTACCATCCACCTCCTTGAACACACAATGTACTAACAGTGATCTAGAGGCTGGAAAGGGATAGTGCAGTATATTACAAAAACTGACCAGCAAGCAGGGATCAAGAGAGAAGCACTCCTCTGCTCAGTGTACGAGTCACTCCCCTCATGCAAAGTCTCATCTGCTAGCAATAACAACACCCCTCAACTGGACTGGGGCTCCATAAGCAGAAGCCCCCTAACACAGTGCACTCTGGAAAACAATGGCACCCCTTCTGTCTCCATTCATCATCATCTCTCCCTATTATGTCAATCCTGTTGCTCCATAGATTAATATTGCTATATAGAGACAGAAATGATTTCTGGAGTTTTGCAAGGCTTTGCCCTGAAGGAACATGTGAACGTGTTAGTTCACACATCAAAATCTGCCTCGCCTCAGGAGGGCATCTCACAGAGCAGTGGCAGCTGCTTTCCAAGGTGACACTGTCTCAAACCTGTCGGCTTTCACCTGTTTTGTACAATAAATCTTGGCATGCATGAGGCCACAGGATGAGAACTGATCAAAGAGTGCCCACCCAACAGACAGACACCTGCGGCTAAAAGAAATTAGCCTAAGGGACAGTTCCTGCTTCACTCCTGACTACCTGTCTCGATCAACAAAAACTAGATAAAGAATTATAGAGCCATTATATTTATGTTTAGCCTTTCTGCTAAGTGATAGCTTTACCTTAGAACTTAAAAGTTTGTCTTAGAAAGATTTTGTAATCATTTGCTCACATAGATAGAGTTAATTAAGGGATATCTAGAAGCTTTTTGGGAGACCTTTAACCTAAAATGAACTACCTATTATTATGTAAATGTGTTACCCCTGGCAACTGATCACTGTACCAATAAATACTGATGTAAAACGTCACTCAGGGCCTCACAGCTCACGGGAATTCTGGAGGATCTCCTGATCCCCCACTTTTATAAAATATATACTTTTTAAAACTGTACTTTCATCTCTGTGTATTCTTTTATTTCTATATTCTATTATTATCTATTTCCTATATTTCCTTATCCTTTGTGACAACCCCTGCCAAAGAGACCCTATTCTTTGCTGGGAGCGTAGTTAACTCCCCACACAATCCCGGGTCAAGCCTCATCCCCAGAACCCTAATCCTCAATGTCTCTGCACACTGTCATTTCTGACATCTCCCACACAGACTCTTACAGTACATTCCTGGTAACTCGCATAAAACATCAGAAAACCCACTTAGTATCTTCTTCAGCTTTTTCTGTGGATAATCCATTTCCCTGCATAATCTCACCCAAACCCAGCACTGCCCCATATCCCTCACCCATGACAGAGCTTCTCTTTCACCCATTTCCAGTGAAGGCTCTTTTCTTTCTACAGCCTCAGGTCAAACTGGCTTGAAACAAAGTAGATATCTTCCTTGATCCTAATTGCTTGTTTCAGTTCATTCTTTTTCATCTCTCCTTTCTAAAAAGAATAGTTTTCAAATCTCTGTCACTAAGCTATTCTTCTACTGTTCCTTATTGCTGTCATTTTCATTTACTAATGCCAGATTCTTTCCTATCATTTGTGAAAAATTTAGCTTGTATATCACCACTCTCTTATTTTCTTCTTAACACTCACTCCCATTCATACCATATATTTTACTTATTTAGTTGGCTTATTCCTGTATACTTCCCTAGAATTCAAGCTCCATGGTGGCACTGATTTTTGTTCTGTTTTGTTTAATGCATTATCTAGAACAGTGTCTAGAACTGTGTCTAAAATAGCTTGGTTCCTTGGAGACCCTCAACAAGTATTTGTTGGATGAATGGAAATTTGAATGGGAGTAGGCTGCCCACGCCTAGGACACTGTGCATTCCTTAAGGGCAGGCTTATCTCTTATCTTCTTTGTATCTCCAATGCCCACTGCCAATGCCTGGCACACAAGTGAGTGGTGATCAGAAAATATCTGTGGAATGAATGTTTGGTTATAACTTTCAGTTCTTTCAATAATTTTAGTGTCTTCAGCAAGTCTATGAAATGGAGCTGTACAGCCCCACCTTTTAAACAATGGAACTAAGTCAACTATGTGATCTCCACAGAATTGAGAGCTATAAAGTGTCGTTTTTCATAAAAAATGGTTGTCACAATTCCCCATTTCATTTTACCTGCATAGATGGAAACTATTATAAAGGTGCTTAATCCTGAATCACTCCGTAAAAAGTTTTTTGTTGACACCTGAGTTGAGCAATTGGATATGTGTGCTGTGTGCATAATGTGAATAAAGCCATGAAATCACCTCACTTCAGTGCTGACTTTGGACTTCATACCACACAGGCCAAAGAAACATCTTAATGTGAAGTGCCTATTTTATGTCAGGCTCTATACATTTACATCTACTGGTACATTTATTTATCCATTTTTGGGCTATTTACTTTACACAAGTAAATTACACAAAAAAATTCACACTTTAAAAGGTTTTCAATTATAGAGGTAAATAGTATAAAAAGTAAAAGTCCATTTTCACTCTGATTCCTAAATTCCAATCTCCTCTCTAAGTGAAACAAACGTTATCAGTTTACTGATCTTTATGTAATCACATACATAAGCTGTATAGAAATAATTTTCTAACAAAAATGGGATTATACAGTGTGTCACATTATGTATTTGCTCACTTAGTATGTTGTAGATACTTTTTAGTTTCACTCCATATAAATCTATCCCAGATTTTTTTTTAGTTAAAAAGCAGCTTTGCTGAGATATAACTCACATGCCATCAAATTTTCTCCTTTAAATACACAATTCAGTGTTTTTTAGTATATTCACAGTTTTACAAACATAACTCTAATTTTAAAACATTTTCATCACCCCTCTAGAAAAAAACACACATACCTATTAGTATCCACTCCCCATTTCCTCTTCAGCTTGGTCTCTGAAAACCACTAACCTACTTCTTGCCTCTATGGATTTGTGTATTTTCTACTAATGCGTGGGTTGTTTTAATTTCATAATGGTATCCTTGGAAATACAACAGCTTTTAATTTTGATAAAGTTCAATTTATCTATTTTCTTTTGTCATTTGTACTTTTGGTGCCATATTTAAGAAATCATTATCTAATACAACATCATGAAGATTTACTTGTATGTTTTCTTCTAGGAGTTTTACAGTTTTAGTACTTACATTTGGGTCTATAATCCACTTCGAGTTAATTTTTATATATGGCATGGAGGTAGGGTCCAACTTCATTCTTTCACATGTGAATATCCAGTTGTTCCTTCCCCAGTTGTTGAACATCCCATTGAATTGTCAAGGCACCCTTTTCAAAAATCAATTAACCATAAATTGATGGGTTCATTTCTGGAGTTTTAATTCTAATCCACTAATCTATATGTCTATACTTATGGCAGAACAACAATGTCTTGTGCACTGTAGCCTTGTATTAAGTTTTGAAATCGGGAAATTTGAGTCCTCCACCTTTATTCTCCCCTTTTCAAGAGTGCTTGGCTGTTCTGATCTCTTGTATTTCTATATGAATTTTAGGATTAATTTGTTAATTTCTGCAAAAAAAGCAGCTGAGATTTTATGAGGGATTACATAGAATCTATAGATCAATTTGGGGAGTTTTGCAGTCAGCTATGTAAAATGCAAATATTTTCTCCTAGTCTCTGGCCTGTACTTTCATTTTCTCATCATTGTCTTTTGAAGAGTTGAAGTTCTTAATTTTGACAAAGTTGATTCTATGATTTTTTTCCATGGATCATGATTTTGGTCAGGTATTTTAAAGCATTCTTTATATAGTTTTGCATACTTATTAGTCTCCCACCTGACCCTGTGGCTGTTAATGTAAATGGGAGTTTCTCTTCCATTATATTGGAGTTATAAATAATCTACTGGATTATTTTAAACCACAGAGTGAAATGTTGGCTTTAGTACAGAGGTATAAATATATATTTTTCAATTTAAAGATATTACTCACTTTCTAGTTTATCATTATTTTTTGCTCAATAGTGTTTTGAATTTTGTCAAATTTTATATGATTTTCTTGCAGAGAAACATCTCTCAACAAAGAGCTTTCCTCAGCACCATAGAGGGCAAGCGTCACCAACATGCCACCACAGTAATGTCTCCGTCATCCCATGAGCCATGGCTGTGCCTGCTCCAACAAGGTCTATACCTCAACCCTTCCTTTCTGGGGAAGAAAGAGAGGAAAGGTTCTTTCTTAGGGGCTCTATCTCAGCCCCAGAGTAGTGGCTTCTCTTTCTGTCTGCTATTACTATATTCTTTAAAATTCTCTTTCCTTTTCACTAGCCAATCCCTAATTACTTTAATCCTCTATTATAGTTAACAATTACCTTAAACTTTCTGTGTCCAAATTACTGTGCTGTTTCTCTCTGCATCAGACCCATTGATACATATTATTCTACCCTTGTTCCTATTTTTTTTTTCTGGCTTAGATTAATCATCTCTTAGTTGGATGGAGCTTTTCCTCTAATTGATTCCTCAGGAAGGATTTGGGGTTACAGTATTCCCTGAGTTTTTACACATTGAAAACTACTTAAATATAATCTCAATACCCAAAGAACAGCTTGACTAGATATAAAATTATTGTTCCCATGTTCTTTCATTGAATTTTTTGAAAATGTAGCTCCACTTTGTCTTGTTTTGTGCCTTGCTGTTGAGAAATATGATGCAAACCTGACTTTCTTTCCTTTGTAAAAAGCTTGGCTTTTTTTTTCCTGGAAGTTTAGAGGAATTTTTGAGTGTAATAGTTTACTAGAATATGTCAATTTTCCCAGGAATAGGTAAGCCCTTTCAATATTTAGGTTCAAGTCTTCATTAATTTTTGGAAAGTTTTATTGTTTAAGTGTTAATTCTGTTCCATTGTTCCGTTTATATTTTAGGGGCTCTAATTATGCATGCATACACACATATGCACATACATGTTGGATCTTTTTTTTTTTATTTTTATTTTTTTTTTTATTATTTTTTTTTATTTCAGTTGGATCTTTGTTGACTATGTCCTGTATCTAATAGTTCCTTTTTGGTACTTTTTAAAATCTCTTCTAATATTTATTTTTATTCTCTTGGCTGTTTTTGTTTCCCTCCTCAATGTCCTTTATTATATTTTTAGTTGAATCTATTGTCCTATGGGCCACCTTGGAATCAAATCTTCAATTGAAATGATTTTGCCTTTCTTCAATTTTTTTCATAAGTTTGGACAATTCTATTTCCACATTTTCTTGTCTATTGTGCATTTCTAACCTGACTTTTATCATCTATGCTTCAAAGTATTTTTTTATATTTGCTAATACTTGTTTAACTCTAGTTGGGTTGTTGTGTAATAGTTTTCCTCTGATTAGTAATTGGCTTTGGCAGTAGAATTTTTAGTAATTGAAATGATTTTATTCTCATCTTCTGTTTTTCTTCACATACAAGCTTTTTTGCATGTTGACTGCTATTTCCTGATCACTTTAATATGTATTATATTTTCCCAGACCAGCATAAACAAGAGGTTCTATTTTGGCAGGGAAGTTGGGTCGTGAGTTGGCATAGAGAAATATAGTTTCTGGGCCCATGGTGAAATATGGGCCCAGAAGGGGCTGCAGCTTACAACATTCTTCTCACAGTTCCCAATAGGCTAGATTTCAGCTGCATCAAACAGCTGCCAAAAGTCATTCTTGTTGCTGTTACCAAAGCACAGGTGGAGGCAGGCACCTGCCAATTCAACTACTGTGGCAAAACAGGTGGATGTGGGGTTCCAGGCATCCTATGCTTCCAATTTCATGCTGATCTTGAACTCATTGCTTGAACTTGTGTAGGACTGTTTGAAGCAATGGTATTTGTTCCAGGAAAAGCAACCTAGAGGTGACCCCATGATGAAGCAAAGAAGGTCCCAAACACTCTCACAAGCTAAAACATAGCAAATCAGCATTTCCCGAAGTTTCCTCCCTAGTGGAGCAGCACAGGGCCTCTTTGGGCTATATAAAAAGAATAGACACTACATTGTTTCATTTAATTCATTTCTTCAGCTAACATTCATAGACTGGTTTACTTCAAAGAATGTCAGAAGATTTGAATGAGAGTGAAGTCTGTGTGCAGTGACTGAACAGAATGAAAATCATAAGACTTCAAAGTTTAAAAGTGAGAGTTTTCACATTCAATAGTTCATGTAATCTTCTTCACAACTCTAGCTCCAGGATGTCAGCAGCTTCTTGATATTGGGATGCAGACTCTGATATGTGACCATATTTATGTTTTCTAACAGAATTCCACTCTATTACTGCAGGCTTGGCAGTGCTAGTGGCAGTGCAGGACACAGGGCAGCTCACTCCCTTCCTGTTGCCACGTGTCCACTATGCAGGAAGGGAAGGAGAGGTACCCCAGACTTCTCTTTTCTTTCTTTTTCCATTGTTTGAATATGTGAATGCTACTCATTTGTATACATTGATTTTGTAACCTGAGACTTTGCTGAATTTATTTATGAATTCCAGTAGTCTCTTGGAAAAATCTTTGGGGTTTTTCTAGCTGTAAGATCATATCGTCGGCAAAGAGCATTAGTTTGACCTCTTCTGTCCCCATTTAGATGTCCTTGATCTCCTTCTCTTGTCTGACTGCTCTGCCTAGGACTTCCAGCACCAAGATTTTTCAAAATACTATAAAATATGCCACAGTATGGGCAAACCATAATTTATTTGACCATTCCCTGTCAATGGATATTACATATTTTTCAATAATTCACTTTAAAAAGAATGCTGCTATGAGCATTCTCACATATACTTTTTTTGCACACATTGAGTATTTCTCTAAGAGGAAATACTTAGATGAACAACTACTGGGTTGAACGACATGAATATTTATCATTTGGATAGATAATGCCAAACTGCTCTCCCTAGAAGCTTTATCTTTTCACACTTCCATGAATAGCACAAGATGGGATCTGCTTTCTTATGCTTTGGCCAACACTAAATAGTATCAGCTAGTTTAACTGTAGACAAAATAAAAAGCTAACAAACAAACAAAAAAAACCTCATTGTTTTAATTTTCATTTTACAGCACATGAGCATGTGGTCAAGTATTTCCTAGCCAATTATAACACTTAAGTGACTAAGCTATTTTATAGCTGTTATGTGAGACTCTTACTGATTCAATAATACTTAGTGTATGTGTGTGTGTATATAAATATAGTATTTTATGATATATTATATATGATATGTGTGTATTTAATTTTCCATAAATCTTACAAGGTAGGTATTGTGATATTTTTCTTTTATTTTCATTTCTTTCTTTTATTTATTTTTTTCACTGCAAAATATTAACAGGGAATAAAAGTTTTTGTTATATGGATACTTTGTATAATGCTTAAGTCAGGGCTTTTAGTGTGCCCATCATCAGAATATAGTTCATTGTACCCTTAAAAGTTTTTATCCATCTCCCCATCCCAACCTCCCCACTTTTTGTATTTCAATGACCCTTTACATCACTCTGTGCCTGTGTGTGCCTGCCATTTAGCTCCCGATTATTGAAGAGTACATGTGGTGTTTGGCATTCCATGCCTGAGATACTTCGCTTACGATAATGATCTATAGTTCTAACCAAGCAAAAAACATTAATTCATTCTTTTTTTATGGCTGAGTAGTACTCAGTGGTTTGTATATGTAACACATATACAATCTTCTTAATCCACTCATAAATTGATGGGTACTTAGCTTGGTTCCACATCTTTGAAAGTGTGAATTGTGCTATGATAAACATTCTTGTGCAGGTATCTTTTTGATAAAATGACTTCTTTTCCTTTGAGTAGATACCCAGCAGTAGGATTACTGGATCTAATGGGTGGTCTACTTTTATTTCTTTCAGGAATTTCCATAGCATTTTCTACAGAAAACAGTTTTTCTATGGAAACTACTAATTTGCAGTCCCACCAATAGTGCATAAATGTTCCTTTCTCTCTGTATTCAAGCCAGTGTCTATTGTTTTTTGACTTTTTAATAATGGCCATTCTGACAGGGGTAAGGTGGTCTATCATTATTGTTTTAATTTGTATTTCCCTTTAACTTTCAGGTGTTTTTACATTAGTGGGTATCTATTATGCTGTCCCACGTATAATGCAGTTCTGAGTATTTTCTGTAGAGCAGGTCTAGAAGTGACAAATTCCCCTAGTGTTTGCTTGTTTGGAAAAGTATTTATTTCTCCATCATTTATGAAACTTAGTTTTTCAAGTTACACAATTCTTGGTTGGCATTTGTTCTGTTTACGAAGTCTGAAAGTGGGACCCCGATCCCCTCTGGCCTGTAAGATCTTTGTTGAGAAGTCTGCTGTTAGCTTGATGAGTTTTCCTTTGTAGATTAATTGTTGCTTTCTTCTTATGGCTTGTAGAATTGTCTCCTTCACTATGACTTTGGCCAAGTTGATGACTATGTGTCTTGGAGACATCTATTTGCTATGAATCTTCCCAGTGTTCAATGACCATCTTATATCTGGATATCTGAATCCCTGGCTATACCAAGGAAGTTTTCCTCAATAATTTCCTAAAATAAGTTTTTCATGCTTTTTGCTTTTTCTTCTTCTTCCTCAGGGAGACCTATAAGTCATATATTGGTTCACTTCACATAGTCACATATTTCTCTGAGTGATTCTTCATTCTTCTTTATCCTTTTGTCTGCATCTTTGACTGACTGGGTTAGTTTGAGAGCCTTGTCTTCAAGTTCTAAAATTCTTCCGTCTGCTTGGTCTAGTCTGTTGCTGAAGATTTCTGCTGTATCTTGAAATTACCTAAATGACTCTTTCATTTCTTTAAGTTCTGTTATATTTTTTCTTATGTTGTCTTAGTGACTTTTTCATATTTTTCATTGATCACCTGAAACCTTTTTGGACTTCTTTTTGTTGGTTTTCAACGTTCTCTTCAATATCATGCATTTTATTTGCCATCCATAGTCTAATTTCTATTTGGAAATTTCCATGATTTCCTTTTTGGTTTTTTTGTTTCTTTGTTTTTGTTTTTTGAGTGTAAGTCTCATTTAATTTCCAGCTGGTATCTTTCCTGTTATTCCATTTTCTTATTTATCACACAGTAAGACAATAAAGTATACACAGGAGAAACGGATAACTGTCCAGAAAGTAAAACACACTCCTCAGTTTAGTATTCTGAAGAGGATCCGCTGAGGCTGATTATCTGCGAGCTGGGAGTTCAGTTTTGAAGGGCTTGCTCTTCCATACTGCTAGATTGAGCATGGAAATGCAGGCACATGGGGTCAAAGGCACGCCCTGGGCTGTGTACTGTGTCTGTCTCTGGTGCCAGACACTAGTGGCACAGAACAAAAAGAAGAATAAAAAACATGTTTCAGCCAGGGAGAAAGTGATCCTCATTCATTTTTCTGCAAACAGTTGTTAATTTTCTACAAAGGACCTGATTCTCACTCATTTTGCTGCAGACATTGTTAATTCAACAAATATCCACTGTTCTGGCTGCCAGAAACATTACAGTGAGAAAGAAAGTGAAAACCCCTTATTTCACGGGGCTTACATCGTATCAGGGAGACAATTAACAGGTAAAGAAACAAAATATACATACTTAACGAGTGCAATGCGTACCATCTGGGGGATGGTCACGCTTGAAGCTCTGATTCGAGGGGGAGGGGAGCAAGGGCAACATATGCAACCTTAACATTTGTACCCCCATAATATGCTGAAATAAAAAAAAATAAAGAAACAAAATA
>VBSM01001265.1:17317119-17332532 GCA_008086735.1 Cheirogaleus medius
AAAAAAAAAAAAAAAAAAAAGCCATCATTTGAGAGAGCTCCAGGGAAAGCCAGAGGCTGTAAGAGCAAAATGAAAGGAATGTGGAGGCTGAGGATTCAGGGGATATTTGCTAATGACACACGGTGAGTTTCAGAGAACCCAGCTGTCAGGTCTACGGGCTCAGGTCATAAGAGGGATGCACAGAGACATTGTGAGGACGGTGGCCTGGGAGGATTGGGCTTTTCTGTGGGGACTTGGGTCATAAGAGATGTAAGGAATCACGGGATTAATCCTGATGACCTCTTAGGGGAGGTCAGAAAACATTTTCTATAAAGAGCCTGATTGTAAACACTCTGAGCTTTGTGATCACACATTCACTATTACAAAATGCAACTCTGCCACGGTAGAGCAAAAGTAGCTGTCGATAATACATCAATGAATGGGTGTGGCTGAGTCCCAGTAAAACTTTATTTGGAAAATCTGGCAGTTTGCTGACCTTTGCCTCAGGTGAAGGTGGCTGACCAGTTCTGGAGACTGTTATATTAGGCAATTGCAGGGATAAAGCAGGTGGTGGAGGAGTTTGGAGAAGGATGATCTCTTGAGGGTCTTGAACTAGCTTCTTTTTTTATTTTTTCATATTGCCAGGGTTCTTTTGCTGATTTCTTCTCATCTGAAACCTCCTCTCTCAGCTCAGGGAAGATATGTTTGCAGTACACCTGCTCTCTTTTTCAGGGAACTCACCTACTTAGAAAAAGTAGAGTTCCCTAGATGGTGCTTTTGTGACCTATTCTGGAAGACTGACCTGACAAGGGAGGGGTGAATGCACTGAGAGCCTGTAATGCAGCCGATCTGTGTTGTCCCATCCCCCTGTGATTGTCACAATCCAAGCCTGTGCTGAATGATTTTTCTGTGTGGTGGTGAGTTTTTCCCCAGGCTGCTTTTGGAAGCTCAGGTTGGAGACTGGGCAAATCCCTCTCCACAGAGGCTGGTGCTGTGGGAGATTGTTCTGCCTGGGCCTCCCTACACTGGTGCCGGTGGCTGGGGTGTCATGGCTGGAGATGTTGGCTCCAACTGGGTCCAGGCGCTATGGCAGCTCAAAGCTAGTGAGTCACTGGCAGTACATTGAACTACAGGGACAGTTCCCACTAGGCAGCTTGTATGAGCTCCAGGGGCAGGCCACAGGGTCTGACAAAAGCACTGGAGGCTCAGGGACAGGGCATAGGAGCCCAGCAAGGGAGCCTAGGAGCTCAGACCACAGGCCCAGCAGCAGTGTTGAAACCTAAGGGGTGGAGCCATGGTGCCTAGGAACAGTGCTGGGGCCTTGGGGGTAGAGCTGTGGCAGCAACACAGGAACTGTGGGTGCAGAGCTATGCGGCCATGTGGCAGCTTGGGGATTACAGGGGCAAGGCCTCAGGCTGGACCACTGGGCAGTCAGGGCTCTGCTCCTGACCAGGTCCAACAGAGACAGCTGCTACAGGGCTTCTCAGGTGGCATCTATGGCTCCTGATCTGTTCAGATTCCCTGTGGTAGGAAGGGTACTTGGCTCCCCATCACAGGACATGTGAGAGCATCTGCTCTCCCTGCTTCCTCCCTGGCTGGCTGGAGTGATATGGAGGTGGCTGCATCAAAGTCAAGCTCTGTGTAGATGAGGCACTTCAGACACAAGAGCTCAGAATGGCATCAGTTGCAGTAACCCAGGTCCCTACTGTGCCTGCTGCCTGGTGCAGTGTTGCTACACAAACTGTAAGGAGCTCCCTGATCAGTCTGAAGGTCTGAGGTGGTGGTGGGGGCTCCCTCACAGCTTGGCTGCAGTGGCTGTGGGGGGAACGTGGAGCCCCGGGGCTATCTCCTCATGTCTTCCTCCATGTGTGGATGCTTCCCTGAGGTACCTTCTGATTTTGCCAAGTGGGTCGCCCTGTCTCCTTCTCCTTCACTCTGAATGTCCCCTGTCACTTCTCTGATGATTCACAATGCTCTTTTCAAGAAGGCCCCTCTGTAGGGCATCAACCTGCAACCCTTGAGAGGGACATGTGCACACTGCTTCTAGCCCACCATCTTGCCTCCCCTTACCTTGTGATTTCTATTAGCTGTGGGGAAACCAAGACTAGTGAGAAAAAGTAACTCACCTTATGTCACACAGATAAGCAGAAAGGGGATTTAGATTCCAAGAATTTTCTAGCATCTATAAATTAGTGTGAAAATTCCTAAAACACCATCCATTCATCTCAAAGTTCACAGACACTGAAATATAAAGAACACTTAGCAAATATCATACCTTTAAAGAAAAAATACAGAGAAAACACAGCTGCAGACATATCTGCTCCTACAACCCTTCCTATTTACCCACCTGACATGCTGATTCTCTATATTAAAGCACATTTGAAATGTAATAGTTGAAAGATGAAATGGATAAAGCAAATGTATTAGTACATACAGCATTCAATTAAGGAAACTCTTGCTTCGCAGTTACTCATCTTAATTTCACCTTTGAGATGGAGTAGAATTAGGGTCATCATAGGTGTGGGTAGAGATGGAATGGAGAAAAGGTATACTTTCAGTAATTAATATTTATCATAAGACAAATTTAGCTACATTTCACTCATATTTTTCAGGTTTATTATTTTTAGCTACATATAATGTTGTAGTTATTTAATGAATACATTCCAAATTTCTAAGGAATTCTTCAAATACATGAATTCAAATAAAAACAAAAAGAGATACAAGGTGCATACCCTTTGAGGCAAATAGGAATCTTGAAAAAGAAATAACAAGGCAATTTGTGAAATACTTTCTACCCAAATAAGACAGGGATGAATGGATGAAATTCAGAGAAATCTAGGAGTGGAGATTTTATCTTTCTGTTTTATAGAAATAAGCATTTTTAATTTTTACATTAGTTTCAGCAAGCAAATAAAATGTGAACTAGAAAGAGAGCCAAGAAAGAATTGTGAATTGACTAACACCAAGTCTCTTAGCTTTCTGGGACTCTGTAATGACAAGGGAAAGAAAAACTATTTTGAAGAGGACTTCCCCAAGGTACACTGAAATACTACTAAAATACTTTACAATTCCCCTTAGTTGAATACAAAATGGTATTTTCTATAAAACGTCACAGGAATAGCATGGAAAAAAACCTCTCCTAGTAAGTTTTTATGCCAATGAATCTTTTGTAATGTGGTCTGATACTTTCTTTTATTTAAAAACACTGATGTAGTAGTATATGAAGTGGTCAGCTTTCTATTTCTGGGCCCTGGTTGAAAACAGCCTTTTACTCTATCAGAACATATGAGTAAAAAATTAAAAGTTATTTTTTTGGGTAAGGGGAGATGCATAGATGGAAGATGGTGATAGGTGATGGTAAAGATATTGAACTGAGGGTAAAATGCTCTTAGCATGCCCAGGGCCTTTGGCCTTAGACCCTTGAAAAATGGCCTTCACAGACACTCTATGATAATATTGACAATAATACTATCTACCTTAATCCACTGATTCCAGCATGTGGGTTCAAAAAAAAAAAACTTATAAATTTAGTATTTCTCATAATATTTAAATGCAAGTGAAAATTTCAATTGTTCTTTGACAAAAAGAAGACTACTACATTGGTGGATATTTTCTATAAACTAACTATTAATAATATGGGAGACACTAACTTAATTATGCATTCCAATGCTGTCAGCATTTTCTGTCATTTGATACATTCCTGAATGCACTATTCATTCAGCAGATATTAATTGGGCAATTGCTCCTTGCAGGCACTCCACTGACACTTAGTATACAGTGGTAGACAAGGTAGACATATAATTCCTGCCCTCATGGGACTTACAATTCTAGTAGAGAGTCATACATTTCCCAAAAACTTAAAATATGTATGTACATATAAATTGTCTCAAATGCTACGAAAATACAAGCTGTGTTATATAATAGCGAGCAATAAAGGGCACCTAATTTTAGAAGTGGTCAGCGACTATTTTTTCTGAAGAAATGATATGTTTAGGCCACAAAGATGAAAAGGAACCTAACATATAGAAAGGTTTTTATGTGTCTGTGTTTGTGGGCAGCTTTTAGGCAAAGATAATAACATGGATGAAAGTCATGAGGTAGGATAGAGGCTTTGAAATACAATAGCTATAATTGTAAAATTTAGTTCTGCCAGTTGCTAGATTTATTATCCTAAATAAATAAATTTCTTAACCTTTCACAGTTTCATTTCCTATCTATGAGGTTGGTATTATAGAAAAATTTTTTGTGAATTATAGAAAATTCAATTATTCAAGAAAAATAGATGACACATAAATTTGCAGAAAATAAATGATAAATAAATTAAATAATCCCTTAAACAAAGAATAGTAGCTGATATTTATCCTCTATGTGGATTGCAATGATAGCTGCCTCTTTCTCTCACTACACTGCAAACAGATTTTTTTCAGTTATATAAATACATTGCAGTCTATCCTACCTCATGACTTTCATGCACGTTATAATCAAAGCCTCTAATATTTTCATTTTTCTCCATGATTCTTCATGTACTCAATCCTAGATAGTTTATTACCAGGCTTCACTTGGTATAAATATCATACAAATTTTAAGCGGAAAGTTCTGAATATAGAAACCACAGAACTAAAGCAAAGCTCAGAAACTATAATAATTTTATATCCAAAATCTAAGCATACTGGGGAATATATTTTAATTAAAAATGAACATGTTGTGCTTGGCACATGTGAATAAGAAACATCTACCCACCATAACCAAACTGTATTTCTTGCACTTATCTTTAAAATAACAGATATAATTTGCTATGAGTTAACAATGTGTGTAACTGAGTTACACAAAATAAGTACCAATTATTATTTTTCAAGACTAATTTTTATTCATTCAGTTATTCAATTGCTTATTCAATAATTTCAAACAATTTCTGAGTTCTTTTTCTAGGGCTAGGCCTTAACTCAATATCGGGTATAAAATAGTGCTCACTTATAAAGGCAAAAGATACACAAACTGTTAAAATCTAACTTAAAGGTATGCACAGGGTATTATAAAACCACCTACAAAGAAAACTTTGAATATCTTGCATTTATTGTTGTGAAACCCATATTGCTACCTGTCACATCAAACTCAACGTGTTTGTGTGTGTGTGTGTGTGTGTGTGTGTGTGTACCAGAGTAAAATAGAACTTGATCATCCTTGCCTGCCCCATGGAAAGGGATTCCCAAAGAAAACAAATCTTGGGTTTAAATTAGGATATAACATTTAAAGTCTTACAGTGTTTCTGACAAGCTTCAAAGTTGTAATGTTTACACTGTTGCCAAGAGGAATATGGAAGAGCAGTAACAGGCTGTTCCACTCTGAGGAGCTCGAAAATGGCATTTGAATTTTGGCCGAGCTACATGGACCCAGCAAGAAAACCTGGATTACAACCTGTCCCAGAAGTGGGGAAGTTCTAAAGACTCCCACAGTATCTCACAGGTCTATGATGGAATTTTAAAAAACTAAAAATCCAGTCCAATCTCTTCCAATCATACACTGTTATTAGTAAAACCAATAACTTAACTAGAAGCAATTTTCTTGATGTGTAGAATCTGAACCCAAACACACCATGAGTAGTCTAAGCATTACTGCCTCAGGGCACAACCTGTTCTATATTTTTAGCCTAGCACGAACATTTGTAACCATAGAACTTCCCACTTCTTGCCACCTGCTGCTGTTGTTCTTGTGGGTTTCTCCCATGCTGTGCCAAAGGATAGAAATTTATACATCTGCTTTTGAACATAGTTTGATATTTTATAATTGAAAAATTAAATTAAAAAGCTTAAGAATGGGAAAAATTATTTTACTATGTTAGAAGAAAACAGAACATAGGACTGATTCTGGATACTTTTTTCAATCAGTGCAGGATGAGAAATGTCCCTGTGGTGTTTGAAAAAGCCAGTCCATTTTTAAAGATATGTGAGATGTAGTAAACATTAAATATTATGTTGTTATTAACTGTTTATGAATTACTAATAGTTAATTTACTATTATTAACCAACTACATTTTTTCACTATTATTTTATGGAAAGTCAGAACTTGAGTTTTAACTTAATATCACTTATATCTTCATTTTTTTTAAATCAGATTTTAAATATCATGGTTTACACTATACATTACAATATTTTTTCAA
Organism: Cheirogaleus medius; assembly: GCA_008086735.1. Lineage (NCBI taxonomy): Eukaryota > Metazoa > Chordata > Mammalia > Primates > Cheirogaleidae > Cheirogaleus > Cheirogaleus medius. The sequence continues at coordinate 17,323,256 of VBSM01001265.1, forward strand.
TGTGTTGATTGATTTTTACATGTGGAACCATCCTTGCATTCCTAGGTTGTATGTGATTTGTTTAATTCTTACAACAATCCTGAATGAAAGCTTTAATTATGCATGTAGACTAAATAACTTACTTAAGAACACTCAGCATAATAGCTGTCAAAATTATGAACTGAAATGAAGTTTATGGGCTTCCCATGATATGTTCTTATTATATTTCCCTGCCTCTCAACATGCAAGAAGAGATGATATTTATGGCTTCTAGGACAACCATAAAGCATCCCCCTTCCTATAATCCACTCCAAGGTGGAGAGGCCCTAGGAAGGTTCTAGGAAAAGTATACTCTTCTTCCACAGTTCTAGAGAAAGAATCCAATGTTATGTTGATCAAAAAGATTATAAACTCCAGCATATATGGCTTTTCTTGGTCTTGTTCCTTTGCTATATTTATCTCCCATGTGTTGGGACCTGTGAAGTTGAAGCTGAAGACAGTGTAGAGTTTATGCAGCTAACCATTTAGAGGACAGTTTAGCCAGATTAGACTACACCTTAGAGATGAAGATGTTTGCATTTTCCTTCAAGATTTCCTTGTGTTTACCAAAGCTTTGGAAGTATGTGACGTTAAGATTCAAGATTACATATGGGTCCAGAAGAAAGAGATCTAGGAGGCCACTCGGTTTGCTTTTATTTTACATATGAAACAGAGCTGAGTTCAGCAGAGCTAATAATTTCACTTGGAATTTTGAAGCCAAGACCTTAGCTGGAAAACAAAGCAAAACAAAACAAAAAAAGAGAAAACACTATATAGTTTTTCCTAAGTGTGCCCTGTGTCTCCTCTGCATATCTCGTATAGTGACATTAGGGCAAGTCTAGGAACATCAAGGAGCTCCTAAGGAGATTCTAGGTAGACATGGTAATATTGAGGCCTTGAACTGGCCCACAAGCAATCTCAAACACACATACACACAAAAACCACAAATAACTTGTGGACAATCTGGCTCTGCCACGATGCTCATGGCTACTTCTTCATGGCCACATGTATAGTGGGAGAGGGTGTGGTTTCAGGATAAAAAAAGTTACTCCTCTAAATAATAAACAATTTTGCCAAATCAAAACAAATAAATTGGCCAGATCATAACGATCATGGACAATTCTGAGGAAAAGGACTTCATAATATTAAAAACAAAAAAAAACAAAAAACAAAAAAATCCCAACTCAGGGGATTGTTCCAGCATTGGATATGAATTAACTTCCGAAGTTCTAGACAATTCCAATTCCAAGATTTTAATATTCTGTGGTTTTCAGTGGTTAAATTTTGTCACTCTGTCCAAAACAAGTATCAAAGTCTTCATTTCAAAATTTATTCTAGTTATTCTTGTTGTCTCTACTTTATTTAACCTCTGTTCAATTTCTTTCAGTCTGCCACGGTGAAGCTGCCAAATGCTAGGATGCTATACACTCAGTTGGCATATTTTTACAGATATGCTACTAAACCAAATCTTGTGTTCTGTTTTTAATAAAGATAATAATAAGAAAACAAATAGATTAAAGTAGTTAAAGGATACACATATATATAGCTTATGATATTAGTGTTTTGGGACTATAATACTCCTAAAATAAGGAATTAATTTCATATTAAATTTATTTTCAAAATTTCCTAAATTATCTTTCCAGCCTATTAAAATAGAGTAAAATTTATATTTTTATATGGCTTAGATTAATAAGATTTCTTTACAAAGACTGAGAGAATAATTATCCTGAAATTGGAAAATCATACAATTCTAAGAAAATGAATTTAAGCCAAGTTTGTCCAAAAAATACTTTGCATGTGTCCCTTCAAATATTTTTATTTAGGGATTAAAATTACACCACACAAATAACTTAATTTGTATCTCTAGTTAAAATATTAGAAGTAATGTATTCAGTGAAGCACCTAGGAGAAAGGCATTCAGGAATGATAGGATGACAATTTGCAAATATGTGTGATTGAAACAGGCATTGTTCCCTTCATTTCCTCCTCCTGGTTTATGATCACCATGGGCAACGTAGTGTCAAGCTAGGACATAGCACTGCTGATAAATATAGTTCATGGCTGCCATGAGATTGTAGGAGGAGGTAACAATGTTCTTGCCATTCCCATTCTAAAGCACACACATAAAATGTTTTGACTCTTGTGAGTCTCTTTAAAAAGGACCTCTGGCTTCTGGTACAGTGGCGACCTTGTAGAACATTCATTTCCAGAAATACATGGAGATTTTTCTAGCTCCATTTAAGACTTTAGAGATTAATGAGTAGCAAAATGGAAGCAGTATTTAATTCAGAGTAAAGGGGAATACGAAATACATGTTTCTGAGTCACTACCTTTTCTTCAATTTAATATACCCAATAATGCATCCACAGCCTTTCTTTTTTCTGTCCTTAAAAGTAAAGTCATTTTATTTTGAATTTTGGTTTATTTTTCTTTTTTTCTAAGATACGGTCTCACTCTGTCGCCCAGGCTTGAGTGCAGTGGTGCAATCATAGCTCACTGCACCCTCCAACCCAGGACATCAAGGGATGCTCCTGCCTCAGCCTCCCCAGTAGCTAGAACTACAGGGACACACCACCACGCCTAGCTAATTTTTTTTTTTTAACTTTTTTGTAGAGACAAGAGTCTCATGTTTTTTTTCACATTAAAAAAAAGTTTATTTAAAAAAATTATGTTGTTTGGGGTTGTCTCAAGCAATCTTCCTGCCTCAGTCTCAGCCTCCCAAAGTGCTGGGATTACAGACCTGAGCCACTATCCATGGCCTTATTTTGAATTTTAATAGCACCTAATCTGCTTAACTAGTAAAGGTAATTTTGATTTGCACTACAATTTTTATGAGCAAGCTATATATCTACCACACTGAAATAAGCCCCTTGAGGTTAGGGACCACAATGCATGCTCATTTCATCCACAGTGGCTTACTCAGTGCTGTATATTCACTGGGACAAATTTGAAGCATCATGGAGACTTAAACACATCAAGGGCCAGTCAGTGGTGTTCCTCAAAATATACCTTCACACACTAAAGATCCTAAAACAGCTACCAGAGTTTTTTTGGAAATAATGTTTCACTATATGACAGTTATAAGAAGTTCCCTGAATATATTATCTTTTAAAATGTGCATGCACGAAGATATTACTCAGGTCTCATTTTTTATTATTTTGATGGTTTATTATTTATTTCTCAATCAAATATTCTATTTGACTTTTCTATTTTTGTCTAATCAATATTATTATAATGATGATTACATTCATTAAGAGTTTTTTTCATGCCATACACTGTGTGAGACCATTTACATGCAAAACTTCTGATTACATAAAATGTATTATTATTCTCATCCAACAGGTGGCTGAAAACACAGGTTCAGATGGCCTAATTAAATTGGTAGAATTCAAATAAATAGTCAAGCTGATATTCTAACCCAAATTTGTGTTTTTCCAAATCCTGTGGAATTTTCACAAAAGTTCTCTTATTATTTCTCTATAAAGATTTTGAATTTAAAACTATTAGTTACTTTCTTTAAGAAATGATCAGTATATAACTTATAAATACTTGTTGGAGATATTGAAATTATTAATAGCATATGTAATGACTGATTTGATGGCTACTATACACTCCAGCTCCTTCAATTTTCAGAACCAACTATACACATTAAGAGGTACCCACTTCATTGACCTTATCTTGAAAAGTTACAAGGAGAGTGGAAGATACCGGGTTATAACATTTAGTCTTGCAATCTGTAAGGGAGGTAGGACAAGTCAAACTGCAATCTTGAAATACATAGACAAGTGTCAAAGCAGTCAGACAAGTAATTGTACCTTTAGTGCATAATATATAAATTTAAACATAATGAACATGGGGAAGGCAAAAATAAGAGTTGGTTTCTTCAATTGAGCAAAGGAGCAGAGATGATAAGAAGGAAATGACATGAATTATTAATATTATGTAAGTGTATACAGACAAACATATTAGCACGCCATCTGGAGATGATACTGGCTAGGGTTTGTGAGCATATTCCTGAATGTTTTGACTTGAGTCTTAAAGATAATATTGCTAGAATGCAAAATTTTATTAGTGTGATCAATTTATTTAATAATTTGAAATAACTTCCTTCTCATAAGGTCTATTTCTATGCTACCTAATATTTGCATTATGACTGTCATGCCTCCAAATGAAATATTTAATTTATGGTAATTATTGAAAACAGTAAAAATAACACTTTCCTACACTGGCAAAATTCTTCTCAACTCTTTAGTTTATCTAATTGGCCTTAACACTTTTGTTATAATAAATATTTCCTTATCTGGACTACAGCTATTCATTTAAATCAGTCTTTCCCCTTAGACCATAAGCTACTTGCTGTCAAAAGCTGCAAGTAATTCATCTATATATCTTCCAAATCATGAAATGTCATACTCTGCATATTTTTCAGAATAGGCAAATGACTGAATGAAAGATTTCAGCTACATCTGAGCTACAACTCAGCTACATCTGAGTTGCTTTTCCATGTGATATTTTACAAATGAATAACTCTTTTCTCCACTGAAGTTAGGAGATATTTCTTTTTTCTTTTCTAGTAAATTATTACAACTTCAGCCAACAGATTTATCCTAGAACCAGAAAAAAACCCCTGTCAGAGATCCAGGAATCTCATAGCCAGAGATAGAAAGACAAAACTGCTCTGACAGCTAGCAACATCCTGAGTGTACAGGCTGCCCATGCTCCCAACAGTGGAAATTTCTACTGAGACTGCTCTAACATTAAAGACTCTACAGTTCTGCTTGGAGTACACTTTTCCCCTGCTTTAAAACTGCCAATGGCTCCCCCAGGGCAGCCTGTTCCATATTCAGACAGTTCCAGCTGTTAAGAACTTCCAGCTGTAGAGCAGAAATCTGCCTTCCTATAGTTCCCACCATAGGTCTTTGTTCTGTCCTCCAGAAAATCACAAAATAAATGCAGTGTTTCTTCTATGTGAAAGTTCTTCAAATATTTGCAGACAGTTCTCATTACCCCTTCAAATCCTTTCTTCTCTAAAGATTTTGTTTCTACAACTGTTTTGGGGATGTTGCCAAGCCATATCATCTCCCTTCAATTCCTCTAAAGATAATGACTTAGAATTCAGTGTAGGATCAACCTGTGTTTAATTCAATGATGTTACAGTCTGCTCATTACACCAGCTCTTGATATTACAAATGAAGTAGATTACTTTCAGCTACTCAGCACATATTCTCTGATATCATCTCAATTAAATTAGGCTCCCCTGCTTATGTCCTCATCACATACAGGCATGTATTACAATTGTAACTGAATAATTCTCACTGTGATTTTTTGATTTTCGCCTATTTAGCTGCTCTACAGTAAGGCCTCAGTCCAAGAATCTGAACTTTTAATACATATACTCATGCTTTCTATAATTTGAAAACTACTGATAAATGTAACCTGCAAATGTAATTGATAAAGACACTGATAATGAGAGGATAAATGATTTTCTGAAGGTCGCACGAGCAGTTTTTACCAGTATTAGGACTTATATTATGACTTCTGGGACACAATGAGTTGCTCTTTATAATATTTATAGAGGGCAACCATGTACTGTCTTAACCATGTAATAGTTTGCCTGATAAAGAATATGTGCAGTCTTGGCCATTAATATCCTGAGATTCAATGTCTTGTCAGTGGTTTTCAGTTATGCCCTGTTACTGGGTTTTATCAGGAATAATAACAATATCTTAAAAATAAAGAACTAATTAAACAAAAACATTTGGGATATATCTTCTATTTTCCTTAAGAGAAATGTGAAGAAAATAACTCCATGAATGGAGTTTGTGACAAGCTCAAAGAAGATTTAGGCAACATTATGACATCCAGGAGAATTTTAGAAATGGTTTACTTAAAGCATCAGGAACTTGTTGATAGCAAATGATACCATATAAAGCAAATGACAGTTTATCCAATAAAATTATGCTGCTATTTTTAACCCTATAGATTTATATTTCTTTCTGATGAAAAGAATAAAAAACCCATAGATTGTGAAGGGTAAAAAAAGTAACATTTTGTAGTGCCTGGTATGAGGCACTACATTAGGCACTATATTAAGTGCTACCATACAATGACTTCTTTAGATACATACAAACACACACGTGCACACAAATATATATGTATATTTATTATATAAAAACTGCTTATTGAAATTAGCCACTAGCTATTAGCAAATCTAAGATTTAGCAAAGTGATTTTAAAAAATAAATTCCACTGTACAAGCCATAGATTTTATGGTTTTCATTTAAGTATCTCATGTTTTATGAAGCCTTTTCTGTAAAATTACTGTTATATTTCCCCATGCAGATTGTCATCACAGGATTAATAATGTTTATATTATTATATAATAATTACTGGCTTCCATAAATGACTCTCTCTTCAACCCTATACTAAACTATGAATATCTTAAGGAAACACAAACAAATTAAAAACAAAATTTTATTTGAATAATAATAGCAACTGCTCCTGCTGCTCCTGCTGTGACTGTACTGGTCCTGTCACAGATTTTACTGACCATTAGCGACATTTTAGGAACTCTGCATGCATTAATTCTAATATGTGCAATACACTTGTTCATTCAAGTATTTTTTCCTCTTTAGATAGAATTAAATATAGAAAAAGGTATAGTAAGGAGACCAAGTTATTCTACAAACCAGACAGGGAGTAAATTTATCTTGGGAAGTAGTAGTTTTTCAAAGCAATCAGGCAATAGAACATTAAACTGGTCTCATAAGAAAGAGGTGTAAGAACAGACTTCTTGTGTAAATTTAGTCTAACAAAATAGAAGCTCAAACTCGTCACATTTTGCTACCTGGATTAAGTTCCATTAAGACTGGGAACTATTCAATGTAGTGTCTTGTACTGATTCATTCATGTATCCTTTCATACAAATATTTGCATTACTGAGCATTTACTTTGTGATAGGCACCATTCTAGTCCTATCACATCAAGGGGATGAGCAATAATTCAGACACAATCCCTCCTCATGTAGTTTACATATAAGTGGGAAAGAGTGACAATGCCAGGTATTTAAAAGTGCCTGGAAAAAAATAAAAAGCAGGAAATGGGAACAGAGAATAAATTAATAGTACAATTTTAGAAGGGGAGACCAGAAAAGTTCATTCTGAGGAGGTGAAGGATAAGCAAAAATCGAATGAAGCAGGGAGCAAGCATGCAAACATCTGGGAAACGAGCCTTCCAGGCCAAATGCAAAATGATAACAAAGGCCTTCAGTTAGAAAGTGCTTGAGAAGTTTAAGGAAGAGTAAAGAGGTCTCTGTGGCTACAGAACAGTGAGCAGGAGAAGAGTGGTAGAAACTAAAATAAAAGACAAAGCCAGGAGCCATATAATATAGGAGCCTATAGACCTCGATAAGGAGTTTGTCTTTTATTCTATATGAGATGAGAAGTCATTAGAAGGTTAAAAACAGTAACTTGATCTAACAGTTGTTTTTGAAGGCTCACTCTGCTGCTATATGGAAAATAAAGGCTGGAAGAAATAAAGGCTGAAACTGGAGGACAATTAAGGTGCTACAGAAGTAGTCCAGGCAAGAGAAAAACAGAGGTTGAACTTATGTGGTAGTGAAGGAGGTGCTGTAAAAAGGTCCTATTCAAGATGCATTTTGAAGTTAGAGGCAAAAGATTTGCTGATGAACTTTGCCACACTTACTCTGAGACTTTGTATATGTAACTGAACCTAACTGAGTCTCTATTTTTATATCTTTAGAGGTTTTGCCCTAGTGAAATAATGAATTGTACTAATGAAATAACCAATCTAGACAATGGTCACCAATAACTGCTATCATTGCAAAAAGAGAGAAGCAAGTATTATGTGCTGCCTTATGGCACTATACAATACCAACTACGAGATACTCTTGATAAAACTTTAATCTACATCTCATCATGTATTTAAGACTAACTTTCAGGTTACAGAAAATACAGGGAACCAAAGGATATGTTTAACAGTACCAAGGGAATACAATCAGTAAAATATAGAATGTGAATAAATATACAAGACAAATATTTAAGTTGCTCATCAAATAAATTGCAAGAGACAAAATAAGAGTGAGAAAAACCTATGCATAAAAAGATGTGAGAGACATACTAAACAATTACATTCTATGAGCTGGTCAACTGGTACACTGAATATTCCTGAAGAAGTTGTAATTCAGAGTTGCTGGTTATATGAAAAAAATAAATGCTTCTCACTGTTTAAACTGTTTTGAATTAGGTTTGCTGTTACTATCAAATCAGAAGTTATTTATCAATGGCAAGGGATTGAAAGTAGCACACTCCAAAATCTACAATTGTCTAAATTAAGGAAGTAGAGCTGGGGTCAGTAAACTATGGTCAAAACCAGCTTGCCACCTATTTTGGTAAATAAAGTTTTATTGCAAGGCAGCCACATCTTTTTGTTTACATATTATCTACAGACCTTTTATGCTACAATGTCAGAATGAGGAGTTGTGACAGAGACCACATAGCTACAAAACCAAAAGTATTTATTAACAGGTCTTTTACAGAAAAAGTATACTGAACTCCAATGTGGATCATAGGGCAGTGATGATTCCATTTTTTCAGGCCTGGGAGATGACAACCCTTATTATGAGCTTGTGAAATAGATATTTAATTTTCACCTGTTCCTCAAGTGTGCAAAATTGGGGGAAATAATAATAAATTAAAGAATCAAAAGGCTGATATGACTATCAATTCCTACTATTTCTCAGAAAAGTCTTATAAGAAAATACAAATTTTAGATAAAGTTAGCTCATCAAAGAAAGCAGAGAGACAGTAAAATACAGCTTTGCTAAGAAACCTGTGGTGCACATGATAAAAACTAATATTATAATTTGGATTGTTATGGCATTATAAATTTTAATTTTCCATTTCACACTAAAGTTGGTGGGAAATGAGCCACAGAAACAAGAAATTTAGCAAGAAAATTGGCAAAATATAGAGGTGGGTGGTTAAGAGGGACATCTCATGTTATATAAGTCATTAAGCATCTGGCTGTTGCTATTCGTGCATGGGACTGGCAAGAAGCAAGTGACCAGTAGCATACTAAATTAGAATGGAACTGTAATACTAAAGAAGCCTAAAATCTATTTCCTAAAAGCCTCCAGCTGTTCAGGTATTAAGATTACCTTTTGATTTGCATTTCTCTGATGATGAGAGATGTTGAGCATTTTTTTTTATATGTTTGCAGGCCATTATTCTGTCTTCTT
>VBSM01001265.1:17332632-17377259 GCA_008086735.1 Cheirogaleus medius
CAACATCTTCTTCTAGGATTCTTAAGGTTTCATGCCTTTGGTTTAAGTCTGTTACCCATCTTGATTGAATTTTTGTGAGAGGTGAGAGGTAGGGATCCTGATTCAATCTTCTGCATGTAGCTAACCAGTTTTCCCAGCACCATTTATTGAAGAGAGATTCTTTTCCCCATTGTATAATTTTGTCTGCTTTATCAAAGATTAGGTTACCGTATACTGAGGGTTTCATCTCTGGTATCTCAGATCTATTCCAGATATCGATGCTTCTGTTCTTGTGCCAATCCCAGGCTGATTTAACTATTATTGCTTTATAGTACAGCTTGAAGTCAGGAAGACTGATGCCTCCCAGTTTGTTCTTTTTACTTAAGATTGCTTTGGCTATACGAGGTTTTTTCTGGTTCCATACAAAGTGAAGAATTATTTTTTCTAGATCTGTAAAGAATGCTGATAGTATTTTGATGAGGATTGCATTAATTCTGTAGATCACCTTAGGTAACATTGACATTTTAACAATATTGATTCTACCTAACCCCAGTGACAACCCCAGTGGCCTGTATCAAGAAATCCCAAAACAACAAATGCTGGCGAGGATGTGGAGAGACAGGAACACTCTTACACTGCTGGTGGGACTGCAAATTAGTGCAACCTTTGTGGAAAAGACTTTGGAGATACCTCAAACAGATAGAAATAGAAATACCATTCGACCCAGCAATAGCATTGTTGAGCATCTACCCAAAAGAGCATAAGACATTCTATTATAAAGACATCTGCACTTGAATGTTTATGGCAGCACAATTCACTATTGCAAGGTCATGGAAACAACCCAAGTGCCCGTCAGTTCATGAGTGGATAATCAAAATTTGGTATATGCTCACAAGGGAATATTATTCAATTATAAGAAAAGACAGTTAGCTAGCACCGTATATGCTATCCTGGATTAAGCTTAAGCCCGTTATCCAAAGTGAGGTGACACAAGATCAGGAAAGTGGGCTCCACATCTACTCGCCATCAAATTGGTACTGACTGATTAAAACTATGGTGCTCAAATGGTGGTAGTGCTCAGCAGGGATTCGGGGGGGGCACCCACATCTTAGGGATGTGGCGAGCATTTTTGGGGGGAAGGGAATACCTCTAACCTTTCTTAGGGAGAGGCAAAGATATATAATGTAACCAAAACGTCAAAAAAAACCCACTTTTATCAGGTGGTGGGGAGGTGGGAGGGGGGAGGAGGGGAAGGGTATATACTTACATAATGAGTGTGGTGCGCACCATCTGGGGGTTGGACGTGCTTGAAGCTCTGGCATGGTGGGGGGAGGGGTGGTAGGGGCAATATATGTAACCCTAATGATATTTGTACCCCCATAATATGATGAAATAAAAGGAAAATAAAAGATTACCTTTTGATCTCTGAATTTAGACAACCAGGAAGTGAGATGCTAATGGTGTGCTTTCTCTAGAAAGGGCGTTCTCACAATTGCCCATCTCATGTAAGATCATGATGGAGAATGACAAGGAAGATTTCTCAGAAGGCAGAATCAGGTCAATGGAGGAGAATAAATTAAGGGAATTCATTTAGAGACTAGAATCAGGTGATGCCCAATGACTGGATGATCCAGCAACTCACCACAATTCCATGCCTGAGAAATCTGCACTATTCCTATTCATGGGAATATGCTAAATGTCAAGCCTCAGTGACTACTGTGTTTTTGATTTTCCAGTCTCTCTTTTGGCAATGGGCCTTTTTTTTGTTGTTCCTTTTCTGTCACCATGTGATGTGTATCCAAGGTGGATAACTTGATTTTTAGCTGTATAAAGGTATCAAAAACATTCTAAAGAGAACAGAAACTCTACCCAGAGATACTCAACTTTTGGATGAAAGCAGTTCATGGAAGCAACTTGGTATATTCTCTCTTTGAGGTGTGAGCATTATTGAAATGTATGTATGATAAGAAAAGATATTCACGTAGGCAGCAAACAGATAGACTATGGTAAACACCATTAATTACTCATTGAAAAATGTGTTCCCCACTTCCTCCTTACTAACAGAAATTCCATTTTATTTGTTTAATAAATACAAATACATACATATATGTGCATATGTATACATACATGTATGTTATAAAATTCATCTTTGCCATGCAAGCTTTGTTCACCACTGTCTCTTAAGCACCTAGCACACTATACAGAAAGCAAACATAAAAGAAAAAGTAAAATATTAAAGATAAGTTATGTAATAAAGGACATTTGCATTATGTTAATATTTGAAAGTATGTCAGGTATGTTTATCTATGGCCAAGGACCAGAAAGTGATATGCAAAAAAAAAAATACACTAAAGTTTGTTACCAGTGATCTTTTTAATCAAGAGATTTTTTTCTTTTATTTCAAAATATTACTATTGGGGGGTATAAATTCTTTAGTTACATGGAGACCTTTTATAATGCTTAAGTCAGTGATTTTAGTGTGCCCATCACCTGAATAGTGTTCATTGTACCCGATAGGTAAGTTTTTACCCCTACAAGTAATTTTTTTTTCAAGACACAGTCTCACTCTGTTGCCCAGGCTAGAGTGCCATGGCATCAGCCTAGCTCACAGCAACCTCAAACTCCTGGGCTCAAGCGATCCTTCTGCCTCAGCCTCCCGAGTAGCTGGGACTACAGGCATGCGCCACCCTATGCCTGGCTAATTTTTTCTATATACTGTTAGTTGGCCAATTAATTTCTCTCTATTTTTAGTAGAGATGGGGTCTCGCTCTTGCTCAGGCTGGTTTCAAACTCCTGAGCTCAAATGATCCTCCTGCCTCGGCCTCCCAGAGTGCTAGGATTACAGGCGTGAGCCACCGTGCCTGGCCCCTACAAGTAATTTTTAATTCAAAATGGTTTTAAATATTGTTTTGTATTATATTTTCAATAAACAATAAATGGAATTTGGAAATTGTTCAGCATGATCTCTTCCTTTTATATGCTATGAATCTTTTCATGTCCTGTACACATGGGGCCTGCCTTATGTCTGTGTTAGCTTATATGACCAGTTGAGTGCTTTTTAGCATTAAGATTTGATTATGAAAATGCCCCAGAAATCTGCTGAAGCTCATAACCAGTAATAATCAGAAACCATTTCTCCTGATTACCTCACATATTGAAGTTTCCTCATATGGTTTTAGTTAATGTCCCAGATCAGGAGCACAAAGACAAAACTGTTCCCGCTTTGCAAAATCACTACATGTGGGTACAAAGACCTTACCATAATGGTGTCACATTATTACCTAAAAAAGTTATTCAATCTATATGTGGTTAGCAGAATTGTATGCATTTCTTAAACCTTCCCAAATATTCTGTGTTTTATCATGGTGTTTAGCCTTTGCAGACTGTAGAATGTGAACAATTTAGGTCCAGAAGCCAATATATCTCAAATTTAAGGAAGGCAGTTGATACTGGGAAGAAAAAAAAACAAACACACACACACACAAAAGAAAGAGGTAGGAGGGAAAGCCTTACTTTCAAATGTGGTCATGAGTTTTGTTAGACAACAGAGTGTTTGTGGGGGACAGGACTGAAATTTTGAGCTGGGGATATGTACAAATACCTTAGATTCCCTTTTTTATGACTCTACCCTTACTGTCCATGTAACCAGAATGACCTGTCTGCCTTGATTACCCCATCACTTGTCCAAATTTTACTCATCCTTCTAGACAAACTTCAAAAGTTACCACATTGGTGAGACTAGTTCTGCCTGCTTAGCTCACTTCATTTTCTAAATGGGACTTTGGCTATTTTTGTTCCTCTCTCTCATCTTTCCTTCCCTGAGATGCTGCACGGAACAATTCCAGGGGGCACAAGTCCAGTGATAATTTACATGAATAGCATCCCTGGAGTTTTGTGAGGCACATCCTGCCTGGCTCTACGAGGAAGGCTTGCCTCTCTCTACTAGACAGTGAAAGCACTGCTTATGTTTTATTCATCTTTATGTCTTCCAAATACCTTATACAGTCACTTTCGCTTAGTTTAGTCCTAGTAATCATTATCCATGCTGTGTTTCACTATGAGATCCTATTTGAACATCAACTTAAAAATTATAAAAATATCTCAGACATACAGAAGAGATAGTGTATAATTCAGGGAACATCCACATAGTAAATATTCATATTTGACAAAATAAATATTTTGTTAAAATTGCTTTGGATTTTGCTTTTTAAGTCATAAAACATTGCCTGTACACAGAAAATCTACTTTTTACTCCTTTACAGCCTCATTTTCACCATTCTTTTCCAAAGGTAACATTATACTCATAGGGGTCTTTTGAAAATTCATAGTGCCCATTCCCATGATTATATGCTGCTACATTTTTTTTGTATATATTTCCTGCAGGAACTCACACTAGATTGCTTTAAAAATCACCTATGATATTTTGCTTCCCAAAAGTATAGAGTATGACCAGAATATTGAATGAGCATGAGTCTAGGTACACACCTTCTCCCTTAATGGATTCTAAATCTGAGCTTCCACTTGGCATTATACTTATATATTTTTAGAGTACTCTTCTTTTAAATATTTATTGAGCTTTGCAAATTTTAATTATATATTTCTTATGTAATAGAATACTGTAGTACAGCACTTCTATTTCCAAGGAATTTTTTTCACCTTATATTTGCAATGATTGAGAGAAGTTGAAAAGAATAGGTTTTCTTCACTATTTTGTAGCTGAATCCAAGGAATCAAGAATATAAGATACAGGCTAAGGGCGTCACAATCCACAAGGGACTGGAAAAAAAAAAGTCATCTATCAAAAATGTTTTGTTTGTTTTTTTATCAGAGAACTTCCACTTTATTTTATGAAACAAATAACTTTCTTGCAGTAGATTTAGGATTCTTTGCTATTTCAGTGTTTTGATTTTTTTTAAATTCCAGATAATTTTTGTTTGTACAAGAGGAAGGCAGCCTAAAAGAATGACATTATAATACCAGATGAAAATATTTAAAGCCTATGCTATGAGGCTAGATATTATTCATCACAACTTTTAGAAAAAAAATATATATATAAACATCTAGACAACTTTGGAAACACAGAAATATGGGTCAGGAAAACCAGGTGTTCCAAATTTTCAGAAGATACTGAGCCTCAGAGTTTTTGTTATTCTTGGTTTTTGAATGTTGGATCCTAGTATGCAATTAAAAAAAGAGAGATGAATATTTAACAGACCAAATAAAGCAAACCTTTGCACCTCATGCTGTACACAGATTGTTAGTTTTAGACTTGAGATCTAAAGTATTATACTGGTCTCCATCCCCAGTCAAACTTCAGATGGAAAATAACTTCTTCTTCCATATGCTCACAGCACTGTTTGTGCATCTCTCACCACTCTTGTTCAATTTTGCCTTTATCGTAGCTCTACACTGGACTTATCTCCACTTTCAGACTTATAATTTCTCTAAAGACCATATGTGAATTCGTCTGTTCATCCTTCACAATGCCTAGCACAGCACTAGGATCAAGATACAGTGAACTATGGATCATTACTGTGAAAGGCAGAAACAGTGGTTTTTATTGTAAGTGGTTAACAAATAATTTCACCCATTATAGCTTTTATTCATTAATAATCAAAATGTGAAGTTCTATCCATAAACAATATGTGTATATACCATATATCCCTATATATTAATATGTGTATATATATATATGTGTATATCCCATATATACATAAACACTTATGTATGTACATATGTATATATGTATATACATATATTATATATGTATAAATATATATATACTGTATAAATGGAATTAACTCAGATTGCTGCAGGAAATAATTATTTCATTAAAAACTGTTCATTTGTTCTTACTAATAAAAATTTCATCTGAAAACCAGTCCTCCTACAAACACATCATTCTGTTTCACACATGGTGATGGAAGACAGAAGACACAGATTAGCATTCATTAATTCTGCTACCCAGAGAAGAACTGATGAGCAGTGGCAAAAACAAGTCTTAGTATGAATGTCCCTGGACAATTGTCCTATCATAGAGCTCAGTTCAGTGGCACTTGATCTGTGATGACCAATCTGAGTTGCTTGTCTTCTGCACGAACTTCTCTGTCTAGCAATCCCTGGCTGAACACTAAATTCAAACATTTAATTTATCTAAGCCTGCAGATTTGACCACTAAATTCCACAGGGGTTAGTTCCTATAATCTGATATTATTCCCAGGGGCCTCTGGAGAAATAAATCAGTATTTCCTGTAGATTTGTTTATTTATTGTCTGCTAACTTTGAGATTGACAACTGTATAGGAATTGTGAAAATCTATAGAAATAAATTTTAAATGTTTTCAATCTCCTATTACTGAGAACACTAATCAATACTGTTTTTCAGGAGAGATTTAAAGTTTTGACCAGTTTTGCTATTTAGCTAAAGTTATCATTGATAGCATTCTAGTCTCAAAATAATTTTATGGATTTTCTCACTTTTTAAACCTATTTGTGATATACAAAATATTTAAAATTCTATGTCAGCTAGAAAGGTAACTCACTTCACAAAAAGAAAACACTTAGGAAATAGTGTAGCATTAAGGACTTTAATGAAATGTCTAAAGAAGATTGGGCTCTATGAGTATTATAAGATGAAAAAAATCAGTGTAAGTCATGAGGTCTGGGTTCTGGGTCTGGGTCTCTGTTACGGCTCAAAAAAGCAGTGTAACTTCCACAAGCCTCAGTTTTCCCATAATTCCAATAATGTCAGAACCAGATCACCTCAAAGTTCTCTAATTTGATGACTTTCCCAATTCTCATTCAGCTAAGGATTTTCAAGTCACCTCCTGTGAGTCTATCTAGCAATCACTATAGAAAATATTTTATCACAAATTAGAAAATATAATTAGAATTTTACTGAGGCATTGAAAGTGATAGGCTGTGCAAGTAGTTTGGGAAAATGTAAACAAGTGGCTTATAAACATTCCTTTATAATAAAATGGTGATATTCTGGCAGTTAGAAATAACCTTTGCTATTCTAAAAGTTAAATCAGCTTTATTTGTAGAGTTGGTCAAAACATTTCATTATTTTGAAAGGCTATTTGGATAAATGTTAACATGCATTTACAAATCAACTGGACAGTTTCAGCAAATTAATTTGTAAGTAAATTCACTTT
Source organism: Cheirogaleus medius (assembly GCA_008086735.1). Classification (NCBI taxonomy): domain Eukaryota; kingdom Metazoa; phylum Chordata; class Mammalia; order Primates; family Cheirogaleidae; genus Cheirogaleus; species Cheirogaleus medius. Next base: position 17,339,768 of record VBSM01001265.1, read on the forward strand.
AACACCTCCAGGCCAGACAGTTTTGTCTCAATGTCAAAATGATCCCTTATATTTCCACCAAAGCATTAAAAATCATTTAGCAATGTGGACATAAACTACTTATTTATGTAAAGTTTTAAAAATATCTTTTAATGCCAATAACAACTCTCAATTTATATTATTTTGTGACATGAAAAGAAAAAAATTTGAGATGTTATATTTGCTATCCTATTAATAAAATTTGGTCTTACATTTGTTTTTTAATATTGAATACTTTCTGATCACTAAAGCAACAAATGTCAACCATTAGTATAATTACAGAAATTTTATTTCAACCAATGTGTATTCACTAGAACTGTTAAAAAAAAATGGAATCTAGATGAGTTCAGAAATCTCCCTCCACTGTGGAGTAGGACAGAGGGCCCTTCATTGTATTACACTAGAGGAAACTTTTACACTGACTTCTTGGCCTCTTCCTTCCACCTACATATATTAATTTCTTGCTTTTCTCTCATTCCCTCTTTCTCTTCCTTTCCAATAGAGGAAATGCTGCAGTGCTATAGAGTTTAGGCTTCTTTTTAGAAGGAAATTCCAAGGAAAGGATTCAACCTGCATTCATTGAATGCTACAAGGTACACAGGACCTTGGCTAGTACTGTGGTGGACACTCGAGATGGTAAAGATGAGGATTATATAGAGTCTCAGGAATAAAAGACAGCGCTTAATAAAGCCATGAAATGAGATGAAATGAGGTAATTATCAAATATACTGTGAGTGTAACTTAATATTTTGGTGCCAGAGAGAGGTAGAAATAAAGAGGCCAGGAAGAATCTTAAAAGGACACATGTACCCAGCTGACCCTATCATTCATAGCTTTTTAGAATTAGAAAGTGTTTTCAAAATCATTCAGTCCAACCCTTGCCAAGGGCCTTTCTGTGTATTAACAGCAAAACTCGAATCCTTGTCTATCCCAATTCTTAAGAGATAGATATGGATAACGGACTTAGTTATATAGTTATAGGTACTAGATTTAGTTATGTAGCTGCAGAATTTACAATGCATTTTCACATGCTTTTAAGTTGTACAATAATCCATTTGCCTGAGTCTCATTATTCCTATTTTAAGGGAGATGGAGAGTATTATAAAGGGTTATTCAGCTAGTGAGTAACAGAGGTAGGGCTTTCGCCCAGGCCAAAGTAATTAAATTGTCTCAAAGTTTAAATAATGGTCACAAGTCACATAATGTCTTCAATTAATTCAGCTTTGTCTCTTTGTCTCCCTCTCAAAAACATAATGACAGTTACCTACAAAATTTAAGATAAAGGTGGTTTTATAGTAGGGCTTACACTGTCTTTCTTTTCTCATTATCTTGCTGTAATAACCTCCTAAATGTGTCTCTCACCTCTGTATCTATTCTTTGCCAACTATAATTCACCAAGTACATGGCTATGAAACTAATAAAGCCCTTTGGAAATATTATAATAATACCACATTCCTCTTAAAATATTTAGTGGTTTCCTAAGATCTAAGAAAATGTATAAATCATGTTAATTCAAATCCTTCCACAGTTTATACCACAGGTTATATCAAAAGGTATAATCATATATGCTTTTCTCTAACATGCATTGTTACCTAGTACACAATGGTCATCTTTTTAAGTTATCAAATATACTGTGAGTGTAATTTAATATTTCAGTGTAAAAATTCCATTCTTAATTATGGCTAAAATCCAACATATTATATGACATACTCCAAACAAAGACAAGATTCCACCATGCAGGACATAGACAAAGGAGGGTGCAGCAAATCGGTATTATGTCTCTTAGTCTCCACAATCCCAACAAAAGGGATAAAGAGTTGGAGATTAAGAAAAAAAATCTGGAGAATTTGTGGCATGCTGTGCATCCTTCTCCTCTCAGAAGAGGAAAGGTAGAGGATGAATCCCATATTATTTTATTTCAAAAGAGAAGGGTCATTAGGAAACCACACAGAGAGGTGTGTTTTCTGATATTTTGGAACACAGCAGAAAGGTGTCTGATTTATGTTTGATACATTAAAATGGTGAGTGACTGCCTAATAGCTTTAGAAGTAGATTAAAGCAGAGGTGTTTCTACATTAGAATTAGCGAGTTATTTGAGATTTCTCAGAGAAAAGAATGTGTGAGTATTTCCATTGGATTAGATGTTGACCATGCATAAAAGAATGCCTTAAATTTTGCTTAGAAATCACCTGCTAAAAGTTAACAATACTCATATGGAGACAGGGTTTCTTTGAGGATGGACCACAAAGAACCAGAAGCCAAAAGAAATGTTCTAAACAGCCAGCAAATGTATATCATATTCTGCAAATAAGAAAACCCCAGGGATTGTGGAAGGGTGGGGTTTCTAAAAAAAAACAATGAAAACACTTCCTCTAGAGAAAGGGTTGGACATAAACCATTGCCAACCCTAGAAAGTGTGACAGTGCCACACAAGAGTAATAGTGAAGTAAAAAATATCCCACTCCCTCCCTTGACTCTACACATAAAGGATCAGAAATCAAGATTTGTGCTATTGTTTAAATCAAGTGTCCTCAAACTGCGGCCCGCCTAGGACATTTATCCAGCCCTCCGGGTATTTTTGGCGCTGCTGCCTGTCCTGCTTAGCAGCCGACTCGTCCCAGGCCCACAGTGCGCATGTGTGGAATGGGCGCCGCACTCTCCAATGGCCCTCCAACGGTCCGAGGGACAGTGAACTGGCCCCCTGTTTAAAAAGTTTGAGGACTCCTGGTTTAAATGTTTGTTACCCCTGAAACCCATGTTGAAATTTAATCCCCAATGTTACAATATTAAGAGGTGGGGCCATTAAAAGGTGATGGAGTCCTTAGGGCAGCATTAATGGATTAACAAGTTAATGAATTAATGACTTATCCAGGAATGGGTAAGTTATTACTTAGAGTGTGTCTATTATAAAAACCAGTTTATCTGCCTCTCTTGTGAGCCCCCTCACCTTGTGATGCCCTGAGTCCTCTTAGGACTCTTCACAGAGCACCCACCACTAAGAAGGTCCTCACTAGATGTGGCCTCTCAATCTTGCACTTGTGAGCTCCAGAACTGTATGAAATGAATTTCTTTTCCTCATAAATTACTCAGTCTCAGGTATTCAGTTATTTCAACAGAAAATGGACTAAGACAATTTGCAAAGTTATGGAGGAGGAGGAAAAGCACAAACCTGAAAACAAGAGAACATTCCCTCAGATGGCTACCCTGACATGGGCCAAGATGAAAGGATTTAATATTTTTATCATTTCCCTAGAGTGGACATTTTAGTTCTTGGCCAACAAACCTGAAAGGAGACATAAAGGTCATGGAATTTGCCCTAAACTTTTCTCCAAGGACAAGAGAAGAACTAGTCCCTTGGGATCAATTTATACTTGGCACAGACCAAAATAATGTTGCCTTTACTGTACCTCTTACAAGATTTGCTTGTTCAATATCATCAACTCCAGTAACTATGTAATAGTTTATTATATATTTGATATCCTATAATTTATTCAGCCAGTGCCTTTTCATATGCATTTAATACATTTCCATTTCTTTCTGTTTAAGCTATGTAGCTTTGCACATTCCTGCACTTACATTATAAAGTCCATAATCTTATTAATGATTATGAATTGCTTTCTTTTATCTCTCAGATAAATTGGGATGGTACTTTGATGCTCTAGGGCCCTAAGCATTCAAGGGTTTTCAATAAATGCTAACTTCCTTAATTTCTCAAATACATTGGTGGATGCTGACAATACTATAAAAAGATGTAGTGATGGGCGATAGTAAGATTATTCAGCTGCCTCAGTTAGGGGAGTGGGTGAGATGTGGGAGAAGAGGAGAAGGGCACAGGTCCTTGGCCCAATCAAATAGAAGAAATCAACAATAAAGAGTAAACCAGGAACTATTTTGCCCTCCAAAGTGAGGGGGGAAAATCCTCTTTTAAATACCTAGAGCTTAGCAACCATCCAATACAAAAGTAATATGTGAGGAATAATTTGAGTGTATAGTTCTATAAAGCTTCATTAAAGGATCTTGAAAGACACTCCTGGTAATATTCCAAGAGCTTAGCACACTACCCTCTGCCAACCACAAAATCACTTCCTACAGACTCTAACAGTTTGAAGACACTTAATAAAAGACAAAACCACTCTAAGTCAGGAAACAGTGAATGGTTTATTGATGATTTATTGCCTTTTTTTCCTTTCTTATTTAATTTTTACATCTGCTCTCAAGTGTTACTTTCTAATTCAGTCCATTATACACTGAATTAGACAATGTGCATCTAATTGCACTGAACTTCCTAAAACAGCTCAGTGCATGCTTCTGGAGTTAGGCAGTGAAGGTGTACATGACTTTCAATTATAATTTTTCAAAAAGAAATCAAGTTTGTTATAAACTTCTTTTAAATTCTAGAATTTTTGAAAGTATAAATGAAATTAGAATTTCAATATTCCTCAGAGTCTTTTATGCAAGAAAATAATACCTTTTCAAAAGCTGCACAATGAAAATACAAAACACTATAAAACGTAACTTGAGATATTCAACTTTTGGACAAAATTAGCAAACATGTGGTACTTAATACATATTCATGATTCTAATGTAAGACTTTTCATAGTAATCAGAAAATTCTTTTCAAATGTTAATCAAAGTTCATAAGTTCTCTAAAAAAAGCTGTCTATAGTTAGTCGTTTACAAAGTGGTCTTTATTTGAAAATGAGCAAGTCACATTGACTACGGATGGAGAAATATAATAAATAACATATTGTGCTAATTATTAATATGTGCCAGAGACACTGAATTATTTATTTATTTATTCAATCATTCTTTCATTCATTCAGTTAATTACTTAGTTATATTGACTCAGCCTTAAACTTTATAAAATCTTTAAAAGATAGGTACTATTAATAGCCCCATTATATTGATAAGGAAATTGAGGCACTAAGAGATTAAGTTAGCCCAAGACTATAGAGATAGCAGTGGAACAGGGATTTCAACCCAAGGGGTGTCAGTCAGTACCTGTTTGTAAATTCCTTTCTATATTGTTTGTTTCTACATTTATTTTTTCTAGCAAAGAGAGAAAATATCTCTCTGACAGTGGTTTTTGTTTTGTTTTGTTTTGTTTTTTGAGTCAGAGTCTTACTCTGTCACTGGGGCTAGAGTGCAGTGGTGTCAGCCTAGCTCACAGCAACCTCAAACTCCTGGGCTCAAGCGATCCTCCTGCCTCAGCCTCCTGAGTAGCTGGAACTATAGGAGTACACCACCATGCCTGGCTAATTTTCTTCTATTTTTTTTGTTAGTAGAGATGGCTAATTTTTTCCATTTTTAGTAGTGACTGGGTCTCCCTCTTGCTCAGGCTGGTCTCCAACTCCTGAGCTCAAGCAATCCCTCCTCCCCCGCCCCCACAGGGTTTCCCAGAGTGCTAGGATTACAGGCATGAGCCACAGTGCCCCACCACACCCTGCCCTGACATTGGCTTTATCTTGTTGCTATGGAGATAGAAGGGATATCATAATATGTGAGTTTATAAATTATTTATCCTAAGGATTCATTGCCTGAGAAGAATTTATGAAGCTCTTACCTCTAAGCAGAAAATTTTGCATTTCAAAGACAAGAACATTTCTAGGTTTGCCTTGAGTATATGGCTTTTCTCAAGTACAAAGTGTTCCCCAATATTTTTTCCAGGTGTTAATAACATGATACAGAATCTTGGGGCTCTATTTGAGTAAACTTACATGATATAATTCTACTAGAAAATCTAATATAAAAAGGCTAGATAGAAAACATATGTGTGTGTATATGCACTGTTAAACATTTATATGTATATATAAATAAATTTTATTTGTATATACTATATACTTAAATCCTCCATTGCATAGATTCTCACAATGGGGGACACTGAGTCATCAACAGAGCCTTCAAGTGGCTCTGTGACCAGTAAATATCAAAAATAGGTCATAATGGGATCACTTACAACATTTAATTTTAAACAATTCATTTACCTTTCTCTGCCTCAGTTTTCTTATCTGTAAAATGAGAAAACAATTAGTTGCTAGTCATACATATATTGTGAAGGATTAAATGAGATAACCCATGCAATGTATTTAGAACATTACCTGTCATATTAAATGCTTAGTAAATTTTAGCTATTATTAGATTTTTAAGGGTTATTATAAAGAGAAAATATTTCAAATAGACTTTCATTAACTGATTTATTGCTCATTTGACAACCAACTATTTTTTGTGAAGCTCTGAGCTAAAGTGAAGTAAGCATATAACAACATTGTTATTATCCATAAAGGACTCACAGTCACTTTAGGAAGAATAACAAAATACTAAATATAAAATATTCCTTCCTTTTATTTTCATGATGAAAGGCTAGATATTTTAAAGGACTCTTCTGCTAAAGTACTACTAGATTCTTGTTAAAACATATGTTAATGTATTTCTGAGTTTGTAGGAAGTAATGGAAATTTCTAAGGGCCCAAATATATAAATATAGCAAAATAAAACAAACTAAAGAAAAACAAAATAAACAACCATGACTTGGCACTAGAACAGAGATAGTGAGTTGTCAGCACATCAAAGCCTGTCTTAACCAGGAGACTAGATCTCTGGCCCACTCCAAAGTAAGGAGCTGACCTCAGACAATTAAAACAGGGGTAGGGGCCGGGGATGGGAGTGGGCCCAGATACATTGTCCATGGCTCCTGACACAAGAAAACGCAAATTCTCTCTGGAGAAAAGCATCTCTGATGTAAGCACTCAGCATTCCCACAGATTAAATCTATCAAATATAAGTGTATGATAAAGATCACCCAAAGATGCAAGGAAATAAATCTCTAGTGATGAGAATCAGGGGGATAAACCCATAGGTTGGGATCCTCAAGGACTCCAGATACTGGAATAATAACACACGAAACATAAAATGACTAAGAATAAATGTTTTAAAAAATAAAATACAGAATCAAAAAGATGAACAAGCAAAAGCATTCATAAAACTTTGGATATGAGTAATTAAAAAATTAATCTGAATGTTTAATGTGCTAATTTATATTATTAATGTCCATCTCAGAGGTGATTAGGGGATGGTAAATATTATTAAGAAACAAATTCCTACCTCATTTGATCACCAACCTCTTTTTTTTCTTTGAATATTTAATAGGATTCCTAGGATCACACTTTGGAAAATGCAGATATAGGTTTAACTTTACCTAATAGTGCTGCAGCATAACTGATTAAATTACCTCTTTTCTATTCAGTACTGAACATTACAGTGATAAGCACATTTACAAATATCTCAAGTCAGATATATGTTCACTGAGAGTCAGAGACATCACAGATTAGAATAAATGCAATTTCCCTATAAGGATCTGACACTGTAGAAAAACTATGATGACTCAAAAATAGTTATGCTCAGGGGCTGCAATTCTTTGACATCTCTCTAATTAATGCCAGTGTTTTCACAACTAAAGAAGGCACTCTCCCAGCTTGAGTAACACATACTTCTAATTATATAAGCAGTGCAATTTTTGTATAACCTTGGAGCATCCTAAAGGAGGAAGAAGCTAGAGTTTACAAAGCTAGGTTCATAACGGTTGTAAGCTTGCTACTGGATAGAAGTGGGCTTTGGGAGAATATTTATGTAATTTTTGAGGCATGATGACTAACTTCACAGTAGAGGAGCATTTGGGGACAGCAGCCTGCTTTTCTATAACTGTTACTTCTTAGGTACCTAAACTTTAAAAAAATAAGACTCATTTTTACCAAATTATCTTAAGGTATAAATTCTATAACTTTTTTATCTGAAATATTATCACAGTGGGTAGATGAAGGAAGAGAAATAAGAGAGATGAGCCAAATGTAATGTGTTAGAGGATGTTCTTGCCAATTACATTTTAGTCTCCAGAAACGCCAGCTAACTGGAGAGTGAGAATGTCAAGCTGTCCTCCAATTCTGAAGCTACCATTGCCTTGAAGACTATAAGGTTGTACATTTATTGTCTGAATACTACTGTTACTATACTAATATCAGTAGAGTCCAAATTACTGTCTTGGAACTCCTAATTTGGGAAGTACTAAGTGACTGACATGTTTTATAATTTTACCATTGCTTAAGTAACCTATTTCAGTTCTGATGAAACTGGTAAGCCCAGAAAGTTCTTTGTACAAATTACATATGTCTATCTACAGATAAGTAGATATAGATCTATAACTAAATTATTAAGCCTAAATTTGCAAGAATTTAGGGATTATAAAAATAGAGAGTGAGTATATTTAACAATTTAAAAAACTTCAGAAAAATCTTATCTTCAAAATACAGTTTGAGAAACAAGAATATAGTCATGGTTTTTCTTGCCATCAAGGGTATTTTTCCAAAAACAAATTTAGACATAAATCCGTTTTATGTTTATTTCTAAAAATAAAATACCTATTCTTCACTCTACTGAGAAGTTATCTGTTAAGTTGTAAGTCACAGCTGACAATGACTATGGGAAACTGCCCTGCCCACAGTCCCCTGATAAGGAAAGCTCTGGACTAGTCCAGAGCTTGTGGGAAATATTTTACTCCAGACATTGTGGGAAATATTTTACATCAGACATATAAGAACAGGGGGTTGGGGTAGAGATATGGTATAGGAATGAGGATTTACCAGCTGAATATGACAGCCAGTGAAATCATTCTTTCAGCCAACAGACAGTTATTCCCCTGTTATATATGAGGTGTTATACTATGTACTAATGAACAGGGAAGATATGATTCCTTGGTATTTACATCCAAATAAATTATGTATGATATAGTTACTACAAAAGTAATAACTAATAAATAACTCCAGATGGCATAAATTAAACAAAGTATAATAATGGAATGAGATTTGGAGTAACAAGAATGCTATTTATAAAGGGTGGTCATAGTAGGAAAAAGCCTACTAAAGGTAATGATATTGAACTGAGGCCTAAACAATGAGAGGAAGTCAAGTATGTTATCTCTGGGAGAACATTCTAGAAAAAAAAATCAAACACAGTTACTATCGTGTGGTATCTTATGGCTCTTCCATAACCACATGCTAAAAAGCTCCTGATAATTAAACTCAAAGTAGGGTAAAGGGTTGACTGTTTTAGGAGATGACAGCAATTTACATAATAGTTTACCCCATCCTAAATGAGTTTAGACCATTATATTTTGAACAGTCAGATTTTAGGCTTTAGTTTTCACAATAATTTCAGGTTGCCTTTAAAGAAAAATGACACTGAGAGAAGATAATGATTTTAATCAGGTATCTGGATTCAGCCTGACCTAGGAGGAACTAAGAATGAAAAAATTTGGCTTCTCATTAAATATGTGCTGCTAAAACCTGAATGTTTGTGTCCCCCAAAAAATTCATTTGTTGTAACCTATCTCCCCAAGGCAATGGTACTAAGAAGTGGGGTCTTTGGCAGGTGAATTGGTCTCCAGTCTCATGAATAGGATTAGTGCCCATGTAAACAAAGTTTGAGGAAGCCTATTTGTCCCTTCCGGCATGTAAGAATGCACAGAAGGCATCATTCATGAGGAATGAGCCCTCACCTGATGCCTAACCTGCTGGGGCCTTGGACTTCTCAACCTTCAGAACTGTAAGAAATAAATTTCTGTTGTTTATAAACTACCCACTCTAAAGTATTTTGTTATAGCAGCCAAAATGAACCAATATATGTGCACTTACTCATGTTTTCTTATTCCTAATCCCATTAAAACCAGCAAAGGTAGGAAATTTCTTGAATCTGAAAAAGGCAGATAGGCAACAGGTACCTGATTGAAAATGAGATCAGTGAAAAGTTGAGGAGGCCTGGAGAAGCCAAAAGAATGATAACTATCAGCCCCCAGAACCCAAAACAACTCAGAAATTGTAGACACTGAGAACTTCTAAATGGGCTGCACAGGGTGGGACTTCAACAAGATTAACTAAATAACTTTTAAAGTATTATAATAGAAACGTTCTAATTCATACAAATGCTCAATGCACAATTTCCAGTTTTCCTTGGTTTCCTTCTTTTCCCTCACTCCTAAAACCAATTAATCACCCAGTCCTTTCAACTCTACTCCCAACAAATACCAAATCTTTCCAATTTTTACCATTCTTCTCATCCCAACATTACACAAGACACACTCATCTCTCACCTAGATCACTGCAATGCCTGCTAACCAAACTTTCTTCTTGTACTTTTACTATTAATACCATCCTCCAGCGAGTAGGCTGAGTGACTTACAAATGGAAATTAGAGCATATCCCTTTACTGCTTAAAACAATCTGATGGTTTCTATTAAACTCAGAAAAATAATTCAAACTTTAAAACCAGGTTTATAAGGTTCCACATGGCCTATCTGCATTTTTGATCTTTTCTCTTTCCATTTTCAACAAGGTATACCTTCTCATTCTGAAAACTTTACTTATTTCATCCTGCCTTAGGATATTCTTGTTTATATTATTTCAAAATATTAAGAGGGTACAAGTGTGTTTATTACATAGATGAACTGTATAATGCTGAAGTCAGGGCTTTTAATGTGTCAGCCACCTTACCCCTATCAGAATGGCCATTATTAAAAAACAATACATGTTGGAGTGAATGTGGTGAAGGAACGCTTATACACTGTTGGTGGGACTGTAAATTAGCACAACCTCTGTGGAAACCAGTATGGAGATTCCTCAAAGAACTAAAAATAGACCTACCATTCGATCCAGAAATCGCACTACTGGGTATCTACCCAAAGGAAATGAAGCCATTATATCAACAAGACACCTGCACCAGAATGTTTATCGCAGCACAATTCACAATTGCCTCAGGATCTTTGTAGTAAGTCTTTCCAGGGATAGCTCCTAATTATTATTTTGTTATCTGCTAACATGTTACTTCCTCAGGGATGCTTTCTCTATGGATATTCTGTGGCCTCCTAGTCACACTCTTTCATAATAGTTTTCCTTCTCTGCATTGCTTATCAATATTTCTTGTTATCATGAGAGAGTTTTTCTTGGTTTTTGTTTTATACAAAGTATATCAAATGAGACTTTCTTTTAAATCTCAGAGTTTCAGCAGATGTCCCAAAGGTTTAGAATAATACAAAATTTGCCAAGCAATTTACATTCTAATACTGCATGTCAGAGAATGGGGAAGTCTTGTCTTGGTCCTGAGTTACTTGTGATTTGATTTGTCTGTGTCCTTCCAGGTACAGGTAGCAGACCCATTTGAATGTCATCCTAAACTATGTACTCTGTATTATTAGCCTGTATTAGTAATCCAGGCGATTTTTTTTTTTGCTCAATATGCCACTCTTTTAATGCATTTATAATTTTTTTTTTCAAAACTCAAGCTCCTCAGAGATAACAACAGTGCATTGTTCATATATTTGGGTTTATTTCTACCACCATATTTACTATTTTGTGCTCTCTTACTTACTTTTTCATTTTTATTTTTCTCCTTCTATTTGTTAATTTTTAAAAGTGTTTTTCCCACATTCACTGTTTTGGAAATTACCCACTCTAGTAGTTTAGTGGTAACTGGTAAATTTATATATATATATATGTGTATATATATATATATATGAAATATCTACCTCATTAGAGTCTAAAATTAACCAGTAGCTTTACTCACTTCCTGAACACCAAGAGGCCCTTAAAAGATCAATTTTAATCATGTTTTATAATATTATTGCCCACTAGTTTATATTCACATTTTTATCAGCCCCAAATATTATAAATTAGTGTTTTTCATTTATATTTATCCACATGTTTCATTTTCTTATTCCACATTCTATTTTGGATTTCAGGCCTTCAGTCCAAGTATTTTCCTTCTGATTGAATTATATTCTATAGAATGTCCTCTAGTATGTATTTCTTGGCACTCGAAAAACTCCTAGTTTTTGATTCTCTGTAAATGTCTTTATTTCACATTTGTTCTTGAAAGATGTTTTTTTCCATGAGTATACAATTCTGCATTGACAGTGATTTCTTCTCTACAGTTTGAACATTTTGTACCACTGTCTGCTGGCTTCCATTGTTACTCTTGAGAAGTCAGCTTTCTGCCTAATTACTGTTTATTTGTAGGCAATCATTTCTCTTTCTGGATGCTTTTAAAAGGTTTTCTTTTTTCACATTCTGCAGTTTTACTACAATGAATCTAGATGTGTATTTGTTTTTATTTATGTGGTTGGTATTCATCGGGCTTTCTGAAACTGAAGATTCATGCCTTTCAACAATTCAGGAAGTTTCCACCATTGTCCCCATTCTGTCTCTCTCTTTTTTTTTTTTTTTCAGATTTCCAATCAAACATGTTAAAATCTCTCATTATATCTTCTATATCTTAGCCTATTCTTCATAGTTTCTAACCCATTGTTCTCCATGTTATATTTTTCATTTTTCCTCAGATTTATATTACAATTCATTAGTTCTTTTCATCTATATCAATTCTGTAGTTTAACAGTGAGTTTTTTACACCAACGATTACATATTTATATTGATAGAAGCTCATGTGGTCCCTTTTCAAATTTGCTTCTTCTTTTTATTTATTTTCTCTCTGCTCTTATTTTCAAATACTTATTTTATTTCTGTATATATAAATAACATTATAAGAATCTATATTTGTTAATTTAATATATGAAGTCCTTGGGCATCTTCTCATTTTGCCAATTCATGCTCATTTAGTTTGTTGCATACATTGTGTATATTGTGATTTGTGTAAATGTGGAACTTATATACAAATGATTTTATTTATGGAAATTCCTTAAGGCCCTATATTGAGTGTGTTTTCCTCCAGGATATTTTTTCTTTCAGGTGCACAAGGGAAATACCGACCAAGGGCTAGTCTCATTTTTCAACTGAGACTTTCTGGGGTGGGTTAATGATTTTTTATAGCAGCCTTTTTGTTCCCCTCTTCATTGATCCACAGCCAAGATGAACTAGTTTCCTTGCATCCATTTGTAGAATATATTTCTTTTACTTCCTTCTTTCAGTGATGATACAGATAATCCTTGCTTTACATAGCTCCAATAAGGACAAATTTCAATTACCACAGTTTGATTAAATAACAACAGTTCCTCAACAACCTAACTGAAAATTCTCTACTACAATATATTAACTATTTGTAGTTAAATAAAGTCCAAAGTTACTGCTAGCTCTTCAGTCCACAAATTCCTATAAAAATAACAGGTACACATCAGGATCCATAACTAATCACGTGATTTCTTTCAAAATCTGTTTGTGATTCCTCCTTAATTACGATTTGTTAAAGTAGAATGCTTGTTTGTCCATGTTTTTATCTACATAAACACTTTTGCCATACTTTTCATCAATAATTTTATATAACCTTATATTAATAACTAATGCTAATACAGCAAGTATTATGTGCTATATACCATTCAAAACACTATGGGTGTGTGAATGTGTTTGTTGTCTTCGTATGCAAGTAAAACATTGTAATTCTTATGGCACTGTGAGCCACGTGCCATTATATCTCATTTTATAGATTCAATTAAACTGAAACACATGTCTGTAACTTGTCCAAGATCATGAAATTCAGTAGCAAAAGAACTTGGATTTGAACCAGAATAATTTAGTCCCAGAATCCAAGTTCTTACCTGATATACTCTACATATAATCACCAATAGTGAAGAGAAGTGTTTTTTTAACAAACCTTTACATCTATGTATGTGTCTGTCTGTATATATGTATATGTATATAAATATATATGTATGTAAATGCATGCATTCATCAGTATAAATCTCTAGTCTTAGAATAATAACTAGAAGGAAATAAACCAATGTGATAAAAGCTGTAATTTCTAGGTAGTGATTCATTTTAAATAGTCTATAATAAACATGCATTGCTTTTATTTCCATAAAACAACATATATTAAAATATGATGCTTATGTATGAATACAAATGTTCAAAGTGAACTGGCCAACTGACCTAAAATTTCACTCTTGCCACTTTATGTCCCTTTTCCTTCTTTAACGTTATCTCTTTGGCACCAATCACCATTTGTTTGATATGTTATGCATTTTCTTTACTTATATTTTCTCTCTCTACCACCAGAACATTAACTTCCTGCAAATCAGAATTTTTGTCTGTTTTGTTTACTCCTGTTCTTAGGTTAGTGTCTGATGTAACGTACTAAACACTAAGCATCTGTTCAATTAAAAAAAGTAACTGAAGTAGTATAAAAAGTACCATTACTTAGGAATTAGAAGATGCTGTATAAATGTGCAGTAACCTCTTCTATAAAAAGAACATTCCTTTAAGTTCATTTATCCAGGTCTGACTTTTCATCATGAAGAGGACAGAAAAGGACCAATCTGTTTTCAAGGTTTTCAGTCATTCTTAGTTCATATGCTGTTCCAAATAGGGCAATTTAAATTTCATCCATCAGAAGAGTAGTCTGACCATATCGAAAAAGAGAAAAGAATGTTAACCTGCTTGATTTCTTTTACTTTGTGTACAATCAGCAGGGTACAGGAGATGGAACTGTCGATGTTCACAAACTGAAATCTTTGAATATTGAGGATAACTCCCACATGATGAGTCAGTGTTATATGAAACTGAAAGAATTCCAACTTAGAAAATAACAGTTAATAATACAGAACTCAATATTGTCTAAAGAAAAAAATGGAAGAAGATGCTTTCTTTGTACAGGGATAGAATAGAGAAAATGAAGATCAAGCTGGAGAAAGAGATTAATTGGGTTGAGTACTTAATTTGTTGAGGTTGTTAAACAAAATCAGACACTGTTGGAAAAAAGGAGTGCAAATTGGAGGAGTATTATGGAAGTAATCAAGGGCATTAGAACAAAGGTAAAGAAGAAAAGGGCAAAAACTTGATAATTGATAGAATTGTTTCCTATTTTAAAAATTAGAAAATATATTTTTTAAATCAGCCCTATATTATAACCATTAGCCTCAGAGTTCTCAAATTGAAAAAAAAATTCCAAAAGGAGAAGGGTCAGTGGAGATTTCAGAGAAGAATTGGTAGGGAGAGGAGGAGGGGAAGGAGGAAGAAGAGAAGAAAACTGAAAATCAGAAAATACCAAAGAAAAATGGTATAGTTTCTTTGACATTCAAAGGTTTCCAGATGGCATCAATTTTTGGAAGTTTTTGTAGCTGCCCTTCTGAAATCTGATAAGGATTTCAGGAATTCAGTTTCTTCTGCTTTTTTTCTTAATGCCATTTTTATTCTCACTATTCACCTCCACACTTTGAACACACATACACACACAAAAGTGGGGGGGCACTTATACCATCTGAAAAGATTTCTATGGCTTTAGAGGCAAACTTCTCTGATTTAGAATGAAAAAATAAATCAGGCCCTATTTATTCCTATGAATAGAGGCCCTGTAAATTTGAGGGGGGATAAAATTGCCTGTTCCAGGATTGTAAGTCTTTATGTCTTTTTGAACCATAAAGCAGGGTGAATAGTTGAAATTTCAGACAGATTAGTCAGTTCACTTTGAACATTTATATAAATATTATGTGTTCAGACATGCTATTAAATGGAAATAAAATCAGTAGATATTTATTATAGATTATCTGGGAAAAAACAAAAAATGTAAAGGATAACATAAATCAATCATTAACCACTACCTAGAAAATGCAACTTTTATCACAATAGTTTATTTCCTTTTAGTTATTTTTCTAAGCCTAAAGATTTATACATACAAATGAATGCATGCATTTACACATTCATATATATTTATAAACATACATATGGACACACATACATAGATGTAAGGGTTTGTTAA
This sequence comes from Cheirogaleus medius, assembly GCA_008086735.1. NCBI lineage: Eukaryota > Metazoa > Chordata > Mammalia > Primates > Cheirogaleidae > Cheirogaleus > Cheirogaleus medius. Next base: position 17,355,530 of record VBSM01001265.1, read on the forward strand.
AAAATCAATTACCCTTCCCCACTCCACCTCTTTCTATCTCTCTCCCTCCCTCCTTCCACCTCACATCTTCCTTCTCCTCTTTCCACCTTCCAATGGTCTTTCCTTCCTTTCCTTACACATATGGCACTGGCCAAATGTACTATTATTTCATACAAAATTAGGTAAGAATAAAGAAAATCTAAGTTTGCCAATTCTATTATTTTCAGGAAATGGATGATTTTATTTTTTAAATTAAATTAATTCATATTGAGGTTGTTGACATAAACTTTGATACAGAGACCATTCAGAAACTGATATTAGAGCTAAAGTCTAATTATTGTAGGCAAGTTACAGCTCATGGATTCTTCAAGCTTATTCCATAAATCCAGCAAAGCCAGTTCTCATTATGTATTTGTATTCACAGTGATGAAGCAGAAAGAGCTCTCTCAGCACTTTTGGACAAGAGTTCTTTGTCACCAGGATTTCTTGTCCACTCAGGTGGAATTTAATACTTACATACTCAGTATTTCATCTGGAGAGAGAATCAATATAAAGACTATGCTATCTTTTAGAGCCATGGCATGGCCTTGTAGGCATGCATAGAGAAGATGCAGAGAGATGGGTCTTTTTGGACTAATGGAAATGGTATTTTAGAATTACTACAGAAATTTCTGAAAATACTGTCAAAGGGTGCACTGTTGAATCAGTAAGGTTATCAAAACCAAGGAGTAGGTCTGATCTCTCTGCTTCTAGATGATCCTCAAAGCAACCAGAGGTCAAACATGCAAAGATGGGCTAAGTTTGTCAACAGACCCATTCTGTATGGAACAAGAAATATAATTAGTATCTTTTCTCTTTAGCTTATTGGATTTGGAACAGCACTCAGGATCCTGTGATATAAGAACGTGCATTAAGTCAGTAGCATCTACTGTGATGTTGAAACTGTGAAAGGGCTATGGTTAAAATACCTACAACACAGACGCTAATTATAGTTTCTACCAGCCCACCTCTTTTCTAAGTAATATTACAAAATAATATACACTCATCCCTACTTATAAAGGCATTTCTATAAGGACTATCCTGGCTCTGGCTGAATGAGCCAAAAGTAGGCAGTTGAACTTTGAAAGACTTTAAAAAGACAATTTCTTGTTTTCTCAGAGGCCTGTGGTTTATACTTTTTTGAAGAGGTGAATTAGGCCACCTGGTTTCATCTCTCCCTTTTTGCAACTTATATTAGGTAACATGAACAAAATAAACAAGTTATCAGTTACAGATAAAACTGACAGTAGACTTGAAAAAAGAGAATTTTGTTAGGAAACAGTGTAAGTTGCCTCAGCAATATGTAAAGACCCCAAGGACATGTGTTCATAAAGCTAAGACTTGGACCCTATTAATGGCTGAATTTTGTCCTCCCAAAACTTCATATGTTAAAGCCTAACTCTCAATATGACTGTATTCAGAGACAGGGCCTTTAAAGAGGTAATTAAGGTTAAATGAGATCATATAGGTGGGGCCCTAGTTCAATGACTAGTGTCTTGATAAGAAGAGAAGGAGACACTAAGGGATGCACATGCACGGAGAAAAGGCCATGTGAGGACATAAGAAAATGGGTGTCTGAAAGTCAAAGCAAGAGGCCTCCAAATAAACCAAACCTGCAAATACCTTCCTGGACTTTTAAACTTCAGAACTATAAGAAATAGATTTCTGTTTTCAAAGATATCCAGTCTGTAGTATTTTTTTATGACAGCCCTAAACAGAACCCTGACTAATACAGACCCTAAAAATGGACATCAATTAAGATTTGCACATTAGTTATGCGATGAATTTGTGTTCTGCCATTAACTACCAGAGTGATTTATTGGATAGGGTGGCATTTAATCTCCATGGATTTCACCTTCCTGACCTGGATAAAGAAAGAACTCAAAAATATCTCTAAGATATTCACAAGTTTAAATTTAATTTACTGAGCTTTTCCATTTTCTTGATAAATACATTTAATAGATCTAATCACTCACTATAGGACAAATATCAAGTTACATAGTTTGTTCTCGATGAACACGTATATCTGAGTCCCACCAATTCAGCTATAAAAGTATCAGGGGAAGATTCCAGATTGTGCATTTAGCCAGTCATTTAAGAAATATTTTCTAAACATCTACCATGTGTGAGGTACTGTTGTTGCTGAGGATAAAACTATAGAGAGGATGCATATGACCACCTTCTCTGATGAGAGAGACTAACAAGCAAATTATGCAACTTAATTCAGAAATACAGCAACTAACAAAATATGAAATAACAATACACTAATATTTATTTAATGAATATTTGAAAAAACAGTACAATTTTATAGTAGAATTCACAGGAAGGTCTTTCCTTCTTCCACAGATCAAACTAATTTAGAGCATGAACTGATAACTTGAGGCATATACCAGTAGCACGGTGTGTTCATGCATTTAGAATCAGTGGTGAAATTCCTCTGGTTGGGGTCAGCCCTAGCCAGCATGATTTCATAATTGTCACAAAGCCATCTGCTCAAAACTCTGAAGCCTCTGCTTGCCATTGGTCATTTCTTTAAGATAAATTGGCCTGCTCAGTGGAACGAGAGGGATTTCAGGGTCACATAAAGCTGTTTTAGAGTCCATAAAGAACATTTTGAGCTTAGAGAAGTTACTTAAACTTTCAGAGCTTCAGTTTCCATAACTGAAGGATGGAAAAGTACAAGCTACCTTCTACAGTTATTGTGAGAATTAGAGATAATACACACAAAACTCCAAGCAGACTATTTAATTACATAAATCAGGCACACAATGTTTTTATTAATACTATTATTTTGTTTCAAAGCAAAAATGGCAAAATGGTTTGTAATAATTGATTGTGGGTTCCTGGTGCACTCTCATGAGAACAATGATGAGCCGGAAATTTGACTCATCAAAGACCATCCCATGGTCAAAGAAGAATTTATGTCACAGGCATCAGGGAGAGAAGGTGCCACTGGAGTCCCATGTAATGACCCTCCTCATATTAAAAATACTAAACAAAGGAGGAAGTAGTAAATGGAAAGAGTAATGTACAACTCCATTAACTCCCCTGAATCTATGAATGAAGGCATTGAGCAAGTCCAAAGAATTGGCAACCTTGCAGCTATTCTGATAGAGGTAAGTGGAAGGAGAAAAATATCCCACAAAGATATTCTTTTAAAAATTTGAAACAGGGTTTACCACTTATAGGCAGAAGCAGAATACAACTAATTGAGTGAAGGTAATGATCTAAAAAATTAGAGGATTGTTACAAAAAGAAACTGGAGTGTGAAAGGACTAAAGATGAAACTTGACTGACAAGTTTGTAAGGGGTTTCCCACTCTTCTATTTAGGACATGCTCAAAGTAGTTGGAACAATATTTTCAGAAATATTAGCATCTAAATGCTCAGGGCAACAAGCATGAAAGTTGGCAGCTGACACCAGAAACCTAATTACTATCATTTGGCTTTTCCTTCACAGTAAGTATATTGCAAATGTTCTCTACTCTTTTTGCCTAGCATTCATAAGGGAGAAGCAGAAAAAACAACAGTTCAACTACTAAATCATTACAATTACACCATCAATAATATTGCAAAAGGCAGTTAAGTCACATTTCTGTGTTGAAAGACATTATATTTTATTACAAATATTACAATAAAGAATAAGTCTCTTCTAAATGCAGTTTTCTTTAGTTATGCTATGGTAGAGGACAAAGCCTGGAACAATAAAATGTCATCAGATATTTGAAATGAAAAATAAATCTAACATTTCGCAAACTCCTGAAAGTATAGAACTCTTGCAAAACTTCCACAGGTCTTTTTTTCCCAAGACCTTGGAACTCTTAACAGAATACTCATTAAGAACCATGGATCTCCTATTTCCAACAACAACTATTCATTATCCAAGCTGTAAGCACTGACCTCCAATATGGTTAAATCAGCCCTAAAATTAAATTAATTTGGTCTTTCTTGGCTTCTAGTAACCAAGTATAAAATGTTGTTACTTAAGTATGAAGGTAAACAGGATAAAATTTAGGGGTGAAGGTGGGTTCACACACCTAATGCAGAAAGTTCTCTGAATATGCAACAGATACTTATTCAAAATTGTCATTGCTACAAAGATGGCACATTACCCACTTAATAACAGTAGATTTATCACAAACATTTTTCACTTGTCCATCTATCCCCCAAACCCCACTAAAATAAGAATGAAAGAAGACAAATTAATCTATGAGGTCAAGGAGAATATGATTAGATAATGTTAATTGAGAGACTTGAATAAACTTTTGGAACACAGAAATAAGGTGGCACAGAGCAAAACTCTTTACTAAGATGTTCAGCATATTGATGAATCATTCACCATGGAAAGCTAGGTGGTATCTAGACCTACCAACAGGTGGATGCTTAGACTACAGAGAAGTTGATCCACCAGGTCCCTCTTGCTGCAAAGGGATAAGTTGAGGACCAGGGATGAACTAAGTGAGGTTAAATGAGACACTACCTAATAAAAATGATAGTCTCAGTCTTTTCTTCCCATAGAATGCCAGCACCCCTTTGTATTTCCCACTTCCACTACCATCTTGGTCAGAAAACTGAAAAAACCTCCTCTACTATCTGATCACCCTACAATGAAGCATATTAGAAATGAGACCCAACGCACAGACATTCTGGGTGGCTTTTTAGAACCTCAGGTTCAGCCAGGGATCCAGGTATATTTAAGAAAGCTTGCAAAGTGAAAGACAGAGGGAAAAACATACATACTTAAAAAGAACCAGCAGGCAACAAAAGCAATGCAGTGAACTAAAAAAAGGAGAGGGGGAGAGAGAAAAGAAAAAAAAAATCTTATAAAAAGCCAAAAAAAAATCAATTAAAATTATAAGATAGATTGTAAAGACTAAAAGATTTTTGTATCCATAAATCAAGAATGAGATTCTAGGAAGAACATAGATTAGTAGATATTAGAGCTTAAATTATACATATGTTTAATTTATATAATTTATATTTATATATAATTAAATATAAACTTTTTATTATATGTTGATTTATATAATTTATAAATTCTAATGTATATATAAATTTATATAATTTATAAACATTTATACACACACAGTAGTGTTACAGTTCCACTCTAACCAGATGGAAGAACCGGATATATTAGGATATATTAATTCCTTTCCTACCTGAAATAATGGTTTGCAAGATACTAGAGATTGGGAAATGAAAGGCAATAATACCTGAGAGATGGGTAATAAATAAAGGGAGCCCTATGATTCTGTCAGTTTACTGTCTTGAAAGAGTTTCCAGGACATTTTGCTCTGAGAGGGAACCCAATCAGGCCTCAGCAGATCTCTGGGTAGGGGAGACAGAGAAGAGACTCTAAGGAGACCAAGATGCATGGTGTTTGCAGGTCAAAGTAGCAGAGAGGAGAGAGTTGCACAGAGGGAGAACTCCAAAGATCTGCAAAGTCCTCCAAGTTTTCAGGACAGTGCCAATCAGTATTTGTATGTGAAACCTCCTGAGCCTGAAGAAAGAAGCACTCCAAACAATTAGCAATTGCAGGACTGAACATGGTGCTGGAAAAATCTCAGGGAATAGTGTCTTTTCCAACTAGCCAGACTAGAAGCCCTCAAGGTTCATGAGAATTCCAAAAGGTTCTTGCCTCCACAGTGAGAAATAACCAGATTGAGCACTGCCCAGGTCTCACCTTAAAAAACTTAAAAGCAAGACATAAAAGGATGAAATGGTGCCTAAGTAATTTAACTGCCTTCTAGAACAAAGCTTGAGGATAATTGTAGTAATATAAAAATGTTCAGTATTCCACAAGGTAAAACTGCCAATGTCTGGTGTCCAATAAAAAATTATTAGACAGGGCAAGGTATGCCAGCTCAGGCCTGCTAGGCCTGCAAGGCCAAGGCAGGAGGATCCCTTCAGGCCAGGAGTTCAAGACTAGCCCAGGCAACAATGTGAGACCCCTCATCTCTACAGAAATTATTAGACATTCAAAGAACAAGGAAAATTTGAAACAAAAATGACAAGATAATTCAATTAACCAAAACTGACCAAGAGATCACATTAAGCTAAAAAGCTTCTGCACGGCAAAGAAAAAAATCAACAAAGTGCTGAGACAACCCAAAGAATGGGAGAAAATATTTGCAAACTACCCATCTGGCAAGGGATTAATAACTTAGAATATATAAAGAGCTATAAACAACTATACACAACTTAATAGGAAAAAATCAAAAGATTTGATTAAAAAATAGGCAAGAGATCTGAATAGACATTTTTCAAAAGAACACATACAGATGGCAAGACACATGAAAAATGCTCAAAATAATTAGTTGTCGGAGAAATGCAGATCAAAACTACAATGGGATATCATCTCACCCCTGCTAAAATGGTTTTTATCAAAAAGACAGGCAATAACAAATGCATGGCTCAGTCCACCACAGTTGATACCTGATCACTCCTGCCAGGGTCTGTCTTACCAACCCAACCTTCTAATACCACCACAGCTGTCACCTACCTGCATGTAGCACCAACAGGCCAAGGGACTGACCTGTCAAGTCTGTCATAGCTATTGCCAAAACCAGCATGGACCACTTTGGTTCCAGTGAGTTGATCTATCACTACTGCTGCCAATGCTCACATCATAACAGCTGCCCAGGGGACATAGAACCTGACCTCGTAGAACATCTAAGCAAGCCAGCTGGAGGCCCACGAATCAGCCCTCCTGGACCCACCAACACTGATGCCAGCATAAGCTGCTATCGAGTATAAGAACAGACATGCTCAGCCTACCACTACCAACACTAGGGCCCATAGAATGGCCCGCCTTGCAATCTAGTCTCCATGAAAACTATACCACAGCCTCCGCTAATAAGCCCAATCTAAGCAAAGAAAGAAATCACAGATACCACTGATGCTGTTTATTTTTTTGAAACAGAGTCTCACTCTGTTGCCTAGGCTAGAGTTCCGTGGCATCAGCCTAGCTCACAGCAACCTCAAACTCCTGGGCTCAGGCGATCCTCCTGCCTCAGCCTCCCGAGTAGCTGGGACTACAGGCATGTGCCACCATGCCAGTCTAATTTTTTCTATATATGTTTAGTTGGCCAATTAATTCTTTCTATTTTTAGTAGAGATGGGGTCTTGCTCTTGTTCAGGCTGGTTTCAAACTCCTGACCTTGAGCGATCCTCCCGCCTCAGCCTCCCAGAGTGCTAGGATTACAGGCGTGAGCCACCACGTCCAGCACCATTGATGCTGTTTATAGCTGAGGAAATCACACAGAGTTCACACTACTGCAGCCATCCAAAATCAAAGCGAAAGAGATTAATCAAACCAACAACATATATAATCTTAAGGAAAAAGCCCTCCCCTATAAATCCAATTTCAAAAAGTTGCAAGAAGTGACTTTTATATCAGATTCCCAGACATCAATGCATGGACACAGGAAACATGAAAAAGCAAGGAAATATGACACCATCAAAGGAAAGTTATAATTCTTCAACAACCAGATCCCAATCAAAAAGAAATTAACAAAGTCCTGGATGAAGAATTCAAAATACTGATTTTAAAGAAATTCAGTGAGATGTAAGAGAATTCTGAAAACAATACAGAGAAATCAGAAAAACAATTCAGGATATGAATTAGAAATTTATCAAAGAGATAGATATTTTTAAAAAGAAATAATCAGACATTCTGGAACTAAAGAATTCATTGAATTAAACAAAACACATTCAAAAGCTTTAAAAATAGATTAGATCAATCAAAATGAAGAATATCAAATGTGGAAGATGGGTCTTTTGAAATAATCTGTCAGAAAAAATAAAGAAAAAAGAATGACACTTGGGACAACATAAAGTGACTGAATTTTCAAATTATCAGTATCCCTGAAGACAAAGAGAAAATGAAAAGGTTAGAAAATCTATTTAGTGAAATAATAGATGAAAACTTCCTATGTCTAGCAAGAGATTTATACATCAAGATACAGGAGGCTCAGTAAGTCTCAGGTAGGTACAGTGCAAAAAAGTCTTCTCCAAGGCACATTATACCCAACTATCTAAAATAAAAGATAAATAGTAAATCCTAAAAAGAGCAAAAGCAAAGCATCTAGTCACCTATAAAGAAACCCTATCAGACTACCAGCAGATTTCTCACAGAAACCTTACAGGCCAGAAGATGATGGGATTATATATTTAAAGTGCTGAAGGACAAAAACGGCCACCCAAGTATACTATACTCAGCATAATTATCCTTCATAAATAAAGGAGAAATAAAGTTTTCCAGAGACAACTATGGTCCTACAAGAAATGCTCAAGGGAGTCCTAAACCTGGAAGCAAAAGGATGACATTTACCATCATGAAAACACATGAAAGTATAAAACTTAAAGGTAAAGCAATCACACAAAGGAAGAAGAAAAAAGACTCAAATGGTAACATTAGAAATTCCAAAAACCACAACAAAAAAACAGTAAGAGTAAAAGAAAGAAACAAAGAATATATAAAACAACCAGAAACAATCAACAATATGACAGGGACAAAGCCTCACATATCTATGATAACCTTGAATGTAATTGGATTAAATTCACCACTTAAAAAATACAGAATGGCTGAATGAATAAAAAATAAATGATCCAACTATGTGCTGCCTTCACAAAACTCACCTCACTTACCTCCCCAGTAAAGACACATATAGACTAAGAGTAAAGAGATGGAAAAAGATATCCCATGCAAACAGAAACAAACAAAAAAAAGGTGAGGGAGAGTATCTATACTTATATCAGATAAAACAGATTTAAGTCAAAAATAGTAAAAAAAAAAAAAAAAAAAAAAAAAAAAAAAAAAAAAAAAAAAAAAAAAAAAAAAAAAAAGGACAAAGAAGGTCATTAAATAAATGGACCAATCCAGCAAAAGAATATAACAATTCTAAAGGTATATATACACCCAACACTATAACAGCCAGAATCATAAACCAAGTATTACTACATCTAAAGAGAGATAGAAAGACTGCAGTCAATAATACTGAAGGACTTTAACACCCCACTGTAGGCATTATACAGATCATCTAGACAGAAAATCAAAAATAAATACTGGATTTAAACTGGACTTTAGACCATATGGACCTAAAAAAACATTTACAGAACATTCTAACAACTGCAGAATATATTCTTTTCATTAGCACATGGATCATTCTCCAGTATAGACCACATGTTAGGCCAAAACCAAATCTCAGTAAATTAAATAAATCAAAATTATATCAAATTTTTTCTCAGACCACAGTGAAAATAACTAGAAATCAACACAAAGAAGAACTTTGGAGACTATACAAATACATGGAAATTAAACAACATGTACCAGAGTGACCACTGGGTCAAGGAAGAAATTAAGATGTAAATCAAAAAATTTCTTGATACCAATAAAAATGGAAACACAACATATCAAAACTTGGTATACAGAAAAAGCAATACTAAGAGGGAATTTTATAGCTATAAATGCCTGTATCAAAAAAGTAGAAAGATTAACAATTTAATAATGCATCTCAAGTAACTAGAAAAGCAAGAGCAAACGAAACCCAAAATTAAAAGAGAAAAAGAAATAATAAAAACCAAAACAGAACTACAAGAAATAGAGACTAAAAAGACAATACAAAAGATTGATGAAACAAAGTTGTTTCTTTTAAAAGATAAACAAAATTGATAAACTTCTAACTAAGCCAATCAAGAAGAGAGAAGACCCAAATAAACAAAATCAATAATAAAAATGAAGACATTACAACTGATTCTACAGAAATACAAAAGGTCATCAGAGACTATTATGAACTATATGCTGACAAACTGGAAAACTTAGAAGTGGATCAACTATTGGAAACATACAGTCTACCAATCAGGAAGATATGGAAAATCTGATCAGACTAATAACAAGTAATGAGATTGAATCAGTATTAAAAAGTCTCTAAACAAAGAAAAACCCAGAACCAGATGGATTCACAGCCAAATTCTATCCAATGCACAAATAAGAATTAATCTAAATCCTCCTGAAACTATTCCAAAAAATCTAAGAGGAGGGCATTCTCCCTAACTCATTACACAAGGCCAGAATTAGGCTGATGCCAAACCTGATGCCAAAACCAGACAAGGACATAACAAAAAAGGAAAACTATAGGCCAGTATATGTGATGAACATAGACACAAAATTCTCAACAAAATACTAGAAAATCAAATCCAAGAGCATATCAAAAAGATAATACACTATGAGCATGTATAATTTATACCAAGGATGCAAGGATGTTTGAACATACACAAATCAATAAATGTAATACATCACATGAACAGAATGAAGGACAAAATCCATATGATCATCTCAATAGATGAGGAAAAACATTTGATAAAGTTCAACATCCCTTCATGATAAAAACTCTCAACAAACTAGGCAAAGACAGAACATACCTCAAAATAATAAAGGTCATATATGACAAACCCACAACTAATATCACCTTTCGGACCCACATAGAAATCTGTAAGACAAACGCCAGGGACCGCACGTTTTTGGGCAAACTGCACGTTATTTAAATCATCATAACTACAGATCATAATGTACTTTAGGTGTTGTTTTTCAATAATTATAACATTTTTATTTACAAAAACAATTAAACAATTAAAGTTCCTAGTACTTTTTAACGTATGGTACTGCGTAAAACATTTTCCTCTACGAAGAGGGACAAAACAAAATGTACATATAAGTATCTAGATTCGCTTTTTTCCATGAGTAGCACAAACTCTGCAGGCTCTCGTAGGAAATTTTTTCTTTCCACTCGCTGGAATACACGTAGGTTCATACTGCTTCATATCACCTGACAACCTTTTGAGTGGATCTTTATGAGGTGCTCTCCTTGCACCCCCAGGGGAAGGGCTAGACAGATTTGTCTCTGGTTCCAGAAGGCCTTCATTATTGTCATCTGTTATCCAGTCTCTCGCCACCAATAGCAGAAACTGTTTATACTTCATTTTTGCTTGTGGACTGAGGATGTTGTAAACTCTAAATGAATTGAAAAGTCCACAGTTTATAAGGTACAGTACTACTTTTTTTGTCCATTTCATTGTTTTCCTTAGAATGGAACAACATGAAAGGAACTGATCTGCACGGTCAATGCCTTTCATGTGTGCATTGTATTCCTTGATGCAGGCAGGTTTTACAATATTCTCTCCTGCTTTTCTTTTTTTTTTCTTCCTGTTGTCGAGACAGAAGTGTCATGGATCGTTGATATCATTCAGACAACCCACTCGTCTTTCCATGCTAGGAGAAGAATATCACTTTTTCTGGAAAATATTATGTCACCTTTCTTCATTCTTGATGTTTTCATTTGCAAATTTGGTGGTAAACCTCTACTCTCCCTAATGGACAAGACAGTGTGTTGACATCTAAGGTCCATAACAGATGGCGCCAAACACGAGAAAACCATGAGCAGTCCTTAACAGATGGTGCGCAAAACATAAGAAAACTCATGAGTGGTCCAAAAGGTGATATCATACTGAATGGGGAAGAGTTGAAAGCTCTTCCTCTAAGAACTAGATGAAGACAAGGATGTCCACGCATGTTCACCACTCCTATTTAACACAGTACTGAAAGTCCGAGCCAGAGCAATCAGGCTAGGGAAAGAAAGAAAAGGCATCCAAATTCGAAAAGAGAAAGTCAAATTGTACCTCTTTACTGATGATATGATCTTATAGCTAGAAAGCCTGTAGACTCCACCAAAAAACTCTTAGATTTGGTAAATAAATTCATTAAAGTTATAGGATGCAAGGGCAACATATAAAAATCAGTATTATTTTTATACATCTATAATGATCTTGCCAATAAAGAAATCAAGAAGGGAATCTCATTTACAATAGCTAGGAAAAAAAAATACCTAGGAATAAATTTTAACAAGGAAATAAAAAAATATTTACAAGGAAAACTACAAAACACTCATGAAAGAAATTGAAGATGACACAAACAAATGGAAAAACATATCATTATCATGGATCAGAAAAATTAGTATCATTAAAATGACCATATTGCCCAAAGCAATCTACAGATTCAGTACTAGTCCTATCAAAATAATGATGCCTTTCTTCACAAAATCAGAAAAACAATTCTAAAGTTCATATGTAATTGGAAAAGACTCCAAATAGCCAAAGTAACCCTGAGCAAAAAGAACAAAGCTGGAGTCAACACATTACCTGACTTCAAAATATATTACAAGGCTACAGCAATCAAAACAGCATGTAACTGGTGTAAAAATAGATACAAAGATCATTGCAACAGAATAGAGAATCCAGAAATAAAGCTACACATATTTACAGCCAACTGATCTTTCACAAAGACAAGAAAAACTTACATTGGAAAAAGGAAATCTTCTTCAATAAATGGTGTTGGAAAAATTTGATAGCCACATTCAGAAGGATGAAAACGGACCCCTATCACTCAATATATACAAAAATTTACTCAAAATGGATTAAAGACTTCAACATAAAACCTGAAACTATAAAAATACTAGAAGAAAACCTAGGGAAAACTCTTTTGTACATTTGTCTAGGCAAACAATTTATGACTAAGATATCAAAGAACAGTCAGATAAAACAAAAATAGACAAATGGGACTTAATTAAGCTAAAAAGCTTTTGCACAGAAAAAGAAGTAACCAACACAGTGAAGAGACAACCTCTTGAGTGGTAGAAAGTATTTGCAAACTATTCATCTTACAGAGGACTAATATCCAGAATATACGATGAACTCAAACTCAAAAGGAAAAAAAATAATCCCATTAAAAAGTGGGCAAAGGTCATGAATAGACATTTCTCAAAAGAAGACATACAAATGGCCAACAGGTGGATAAAAGAATGAACAAGATCACTAATTAAAGTGAAATGAAAATAAAAACCACAATGAGATATCAGCTTTCCCCAGTCAGAATGACTACTATTAAAAACACAGAAATAATGGATATTGGCAAAGATGCAGAGAAAAGAGAATTCTTATAAACTGTTGGTGGAAATATAAACTAGTACAACCATATGGAAAATGGTATGGAAATATCTAAAAAAAAAAACTAAGAATAGAATTGCCATTCAATCCAGCAATCCCACTACTGGGTATCTACCCAAAGAAAAGAAATCAATTTATCAGAGGGATACATGCACTCGCATGTTCATTGCAGTAATATTCACAATAGCAAATATATGGAATTAACCTAAGTGTCCATAGATGGATAAATGACTACAGAAAATGTTGCATATATACACACTGGAATACTATTTGGCCATAAAAAATGAAATCATGTCATTTGCAGCAACATGGATGGAAATGGAGATCATTATAACTTAAGTGAAATGAGCCAGGTACAAAAAGACCAGTATCACTTGTTCTCACTTACATATAGGAGCTTAAAAATTTGATTACATGGAGGCAGAGAGTGAATAGATAATAGAAACTGGAAAGTGTAAGTGGGGGAAAGGGATAGGATGAAGAGAAGTGAGTTAAAAAGTAAAAACATACCGTTATATAGAAGGAATAAATTAAATGTTTGATAGTAGAGTAGGTGACAACAGTTAAACAAAAATGTATTATAGTCAAGTGATGAACACCCTATATACCCTGATTTGATCACTATGCATCATATACACATAACAAAATTTCACATGTACCCCATATATTTGCACAAATATGAAAAATAAATGTTAACTTCAATATAGTTAAATATTTATTGACTGCCAACTCTATGGCAGGCACTTTGCTAGCCACTAGAAATTGTCCTAATTTCTTAACATATATCACCATATTCAATACAGCAACCAAATGGAGCGTGTTATTTTACAAATGAAAGAGTCCAGTTTTAGATAATGTGTGAAGTTGTCAGGATGATACAGCTAGTATAATGATGGAATTTGAAGCTTCTGTGCAACTACCATATTATACTACCTCATTACAAGAATTAGATACTGTGAAATTTTATTAAAAACACTTCCAAAACATTAATATGGGCAGCACATTTTGGATTTCAATGCTGGATCAGTTCCCAGGAGTTTATTCCAAGGACAAGCTTGATGATGGCTGTTTATAAAGCTACTTTCCTTTCTTTCAAAATTTTAAGTGATTCCTTGACCACAAGAGAACTTTTATGAGTAAAGCTGATGTCTATGATAGAGAGCTCTGTGTTGAAGCTCCATGAGTATCAATGGAAAGGAACATAAATTTTAGCAGAGCTTTCTCAGCAGATGTCAAATTTTGTTAGTGTTGTATTATATTTTCAGTGTTTAGTGCAGTACCTGGCACATGCTGGACATTCAGTAAATATTTGCAGAAACACAAAAGCATAGGGCTAGAGTAAGCCATTTCATGATCCCTGGTCCCTTGTGATTTCCCATCCCAATATACATAAGTTTAACACTCAGTATGCATATCCAGATGAAATAACATAACAAGTATTAAATCCAGATTTGAAAGGTAGATTGTATATAACCAAAGGGCGTTAGGTATTCTGGAGGAAGGTGGTTTAGAATAGATTAGAAGGGAGTCTTTCTGAGATGGTAAAACAATTCTTCAGAAATTATGAACATCCTCTAAAAAGTGAGATATAGGCTGAAAAACACATTCTCAAAGATTCTTTGTTGATATCCCTACTGTCCCTTGTAAATTACTAAATTTCATAAAGCCCATAATCTCCCCACTTTGAAAATGACATAGAAAGGATCATATCCTGAAGTCTTCACCCTAATTATTCCTCATTAAACTGTTTCTCCTAACTCTTTTTTTTTTTTCAGAGAGACTTATGGCAGAAAAAACTACTCTTCTTAAACATAATGTATCTCATGGTATACTTATAAATCCATGGAAATTTATCCCAGTTTTCCTCTAGGTTAGCTATGTGGACATGTGCAACTTACTTAACATCTCAGAGTTTGTTTCCTTATTTATAAAATAGGTATTTGCCTCACAGGGTACATATAAGAACTATGTGACATAACATGTATACAATGGCCAGCATATTGATAAACATACAGTAGGTCATGAACTAGTATCAGTTCCTTTCACCCACCTTGGTAAAACTTTTATAGTGTTTATAAGAACAAGTTATACAGCCATATTGCTGGTTCAGATTCCAGATCTGCTATATACTCATCATGAATAAACTATCACTCTGTGCTTTAGCTTTCTTTTCTATAAAATAGAGCCGATAGTACCTACTTTGATGAGTATTTGAGATAATTACATAAGGTAATGTACATCAAGCACACAGTGATGAGTGACACACAGTAAGTTAAATTCAAATTTTCCCCATGGCTTTAAGATAAGTATTTTAAAAGGTGTTCAATAATACTTGATAACATTTTTTTCATTTACTGAAAAGTTGAACAATAGATTTAAATCTGACAAAATGTTCTTAGTAGAAGTAAAATTCAAATATACTAAGCTTTGTATCAATTAGATACAATCCACATCAGTATTTTTATTTGGTTGAAGGAAGGAATATCTGATAAATTCAGAGAGTCTTTATAGTCATAATTACAGTTGGCTATAGAAGGTTTATTTCCCCCAAGATTAGACTTGAAGTAGAGAAAGATTCAGATCTCTCCATCACCTTTTTACTTTTTAATATCAAAGTTATGCCATTTTAAAAGACAATTCCCATGCAGATCTCAGATTACATGAGAAAAATTTTAAGAATTATGTCTTAAATATTGTATTTAACAAAATATCCTTGTATATATTCATTGTTCAGTTTTACCATTATATAGTGTTTTTTAGAGCATGTAAAAGTAAGTTTTACAAAACATGAGATTATATGGACTATATACACAAAAGTAACTGCTATCCATGATTTAAATTCTAAAGTAATGTTGTCTAAATGGGCATAAGTATGTCTGAGTGGATGATGTCTTCACATCTGGTAAGAATTATGACTAATTGCAAGCTGTTCAATGTGGTACTTACCACCAACTCACTTATCTTGGAGCAATATGTAAGAATTGAGAAGCATCATTCAAATTATCAGGGGCCCAAAGGAGGCATTAAACCAAAGACAGTCTTTAAAAAGACAGTATTTTCCTCAGTAAGGAAATTTGAATTTACTGTTTCACCCCCAATTTTTTGCCTACTCTCAGTGACTGACATCATAAATCTTCTTTTTGTTTCATAAAAGAAGAGAGGCATAAAACATGAGGCATAAAACATGGCAAAGCGAAAGATGTAATTTGAATGCTATCTGAATAAAATTCTTTTTAGTTGCCATCTTCCATACTTACATTTCATGAATAATATTGCTCTCTAATTTTATAAGCATGATAACAAGTCATGAATAATCAGAAATTACTACTATCATATAAGAAATAAATACAAATTCAGAGATCATTTTATTTTCTAATTTTAAATCCTAATTATTCTGAAATTTATAGATATGTAATGATTTAAAAAATCAGCCTAATAACCAATCTGTAAGGAAAGTATGTGTTAAATTTGAATTTATCTGATCTACTTTTTGTAGGAATCATGTTGGAGTGTCTTAGTACTTTTTAAGACCAGAAAAAGTATCATAAAAGGGGGGAGAGGTAGATTAGAAAATGCCTTGTTATTTTACTAGGTATTATAAATCATCCTCAAACAACCTTAGCCCAAATTTATATAGGAAAGAAAGGGAAACTTGAATAAGTAAAAATTATGCCAAAGATCATACACTCATATATAGCAAAACACACAGAAACAACATTTGAATCTAAGCTACTTGAAACCTACACTCAAGTTCTTGACCACAGTTTATTTCCTATTATAAATTTGAGACCATCTTTTGTTGATATGCTCAGTCTATTCTAAAGGTAATTTTAGGCAAGTAGAATGTAAATGTACCACTGGCTGCAAGTATACCACTGAGTCGTGATGTGGTGAGGATGTGGAGAAAAGGGAAGCCTCTTGGTGGGAATGTAAATTGGCACAGCCATTATGAAAAACATTATAGAGGTTCCTCAAGAGATTAAAAATAGAACAGCCATATGATCCAGTAATCCCACTTCTACATATATATTCCAAGGAGGAAAGAAAATCTGAATCTGGAAGAGATATCTGCACTTCCATGCTCATTGCAGCATTATTCATAAGAGCCAAGATACAGAATTAACCTATGTCTCCACTGACAGATGAATGATTAAGGAAAACACACACACAATGGGATATTATTCAATCTTCTGAAAATAAGGAAATTCTTGCATTTGTTACAACATGAATGAACTGAAAGGACATTATGCTAAATGAAATAAACCAGGCACAGAAAGACAAATACTACATGATCTCACTTTTATGTGGAACCTAAAAAAGTCTAACTTATAGAAGTAGAGACTACAGCAGAGGTTGTCAGAGGCTGGAATGCGGAGAACACGTGGAGATAGTGGTCAAAGGGTACAAAGTTTCGGTTATACAAGATAAATAAGTTATGGAGATCTAATATACAGCATGGTGACTATAGTTAATACTACTGAACTATATACTTGAAATTTTCTAAAAGAATAGTTCTTAAATATTCTCACAAGAAAAGTAACTGTGCGAGGTGATGGATATTTTAATTGCTTCATTATGGTAATCATTTCACAATGCACACACACATCAAAACATATATACCTTAAATATATATAATCCTTATTTGCCAATTATACAATAAAGATGGAAAAAGAAAAATGGAATGGGAAACAATGCATCCAAGGAGATAGTGGACACTGTGCAGGTAAACAACATAAACCTTGTTCTAAGGAATGGGTAACGTTTAATCTCATTTATTTGGGGTGAGGATTGGAGAATACTGGTATTTTATGAACATATTAGTTATTGAGTTGTCTCAGTTCCTTTGTGCTGCTATAACAATAATGCCACAGATTGGGTAATTTAGAAATAATAGAAATTTATTTCCCACAGTGCCTAGTGAGGGCCTGGTCTGCTTCCAAGATAGTGCCTTGAATTCTACATTCTCTAGAGGGGACAAATGCTATGTCTTCATATAGCAGACAGGCAGCAAAGGCAAAAAGGGGCCTACTTAGCTCCCTTTAGCCCTTCTATATAAGGCCTTCATCCTATATTAATCCACCTTCATGGGCTAATCACCTCCAAAAAATCTCACCTCTTAATATTGTTACATTTTATGTTGTTACAACATGAATTTTGTAGATGAAACAAATGTCAAACCATAGAACAAGTATTTAGCCTCTTATATAGCAGTCCCTTTAGAAGGGAATATCTATAAGGAATTGCTAGTTCTCACGATATTTCTACCTGCCAGAGAGGTATCTTAGCTCCACCATTCCTCGCTCCTTGACCTTGAACTCTGGCTTAACTTCTCTGTCCCTCAATTTCCTAATCTGTGAAATGAAGTAAGAGAAATTTCTTTTTTAGGCCAGGCGCAGTAGATCACACCTGTAATCCTAGCACTTTGGGAGGCTGAGTCAAAAGGATTGGCTGAGGCCAGGAGTTTGAGACCAGCCTGAGCAAGAGTGAGATCTCCCATGTCTACAAAAAATAGAAAAATTAGCCAGTTGTGGTGGTGTGCTCCTTGTAGTCCCAGCTAATCTGTAGGCTGAGGCAGGAGGATGACTTGAGCCCAGAAGTTTGAGGTTACAGTGAGTTATGATGATGCCACTGCACTGTAACCTCAGGTGACAGAGTGAGAAGGAAGGAAGGAAGGAAGGAAGGAAGGAAGGAAGGAAGGAAGGAAGGTAGGTTGGTTTCTCCTTATAAAGATTAAATAGGTTATTATAAGCCAAATATGTAAACAGTGTCTGGTAAAGAGTGATCATTTAATAATAGTACTTACTATTATTTTGGCCTTATGAGTAAAGAAATTGAAGCCCACTGAAATTACTTTGCCCATGATCACTATGTAACAATCTTAAAACTGAAACACAAGTTTTTGTGACACCATATCCTTGCTTCTTATTTCACAAATTGCCTTTCTCAGATTGGCTTTACAATATGACAGTGACTTTATAAAAAAACACAAGCCTAACACACATTTTCCCTACACATAAGTCAAGGAGAACTGTAAACATTTAACATGTATTTGATTTTTTAAAAAAGTCATTCTGAGATAATTCATTAAGAAAAGCTACACAGCGAAACCCCTTATTTTGCAAAATGTTCTGTTATAAAAAAGGAACTAAAATACTTAAAATAAAGATAAAGAATTGACAGCATTTGGGGTATTTACAAGGGTCATGACTGGAAAACCAAAGACAAAATCTAAGAACTCTTTCCTATAAGTCTAGTAACAAAATTATTGAAGTGTCCATTCTGACATGAATCAGCTGGGAAGTTAAACATCATGCAATAAATGGGACAAGACACCATCCATCTCCCTTTTAAAAACCTCATCAAAACTTTTAAAAAGCAGGACTGGGGGATTTTAGTCAATATTAGAAAACACTCAAGTTACATCTTCATAGATGTGTGTATGTATACAGCTAAGTATATATAGACTCTACATAGCTTGCCTATACTAATAAAAAAAGAATCAATTATCAACTGACAACTTGCTGTAGTCCACTCATTTAAATTCATTCTCTCACTCAATGTTGACACAGTTATATTATTATGTTATGTTAACAAACTGTTTCTGAAATGGACTCAATTGTAAGTATCCTCTGGGAAGCATATTTGTTAAAAAACAGATTTCTAGTCTCCTCCCCTGGAGTTTAGATTCAATAGATCTGGAAGGACTGAAAATTTTGCATTTTAACAAGAATGTCAGGTGATTCTTTAGATCTTGCAAACTAGAAACCTATATCTTATAGATCTAGGAAAATGAGCTAAAGTAGTGAAATCAATTGCTCAAGAGACCAGGGAGTAACGAAGTGTGTGCTTAAAACCAGATCTTGTACATATATTTACATATATAAACAAGATATATAAAAAACACACTAGCCACAACAACTCTCCCAAATTGTTATTAGTACTCAAAAGCCAAACATAAAATATATACAATTTTATAGGTTATTTTAGGAGATGCGTTTTGGTCAGCCTAGTAACTTTATAAAAGCATAATGGTAAAAAGTGTGCCACAACTAATACAACACATCTTCAAAATACTTTCAACAACACACTTTCATGACCATCCAATTTGCCCACAAGGAAACCCTCTCTTCCACAGGCCAGCTACATCTCAGTTGTAGTGAGGATATGAATATAGGAGACACGTTTTGGTGAACTTGTATCCTGTACCTGGTTCAGACTTCCAACATGCTTGTTGGGTTGCAGCTAGTCAGAATTTAAGGTAACTGCTACTTGCAGTGCAATTGAGGAGGAAAGGCAATAACAGAAGAGACAGACAGCTGTGGTGGAAATTAGATGAGCGTGAGATGCTTTGCAGCTGTGTAAGTTTTTGTCCTCCAAAGTACCTGAAGTAATTAGGCCTACTGATGAAATGTTCAGTGGTTATAAATGTGGACTCTGGAGTCAGGAGGGGCCATGTTCAAACCGTGTTCAAACTCCAGCTCCAGCACTTATTAAAGTTAACTCACTATGCATATAAACCTCAAATCCCACAATTTGAAAATAGGAAAAATAGCATAATTAGTAAAGCCTTAGTGAGCAGGAAATAATGCAGTGAGTGTAACCTTTTGGGACAGTGGGTAATAGTGTCCATAGAATATTAGCTTCTGCTGTTGTTTTTGTCATTATTATTATTACTATTCACTACAATCCTGAGAGGTGGGTATTACTGCCCCCGAATTTTGGAACCTATCACTCAGAAAAGGTAAATGCCCAAGGTCACAGAGATGGTGACAAGATTCAATCACAGGGAACTTTGAGTTGGGGCTTTTTTCACTAAGGTACAACTGTATTATATTTAGCCATAATTTTTATACTAATATTTTATAAACACCTGAACAGTTATAAAATAATAAACAGATACTTGAGTTTTTCTTTGATATTTTTAAAGGTTTGAGTTTCTTCTGATAAATTGATTTATATCATCATCAACCCTTAATTTTTTTTTTAGTAACATCCATGTGTAGAATATAATGTTAAATTCTAGATTCAAATGAAAAATTCAGCTCTCCAGAATCCTCAAGAAATGTGCTGTTTTGGATAACTGAAATTCTAGATAGTTTTAAAATACCCACATTTTAAAATTATAATTACTTTGGATGGAATTTGTTTTAATCCATCATTTCTTTCCTTTATCAAGTAGAGGATGTGTATTTATCACATAATGTATACTATCCTTGCAAATCCAAAGCCATCATTTTAAATATCAATATTCTTACTCCAAATTAACATAGCAATTTCTCAGATCCATTTGAGATATGCAGGATTTTTTAAGAAATAGTTCCAGACAAATGTGTTTTCTTTTTGGATTGAACTATCCCATATTCTTTTTATAGTTTGGCTTGCTCTTACTGGGAGATTGTCAATGAGAAACTAGAGTTCTAAGTGTCTAGGAAATCTGTGGAAAAATAGAAAGAGAAGGGTGAAAATTAAAGGACAGAACAGAAGATTTGCCAGGCTCTAAATTAGATTAGACTCTCAATTCTTTCCAGTGATCTGGGCTGATATTCAGTACCATCCTAAAACAAATATAATTTCTGATCCTATTATAAAATACTTCCCCCAACTTTTTTCCTATGTAACTTAGAATTATTTTAACAAAAGACAATGCCTTCTGTCCCTCAGTCATAAATAAAATCATATACTGTGAAAGTACTAGGGAGAGTTAGCACAATAAA
>VBSM01001265.1:17377359-17456410 GCA_008086735.1 Cheirogaleus medius
GCAAATTTCTAAGACTTCCTACCATACCAAGTTGTCTAAGGAGGAGGATTTTGCAGTAATAGATTCAGGAATGAAAGTGTTCTGGATAATGCTATCACTAAGCACAGTCTCTGGCATACATACAGCAAGAGCTTGGTAAATACAGGTTAAGTGGAGAGTGAATAAAAACCATTTCCTTGCAAGGAAATTTTAAAATTATGAAATTAATTAGATATATAAGTTTACCCTATAGGAATTTTTGGAAGTTTTTCTGAGGGATAGACATATGAATTAGGTAGAGTTTATGACTGTAACTCAAGGCTATTCTGAAGAACCATTCCTCAATGGTCTGGAGCCACTGTTTTCCTTAAGATTAACCCCAAAATAATAAAATTGAGTGAGGCAAAGGAAAAGAATGGGCAAAAAATTAAGGGAACTGCTGAAGGCTTCTTTTATTTACTCTTAAGGAGTCAACAAAAAATGGCTGAGTGTGTATGAATTTTAGAGACAAAATTCACTATATATTTTGAGGGCCGATTATGTGCCAAACTGCTAAATACCTTGTAATTCTGCAAGGTAAATATTATTATCTTCATTTCACATAAGCAGTCACTAAAGATTAGAGGTATTAAATGACATACCTTGTAAGTAGGATACATAGGATTAATATCCAGGATTCAGAACAAAAACCATAGATTAAACTAATTAACAAATTTGAGTTTACATACAGTATTTCATTCGACAGATAACTATTCTGGCATCTATATGTATTTGTTAAGTAAGATTCAGTAATATCAGGGAGGGAATTTGTATCAGAGATTATTACATAGTTCTCAAATACATAGGAGAATCCCCATGCCTTGCGTAGAGTTTAAATAGTGAGTGTGTCTGTTTTTCAAGTGAGGGTGGAAATTTTTAAAATCTTTTAACAAGGGTGTTTTCTGGATGTTATCAGGCTGTTTCTAGGTATTAAAAAGTTGAAATCATAATTTTAAAAAGATTTTAAGCTTATTTGATTAAAACAAAAGTAAATCCTGTAAACTGGATTATTCAACTAAACCATTTCATAAAAGTGAACTAAAAGCAGGGCTCTGCTTTTTATCTCTCCCAGGAAGAAATCTCTGCCTCCACATTGCCAGCTCACCCTCCCATAGAACAGAGGGAGAGAGACAGAAAGGGTCATAGGGGTCAGGAATTTAATCCCTTCATATTATATACGAAGCAAAGGCCAAAGAAGTTAAACACTTTGCTGAGGGTTTTTCAGCTAGTAATATAGGCAAGCCTAGAAGCTAGAAGTACAGAGTTTCACTACAGATTTCCCTTCCATTTTAATGTATAGTTTTAAGGTTAATGTTATAGGGAAAAAAAATCCCTAAAAGTTTTTTTGTTGTATACCTCCTGGAACAGTATCTACAGTATTATTTTGCTTCTTCCTATTTTAAGAATTAAAATAGGTAATCTTTAATTTGGTCTGTCTTTTTCTAAAGCCTATGCAGAATTAAAAAGTAATTAACCAGAACTACTTAGCTAAAAGCTAATCTTGCTTTCTTCCTAATACTCCTCTAGATTTTTATCCTTTTGCTAAAGTTGACTTTTGTGCCAAAAATTAAGTGAAGACTTGAAAATAAATGGCTTATAATGCATCATAAAGAAAACAATATGAAGTGCCAGGAACTGCATGATTTCTTATCACTCACTGAGCAATTAGGTCCTAAAGTTGGCAATTATTTACTTCTTATAAACACAATATATATCCATACATAATAAATTGTTGTGGGGGTCATTTCAAGCTTCCAGGTCCCAGAAATGAGTCACCCATAGCCATACATCAGAGGAGGTATGGGGCTGTTGCAAAGTTCCTATAATCTTTTTCTCCATTCTGAAAGTTTATTGTGTTTAAAATAATGATTAAAGAGAACAAAACTTCTTGAAGCAATTTAATTTTCTTTGGCACATTTGGAGTCGAAGTAGAACTGTATACTAGCTGAAATTTTTTGTCTACCTCCACAGTCTCTCACATCACTCCCAATTTCAATGTATATTTGAAAGAACCTAGAAACTTGGACTTGAGTATGGAATTACGGAATTGGAAGCTCATTCCATAATTAAATATTCTGCCTTTTGCAGGAATCTCTCCTAAATTATCCCTGGTTTCAGTTTTTATTTTTTTCAAAAAAAAAAAAGTCAAAGAGCTACATGGAAACAACTGTTGACAAAAAAAAAGGGGGGGATAATATGGGGGGGTGAATACAAATATTTAAGGAAATATTTACTTTCAATGAAAAAAATTTCAGAATTCACATATCTTAGGTACTATATGGTGAACTTTGGCATAATTACCATTATTAATTCAGTAAAATGGTAATTATGTTGTTGAATATATGCTTCCTTGACTTGATTGTGAACATACTGATTCTTGTCACAGCATCTAGTGAGGAACTTAAAGAAGCTTAAAGAGATAATACAAAGCCCCTAGAACAAGAACTTAACAACACAAAAACTAGAAATCCAGTATCAAGCATGGGACACAGGCAAGAATAAAGTTTTCCAAGGAAGTTACAGTGCCCCCTGAATTGCAACAGGCCAACTTCTGGAACTCTCCAAGAATTCATTTATCTTATGATTGCATAAATGCGTCTCAAAGAGTAGATTCACTTTTGTGAAGCTTACTAGACATTTGAACCGCAGACGAGGGCAGACATCGTCCAACATTCCTGTCTCCAAACCTCACAGCTTTACTGGGCTATTTGGACAACCCCTACTACACAGGGTTCACTGCAATGCATTGGAACAGTCTTAGCAGAGAGACACATTCAGTCAAGTCCTGAAATGACGAATTCCGCTCTCCCGGGCACTACCCCGGACGCTCAGAAAATCAGACTCATCTAGGATGCAGAGTGAAGAGACATTTAATTATCTTTTTTTTTTTTTTTTTTTAACTTCATAGAGTTCCCCACCTTTGCGCCCTATAAGCCTGCGAAGGATACTCCTACACAATTGCAAGGGCATGCAGGGGGGACGTGACGCCCGCAGGGAGAGGGGAGCAAGACGCCAACTGACCTTTTTGCTGTTTAAAAGACTGAATGGAGCCTGAATGGTGGACCATTTTCACTCTGCGCGTCCCCGCCGGGTTAGGGAGCTGTCCGAGAGGGAGGCGGAGGGACAGCAGCCAGACTCTCTCAGAGGCTCCAAGGAATCCCGGCGCCTCCGAGCGCACTGCAATCCGACACCTGCCTTAGCCCGCACTTCACTCCCAGGGCTGCGCGCCCGCCGAGCCGTTGTCATGGCAATGTGGGCGGTCCGGCGTCCGGCTCCCCTTAGCGGCTACTCCGGGAATAGCCCGCATCCCCCGCGCGCCCAGTGCCGCAGTGACGGTGGGCGTGGGGCGTGGGGCGTCGGGCGCGGTTTGCTGGGAGTGGGCGAGGAAGACTTTTCTTAAGGACTGTATATAAATCCGAACAAAACCTCTACAGCTGCTACTAATGCCCTCTCTTTTAAGCTTTGAAAGTTGGCCTGTAAGTCAATACTGGCACTTTTGAGGAAGGGCAAAGTTGGTCTCTGCTCTGAGAGGATCCGGAGACATTTTCGTCTTTCCCTCATAAACTTTAAATATGGGGCAGGGCGGGAGGTGGGGAAAGCCGCCTCAGCTTAGCCAGTAGTATGTTTTATTAGATAAGCTAGGTTAAACATCTAGCATATTTCACCTGCATACTCTTCTTCTGCTTTATCTATTTAGACCTGGAATCATTTAATGGTAGTGATACTAGACTGTTTGTAACTTCCTAAGTGACAGGTGCTAAAAAACATTATCCATGATTCTCAATTTAATCCTCATAAAATCCCTGTAAAGTAGGCAGAATATTATTATTATAATAGTATAAAAGAAACTGAGGCTCAGAGCAACAAAATCTCAAGATCACATCAATAACACCTTGTTTGAAGGAGAAGGCACTTGATACTCAAAGAAGTGAAGTAACTTTGAAGGTCAAACGGTAGTGACCAAAATAGAACCAGGAGCCAGCTTAACACAGTTTTCAGTACAATCTCCTTTCTTCCTTTTTACCACTGCTTCCTCATTCAAACCCCTACGTTCTTCCTGGAAGATGTAACATATTATTGAAAAGACACACAGCAAGAGTCTGTTGCTTTGTGAGATCAACACGAAGAATCCAAATAAAAGAAGATAACAAGAAAAAGATGCAGAAATTTTAAAATTCTCAAAACTTCAAACGAGCTACTATTGTGTGCTCTTTGATTGCACCTGTGGTGCATGATACAGGGACAGGGAGGGAAATATAGTTTTGAGTAAGTAGATGTCCCAGGTATGTATGGAAGCATAAAATCTACCCTGAAACTAGAAGCTTAAAACTACAATTTATCAACATGTCTCATGGTTTTTTATAGGTTGGCTAGCTTCAGGCAGGCGGTTCTCACTTGAATCTCTCTTGAATCTTCAGTGACTGGGCCTGAAGTCATCCAAAGCAAGAAGAGAGAAATTGGGTTCTACTCATCATAGGAAGATTGTGCTGCCTCTGTAATGTTCCATAATAGTCTTTCCAGGAAGAAAATAATGTTGAACATTCACTAAGAGCTCAGTATGCAGGCACTTAAATATTTGGTTACAAAGAATGACTCAGTGTGAGTTTGCCTCCAAATGAAGATCTAGAACAGACCTCAGAATCTGTGTCCGCAAAGGCGTATTATACAGATATTTTACAGACAGGGGCACTGGAACCAAGAGCAATAAGTTACTTGCCTGAGGATTTTTTTTCTTTTGTTTGTTCATTTACAATTAAAATTCTGATACAATTCAACTCATGGTTCATTCTGATGTGACCCAACTCACTGGATTCTAATTCAACCCAAACCTCATAGGTGAGGATTAAGCTATATAACATATTTAAGGACTAGTTCATGGCAGGAAAGTAACACTCACTAAATATTAGTCACAGTTATAATTATGACCCCCTAGGGATCTAATCTTCTTCTTAAACCCCTTTTAAATCACTGGTATTAGAATCAGAAATGTTTTTGAAATGTGAGCATTAATTTGACTTCTGATTAGGAGGACTAGTGAAAGAATTAAAGGCCTCTGGTTCTACTCCACACTTCCAAGCATAGGTAACACCTTCAATTTCCTAGAATCTCTTTTTTTCTCCTGATCTCTGATTTTATCCAACCTACTCTCTGACCCACAGCTCAGCAGGAGGCAAGAATGCGTCTGCTAGAAGTAGAACTAAGTCGAGATTCTGAATCTCATTAGAAATTTTTTTTTCCAAGAAAAAAAAGTTCTAACACCCTTGCACCCTAACCTCATCAGTATGACTATGATTAAACTATCTTGTCATAAAGTTGATTACTTTTCTTTTAATTAGAAACATTTTAGGTTGGGCTGCCAGATTGACTAGCAGGGGATTCAAAGAACATCTTTGCTTGTTTTAAAATCAGTCTTTTAGGGGAGGTTGCTAGAGGAACAGCTTTGTGAGGGGCTGAGGAAATTTGAAGCACCATCTGCTTTACGGGGAAGGCAATGGCAAAGAGAAGGAAAAGATTCCTCGGGGTGTGTGTGTGTGTGTGTGTGTTTGTGTGTGTGTAAAGAGAGAGAAAGTATGTGTTATGGAAGTGGAGAATGCAGAAAAAGGGGTGTGGCAAAAACCTCTTTTTTTTTTTACTAAAGAATTCTATGATCTGGTAATAGGAAATATTATGATAGACTGGCATTTCCATTGTAGAAAGTTTAGGAATGAATATTAAATAGCCTCATTAAGGAAGGCTAAACTATGTTGGGCTGGTTTCTCTTGCTATTTTTAGTTTCACACATCTTTCCTCAAATTTTAATAACATGAGAAAACATTTATTTTATATAATGTTCAGGGAGAGGGCATGATTAATATAATACACAGTATGATCAGGACTATGTTTTCCAATATAGGAAAAATAAAAAAAAACTAGAAAGAAACATACCAAAATGTTCAGAGCAATTATTTTTGCAAGTTGAGTTTAAGGGTAATATTTTTTATATCTTCATTTTTCCCTATCATGTTCATACTTTCTATAAATGATACATATTGATTTTATGTTTATTATGTACATATATCTTAACCACATACCTCACATTCTCTATCTTGCTACAACTACAATTTTTCTTTTGTTCAGTCTTGGACCCAGGCTTTATGTTCTCCTTGAGGTTTCTGCTGCTGTCTCTAACTCACCACTTATCTGCTGTGTTCCTTAATAATTAGTTTTTCAGGCCCCCTACTAACTTTTGATCCCCAGAGATGTAAGGAATTCTGTTTCTTTACATCACTGAGAAGCTTTTTATTCCTTTGAATTTTGAAATATGACCCTCAGCTCATCTAGTTGTGAGTTTCCCTGTATTGTGCTCTAGCAAAGCAACTGAAAAAGTTCTGTAGCTGCGTCTTTGGGTCATGAATCACCACCCTGATTAAAATTGAAATTGCCAATGATACTTCTCATAGCCTAAATGGTAACAGAAATAGAAATTCTCTATGCAGTTATCTCTCTTCTAGGACCCAGTTATTTAAGGCAATACTGGGCAAAACGAAATAGCAAAGTCACATTGGTAATGAGCTTATTTGCAAAGAGTAAAGAATAAAGAAGGAGAGAGAGAGATCTCCCTGGGAGACCCTGTTGGAGGCAGTCTATGGTCTCCTTGCAGTTTCTCGAGAGACCAATGTAGTTTATGTCACACTAGCTTCATAAATGTTTATGAATGAATGACTAAATAAATACATATTTATAAATAAAGTGACATCAGGAAAATAAATGTTTATTTACTGCCCTGAGCAGTTGCCTTCTTTCTTATGCAAAGCCAAGGGAAATATATTAAAATATTTTATATTTATATTTACATATATTTACATTTAAAATATTAAGTATTTTCTTAGTTCTAGTGTCTCTCCATACTTTATTACAGACACAAACCAGCTCCTCAAAAAATCGTATGCTATCATAAAAGGAAGGGTGGGGTGCAATTTAACAATTATGTCCCCAAAGGCATATGGTTCCTGGCCATGTGTGGCAGTATTGAACAACAGAATTAAGCAGGTTTATCCTGCTGCTTAACCAGATAATATGTTCAACGAAGCATTTGGAAGTGACACACTTGATAGACATAAGTGACTAAGAAAAAGCAATGGAGGAAAATTAGCATCTTCAAGTTTCTGAGTCCAGTCTTAAGAGGTCTTATCACACAGCATTCGGAAGAGACAGGGACACAAAATGATTTGAGAAGACAGAGCATCGCAAGAAGGTAGATATGTAGGACACAGTAGGTGATGACAGATTAAACAACAGTTTGTATCCTATTCCTCTGCTCAAAACCTTAACAATTACTTTTCCAAGTTGCCTATAGAATCAAGTCCATGTTGTTTAATCCATCATCACCTACTTTATCCCACACATTCATTGAGCATATCTATCACCTTGATTGTGGTGATGTCATCACAGGTGTTCAAATTCACCAAACATTACATACGTACAGTTCTTTCTATATCAATTATAGCTCAATAAAGCTGTTAAATACACTTAATTTAATTAAAAAAAACAATAATCAAAGTACATGTTCATTGCTCTACCAATGAAGGAGCTCCATATCTGTTCACAGCACTTTCCAATATTGTTTTTAAGACTCTCTTTTACAAACTCTTTTTCTGATAGGTCTTTCTGGTTTTGCTGCAGCTGTTTCCTCCATTTGGAATGATTGTCCTAAAACTCCTATTCAACGTATAAATATTCTCAACTCCTATTCATCCTTCAAAGCACCAAAGCAATGTCATTTCATGGATGAAGACTTCCCTTCTCCACACCCACCCTCTATAAAGCCAGTTAAACATGAATTTAATCTCCTATGATTTCTAAGGAGTATTACATCATTTTATGGCATTTTTATCATGTTTCTACCATGCATTATACATAAAAGTTTATGAAAGTAGGCACATACTTTTCTCCCAGTCCAGTGGAAATTATTTAAGGTAGACTTCATGTTGCTCACTTTTCTATTTCTCATAGTGCCTAAAAGATAGTCAACATAAAAGCTGATCAAATAAATACTTGCTAAATAAATGATTTGCCATGATCTTCAATTACTGTTTTTATTTGACAAAGGAGTCTAATAATAAGACCATCAAATATAAGTCCAGTATATTAATTACCTTTTGAGATTTGCATACAACTCTGCGGCTTTCCATCGCTTCAAGATTTTATTTCTTCCCGGCAGACAATTTCATAGAGACTGTTCTTGCTGTATTGTTTTGAAAATCTAAGAATGTAATTTTTAAATTTATTTGCCATGTTCTGCCCATCTTCGTAAGCTATTAAACTGATATTCTGGTCATATTGATAACTCTACCACATTTTGTTGAATTGTCATGCTTTTAAGCAAAGGTAATATTCAGTTGGTATGCTGATTGTGATGGTAGCAATTTTTTGTGGCTAGTATCTCTTCTGATAGCTTAGCCTCTGCCTGACTGGTCTAGGCCTGTGTCTTATTGGTTGTTTGGGTGTTTTTCAGTAGGAAGTTGGAAGCGAAGGTGGCTTTTCTAGTTATATATTTACTTTCTAGACACAATATATCCTAGAAGCTGTGAGACTTGCTGTGTACACAGTGTGGTCTCTATCTGAAATTGACCAGGTCAGTTATGAGAGTAACAATATAATAGTAAGCCATCATTTAAAAATTTAGTGTTCATGAATATGTATTTACTGGGAAAAATGTTCTTGATGCATCATTTATTCATAAAAACAGATTGCAACATAATATTGACCAATGTTTGCAAAAATGTACATGCATATGTTTTTAATGATAAAACTCAAAATATAGCTAAGTCTAGATGAAGGAAATATGGGTAAGTTGATATATTATTTTTCATTTTGCTTACTGATATCCTAACCTTATTCTCCATTTATTCATAGAGTAACCTTATGTTTTGTGTTGTCTTTTGTCTCAGTGTAATCAAACTAGGAAAAAAAATGTGCTGTTTTGGACAGTAGTTATGAGTTCACCCTAACCATGAAATATGAACTGCTTATGTTATAAAAATAAATATAAAAAAGAAGTACAAAATAATAACAAGTATTTTAAAATAATCTTGAAATAAAATGACATTATGCCATTTTAATCCAATAATAGCACAGATTTAAAATTGAAAAAAAAAATCATCACTCGGCCATGGAGGGCCCCTACTTGACCTTGCGGAGAG
Source organism: Cheirogaleus medius (assembly GCA_008086735.1). Classification (NCBI taxonomy): domain Eukaryota; kingdom Metazoa; phylum Chordata; class Mammalia; order Primates; family Cheirogaleidae; genus Cheirogaleus; species Cheirogaleus medius. The sequence goes on from VBSM01001265.1 coordinate 17,386,560, forward strand.
ATGTGGAAAGAGGGCTTTGAGAGTTCAGGACATAGACTCTTATTCTGGCCTGTATTCTGGCATACTGTCTAACTGCAGGAAAATCAGTTTGCCTTCTTAGATTTAGATGTCTCAGCTGTAATAAGGCTGATGGATCAGATGTCCTCTAAAGTCCGTTCCATCTCCTCATATTCTAGAAGTCTTATTTCACGTACTCTGGTTTCAGAAGTACAACCTTTGTGGCTTGATGAGAGTTATTCCTATTTCCCCTCTGAAAGAAAATAATACAAATGTAAATAAAATCCTCATTGATCTAAATCTACAAATAGAAGCTTTGTGGCAATCTGAACTTGACTGGGGTCTGAAATTAAACATTGTGATTTGTTGGAGAGACAAATAGTTTGCCAAAACAAAACTTATAGAATGAAAAAAATTTTTTGAGGAGAACTTAATTTAAAAACATAAATATTGGTGGCTTGAAACATTTATGTATCAATACCTAATGTGCCAATTATAGCCTTTTTATTGATTAAAGTAAATCTAAAGAATCTTTCTTTAGCATTACTTTAGTTAATCGCATCAGGTTGCCTTGAAAAATATTCAGTGAATCATATTTTATATCAAATATAAAATGTTCTTTTTCCACCCTTTCTATAATTTCTATGAGCAAAAGGAGAATGCTACATATTTTTTTCAGTACATGTAACAAATACACACTGGAATTTATGTGCCAAATTCAGCCAGTATACATATTTTTAGTATTTGCAAGCTTTATACAAAAAAATAGCACATCTTCGTAATTACTTTAGGAATAGATAGCAAATGGTTATATAAGCCCTAAGTGTTTAAAGCTCCAAGTCTTCCAAATTTGTGGTGTTTTATTGTAAAACAATGGTTGAGTATTTGGAAGAATTTTTATGGCATTACATTTTATACAATAAAAACAAAGATTTTCATATGGTCCCTTTCAGGAAAGTTTGCATGTTATCTCTAGCAACTATATATTCCAATCCCCAAATCAGGTTTTGTCACTAGGGAATTGAATCCCTGAGCTCATTCTCTTATCAATATTTTATTAGTAGTATGCAGTGGTGATATTTTGTGTATTTTTGTTGTCATATCTGTCTCCAGACTGCCTTTGGACTCAAGATTGAAATATCAACTCTTCCTTGGACCACCAGCCTACTGCCCTGTCCTGCAAATTTTTGATTTACCAGCCCCAATATGAGCCAATTCTTTAAAATAAGTCTCTCTATATAAACATGCCTAATTGGTTCTGTTTCTCTGGAGAACACTGGCTAATATAGATTTTGGTGATGGTAGCTTTTGTTGAGGCTTATTGTTTAGTAATACATTTTGCTTTAGATTAATTTTTTTAATTATTATGGGTACATAATAGTTGTATATCTTTACAGGGTACATGTTATGTTTTGATATAGGTATACAATTTGACCATACTCAACAGTAAGTTAGGGTATACTTTAAAATAACTGAAAGAGTGGAATTGGAATGTTCCTAACATAAAGAAATGTTAAATGCCTGAGGTGATGGATTAATTTTTAAATTCTATGTTTTTTGTGTTGTCCAGCCATTGAATGATCTGTTTCAATTTCTTAGTGCTCAGCTAATTTAATAGAGGTTTCCTTATGTGCCTTAAACTGGTTTAAGTTTTTCACTCTTTGCTGAGGGTCTTAGTGTATATTTTGGGGCACATTTGGCAGGCAATTTATGACTCTGCCTAAGCCTTCACTTTCTGCTTGCACAGAGTCTCAAGGTCAGCTTGAAATGAGAGATAAGGCCTTCTCAGGTCTTTTCTAAAAGCAAATGCCCAGCTCGGCACATATATGCAGTCATTTCAATATCCAAGAATACATCAAAACTTTTCAAAGCCCCCTATGGTCAGCTCATTGCCTAGATTTTGCTTTTATAATTTTTTGGTCAGTCTCTTATTTATTTCAACTTATATTGCCACCTCAGTCAGCTGTGATGTTAAACATTGCAGCAGATTGTTTTTGACAAGCACTCTAGAATAGGGCTTTTCCCACCTACATAAGCTCTGAATCAGATCAGATAAGGAAGAGCCCTGTGAATGTGGCTTTTTCAGAAAGCTCACAAACAGGTCAAATAATGACGTATCTCTGGAGATGGGGCATGTGGTGAGTTCTAAGTTTGTTCTGTCCCCACCAGTAGCTGGTAGGCTTTCATAACCATTGTGGTTGTAAGGCTACTGATTTTCAAAGGTACCACAGAGCTGCTAAGAAGGAGATGGGAATAGGGGAAGTTAAAATGCTGCCAACCTTTCTCTTTTTACCAAGGTTTAGCTGGTTTTCTTAGAGAAAAAAGAAAAAATAAATCTGAAAGCTTTGGGTTAATTTCCAGAATTCTAAGAATTAACTTTTCAATTTCTGCCAGTGTTTTCTTTGACTTAATTGAGGAGAAAAATTTTGAGGTCTTCCCTCCACAATTCTGGAAATTCTTCTCTATTTTTGTTTCTTTCATGTTCAAGAGTTGGTTTAACAAGTATGTTGAGTCTTTACTTCCTTTCAGGCTGGGAGTGTACAGGAAGTTCAGATGTTTTGAAATGGCTAATAAAGGTTCTTAAACAGGGACCAAAGACTGTTTTTTTTTTTTTTTTTTTTTTTTTTTTTTTTTTTTTTTTTTTTTTTTTTTTTTGAGACCTCTGTCTCACTCTATTGCCCAGACTAGAGTGCCGTGGCATCAGTCTAGCTCACAGCAAACTCAGACTCCTGGGCTCAAGCAATCCTTCTGCCTCAGCCTCCCAAATAGCTGGGACTACAGGCATGCACCACCATGCCCCGCTAATTTTTTCTATATGTTTTTAGTTGATCAATCAATTTCTTTCTATTTTTTAGTAGAGACGGGGTCTCCCTCTTGCTCAGGGTGGTTTCGAACTCCTTACCTTGAGGGATCCGCCTGCCACGGCCTCCCAGAGTGCTAGGATTACAGGCGTGAGCCACCGCTCCCGGACAACTTCTAAATCACAGGCCGGTAAGAAAAGAGACTGATTTATCTATACCCACTACCAGCAGGTTTTCCAGCCATTTAATTTTCAATTATATTCAAGTGCAAGTAATAAGAAGACTTTCTGGAGCTAAATACCATGGTCTTCCAACTGAAAAATGTAGTAGATACACTGAAGGAAAACTTCATAGTTAGAACTAAATTAGTGACCCAGAAGATGGAAGGTAGGAATCATCGGCCAGCTAAAAGCAAAACTATAAGGAGAAATAACATAAAAAACATGAAGGATAGAACCATGAAATCTGTTGTGGGAGTAATAAGAGTGATCTAGGAGAAAGAGGTATAAATTATTGCATGAGTAGCAATAATTAAATGTTCGAAATTTCTCAGAAATGAAGATAGAGTTTCCTCAGACATAGAGTGGAAGAATAAAAGAGGACACATAACCTGGCATATTTGTTAAAATTCCTAACATCTAAGGAATTTTATAAGGTTACAAGTACAATTAGTAAAATATTGATGAAGGAAAACAGAAAAGACACTGACATCAGACTTTTTATTTGCAATGCCAGAGGCTAGAATAACTTCCTCAGATTGATGATAAAAGTTGACCTCATCCTAGAATCATATAGCTAGACAAGATATAATTTATTCTCAAGTAGAGGAAGATGGAATTTGCAATACTTTGAGGAAAACATAACTTATATATCCTGTTTTATTAAAACATATGAGGAAAATCTCCAGTCTGAAAAACAAATGAACCAGAACTGAGACCCCAAGGTAAATAGGAAGAAAGTACACTAATACCTAGTTTTATCTATTTATCTAACTAAATCCAGGGGGATAACAAGACACTTCCCTGGAATACTTAATATAAGAGCTAAAAAAGAAAAAAAGACATTGAAAATAAAGGAAACATGATGAAATAAATTCCAATTAGTTATCAATTCTGTCAGCAAATCCAGGTAGTTTGTACTGGGGGATGTAAAAATGTTACAGAAGTTTTTCAAGGGGGTGGACAATGAGAAAGGAAAAGTGGAAAGTGAAAATGATCTTAACTGGGGAGGAATTAAGTAGGAAGCAAATAGAAACATGCATTTTGATGACAAAATAGTTTGGTTTAAAGCATCTATGAGAACAAAGAAAAGGAAAGTAATATTTAATGAATGGGAAAAAAACAGTAAATCCTCCAAAGAGAAAACAAATGAAATACATCGCATCTTGATCAAACCAAGAAAAACAAGAAAATGAAAATGTGTACTCAACAATGGAAAATAAGTAAAAGATAAAAAGCAAGATGGAACAAATAAAATCAAGTATATCAGCCCGTACTCAAAAAATAAAGACTCATTTTTTTCCACTAAAAGAGAGCTAAATTAGATTAAATCAAGATATATACTCTGGTAGAAACAAAAATATTTAGGGCAAAGTAATAAAGCAGTGGGCAAAGTGATTCTAGGTAAATGCAAATAAAACAGTAAGTAGAATTGATAATATTAGTCAAGATGGAATTTTACATTGGAAGAACTAAAATGTTAAAGAGATGAATTATGTAAATATACATGTATAATTTATCGACAAGATATAACATGATATATTTTTAGAGAAAAGAGAAATTTGTTCAAGACTTGGAAAGCCGAAGGGAAGCAGCAGCCTCAATGCTCTGAAGTTCATCGCACTTAGAAGTAATGAGGGACTAACACAAGGAGCAGACAGATTCTCATTAGCCCTTGTTCTTCCTGGTACCATGTCCAGCTTTTTTTTCCTATAGAAACCCAAGCTCACCAGGAGGTTCAGAGGCAAAAGCCTTCCCATAGGCTGTTCCATCAGCCCTGCATCCCAGCCCTACTCAAGATTCCCTGCAAGCTCTGATTTGTCTGCCACACCAATGCTTCCGAAGGGCTAGTTACTGACTTTTCTCTGATCCTCCAGCTTCTCCTTTTGGACCCTTATTCTCCCCCAAATCTTACAAATGGGTAAATTTTTAGTCCTATAACAAATCCTTTCTTCCATAATACTTACTGTAATACTTCACATTCTACTACTCTAATTATATTCTGATTGATTAAAAAAGGAAAAAAATAATAAGAGGAAATCAGAAATTATTAAAATAAAATATGTACAGTGTTTAAAAACCACATTCTAAGATCCCAACGACATAAATAATAAATCAAAAATCATAAAACAATAATTTAAGATGGAAAAACATTTTCGCTATTAGTGATAGAAAAATAAATTAAAATAACAAGGTATCTTTCACACCTTTCTAATTAGCAAAAATGGAAAAGAGCCGTGCTACTTATTTTTGTTGGGGATGTTAAGAAAAGCATTCTTTCATAGATTAATTTGGATCTGTGAAGTGTTAGAGACTATTTTAGCCAATAATCTATCTCCAAGTAATCTATCCCATGTAAACAAAGCAGCCATACATAATGACCCATATGTCAGGATGCTTATTGCATTATTTTGCTTGGTAGAAAAACACTGGAAACAAAATTAATACACAACATTATGGGGAATTCTGAAGTATCCTACCATAAAATCTATCCTATTGTTTGAATAAGGACAAAACATATCGAAAGTTACATACTAGGTTGTTAAGATGAGTGGGTGGGTTAATATGGGCAGGATGGAAAAGAGAAAGAGACAGGAGCCAAAAAAGGGAAACAGAAAAATGATTGTACATTGAAAAGCATATGCATTACCACAGTTATGTATTTATGTAAAGTTATGTATATGCATGGGTAAAACAAAATTAAACATTAAAAAATTCTCAGACTCTGGCCCAACTTAATTTATTCACCAGATTTCTCCCTATTCCTCAGCACAAACCCTCAACTTGGGTCAAAATATATTCCTTGATGTGCCCCATAAAAATAACCAAAAATACTTCTTTTTGTTTCCTCTTTTTGGAATGTTCTCTACCTGATGCTTGTCATCCAAGTTTTCCAAGGACCAGTTGATGTGCCATCTCTTCTTTGAATACACCAGCCCACACAGTGTCTTCTGAACGTCTTTATCCTTACTAAATAATTTAGCACTTAATTATATAGATCATGAATTGTTCTCTGATTCTTTATGCCAGTTAGTCGTATCTCCCTAACTATTAGTCCTATTCTGAGTTTTCTGTTTCTTTTAACAGATGCCTCACCAAATTGTACCTTTAGGGTGCTGATTGTTATGTTTAGCACACGCTTAGTCTTTGGTTTCCAAACAGGGATACAGCTGGAAAGTATGTAGCTCAGATTCAGAAGATCTCAGTTAGAATTTGTGTTCTGTTACTTCTTAGGGGATATGCCCGAGTACATTTTATTTCTCTTAGTCTTAGTTCCAGTATCTGGAAGTAGGTCTCTGAGTCTTAATATAAAACTTGAAAACAGCCTGGATTGTGGAAAGAGTTCTGATTTTAGAATCAGCTCACCTGGCCTTGAGTCTGGACTCTGTAGCAGTTTATCTCATATAGCACCCTGCAATTATTTATTTATCCCTCGGCATCCATGAGATTTTGGATTGTTACAAGTTATGATAGTTGTGTCACCTGGCAGTAGTATGACCTCATAATATATTTTCCTAATAAATACAAAAGGGATTACCATCAACAATTACACAGGGAGGGACCACAGGTGTAAACATAGAAACTATAGTGACCACATCTAGAGTGAATATTGAGTCACAGGTACCACATTTGTGAGTAGCAGGAGATAAGTTTTATTTACTCCTGTTCTCACTCTTGCCCCCAGTGGAGAGAAGTCTTTGGTAAAACAGAGTAGAGATACTCTTTGGTGGTATATACAGAGCTATATTTTATTTATCCTGTCCCCTATCAAATATTTCAAGGTCATAAGGCAGAGGTTTCAAGCTGATAAACATGAGACAAATCTGGCTTTATGGTTGTCTTATTAGTTCTACACAGTATTTTTATTTTATTTTTTAAAGATTCAAAAGCATTCCAATATTCTAAATTGGGATATATATATATATATAAATGTTCAGATTTATAGTTTCTCTTGAAAAAATGAAAACATCTCTTAAAACTGAAGCTGCATTCTCACTTCTCAAGGGTCAAGTCGTACTGAACAGTCAACGCCTTCTCCCTAATTTTGTCTCCAATTCATCATACGTCTTCTAAAGTTGAGGGTTGGTTATATTTATTATTCCCATGTGATAGCACGGACTGCCTGCCAAATTCACCGACATATCCTGTTTAGATCCTGAAATTACTGGATATACTGAGCTTCAGGTGAATTCCCCTCCACTAATTTGCAGCAAAGACTTTCAGGGTGGTGCCAAAAATAAGGGGGAAAGCAGAAGATTAGACATACTGAGGAGATGTGAAGGGGAAAAGCCCAAAGTCTAAGAAAAAAGAGTGGACTCTGAGCTGCCCATCTGAGCTGGATCTTTATGGACTAATAATCAGATAAGAAATAATAGATAATACATAGACATTTATGGACTGATAGATACGTAGATTAATTGCTTTTCATCTGAATGCTATAGATAGGAATGATCATCTACAACTGGCTTTTTTTTTCTGATAACATACTTTCAGACCTGCCTAGGATTTATGGAAAGAACACATAAATTACATGTAACAAAAAATAATATTTACTTATAAAACTGTTAGTATTAAACCCAGTCGTAAGTGAATGTGACTTATTATATTTTTAAACTATAAAATCACAATATAACACTGAGTGGCTTGATAATGATAATTATGATGATGATGAGGAGGAGAAGGATGGGTCTATAATAATGGAGCATGATTTTCAGTTTGAGAGATTGATTAGATTGCCATGATAAAGTCCTTATTTCTTGTTTTTTTGACTCATTATATATACTGAACACCTCTCGTTGAAAATGGAGAGAAGAGAAAATGCATTAAGCAATTATTAATATGACTTAGATCGTTTTGTCATTTATTTAGCTTATTTCCTATGCTCCCTGAGTCCTGAAATCCTGAAGTCTCAAAGAGAGGGAGGGCCAACATCTTTGAACAACAGACTAGGAGCACAGTAGGGGACCCTGGACAATCAGAGCTTTAGAAAATGAAGAAACTAATAAACAGAAGACAAATGGAGAGAAAAAGGAGGGGAAGGAGGGCTAACTTGCCTTTCTCACTTATAATACCAAGCTACTGCCTCATATCTCTGCACAGCATCCTTGACCATCTGTTTTTTGGTCATAGGAATTTTGTGTGCTATCCCATTTACAATAATTGTAGCACTAATAAGTAGAATAACAGCAACTAACATTTAATAATGAGAGCTTGGTATGCTAAGCACTTATCTCTGTTCTAATACTACCTTTAGGAGGCCAATACTTTTATCCCAAATTTATAAATGAGGAAATGAGAAACAAGGGATTAAATAATATACTCAAAATCACGCAGATGGAAAATGCTTAACCAAGATTTGAATACAGATAATCTTACTCAAAAGCCCATGTAGATGACTGCTGTGCAGTGATAGCTCAATAAACCATCTCTTCACCTGTCTTATAAGAAGGGATAAATGACATGTTAGTGAACTACTTCCATTTCAAGGCATTATTTACAGGGTGCCCTGTTGATAAGGCTCTATTGAATTTGCCTTATTGAAATTAAACTTTCTTTCCACTGTGGGATCATAACACCATATTTTTCCCTCTCTCTATGGACAGGCACACATTGTCTTTTGTTATAAGTATTTGTATGTATTTTCTACTGAACTTTTTATGTTGAGAAAAAATCCTGGCAGTCATTCTCTCAGTCCCTACCTTTCTGTTTTATGCACTCCCTTTTTATTATATTATATGATTTATTATAATATTTGATTTTATAAAAAGTAAAAGGTTTGATTATAATATGATAATGAAAAAGTTTACATTGATATTGCATTTAACAAATTGTTCTCTAATTCAAAATTTTTCCATTATTCATACCTAAAAGTTTGTAAGTTATGTATTATCACCTTCATATTCTTAATAAAAAATGTGAAACTCAAAGAATTAGTTTACTTGTCAAGATCATATTGCTATTAAATGCCTTCACCTGATTCATTGTTGGTTCCTCTAATCCTGAACCCAGCGTCCTTTTTGGTATCACTTCATGTACTCTCTCCTCAGCTCAGTGTCTGTTGAAAAGGATACCCACAGCCATAATGTGATACATGAATGAACGAGTGAGCACGTCCTAATAAAGGAGGGCACTCTTTCGCACGTATTTTGTATAGATATGCTAACTTCCACTTTTTATCCAAGGAATAAAATTACTGGTGCTAAGATTGGACCTTTTTAGGTTGTTGTCTAGGAACAAAATGCTAATAAGAACAACATCTGATTTGAAACAATGAAGATTAAATTATACTCTCCCTGAAGAATTTGGAATTAATTTTAAAAGAATTTCCTAAGAAAATGGAACAAAAGTATATTTCTTGGGTATGTTGATATTTAATCATTTATACCATGTCCAGGCAAATAAGAGCTGTGTTAAAAGAAAAGAGATGCTTTTAATAAATTAAGGGGGAAATCTGGACCAATTTCCCAGAAAAATCATGTGACTTTCACCAGTTACTAATCCGGTTTAAATTAAAACAGAAAGACATATCAGTCCCTAGCAATTAGTGCTCTGCTGTACACTATGGATGTATACACAGTCATAGGCTTTGGATAAAAATAAAGACCTTTGTGAAATTGTTGAATGCTTTATTTTAAAAAATGCTTTATACAAAATTATAGTTGCTTAATAAATTATCCTTCTCTTTAGTAATTTATTCACCTACGCACAGGAGTTTGGCGACTTACCATGTGAGTAAACTTTCTCTTGGACAGATCTGAAGACAACCAAAAAATAGATTTTTCTAACAATGATTCTAATTCTCATTGTTAGTGAAAATTTTATGAATTTCAAGAATCATGTCAATATCTGTGAATGATTTAGAGCTTTGTCTCTTCAGGACACAGATGTGGTTTCAAATCCTGGTTCAAGCCATTATGAGGGCAAAAGTAGCTAGGACACAGACACATTATTAGTTATTTCATGTGTCTAATCCTCATTCACCCAATCTGTTTAGTAGAACTGGCCTCATAGAGTTGTTGGGAGGAGTCAATGAATCCACACAATGGACTTAACCAATGACCCACACACAGCGCTTGGCACATAAGAATAATTTAATAAATACTCATTCCTTCTAATATTCTTATTGTCCTTAATGTAATCCAGAGCCTATTTTTACTCATGTAAGTCTTTGTTGACTTCTTATTTCTCCTTTCTTATTTCCATTTCATAATCCACCTTTCTGTGAGTGTGTAGAAACTTCTGACAATTACCTCTACTTAACAATCTACTATAAGAAAGCCATTTAGAGGCAAAATAGTGAGTGATAAAATATTACAGATAGACAATAAGAGCAAAGTTTATACCAGAGAAAAGCTAGCCAACTACTTGCTGAGAGGCATCTTAACATGGCCTTTACCTTACGTATGATGAGAGATTGATGTTCAGTTACAGTCTCAGAAATCTGATTTTGGCAGAAGCAAGCAAAAGCTTTTCTGAACATGCAGCCATGGTAACCAAGCTCACAGATACACTAATAATACAAATAATACTAATAAAATGATTCTTATGTCATGAAAAACAGTACTGCTATGGAGCAGTTACAATATATATCTAGGACATACATTTCAAAAACACACATATTCACACAATACACACTCACACACACACACCGGAAAACATATTCTAATGGAAAGATTTCTGTCAAACACAGAATCAAGTCTGTGTCTAGTATAGCCTAGGCTATACTAGATCTATGTACCTATCTCAATTTGGTATTTACGCAAGGGGAAATTTGGGGCTAAAGTAAACTTTTCCATAAAAAGTTCTCTAACAAGTATCGCCAATGTTTAGCTCTCTGTTTTATGTTTACTTGTTTGAACTATTTACCTTCTGAGTGACTATTCTCTGTCTAACCCTCATAATTTATTAGTTTAACTGAATTAAATGATAATCAATCAGTTGGTTAACAAATAGACTTATTCTTTCTTTTGATAATTGGATTTCAAAAAGGAATTGACTGGTACGTTTTGCATTTATCTGATTTCATCTATTGTAGGTTGGTTTATTGTTAACTGTTAATGGTTTTTAGGGCAGTTTGCAATTTTACATATGTAGGTATGTGTGTGTTCATACATAATTTATAAGCAATGATCATATTAAATCTATATTAAAAGCCTTTTATTAAAAGTAGAAGTATGTGTATTTTGTACAGTGGTCTTCTGTTGATTAATTTACTGATGATTACTGCAATTATGGAGTTATTTTAGAATGTAAATATTTTCTTATAATAAGTGGTGTAAAGGTTTTAGTATGTAAGATCATGTATTAAACAATTATATGTAAATGTATTTTATTAGATGCTCAGGATGAAATTAAATAAATTATAGCTGTAAATGTGCTTTGCAAACTACATGATGAGTTAAAATGTCACATATGGTAATTAATAAATGTGATACTGTGAATTTGTGTTAAATTTACACACCCCATAAAAGCTCTGGAGTTGCTACCGCATTATACTGAAAAACAGAGTTGGTGGGGCTTTTGAAACTCCATCCTCAAAACTCACCTTCATTATATTTTCCTTTGGCAGCCCACACACTCTTCTCCAGCCCACGATGAGATGAGCACAACTTTTGCAAGCCTGTGAAAGAGAACAAAAGAGCAAGATAAAAATTGCTCAGAAACTCAGTAGACCAGAAAGAGAGTGGAAAATTATCATGAAAAATAAAGAGCTTTTCATGTTGACTATAGCTGCAGTATAACTACTATCTGGTATAGGTCAGATTAGTTCTAAAGAAGTGTGTAGGAAGGCACAACTTTCAGTAAATGCATTAGAAACTAAGCAGGTGGGCAGGTTCTATTTGCTGTTATGCAAGCTGATTTAGCTGTCATCTTTGAAAGGGCTTAGAATGGGCATATTTTCCAATTTCATTTTCCTGGGGTGAGTAACAGACTCTCTAATATTCTGCCTACCCAAATTCAAAAGCTGTACCTTTTTCTTTGCTCACTCCCTGTTCTTCTTTATAGCCATGTTAAATCACCAGAAATCCCTGAACATGACTTGTACTTCCTTACCTCTGCTCAACTTCTTGTTTGTATCTAGAATATCTTCTTTATCCACAAAGTCAATGGAAAGTCTACTCTTATATGACTCAGCTCTTAGAAGGCAAATTCTTTTATTTCTTTATTTCTTTATTTTTGAGACAGGGTCTCGCTCTGTCACCCAGGCTAGAGTGCAATGGCGTCATTATAGCTCACTGCAATCTCAAACTCCTGGACTCAAGTGATCCTCCTGCCCCAGCCTTCCAAGTAGCTGGGACTACTGGCACCATACCAGGCTAATTTTTCTGTTTTTTGTAGAGATGGTGTCTCGTTCTTGTTCAGGCTGATCTTGAACTCCTGGCTGCAAGCAATCCTCCTACCTCAGCCTCTCAAAATGTTAGGATTACAGGCGTGAGCCACTGTGCCCAGCCAGAAAGGTGACTTTCTAAGTGATGCCTTCATCAGGAATAATCATTTCTTTTACAAAAGCATTCCTATAGAAATGTATGCAAGCCTTAAAAAATACCTAATAAGATATAGTAGAGATAACATTTCTACCACTTTTGCTATAGGATTCTGGGGAGATTAAGATCTCTGACCTCATATTTTTTCTTCTGCAAAACAGGAACAATAATAACTACCTTGGTATGTTGTTGTAAAAATGAGAGTTTGTGTGGGCTATTTAGCTTTTGTATACGTGAAGTCCCTGGCATAGATCCTGGTTTATAGTAAGTATTCAGTGAGTGACAGCAATCAACAATTCTTCTGTTCATAATTACAGTAATTCCTTTATTTGTATGCCTCTTTCATTAGACAATCAGTTTCTTAAAGGTTTCTTAAAGGAAGACTAAAAGATTCCACATGTTTAAATTCATTTCTGTATCCTTTCCCCCATTCTCAAGTGTTTGTTACAGTACCTTGTTAAGTACAAGGCAGGATTTTTTTTTCATTTTAATAAAAGTTTCCTAATTATATCCAATTAATATATGGTATAGGTAACCCTGCCTTTTAAGTAGCATGTCAGCTTAATAAAATTGGTTTTAAATAGTAGCAGAAAAAAACAATCATTCTGTAACACATACATTATTTTGTTTCTGAAATTTAAATGTTTTTATAAGGATATAGGTTTGTTCACTAGATAAATGGATAATGAAGTGGTGTCTACTTCACAATAGTAGGATCTGTTTTATGAAAGTGGAGTGTATTTCATACTGTGTTGTATGAAATGCCTTTAAATATCAGTGTATGAAACATAAACATAAACTGAAAGACACCTTGGGGACTATCTAATCCCATCCTTTTTATATCACAGAGACCCAGTGTGTAAAAGGGGTTTATTAGGATACATGAAGTTTGGAAGTCACAAAGATAAAACTAAACCTGGGTGGTTTCATTATTCTTTCTTCCTTAGCACTTCTGTGTCTTTGCAGAAGAATATTTAGAGTTGCCAATTGTGCTATTAATATGATGAAACAGATAAAATGATTGTGGGGAGACAAAGACCAGATGTTCAGAATAGCCATCCTAATTTTGAACTAAATATCTTCAAGTAAAGATAGAATGTACGCTGAACTCCAAAAGTAGAAAAGACTTTGTTAGACCATGGAGATTACAAAGTTATTTCAAGTGTGAGAAATAATGACTAAAAGTGTAGAAGCAGAATAGACAAAGGATTTGTGAGAGGAAAAAGAGGAAGATGGGGTAGGACAAGCTTGTTTACAGAACCCTGGACGAACAAATGCAGAAAATGGAGTAACTGTAAGAAAGATGCAAAACACGTAGCACAATTCAATAGTGATGGCCAACAAAACTGAATCATCTTGTCTTTTCCACTAAATTATTAACTACATCTGAAAGACATTGAAAAAGAGGTTCTATTTATGAAAATTAAGTTCTAGGAAGACTAAGCTTACATTTATTGGTGTGTAGAATGTTATAGAAAAATCACAGTATAAAGCCCCATAGATCATCCAGGAATCTTTACAGGTAGGCCGAAGCTCTAATAAAGGTTGTGGCATTGAAAGTAGAATATATGGGTAACATTACAAAAGAAACATCAGAATTACACAATTGGCTAAAGAGAGACAAAGATAGGAGGAGATCATAATTTATGTCAATATTTCATGCTCCAGAGATCTGACACGTGTTTTCCATTGCCAAAGTTAGGGATGCAGGGAGAAAAGGTCAGGCTGGTATGAGATATGATGGCCAAGTTTCAGACATACTAAATGTGGGTTAAATTTGTGCCAAATTTAGTACATGCGTTCAGATACTTGAGAGAGAGGTGTGGCTAGGAGACATAGATTGAGATGTTATGCAAAGGTGGGGGCTGAGCCTTATAAAGAGTAAGCTTTTGAAAGAGAAGAATAGGAAGAAATAAGTGCAGGGAGTCAAGATAGATTCTTAGCCTGTACCCACAGCTAGGTGGCAGGAAAAAAAAAAAAAAGGAATGCCATGAAGAAGTGAAGAGCCATAAACAAATTATTCGGAAAAAAAATATTTTCAGCTCTATAATGAGAGAACCCTAGGTCCTAAATGTGTCTGAGACCTTGTCCACTATGTATATGTATATCAATTTCAAAATACTAGCTTCTGTGTCAGGATGTATATCTGGGGAAATGATTCAAATTTCGTATGAAAAATTATAGTAAATTTAATAAAGAATTTTGAAAGAACGAGTTACCTAAGACTAGTTCATCCTCAGAAACACAAAAGGGAATTGAAATATTTCATTAAAATGGTGATTTTGAAGTAACAGTCTTTCTAGACTACTTATTGAATACAATTATCAGATTTTCTATTCCCATAAAACCCCTCTTTTATCAGAATTTATTAGTAAGGCAAAAATAAGATCTGAAGTCTACCTCAGTGGAAAAAATCTATGCTAATCTGCTTAAAATTCCCTAAGTAACTTAATAAATCTGGGTGTCATTATCATCAGAGGAGCTACATATAATCTTGAATGAGGTTTGGGAAGGAAGGCCAGCCAGCACCAGAAGTTGTTTCAATGAAAAGCAGAGACTTCTCAACATTGCTTGCAACTACTCACCCACTCGGTGAATAATGATCTCTAAATTAGACTGAGTCATAGGCTATCGATGCTGAACCACAACTTAAACTTCAATTTTTTTTTTATTAGAACCAAAGTTGTTAGAGTGAAATATTGTTTTGTTTTGTTTTGCTTTTCAGGGAGTTAATGAGTCAGTTCAGAATAAAAGTGAGTCATAGCCAACTAACTGGATAACCTGGGGGGAATTCACTTTTTCTTAATTTCTGTCTCTACAAAATGAAGGGATTGAACTGGATGATCTAAGGACCCTTCTCTCTTTAAAAAAATTAAATAATTTGCAAGTCATTTAATTGGGATGATGCTATGTTTCCTATCACATCTTCTGCAACCTGACTTTTCACAAAGTTGTAATATGGATATAGTGATGAGTATGGGATATGTATGGGATATGGGTAAAACATTAAATGTAAGTGTTATATTCAAGTGAAATGGATTCTCTAAAAAAGTAAATTTGTGGGAGGTTTAAAGATAAATATACATATATTTCATGTAGAAAAATAAATACAAAACTTTATGAAACATAAGAAGGTAAAATAAGGCAGAAAAGCTTTTAGGAGAGAGGGAGAGAAGACTAGCTGGTTTGTTTAGCTCATAAATAGTGGTGTGTGCATGCATGTGTATGTGTATGTATTGTGTGTGTGCAACTGTTATATAGAATTTTGAATACTGCACATAAAAAGTAAGTTTTTGAAACACTCATAAAAAAACGATCCAAATGTGAGTACTTTTTGTTCCTGTTCGCTTGTCGGAAAATACAACAACTCAGCAACTCTAGGTTCAGTAATTACCCAAATAGCAGCACAAATCAGATCACATCCTCAGGTGTCAGAAGGAGGTAGCCATAGGATTTCACTTTTATGGGGCCAAACAAGTGTATTTCTGAGCATATTATATTACTATAATCCTATAAAATTAGAAATTAATTATAAAAGTTTAAAAAATCTAATGATAACAGTTGAATAAAAGAGGACATCAAAGCACAATTAGACTGTCATCATTCTTTGACATATATAAGGAGATTGTTCTCGAGAGTGTGAAATTTTACTAACAATTAAAAAGTGCAAAGTAAAATAAAATGCCATTTACCTAGCTATCAGATTGCCAAAATTTCTAAAACACTGATAATAGCCAAGGTTGAATTTGTAATACTAATAACTCCCTACTGCTTTTAACCATGAACATGCTTATGAAAGATGAAGGCTTATCTGTATGCTGGGGCTAGAAATGAGAAGAGAAGGAAAAGGTCTACCTCACTCTCACTTGGGAGAAAAAATGAAACAGTTTGTCATATAAGGTATTCAAGAGTCTTTGCAACTAGAGGTGTGTAAGCATCTTTTGCCTGAACTTATCATTTCTCTCTCTCTCTCTTTCTCTCTTCTCTCCCCGACCCCAACATAACATGATATGCTTACAGAATGATAGAGCTGGAAAAGAGATATTAGATACTCTAGGCTAGTTTTGGAATTGTAATCTCTGGAGCACTTAGATTCTGTGCAGCTGTATCAAGGAAACCTAGAAAAATGGAAGGGTGTTCAGTGAGTGGCCCATAGGCTGCTCTAACTCTTATTTAAATAAAAATACTTCACTTTCATTTATCATACAACACAGATGCTACTACTTTAAAAAATATTTAAACTACTGATCTAGTCTATTTTTTTCTCATTTAATAGGTTAAGAAACTAGAAGCCTAGAAAGGTTAATTACTTAAACAAAGCTACCAAAGCAATGTCAGAGTTAGGACAAAACTCCAGTATCTGGATTTTTAATTCCAAAACTAATGATAGTGGTAACAACTGTATTTCTGGATTTTCCATGGGGTTGCTTTAGCATACAAAACACATTATGAAGAAGCAATTAAGAAAGTAAAGAGGTAACCAGGCAACAGCAGTGCTATTATCCTGACAATAACAGTGAGAGATAATATGCAGGGATAGGTTACTTTTGCTTTAACTGAGTTGTTGAATATATAAGAGAAGATAGGTTGAGCATCTGCTGGGAATTAGCATAGAGTTTTTTTTATACACCTGTTTGGCAGAAGAATGTCTGTAATGGAAGTTCCTAGCAGTTTGTTTATACACGACTGCCAAAATCGGAACAAGAAATACACAGTGCCTATATCATAAAAAGAGGCAGAATTTGTGATCTGATTTGTGATCTGGGTCTAAGGAAAAAAAAAGGTGAGGTTTGATCAGGAAATTGTATGAGTAAAACTATATGGAATGTGGTGTACCTTGGGCAATCCCTCTGCTCTGGTATTTAGTTTCCCCATCTAAGTGAGGAGAAGGGGATTGATCTCTGAAATAATTTTCAATGCTTACGTACTAGGTTATGTCAGTTAGGGTGCACTGCTTTTGTTCATATTTTTGTTTGTTTTAACAATTGTTAAGAGGAAGACAAAGCCAAAATGATAAAAAAAAAAAACCCAGCAATTGCCTTAGAGACATAGTATCAAGTCTTCGAATGATTATTTTTAAAAATACCATCTCGATATAACTGTAACATAAATGTAAGTATTAAAACTATGCTTTGAAATAGCATAGGAGAGTGTAAAACAACTTCTTTTTTAATATGAGGGGTGTGTGTGCGTGTGTGTATGTATGTGTGTGTGTGTGAACCTCACACTTCCTCAATACCCATACCTGGGCAGTTAAACCATATCTGGAAAAAAAACCAAACATGCGAACATATAGACTGGTCTCTCTCAAATTCATCATAACAACCTGTAGTGGGGCCTTATAGCTGCCCAGCAGTCAAAATATATTTCCTTGGCTCACTTATTCTCCTACTCTCCTAGAGAATATTTCATATTTTATCCCTTCACTTCAAACTCTGTCTTCCAACACCTCCTCCCCAAATCTCACTCTCAGCTCATGATTATGCTTCCTATTGCACTGAGAAGATTGAAGCAATAAGAAGAAAATTTCCACGTTCCCACCCACTTATTGGCATCTGTACCTACATATTCTGCTTTCCTGACTGATAGTCTAGATGAACTGTATTCCCAACTAAGGCAATCTCTTCCACATGAGCAGTAGTTTTCTTTCCTCTAACCCTGCAGTCCCCAACCTCCAGGCCATGGACGGGTACCTGTCGCTGGCCTGTTAGGAACCTGGCCTCACAGTAAGTGGTGAGCGATGGGTGAGTGAGTGAAGCTTTATCTGTATGTACAGCTGCTCTCCATCACTAGCATCACTTCTTGAGCTCTGCCTCCTGTCAGATCAGCAGCGGCATCGGAGTCTCAAAGGAGCACAAATCCTACTGTAAACCGCACATGTGAGGGATATCTAGGTTGCACGCTCCTTATGAGAATCTGAAGCCTGATGATCTGAGGTGGAGCTGAGGCAGCGATGCTAGCACTGGAGAGTGGCTGGAAATATAGATTATCATTAGCAGAGAGGTTTGACTGCTCAATAGATGTAATGTGCTTGAATCATCCACCCCCAGGTCTGTGGAAAAAGTTTCTTCTGTGAAACTGGTCCCTGGTAGCAAAAAGATTGGGGACCACTGGTCTAACCCACTTCAGAAATCATGCTTAATAATAGCCCATGCTGTCTCCTAACAGAATCAAATCCAGCCTCCACCCCCTCTAGTTGATAATTCTAATCATGATACAAGCATTCTGTTTTAATCCCTTAAAAATAGAAATTTTTTTAAAAGGGCAACTTCTATTGACTCCTTTGCTTAAAATCTTTCATTCAATGAACTCCCACTTCACTCAGAGTAAAAAAGTCAATTCCTTACAATCATTGTATGAAAATGAATCCTACAAAGACCCAAGGGTGGGTAGGTTTTGGATTCAGAATGAGGAGAGGAAATTGGGCAAGCTCATTTGTCCTCTTCTCCAGTTTTCATCAATTACACAGCCAACAGTTTAATCATTGTCCCTTCGTCTCTAGTGTTCTATTTCTCAATTGTATCCTCAGAATGCAGACAGGGAAGAGAGAATTATTATCTATTGATTTTGTTTGAATCCCAACATGTTCAGGATTGATAATACTGGTTTTTAAACTCTCCATTTTGCAGGTACAGTTGAAGGTAGGAGGATGTAATGCAAAGAATGTGGTTCCAGTGTCAGAAGGTCTTGGCTTTAGTGTCAGATTTGTTACTTATTATGTCACCCTGAGTCTAGTTCTCTCTCAGCCACCTTTCTCTGATCTGCACAATGACATGAATAATGACTCCTTCATTGCATTGTTGTGGTGTTAAAAGAAATTATATATAGGGAGTATATAGTAAGAAACTTGGTGCAAATGTATACTCAGAAAGAATTATTGTCTTCCCCTTTGTGGCAACAATCTACTGAACGAATGATTGAAATCAAGGAAAACATGTTGTTTACAGGCTATAAAAAGTTGAATGGTAGAAACAGCATTTTGGAGGAAATTACTAGTCTTTCATTTTTAAGAGAAAACAAAATAAATTATCTTCTTGCAAAATTGAAGTAGACTAGTGAAAAAAAAAAGCCACCAGTAAATCTGTCCAAAATCTCTACAATAGCTGATGTGGGTGGATTAAAAGGACCCTTGATTCATCCAGCCCACTGCCTGTGTTCTGCATAATTACAAGCACGTATGGCTTCTGCAAGGATGTTGTTGATCCTTGCACGACAAGTCCGCAAGTGTTTGTCTGTGTTAGAACAGTGACACTCACTGGTTATTTCTGATATTGACAGAAATTCTCATTACTGAAAAACGTCTTCTTATAAAGCAGAATTTAAAATGATCCTCATAGATATCAGCAACACACACACACACACAAAAAAAAAGATTAAAAAAAGAAACAATACTAGAGGAGTGAAAAGTAATTCACACACAGACACATGTAGAATGGTTGACGCAACTTGGGATGTTTGACCACGAGAAGAAAGAACAAAGAAGTCCATGATTACTATCTTTAAATTATAGGAAGTAATCTAACAAACTAACTCCTAAAGTATGCCTTATAAATATTTGGATCAACATACTAAGTTATCCAACATGGAATGAGCTATCTTGGGTGTAGTTCTCTATCTCTAGAGGTACTCAAGTGTATTTTAAACAACCATTAATTAGGGTACCCTAGAGATGATTCAAGTATAGCATTCAGAATTCAAGATGATCTCTAGAAGTCTTCCAGATTCAAGTCTTTGCTCAAAGGCTGAAAGCAAACCCACATTTATGTGGCTCAAGCTAATAATATTTCTCATCATAAAAGCTGGCTCTTCCATTGATATGTAAATTCTGAAAACCTTTTTTAGTTGTTAAGGCCTTATTGGTTTTGAAAATGTAAATATTTTTCAAATCAGTGTCTGCTATCATTCATCACTGATGATTACTCACTGCAGTGAGATATAATAGAAGCAGCTACAATTTCTCCCCTATAGGATGATTTTCTGTCATTCAACACAAAATATTAAGAATGACTGACCCCTTTCTTTTCCCAGCCCCTGACCTCAGTAAAAACTTCAAGTCTCTTGGTAAAACTAATCTCAGATTTCAGGAGGAAATCAATCTATGTGAGTAACTGGTAGGACTCTACCCCGAGATCATATTAACTTTTTCTCTCCCTCTTATACTATTAAAAGAGAGACATGATTTGAGTGGCAATGACTTAAATATGTTGCTTAATATTAGTAAACCCCCAGAGCATTAAAGAAAGAGTCAATCTAGGGCTGGGAGAAGCATCTCATGTAGACATTCTTTTCATTTCGTATTTTAGAGATGTTGAAATTCAGGGACTCATCAAGAAGCTGCTAACTTGCCCAAGGCAGTAGAATTTTAATAAACTCATTCATGTAATGATAGGTTGTTTTCCTTAGCTACCAAGAACATTTTTATGTATAAATCACTGCATGTAAGTTCAGTTGCCAACATAAGACAAAATATAACCCTGCTACCCACTGCCAATATATTACAGAGAATATTATACCAATTCATTTTTATTTCTTTATATTTTTTTAAAAAAGAAAGAAACACATACTTGGACAATAAACAAGTGGCAGCAACTATGTCTAAGCAGACAATTTCAACCATCCCCCTCTCAACTTAGCACTGGAGTGTGCTTATCACAAGAGAATTTCCAGGCTCATGAATGAAAACAGAACCATCTAGAGAGTCACTTCTGTAATTTGAAGGCAGGAATAGAGACAGTCCCATAAAGAACATAGAAGGTGATTACATGGGTGGGGATGGAGCATGAGAGGAATTTGGCTCAAAGGGTTTGTTAGGTTCTGTTTTCTCAGACTTATTTCCAAATTATAGCCATCTGCAAGAATCAAACCCGGGGATATATTAAAAGGCATATTTAAACATTTTAATTTATCTGATAACTGATGGAGATATGAGGTGCTTTATTTCACATCTGGTCTTTTTATAAAAATACATAATTTTTAATGAATTTTTAAAGAATTATCAATATTATTTTGCCTACATGTCATATATTTAAATAAAATATTATTCTATACCTTTTATGAGACTTACTGCTATCTATTAATCTCTTGACTCAAGTGTATTTGGTTGTTGCCAAGGGAAAAACAAACATCTTATTGTAAGGGTCTTATAAAACAATGTGTTAGAGAAAAAACAGAAGGGAAATGTTGTCAATTGGTGACATCTCCTGTTGCCTCGGTTATATGTGTCTCTTCAAGGCATGCCAAAAAATGAAAGGCATACATTTTTTCAAATTTTTAAAGGAGAATGATAAATCAAACAATAGTAAGTCTCAGGCAATTCTTCTTTTTTTTTTTTCTTTTTTTTTTTAGGCAATTCTTCTGAGTAGGCCGCAAAATCAGAGAGAACACGATCTGAATCTCCGTCCTGGTCAATTCTGTTGCATGACCCTCCCAAAGTTGCTTAATCCTACTGAGCCATGGTTTCCTCACTTGGACAGTAGTCATAATAATTATAATAATAATGGCAATTACAATAATAATAGCAATCATCATGTTTGAAATAGTGCTATTGTTTGATCTAGCTATTCCAGAATGTATACATATTTCAAAACAACCGATTGTATATCATAAATATACACAATTTTGATTCATTAATTAGAAAATTAATTAAAATAAAGTAAATAATATAAAACAGTGCTACTTGAAGATCCAGTGGTATCATGTTATACAGAGCACCGGCACCGAGTGTGGTGCAGATAAACACCAAATACACAGGGGATTCACCACTCTACTTTGCCTGTCATTATAAATGCTACACAGACAAATCTCTATTGGTGTCACTTTATATGAGGAGATAAAATGTGAAGAAAGTAAAAATTTGATTTTAAAAAGTTTAGAAGTAATTAGGCTAGGCTACCTTGGAATTGACAGAGAAGAGAGTAGAAAAGAATAAATTTGGGGATGCTCCTCCTGAATCACTCGAGGTGTTTTGGGCTGCAAGTAATATAACATTTTATTAAATCTGACTCAAATGAGATTTTAGTAAATAATCTCAATTTCTAATAATTCCAGATGTAGGTGGTTTTAAAATCGATCCAGCAGTTTGGCTTTATGATCTGTGACTCGGGCTCTTTGTTTTTCTCCTATGTCATTATCTGTGGTGGTAACATTATATGCACGAATAATGGCGTCCGAAAGAAAGAAGGGGAAAATAACACATTTATCTATATTTTTGAAGTAGAGAAATATTTCCCAGAAGCCACAAATATCCCTTCAGTTCACACTGGCCAACACAGGGTCACATGCCCCTTCCTAAAGGAATCACAACAAAAGAACAGGGGGATTATCATTCACTCTAAAACCAAGCATCCTTCATATCTAGGATTCTGGGAGAGACCCCACTTTCCCTGGGCACTTTGCCTCCTCATACCTGAAGAAAAGTCTTTTGAGCAAATAAGAAAGAGGGACTGGCCCTTGAAAAGGCAACCAATAGTTTCTGTCCTGCATACCTACCAGTACTTTCTGCCCTAACTAATGACATTAAACCACAGGTGACATTATTTAAAAACTTTTTGCATTATGCAGTATGTGATTACTTTTTAAGGTAAGAAATGCAATCTACTATGTGAAATTTGAAGCAATAAATTCCCCTTTGGTAAAGTCCCATTTGAATAAAATATGGAAAACTTTCACTTGATGTCACGCTTATATAAAGGAAGACATATGCTACTAAATAATTCCACACTAAATTTATAGTCACTATAACATTTTAAAAACCTTCTGAACTGAATATCTAGTGAGAATTCATGTAACAATTAGGAAGCAGTTCACTCTTGGAACACATAGCCCATTTCATAAAATGGAAAAATCGGGATAACTTTGCTTAGTCTTGTTATGAGTTAAGAAGACCTAAGTGATGATATACAAGAGAGATATAAAATTGATTCATTTCATTCTTACTGTATATAACTCTTTTTTTTTCCTCATAAATGTTGGTGCCATGAGTTTTAGAATTTAATGAATATGAAATAGCTAAAACTTCCAAGGCAAACCATGTTAAGTCCCACAATAGATTATTTAGAACAGTATTTGTTTTAACTTAAGGTATATATTAATAATTGAGCTTCAGGGATTCTGAGAACAGCCAACAATATTTTTAGGATTTTTTTGTATTAATGTATATGCATTTGTTTATGGGGAGTGGAACCATGATTTTCACCAGACTTTCAAAAGTGCTGGAGATCCCAAATGATTTCAGGCTACTGTAGAGTAAACAAATCATGGATAGGCCAAACTGACCTTGAAAATACCTTTATGTATTCATATATAGTTTTGTTTTTATGAGGCTATCCAGTAATTCTTAAGCACACCTAGTTTTGAGAAAAACAGATTAGAACTTAAGCGAGAACAATACATACAGATGATTTGACTTTGAAATCCTTTTGCCTTGATAAGTATTATTTTCCTAGTAGTTAATGAATAGAAGGGAGTAGATTTGTGCTCTTGAGTTTTAAAATTAGGCATAGTATGACTTCCTTGCTGACTTCAGGCATTTGCAGTTCAGTATACCTTCCAGAATCTCCATGAAGCAGGGCATGAAGAAAGTTTACGTTCATGCATACCATTCACAGACCACAGGATTCTTGTAATACTGCCTGAGTTTGATTTATATGTCCATCTCCTTTTCATCTCTGTGTCATATATGTAGGCACAAAATCAAAGTCTGGCCTTTTCCTAGAGGTCCCTAGAATCCTCAGTCAATGCTTGTGTAGGTATGCCAATAGAACAAATATTCTCACAATCTCCATACCTTTGTAGATATTTCTAGTGTGTACCTACTTTGACTGGTTTTGGCCAGTGACTATGCTGTATTACATATATATATATCTGATCATTTCAACTCCACTGTCACTTTCAGGATGGCGTCCACATGTCATGTTATTTAATGTATGGATTATCTGGCTCCTAGATTCCTATTTAACCACTCCCTACCTCAAATATTATGTTACAGAAATACATGCCTATTTGCAGTGCCCTGAATCTATTCCACTTTTGCATGATGATAGAATTTTCTGATGGAGCAGATGTGGGATATGAGAGAAAAGAGGAGTTGAGAATGGCTCTAAGAGCTTTGATCTAATGACCTGAATAAATGAATTCAATCTATAGAGAGAAGGGAAAGATAAGAGCAAGATTTTTTTTCAAGGGGGGTGGGGTAGAATAAGAATTTATTTGGTTTATATTTGTTTTGGATGGGTACGAAAAATTCAAGTGGGTGTAAGGAGTTTCATTGATCCTCTCTTCTCCCCAGCAAAACAACCATTTCTTTAATTATTAATGATTAAATATTTAAAAATCTCTGAAAATTGCTATAAAAACATACTGCAAATAAAAAACCATTTATACATTTATTTAAGGAAATCTACTGAATCTCAATAAGAATAGTGAGAGTATATGTGGGATTTGAGCAAAGACTCATTCCTCCACCAAAAAAGACAAAAACAAAAACAAAAACCTCAGCATGATGGAAATTCTTTATAAGGCCTGTGCAGCCAACAACCCAGAGGTATATTTTCAAATTGCTCCTATGCTAGAACTACTTTGCCTTTCCAGGAGGGAGAGGCTGTCAGCATTTCTCTCTTTCTAAGCGTTGTACTGAAAAAAATGAATCAAATAAACAAAAAACACTCTACTCTAGGCAAGGGAGGTATGGAGCTCCATCTAGACTTCACCCAGTAGGCAGAAGCTCTATCCCAGGTATGGCAGGATGAAAATACTGGCTACCAATAGCATTTGCCCAAGCTCACTTATTATAGCGCAAAAGTTCCACACCAGGAGAGACAAGCTGATAAAAATAGGGGTTACCACTCCCATTCAACATTCCACTTATAATGCTGAAGTGCCATTTTGAGAATGGCAGGCCATTGTCTCTGTTCTCAGCTCTAGAACTGTGGCACAGAGATCTTATCTAGAAACAGTGGCAGACAATAAGATCATAAATCTCCATAGCTTTCCTCCAAAGGAACTGATTTTATTTGGAATAGAACATGGGAAAATTCAAGCATAAGGACACTGTTGAAAACAATGGAGATTTTAGTGATAAGAAATTAAGAGGAAGCCAGTGGGTCCACGAGGGCAATAAGCTAAACTGTAGACAAGTTAGAAGTCTAATGGGAAGAATCAGGGAAAGAGTCAGCTAAAAAGAGTCCTGTGGTTGAAACATCTAGAAGACTGGCATCAAAGACTACCCCAGCAAAGGGACCCATTTTTAATTGAATCAAACTGAGGTACAATTTATCTAGCTGTACAGTATCACAAATAATCACCCAGAAATTTGTGGAAGCCAACAGTTGGGTGTGATACTGATAGAGGCAGATCAGCTAGAGGCTTAACACAGACCAGGGAAAGAGACGAGGGACTCAAAACTAGTGTGAGTTAAATACAACTCACATGGCAGTTAATGTGTTAAAAATGGCTATACATTGTTTGACCCCCTTCTAACTAAAAGGTGTAGTTCCACATTACTTTCTCCTGTGTGTGGGAGGACTCTGTGAGTGATTTGACAGTGAAAATACAGATGTAATAAGCTCTTGGCCCAGACATTAAGAGATTAGCAGAGACAGTTACTTCCCTTATCTTGGAGTATTCACTCATGGGAGCCAGCTGCCATGTAAAATGTGTGATTTTTATGGGATCCCCATGTTGTAAGAAGCCCAAGCCATACAGAAACGCTCTAAAGGATGAGGCATTTTGTGGCAAGAAGGAGAAAAGTGGAAAAGCCATTTTGGCAGTGTACTGTTCTGCATCAGCTATCTAGCTAAGGCCACAGGATCAGAAACAAGCTGCCCAGCTAGACTTTCCTGAAGTCCTGACCCACAAAACCTCCTGGTTTCACTACTGAGGTAGTTTTTAATGCAGTAAGAGATAACTGCAACAGGTTCCATGCCCAAGCCAATAAAGAGCTCTGTTCGATCTACCTCTAAAATACAGCCTGTTTATCTCACATTTCCCATTTCTACCGCACTCCTAGTCCCAAGCAGTATCATATTTTATTTAGACTAATACAACAAATTTTTAATTATTCTTTCTGCTTTTACTTTACCATTTATTCCCTGCACAGAAGCCATAATTCTTTAAACAAGTTAAATCAGATGACACTGCCTTATATAAATTCTCCATTGCCTTCCCATTTCAATGAAAAAGGCCTGAAAAGCCTGACCCTGATGACTCACATGACCTCTCTGAGCTTGTCTCCCACATGTTCCCTCTTGGTGACTGTGTTCTAGCCATACGGTCTTCCTGATGTCCCTGGAGCACACTAAGCTCACACCTGTCCCAGGATCATCCTTCTTGTTGTCACCTTTACTTGGAATACTCTCTTCCAGTTCTTCACTGACTCACTCTTTCTCCTTAATCAGGTATCTGCTTAATTGTTACCTCTTAAGAGCCTTTCCCGACCACCCTTGATAAAAGTGCTTCCTCCCAGCTCATAGTCTCTATGCCTTTGACTTGTTTTACTTTTTTTTTGTAGCATTCATCAGAATACAAAATTATTTTATTTTGTTACTTGTTTATTGTTTCTTTCTCCCCTATTAAAATGTAATGCCTGTAAAAAGAGACCTAACACGTCTGCTTCACCTAAGGCCTGGACCATTGCCTGCCAGAGAGTAGGCACTCTACAATTGCTGAATGAATGTATTATAGTATTAAACAGAGTAAAGTAATACCCCAATCTAGTACCTAGGAACTTTCTATTATTGAACTTAAATGAGACTGAAATCTATCAGAAAACCAGAGATTGTGCTTAAGTAGGTAATAAACTTTATGGCTGGGCACTGGACTTAACCCACTTACATAACTTCCCAGGAGGACATTTGCAGGCAAATAGATATTGCATGTTAGATCCATGGCACCATTTAATTTTTTCAGTTTAAAAACACCAGTGTTGACTAATTTAGTATATCTGGTTAGAAAAGCAATGTTCTCCTCCCTTCCTACGCTGCTGCTTTCTAGGGCATGGTACAGATCTAAAGAAGAAAATGGTATGCTTAGATGTTTTCTTTCCCTGTTGCTCCAGACACATAATGGCCAATGAAATTGGTCTGAAATTGGAAGGGGAGTAGAGGCCAGGGGAAGTGTACCCACTCATTCACCCTACTTTGTGTTCATTAACATTGAAGCTAGAATGGCAAGCACTTCTGTGCAGTACAGGAAAAAAAAATAAGGGAACAAAATGGGCTGATGATTTCACCTCAAAATTCACTGGCCTGTGATGGGTAAAGTCAGTGTTGCCAGCTCTTCCTGCACCCCCACTCTCCTGTCTGCATTCTCTTTGTCACTTAGCCCCCTGGCCCAGCAGACATTCAGATTCTCCACAGGAAGGAGTGTAACTATTCACCTTCCAGAATCATTTGATTAATTTTACCTCAACACATTTCTGCAGTGTGCACAACCCGTAACATATCTGGGAAAGAAAGTGAAAGAGAAATTGAATTCACTTATGAGAGGGTCCTCATGAGACTCTTTGGAGGTTAGCATTTTGTAGTATTTGACAAAATTCATCTGTGGTTTCAGTACCCAAGAGAAGAGCAACTCAGCCTTTATAATTTAAAGAGAATAAATCTGAGTTCAACCCTTTCTCTGTCATTGAACTCTTGTTTGATATTTGACTAAGGCACTTATATTTTCAAGGTTCTAATTTTCTCATCTATTAAATGGTTCCTAACTAACAGGTTTATTGAAAAACTATAAAATATGGTTAAGAACAAAGGCTCTGTATTTATCACCTGGATTTTAATCTCCCTGGGTTTTAATACTGGTTTCACCAATTATTAACTACGTGACTCTGGGTAAGTTGCTTAGATTCTCTGTGTCTCTATTTTCCCATCTGTAAATGGATGGAGTAAATAATAGTATTTACCATGTACTGTTTTCATGAACATTAATAGAATATTGGTTAATATCACAGACTCTAGAACCAGAATGCCTGGATTTAATGCCTGGCTCTAGTGCATAATAACTGTGTGACCTTGGATAAATTACTTGACCTCTCTGTGCTTCATTTCCCTTATCTGTAAACTGAAGATGTTCATCTGCCCTACTACTGGGTTCTTATAAATAAGAAATAAATTAATAAAGATAAGATACATAGAACACTGCTTGGCACAGGGTACACATTCTGTAAATGTTAGCTATCATTATCTGGAGGACTAAAATAAACAAAGTATTTAAAGCTCATAGCGTATTTATTGATTATTGGTTAGGTTTTGTGTTAGGAATGTGCAATAATGTTCAGGACAGACTAGGTTCTGTCCTATGATGCATATAGTCTAGTCTAGCAGCATATATTAGTCACTTTATAAATCCTGCTTTCTCCTGCCCTACAGTTTCTGACATGCTAAAAAAAAAGCATCTCAGATATCAATAGACCTAATTTTACCTACAATAACAGCTAGTGGCACAACAATCCTGTGGGTAAAGTCATTGAGCTTTCATTCATTTATAATACGTTGTCAGTTTATAAACTTTTTCTTGCTGAAAATCCAAATGTCTGTTGCCCCAGGTTTCAAGAAAGAAAACTGATCTAAGCAGAGTGTTTAGAAGGTTCTGGTGCAAAGCTAGTGACTCCAAAAAGCTGGGTTGGAGCTAGATCATACTTGTTTAAACATTCCAAGAACTTCTGTGTGACTGAGCAACAATAAATATAATCAGATGAATAGAAAGGGCCCTGCATCTGAGAAGCTTTGTGTCCCTCTTGGAGAGGAAAGCCTACACACTGCTTGCTGGTTACCCTAGCTGCTCTGTGGTGTGTTAACACAATATCGCCATCTAGTGGTAGCCTTTTAGAAATGCAAGCTCTCAAGCTTCATCCCAGCCCTACCTAATTTGTATTTTAATAAGATTCCAAGGTGATTCCTAGCACATAAAGGTTTGGGAAACAGTGCATTATGCCAGTGATTATCAGAATTGGTCACACATTGAAATCACTTGGGAAACTTAAAAAAACGATTAATGCCTGGGCTTCAACCACAGCAATTCTGATTTAATTGTATGCTTGAGCACCTGAAATTTTTTAAAAAAAATTTCCCAAATGATTTCACTCTGCAGCCAGAATTCAGAACCATAGAGCTGAATACTGAAAATTCCCAGGCTTTTATGCCAAAATATAACTATTTCTCTTATGTGCTCTGAACTGAAAAGAAAAAGTTAAGATATATTAAATAAAAATCTTTGTGATTAAGACAGTTTTTTTCCCAAGATTTTGTTATCACATACTGTTTTCAGAGGTCCCTGAACTATTTCTCCTATTGTAATTTCAGGATTTAGAGTGCTGACCTGCTTATTTGCAGATGGAAAACAAAAGGTTGATTCCCTGTAGGCTGAGCTAATGGCCGTCTGTTAGGATGGAATAGTGCCAATTCAAAAAGTAGTATTTGCCACTTTATCTGATGTCAGGAGGCAACAAAGGACATCTGAAGGCTTTTCAGAACTCACAACACCTGATGTGTTGGACCCCCTGGAGAAAGGCAATCCCAAATTAGAAACACATGCTTCACTGGAAGGATGCTCATTTACTGATGCTGTGGGGACTCCACTTTGAGTGATGCCTTTATCGTTCATACCTTTCCATGGACCACTCCTGGCTGCTGCTACCGTGTTCATGCATTTCATGAGTCAGCACACAACAAAGGGAAGGGACACCCAGGCTTGCCCCATCACTGCATTTGAAACCAACACTTCAGATACAATGGGAATAATTAAATCCGATTCTATATGCAAAGTGTTTAGCACAGCAATTGGCACTCAGTTGGCTCCTATTATTACTATTTTGTTGTTGTTGTTATGTTTATGCTTATTTTGTGTTATTTAAGATACACTAAGGGATTCCAAGTGTTCCTAGAATTCCCCATGTTAGAAAGATTTTATCTCCAGTAACATATGACCTTATAGGAAAAATAGATTCAGGGACTGTGTTTATAAGGTAGCCTTTAATTCTTATATTTATGAATAGTTATTTAAAATAAAAAACAAAAGCACAGTGAAGACAGAACCAATATAATTTTATGTATCTTAAAGCAGTAACAATGATTTCTATTAAATTTTATATAACATACCTTGCTTGATAAAATATTTTAATGTTTAGATTTTATATTCTTCCTCTACCACCATTTAAATTAGGCGTTCTATTGTCATTACACAAACTATGAGTTGCTTTCCCTCCCTACATTTTGTCCCTCCGCAAGTTTTTTGATCAAGACTCCAGGCTCTTGCATAAAATATGTATATGATTTTCTAAAAGATAACAAAGTGAATTTTATAAAGATTAAGTCTGTGGGTGACCAGTAAATACTAACATTATCATAGTTCTCAAACACTACGAATAAATAGTAAATAAAACACAGGGTGGTAACTCCCTCTAGTGGAAATTCTGAAGGCAAGGCGGCAATATCAGAATAATTCCACATGCACAGGCTTGAATAGGATATTTAGAGATAAACTAGGCCAAATATCCAAAAACTTAGTGAGAAGAAGAAAGACTAGTATTTAAAATGTACATTTTTAAAGCAAGAAATTCAGGAAGGAATTGATTTAGATTCTTCCACTTCTGAATTGAGAGGCTGGAGGGAAGTTAATAAAGTTCTCTCATTATCCGCTTTCCTATACATATAACGAGTACAAAAACACTCACCTGACAGAGTCACTGTAAGGAATAAGTACCCAAATCACCGTCAGCTGTTACCTATACTGTTGGAACAGCGACGTAACTGTCCTCCCCGCTTCCCTCTCTTGTCTTTATAAGCGCCACGCTGCACGCAGTAGACCCAATCAAAGGTGTATCATTTCAGCCTCAGATCCAACCCTTAAATTGCTCTCCACCGCACTTAGAGCCCTTCCTGCCCCGGCCTGCAAGGCCTGTGGTGACCTGGGTGTCTGTGCCGCCCCTCGCATTGCACCCCCTCACACACACTTGCCTCAGCGCACTGTTTTCTTTCAGTTCCCCAGATAGGTCGCGGTATTGCAAATCTCAGCGTATTTGCACAAACCGTTCCCACCTCTTGACTACAGTTTTCTTATTTTCCATGTGTCTGTCTTATCTTGCAGGTCTCAGCTTAAATAAGCTTTAGAGATTTTTATATTTAAATTTGGTCCCCAACCTCTTAATTTCCCTTCTCAGACCACCCTATTTGTTTCCCTCTGAGCCCTCCTTAAAATTTGCAGTTTGTTTAATTGTTTCTTATCAGTCTCCTCCATTAGAATTTAAGGCATCAGGTCTGTCTTGTTAACCATTAGATTTCAAATCTTTATAGAACATATAAATAAATAGATGGATTCATTTCTATAAAATTACTTGGCACAAGTGGCTTGAGTGGGCCCTTAATAATGTCAATTCGTTTCTCTTTCCAGGAGATATGTGCTCCATTGGTTCTCAGTTATAGTAGTAATCATCAGCTGCTAATTGTTAAGTGCTCTAAGTAATTAGCTAAAGATGTGGTGTTTCTGCCTGTGCTTGCAAAGCATATTTACAACGAAGCTACTGAACCATTAGCTTGAGTCCTTTGTCTTCCCTGGTCCTTTCAAGACCAAGATAGGGGTCCTAGCAACATGTGCATTTTTATTTTCTAAGATTGGTTACACTAACAGACTGGTGAATGAGCACCATCAATTCAAAGAGAGTTTGAGAGCAGTTCTGCACAAGAAAATGTGAAATTCAATGACATAAGAAAGCCCATAAATAAAAGGAAATTGAAAGAGGATTTCCCATAATTGATGGCAATCTGAAAAATGTATATGGCAATACTAATAACAAGTTGTGAAGCAAAATAAATAATAATAATTAAATATTTCACCAACCACTTTAGAGGAAGGAATGATTTATCTTTCATTTATTTTCTGTAAAAATGTTATAAAATGCATTCAAATAAAGATTCAAAGAATATGTAGTCAAAATGTAAAAAATATAATTATAGATTTGCTATAGGCAGTTACTGAAGACAAATATTCTGGATTTTATGATGTTTGTGTGTTTTGTGACCATTTAAAAATATATAACTTGTTTTATTTTCTCATTCACTTTCCAATTCTATATTTGTAATTTGTAGCCTTTTTATTCAAAAGTTTCCTGAATTTAAAGACTCCTGAGGCTTCATGAAAGCTGAACCTTTCCCTGATGCTTATCTAAAATGATACAGGGTAAATATTTTTGCAACTATTAATAGATACATTGGAGATATATTTTTGTGCTTTCAATTTCTTTTTAGTCCTCTTAGTGAACTTCATTTCTAATAAGTGAACTACACAATGCTAGCAGTAGTGGATTAAACTTCTTAATTAAAAAAGAAATTATCTTGTCTTTTTCAGAAAGGAATAAATACATATATATGATAAGATTTCAAATGTGGAGAAGAAATAAAAGACAACAGAAATATTGGGAAAAGATGAATTCAAGAGTTAAATTATTAATAATATGCAGAATGCAGGCTGAGTTCCTCTAATTTTATTAGAAGTTCATAGCAAATTTATCTCTGAGTTCCCTAACCAACAAAGGGATAAATATATTCACAGGAATCAGATAATCTATTATAGAAAAAAAAGAACAAAAATTAAACATCTGTTTGCTTGGAAAAATCACAGTTCATATTGATTTCTGAACCCCAGATATATTTTTTGGGGGGGGTAGCTGATGAGAGGGACACTCCACGATGATAAGAACAGCATCATCAACTATATTTTCAAGTAAAAATGAGTTTCAGAAATTTTTGTCTAATACCCTTCAAAGCTGGCTGACGGTGTAATAGCAAAGTAAAATTCAGGAAAAAAGAGCTTTATTGACTGTCAAAATAATCTAACTCCAAGTCTTACCTCATAATTTCCTGCTAATAATATTAATTCTAAGAATAGACAGTGTATAGGTCCAGAGTGTGGTTTTCATATTTTGTCTTTGGCATAGGAGGATATGAGTTATGACTATTCCATGTGGTCCTATCATGGATGAACCACATATCTTAGCACGCACATGAGCTGAGCTGGGGCGGACTTTCAAAAGAGATGAAAAGCTTGATAAAAATATTTGCCTGAATATAGCACCTGCCTAGCTCTAGTTGTAGGAGGGGCCAGAGAAGGACAAAGGGCAACGGTATGTCTCTTCAAGCAGTATTTTCAGGAATTTATCAGCATATCACCCATGTCTTGGGCTTTACAATTCCATAGGCTCTTTGGATAAACATGAATATTTCATGCTCTCCTGACAAAGCATTTGGATGAAATCTCCTGTAAATATTTTTGCTGACCCTTATTTCCCCAAGTTAAAATTCCTAGAGTAGGGTCAAAATGTTATTTTTCACAATTACTCTAGGTTAGAAGATTTTTATCAAATTTTATCAATTTTAGTTTCCGAAACTTAAAATTTTTCATCATCTTTCTAAAGTAAGGGTGAAGAGGAACCTCTCTCTCAAGCCATCTCAGGTGGAGTTTGGGCAGAATCTTAGTAACAATTTAGGAGTAGGGTCCCTCTAGGCCAATCTAAATTAGTTTAGTTTCTTAATTTTTATGTTCTCACCAGGAGTTCAGAGTTGCTCATAAATACTATTTCAAAGATAAATATGATCAGGAAATAATTATTTCTTCATTCATTCATTCATTTATTTCTTTAACAGAAATTAATTGCATGCCTCCTACAGCATTAAGTGTACCACAGATTTTGAAGCCAGTATGCCTGTCATTTATGACCTTGGACAAGTCACGTAGCCTTTCTATATCTTTATTTATTCACCTGCAACATAAAGATAATGATGCTAACTATTTCATAGGGTTGTAATAATAGAGTGAGTCACTATATGAAAAGTACTCTGAACAGTATTTGGTACATGATAAAGAGTATATTAAACCAAAAATTACTACTGTACATAATTGGAGTTTATCCACTATGGAACTTTGAGACACAGGTGCAAAGTTGAAAGTCTCAGAATTAGTACAGCTGAGGTCCAAATTGGCTGTAATATATTTATGCCAAATTTTGAGAGCACTCTATTGATGACTGCTCGCTTGCTTGCTTGATCCTGGTTAAATGAGAATAAATGGTAAGGAGATACTCTGGGCTCCATGAAGATAAATAACCCATTCTTACCTGTATCATATTCAAAAATATGCTGAATTGAGTCATGACAATTTATCTTCTCAACAACATCACTAGGACCTCAATTTCTCTGCCACTCTCCTCTTTTATCATGATATTGGCTTCATGTGGTAGCAAGAGGATGGTAGCAGTCCCATTCCTCACATTTATCAGGATTCATAGGTTGGCTTTAAGAAGATCATCAGTCTACTCTAAAGTGATGATATAATGTTTAAGGTACTGTAGAGAAAAGTACTGTAGAGAAAATGAAAAATGAAGAAAGTTCTACAGAGAAGATGATGTTAAACCAAGAAGAAAAAAAAATCTGTGTTTGGACAAATCTCCTAAGGAGGAAAGGAAGGAAGAAGGGGGAAAATCATTTCAAACAGAAGGAACAGCATGTGGAAAAGCATAGAAAGATGAACAGATATACGTTCTCCAGATAAGGGTTGTTTGACTTGGCTAGAATCTCAGGATTCAAAATGAAAGAGCAGCAAAAGATTGAAAAATTGCTTGGAGCCAAATTGTGAAAGCCTTATTCATGTTTTACTAAGGAGTTTATATTTTAACTTATTGGTATTAGGATTCACTGAAGGGTTTTTAACAGTGGGGTGAGATGACAAGATAAAAATTCAGGCATGCTGGGAATCAAAATGGATTCCTTAACATCAGTCATAATGAGGTATCATATAATAGGATCCATCTATGCTAGTCTAGCTATAGCAGGGAAAAATATATCTCCTCATGCCTAGTTGCTGCCTCCTCCATTCACATGATGGGAACTAGCCTACTGAACACACTCACTCTTTCTCATAAAGCATTACTTACAACTACTTATTTTATTGAAATGCTACTCATTTAAGCTTGTCCAAAATAACTAAGAAAAAATTCTCATACTAAGAACATTGCTATCTGGCAAAACTGAGATGTCTATTTTTTATGTGGTTGGATTTATTTCTGACTTAAATTGCCCCTGCCCCAAGTTAGTGAACGCAGAATTAAATCCCTGTCATGCAATATTAACCGCAGCCACTAGAGGGCAAGCTTACTGCGTGTTATGATGAGATGCCAGACGGCTGTTTCGTTCAATTCGGTGTGTTTGAGCATCAAAGGTGACCTCCGCGGAGGTTAGAGAGACCCCATTACTGCGAAAAGGAGAGGTCAGTCTATCAAGTGAAAGAGATGAAATATCATTTGAGTCACTTTGAAGTCAAGCTGACCAATTATACCCATCAAAGCCCAAAGGTCTTGAAAACCAGAAAGGCAAAGAAAATCACTTTGATGGAGATGACCACTAGAGGAAACAGAGGGGTGGGAGTCAGGTTAAGCAATTTTACCTTTACATGAGACAGGTGGGGGCTTATTTCCAACATATTTGAATTGGCCATTGAAAATATGGTCTAATGTGGTGCATTCCTAATAGAAATAGAAGGAGGTGGATGGTAGTGTTTTAACTGAAAATAATGGTTAATCTATTGCTGAAATATAACTCTCAGGGAATGTCCGTCTTATGGGAACTTATTCCTTTGGAAACTGATCTCTGTTTGAATATAATTATGACTATTCTAAGATAGCCTGTATGGAAATAGCTTCATTTCATATTAAAGTCTTGGTGTTTTCTGGAAGGAGCTAAAAGTTATACAATTATCAAATTTCTCTGTAAACATGAGGACAGAGTTTCTTAAAAGGGAATGGATGGTCTACTGCTTCAGACTCACCAGGCATAATTGCTTAAATATTAATTCCTAGGTTTTATCCCAGATCTTCCTATTCAGAATTTTTAAGGTAGGGTCTAGGCATCTGCATGTTTCACAAGAGCCTTAGGTGATTCTTTTCATATGCAATGATATTTGAGGACAAAGAAATGTGATATCATTTGGGATACCTGCATGATACCTGAGACCCTTTTGTTGGGTCAGCCTCCAGAGTGCAGTCAAGGGTTAACTGTTTGCTCATACATAAATACACATTTTTAAAAATAAAGCAGGTAAATCCTCCCTTGTGTGGAGCACCTGTATTTGGTTATAAAGTCTGATAAGCATTGTGTGTATATTACTGTATTTTAATATCCCCTAAACCAGTGAAGAAGATATTGTTATTCCCTTGTACAAATGACAGTGAATACAGCTTCAGAAAGGTTAAGTGACTCACCCAAAATCACAAATTTAGAAAACAACCAAACCAGAATTAAAAGCAAGATCTATTTAATCCCAAAGTTTCTTAGATTAAAAGGAGAAGAGAAGGGTTATTATTCAAGCATTTATATTCTTCTATGTATTTCCTCATTATATATTAATCCTCAGTTATTGGACTAGATCTCAGAAAGTGACTCCATAGCAATTTGAAATCTGCTATACTAGAACATTTACCTTCTATCATGAGATGTGACCTTCAGAGTTACATAGACAATAAGCTAATCTCTGACTGACATGACTTTAGAAAAAAAAAAAAAAACATTCACTCCTTCCTCCAACCTGAAAGGGAGGATGAGGACTTCTTAATGGTTTCCCCTTGGAAAAAAATCCATTTTTAATTATTGCTTTGGTTAACAGATGTGTATAGGATTTTATAAACTATAGGCCTCAGCATTTAAAGTCAAAGAAGGTCAGGCACTTCCTCTCTACCAAAAATAAAGTGAATGAAAATCATGGAAACATTATTGAAGATTTTTTAGGGTTCTCTGGAGAATCATATTTCACACTTGCAAGAGTGTAGTCATGAAATACTCTAGCATAAAAATGAAATATGGCTTTATTTTCTCTTCTTTTTAGTAGAGTTAGCCATTCCCATTAAATAAAGAAAACATTTTTTAGTAAATTGTATTTCATTTCAGCAGCATGTATCTAAATATGTCTTAGAGATCAGATCCAGATTTCCATTTCTTTTACATATAATACTGATCAGCCTCACAAATATGTGAATAAGCCAAAAGAAACACACACAAAATTAACCCTTAAAATCAAAGGATTTACAGAAAATTTCTCTGAAATCCATGACAATATTAATAGGGTTAAAGAAAAATTACAGTATTTTTCAGGTAGCCTTTTTAATTTTTAGATTATGAAACTAATATTTTTATAAAGAATAAATTAACACATATTTATTTGAAGTAAAAATTGTGTTTCCTCCTTCCTCTGATCCTGCATCCCTCCTTCCTAACCAGGGCTTGTGGTTTGTTGTGTGTTCTTACATATCTATATCAGTAAATAAGTACTTGAAGAAGGGTAGACAGGAGGGTAAGAAGATACATAAATAAAACCTTTTTAAAAAGTAAAAACACTATATTCCTCAAGTGCCTCTGCTGCTTTATTTGAATTTACAGTTTCAAATAGCCAAAATACCACAACGTCATCAGCAGATGGCACTGTATATCACTTTTATATGGCCACTTGAGATTTATGAATTAATTTATGTTCAGAGTGGGTAGCTGGGTAGTAGTGGGTAGCTGCTCTGTTCTAGCATTATTTGTATTATTGAAAAACTAGAGGCAACATAAATGTACACAAGTAAATTATGATACATTTATATTATGAATATTATGAAGCATTCAAAACCAAGTAAAAGATGCAGCAGATTATATTATTTTTAAAATTGTATATTATAATGTGTATATTATTAAAAATATTCACTCACCCTCCTTACACACATCAGACCTATTGATGTCAAGCTTGACCAAAGAACTTAAATAGGGCAATAAAATATGGGCAGAAAATATTTTCATTCTCTACCACTTTTCAACTGAAAAGCGTTTTTTTCTTCCACTGTTTTTCCCCCCTTCTGTTATAAGACATGCAATGTCCTAGGTAGTATGTGTCCTATGAAGCTCAACATCATAGATTAGTAGGTCTTACATAGACTATGATTTTTCTTCCCTTACATTCTACATCCTTGGATTGTAGAATCTTTGTAGATGGATTCAGCTCAGCACCATCTCAACCAAAACAACAACAACAAAAAACACATGAAACTACAGCTGACCCTTGAATAACACAGGGGTTAGGGACACCTAACCCCCTGCACAATCAAAAAATCATGTATAAGTTTTGACTTTCCAAAAACTTAAATATTAATGGCTTTAAATACTAATAGGCTGACCAGAGGCCTTACCAATAACATAAATGGTTTATTAACATATTTGATGGTATATATATATATATTATATATTCTATTCTTACAATAGAGTACACTAGAGGAAATAAAATACTATTAAAAATAAGGGAGAGAAACTGTACCTACCATGCATAAAGTGGAAGAGGATCATCATAACTGTCTTCCTCCTCATTGTTTTGGCTGAGTAGGCTGAGGAGAAAGAGGAAGAGAGGAAGGGTCTTGCTGTCATAGGTGTGGCAGGGGCCAAGAAGGTGGAGGAGGTGGAAGGAGGGTAGTAGAGGCAGGCACACTGGTGAGACTTCATGGTAATACATCATAATTTCTATTTGACTTTTTGCTTTTTCATTTCTATAAGAATGTTTCATATGGAACCAATCCTTCTTCCACCATTTGCTTCAGTTTCAGTGCTCATGTCATAGAAGGACCCATATTGTAAAATAAATCATAAGTAATCTTAAATAATAGAAAAGCTTCTGGAAGATTGTTTAATGTCAATTTGTTTTCTGGCACTGCTTCTTCTACATTTCTTCCTCATCATCAGGCACTGGTTTGGAAGCTCTCAGTTCCATCAAGTGATTTTCTGTTAATTCCTCTGGTGTGGTGTCTATTAGCTCTTGAATTTCTCCAAAATTCATGTCTTGAAACCTTTCATCCTTCACCTTTTTTGCCATATCCACAATCTCTTTCATGATTTCCTTGATTGGCTCTATTATAAATCCTTTGAAGTCATGCACAACATCTGGGCACAGTTTCCTCCAGAAGAAATTATTGTTTGAAGGCTGATGGCTTTCATGGCTTTTTTTATAGCAGTGATGACATCTTCATTGGCGTAATTCTTCCAGACTCCCATGATGTTGTCTCTGCCGGGGTTCTTTTCCATAGTGTTGTCAGTGCTTTCCATACATTGCCATGTGTAATGAGCCTTAACAGTCCTTATGACCCCTGATCTAGAGGCTGAGTTGGGGATGTTATGTTTGGGGGCACCTAGACGACTTTGATGCCTTTGGTGTTTAACGCATAGGTCTCATGGTGGTCAGGACATTGTCCAATATTAAAAGAACTTTCAAAACTTCCTGACTTCAGGAACAAAGCATTAATGAAAACATGCCAAAAAAGGGTTCTGATTGTTTAGGCCTTCTTGTTGTACAACTGAAGACTGGCAGTTTGTGTTTATTTTTTTTTTCCTTCAAGTCTCTGGGGTTAGCAGCTTACATAAAAGCAGTCCTGATCATAAACCCAACTGCATTTGTACAAGACAGTATAGAGTTACCTTATTCTTTCTTGCCTTAAATACTGGTGCTTGTTTATCTACCTTACTAATAAATATCCTTTGTGGCCATTTTTTTCCACAATAGGGCACTTTCATCTGCATTAAAACCTTTTTAGGTACATGTCCTTTCTCTTCAATGACTTTCTTCATGGCATTTGGAAACTCATCTACTGCTTCTCGATTAGCAGAAACTGTTGCTCCTGTTATCTTGACATTTTTTTAAAAGCCAAACTTCTTTCTAAAATTATTAAACCATCCTTTGCTGTCGTTTAAATTCTTCAGCTTCAGATTCTTTACCTTCCTTTTGCTTTATGTTGTCACAAAATAACCAGTTTTTCTTGAATGATAGAGTCTATAGGTGCCTTTCTTATAGCAATCCTGCACCTACATAAAAGCTGCATTTTCAACATGAATTAAAAAGGTAATTAACAGAAGTGCAAGGTTTTTGTGTCGGCTGGTGTCTGCTTCATGGGATTTCTTTTTTAAAACATTTTTACGATGGTCCTTACCCTAGATACATTAATCTTGAAATGGCAGGCAACACAGCATCAGACCTCAATCTACGGTACATATATATTAAGCAATTCAACTTTTTCTTGTCATGTCATGACTTTTCTCTGCTTCTTGGGAGCACTTCCAGCATCACTAGTGTCACTTTTTATGGGTTCCATGGTGTTATTCATTGTTTACGGTATTACACTAAACATGATGAAAAATATGCAAGAGCTATAATAGATCACTTTTTACTGCAATACACAATTTTCTGGAGAGTTGAACTGCTTACTGGGAGATGATTAGCATCATACAGCATTTAAAGAGGATACTGGCAACAGTGAGCTCTCTGCAATGGAAACAAACCGTGGCTACAAAGTTTATTACACCAGCACAGTCTGTGCTACAGTTATTTTTATGCAGTTATAATTTAATACTGGGTCTTGACATTTGTTTACATTTCTCTCCACTGTGAATTGTGCCATGTATAGTCTGTGTTTGTGTGTGTAAGCTTTGATACATTTTAACTTTTTATGATATATTTGTGTATATTTTATGGTGGTAAATAATACAGTAGACTAGTATCTACATATATTTTATGTATTCGTGGCATATCTAAATTTTTAATTTTTTTCCCAATCTTTCTAGGCTATACAGTTTATCTGTCAGTTTTTCAAATTGTAACAAATCTAAAAAATGTTTTCTAAGATATTTATTTTTAAACAATTATGTATAAGTGAACCCACACAGTTCAAAACCTATGTTATTCGAGAGTTAACTGTAATTGAATTTAAGTCCAAACTATGAAATATATCAGTTTCCCAAAGGCATTATTTACTTGGAACCAGGAAAAGACTTTAAGATTGCAGATATCATTCACTCAGATATAAGCTAGGTCGATGTCAAGTTTATCACTCTTTCCCTCTCTCAGCACTGCTTTTTATTTAGCCCTAATTTAATGGAAATAGCATGGGTTTTGTCAATAGAGGTAACTGAAGTAACACTGAGGGTTTGTAACATAAAGCTCTGAAGCAAAGGTCAATGCCTTAATATTTCTTACTGTTAGTTTCTTCATCTATAAAACGTGGTTAATAATCCCTATCTTTCAGTGTTTTGTGAGAATTAAATGAGAAAAAGATACAAATACCCAGGGCAGATTATGTGCTTAATACTTAATATTGCCACTAGCCCTTTCTAACTTATTTATCTAGAGCTAGGAATTCTAAATATGAATATCTATTCATATTTCAGTATTGCCCAGAAATTTTCAAATATAAAAATTACTGTCCTAGGCTGAAAGAATATTTACTTTCAAATAATTTTAGAAGGAAAGGAACATAAAATTGTACATTGAAATCTCATAGTAGCATCATAAAATAATCTTTTAAGTTTGTAAGTTTACAGTGTTTCTAAAAATCTACTCAATTTCCCCATTCAAGTAGTGACATTATACCTCCTAATTATTAATAGTACCAGAAATCAAAGAAGAATGATAAAGCAATGAAGAATCATGAAGTATCAGTAGAAAGACCTTAGAGAGAAAAAAAGAAAGGAGAATACTAAGACATCACAGGCACATATTTTTTCCCCTGGATAACATTCACCAAATCATATTTTCTCTTATATAATTCACATTTATTGAATTTTTGAAAATATCCTTTTGGTTGTGATTTTTCTCAGTAAGGAATGTTTGGATGTAAAAATAAGGACTGTATCAAGACTCCATAACTTCCAGCTATTTGCCAGCAGGAGCAAATACACCTCCCATAAGATATATCTGCTTCAAATTAGGGAAGGAAAAAGAGCCACCTGCTGGTCTCGGGCTGGTTTATGTGAATTCGACTTATGCAAACGTGTTTCTCACTGGAATCACTGGAGCAACATCTTTCATGCTCTTTCTATAATGCATTCTTACTCTCTTGAAAATAATCTCCCACTGTTGGAATTATCCACTAAAAACTGCAATTCCATCACTAAGAAAATAAAACCCAAGGTCCTTAGCTTGTTCTATAAATCCCACCATGACCTGGCCCCTCCCCAGCTACCTAAGATTTTCTCTTGCCCCTTCCTCTGTCCCACCTCCTACTGCTCCTCTTCAGGACACATTCCAGTTGTGTTGAACTAATAGGAGTTTCCTGAACACATCTCTATTTTCCAGAGACTTTTCCCTTTCTTCCCCTGGTTTATGCTTATGAATTTTTCACAGTTCATTTCAAATGCCCTCTCCTAAAAGTCTTTTCTGACCTTGCTTTATTTGCATTTGTCCCTCTATGTGTATAAAGCATTTTTTTTATATGTCAAGCAGAATATTTAGCAACTTGTAATGTAGCTGCCTCCCCAATAGATTACAAATCCTTGGAGGAAAGGTCTATATTTTTCTCATTTCCTATATCCAAATATAGCTCAATTCTTGGCAAATAGAGAATCCCCAATAATTGTTTGATGAATTTGTAATATATTTCTAAGTGACCTGATTTTCTAACTCCTATTTCTTGCCTGCTTTGAAATTGCTGGGAGTGAAAATGTCAAGAAAATACTTTCCTCTACTTAAGCACTAAAGAATGAGGAGGATTTTGAATAGAAAAAAGAGGGAAATTTCAAGCATAGAATGAAAGTATATGCTAAAGCAAAATGCTAAAGGATAGATTCCAGGAGAAGAGAACAGTAGGGGCAGGCTAATACTAGATGATACAGTTAGATTTTAAAAATGGGGTCATTTTAGTAGATTGTTTTCAACTCCAGATTGAGAAGTTTAAATATTGTCCTCAGGACATCTAGGAATTGTTAAATTGTTTTGCAAAAGTGAGTGATTTGATCAAAGATTAATCTCCTAGTACATGGAGAGCACATTAGAGGAGAGGGTCTAGAACATGGAGGCTAATCACAGAAGAGAGGAAAATGATGTATTTCAAAACTCAAAACAAAAGAAAAATGCAAGCTGATAATTCTTGAGTATTTGCAACAGACTATTTGTACTATCTTTTCTTGGTAAGATCCACTTGGTGGCAGTTTGGTTT
This sequence comes from Cheirogaleus medius, assembly GCA_008086735.1. Taxonomy (NCBI): domain Eukaryota; kingdom Metazoa; phylum Chordata; class Mammalia; order Primates; family Cheirogaleidae; genus Cheirogaleus; species Cheirogaleus medius. The sequence goes on from VBSM01001265.1 coordinate 17,430,037, forward strand.
TTCTGAGGTCTCTCTCCTTGGCTTGTAGAGGGCCATCTTCTCCCTGTGTTTCCCTCCATATGGCCTCCCTCTCAGTGAGTGTCTGTATCCTAATCTCTTCTTACAGGGACACCAGTCATGTTGGATTAGGGCCTACCCTAATTACTTCACTTTAACTTAACTGCCCATTTAAAAACCCTATCTTTAGGTCACATTCTGAGGTACTGGGGACTAGGATGACGACATGTAAATTTGTTTGGGGGGGAGGGCACAATTTATCTCATAACAACTGTCAAACACTGAAAGGTGGCAGGGCATGAATTTGAATCCAGTCATCTGATTCCGGATTCCGTGACTGCACTGGAGAACACCTCTTTCTCCCATGCATTGTAGAATTTGATGATGCCTGGAAGGACGTGGAGAGAACTGAGCTGCTAGGCGTTGGAGAAGCCAATTAAGACAAGTCAAAATTAAAGAAGCACCCAAGCCTTTAATCTTTTACTGCAATAGCATTGATATAAGCAAGAGGCTAAACTGGAGAAAGCACTGGCTCCCCCATTCCCGTTTCCCCCGTGGAATGGCACTGGTGTAGGCTCAGCTGAATCAGCACAGATTTGGGGGTTACCTCACTGCTGAGAGAGCCCCAAGAGAGAGTGGAGATGGAAGAGGGGGAAGGGCTGGCAGTGGAAAATAACTGAGTACTGAGTCAGAGTGAAGAAAAGATATCTTCAAGGTTTCCTCTTCTTCAACCCCCCAGTAAGGAAGCCTTGGCAGAGGTCCCTGAGGAAAGCTTCTGCCAAAGGCCTCTGATCAAGAAATCTCTTAGTGGAGCTGCCTGTCTTAGGAATGCAGCTCACAAAAGCATGGCCAGCAGGGAGGATAGAGGGAGCTGAGTCCTTGACTGCCACTTTCTTTGAGACTGCACTGTATGGGCTGCTCACTAAGTCTTGTTTGGGGACTGCAGTTTCCTCTGGTGAGTCTTGTCAGGTCTTTTGTAATTGCTATGGTTGGGCCTGAAAGATCACACATAGGTTTTGGTCAGGATTCAGACTCCTCAATAATTGAATATTTAAGAATATTTAAGCAACCTACCCTAAGTCTCTGAGTCTGTGAGTTGTGGGAAATGTCATATTTATACTTGTGGAATAATTTTCCCTCTGAGGTGCTTTGAGGTCATCGTTTCAGTTGTGAGCTCATCACATTGTTTCAGTGGCTTATTCTAACTCCTTTCTAGGTCTGTTGAGACTACACTCTGGTGAGTCTGACAGTGGAGAAAATCATGATGTTGATGAAATCATACAGGAAAGGCTCCTGCTCAGCTTCATGTAGCTCAGCATTTGTGGTTGCATTGATCTAGAACTAGGAGACTTGTCACTTCTTTGGCAGCCAACAGAGACAATAAACATGCTCTTCAGATTATCAGTTTTATCAATCTCTTCTCATTTTAGATGGCATTTTTAAAAGACAATAAGTCAGTATTATATTAACATGTCAAAGCTGGAGACATAAAGAAATGCAAGGAAATTGGCAAATTTAAGTGGTGTCTACTTGCACAATATATCAGACTTATCTACTGCTGAATTTAAAAATAAATTTTTAGTCTGTATTTTCAAAAGAAAGAAAAAACACTATGGGAATGTTCATGATTGTCCTTAATAGATGTTTCATATTCTCCTAGCTAATGATACTTTTAAAGTCGTTGAAAAAAACATGAGGAAAGGAATGCTTGCAAAATTGCTGTACCAAGGATGAAAAAAGGAAATTGATAATGCAGATAAATACTATTTTAGAAATATGTTTTCCTTAATATTCATATAATATACAAGACTCTCTTAATATGAATCTTGTATAGAATGAAAGGCTTGCCATGCAATGTACATTATTAGTGATGAATTTCTGGCATAAAATTTTAGGTAACATTAAGCATTTAGGATTTTAGGATATCACCTCAACTATTCCTCATACATGCTCTCAAAGAGAGTGCTTATAGTGGCTTTTGAAAGTGATAGAAAAATCCAAAATAAATTTAGTTTGAACCATTGCAGTACTTTGTGTGTGAAGGTGGTTCTCATACATGCTCAACTTGGACTTTATATATAAAAGTCTTTTTGAAATACTTACCGCTGACTACTCTGTACTGAGAAATATTTACATTTGACATTTGAGTCAATTTTTAATTGCTTAGATTTAAACTCTGTGACAGCTGAAATTGTATATACTGTCTGGCATATAATAGGTGCCCAATAAATAGTGTTAAAGTCAATGAATGAATATATTCTAATTAACAAATGTTTAAAATCTGAGTCATAGGACTCATAGGAAAAGGGTAAGTGATGAATGAGATGAATGACAGAGGGAGAGATTTCCAAGAAACTTAATGTTGGGTATGAGCAAATTTGAAATTACTTTATTTTCTAAAGGTGAGAGACTGCCGAGTTAGATGAAAAAAATCCTCTTGGATAATTCATAGAGGGATTTGATAAGTCTCAGCATAAACATCAAGTTATAAAACTGTATTGGATGATGAATTTCATTCCAGAGATGAGAGGCAGAGTACCTTTGAAATGCCTTTTTTATTCCCCAAAAGGATTCCAGCAAAGATGGGCTGACACTGATGGGATTTCTCCCTCCGTTGTGCCATTGTGCAGCTTGCAAAGTAGGCTACTCAGTTGGAATTAAAGGGTTACTTGACATTTATTACATTCACCACTGGCGTCCTTTGATTTGTAACCATTTCTCTTCTAGGCTTTTTAGATTTAGAATTTGTCATGCACCCTACTTGGGATAAAAGCTGCCCTATATGAATTTCTGCTCTAAACTTGAGCTTTGAGAAATGGCCCTATGTTTTAGGGTATTTGACTATCAAAGAACTCAAATGTTGAGTGGTGATTATTTGTGCTAGAAAGGATTACTAAGATTGGAAAGAAATCTCTGCCCAAGGGATATAATGCTTCTTGTAAAATTTTATGTCTAGAGGAGGAAGTGTGATTACGGGTTGTGGTGTTGCTAACGGTGTGTGTGTGTGTGTGTGTGTGTGTGCAGTATTTATTTCTTCTGGGATTCTTTCATTAAACTGTTTCACTAGTGCTGAGACAGTGTTTTATCTTTTTTATCATTGATACTCTATGCGTTATGCCAAGAGGTCACAAAACAATATTTGTTGAATCAAGGAATTATATTAATATAGAACCTCTAGACACCAAACTAAGCATTGATAGGGAGAAGAAACAGCTAGTATTTGTCCTCAAGGAGCTCTGAAGATAATGGAGGAAATAGGTTATTGTACCAGGTGATAACCCAACTAGTTCTGATAAATATCCAGGTACTAAAGTAGCATGATGGAAGATCATTGAATTTAGATCAATAAAAGTGGAAGAGATCAAAGATTTTGAACAGGGAATGATGCTAAAGTTAATTCTTGAAGGATAAGCAGGAATTAGCCATGTAAAAATGAAGTAATGATTACTCTTGACAGAAAAATATATATGAATGTAGAAAAAAATGTCACATTGGTACATGTTTCAATATAGCTTGGTGGGAAACAAGTCTCCTTTTATTTTTATCTTCCTTTTTTTCTTATTGATATTCTCCTGTTTTTCTGCTTGATTTCACTGTTAACACCGAAACCACCAACTCCAATATATATTATCTCTAAAAGAGAATTCAATTACTAAATGAGTGTTTTGGACCAATTGTTTCTTCCCCCAAATTCATATGTTCAAGTCTTAACACCCATTACCTCAAAATGTGACAATATTTGGAGATAGGGTCTTTAAAGGGGTAATTAAATTAAATGAAGTCATCAGGATGGGCCCTAATACAATATGCTTAGTGTCCCTATAAAAAGAGGAAATTAGGATACAGACACATGTAGCAATGACCATGTGAGGACTCAGGGAAGATCCAACCATCTACAAGCCAAAGAGAGAGGCAAACAACCCTGCTGACACCTTGATCTTGGACTTCTCATCTCCAGAACTGTGAGAAAATAAATTTCTCTTATTATAGCCACCGAGTCTGTGGTAATTTGTTATGGAAGCCCTAGAAGACTAATACAATGAGTAATATTATAACTGTCCCTCCTCTATTGGCATAAAAGATAAAGCTTCTCACACAAAAATTATTAAAACAAAGATCTTTCCTTCATTACCTTATATTATAAAAATGGAACTAGAGCAGTTGGCACATTAGCTTCCCCTGGATCTTGGTATTGTTTTTAATAGTTGTGTGTTTCCCTGGATTTCTTTCAGGGATTATCTGGCATCAAATTTTTACCTAAGCACATCATTTGATAATATTAGTGCTAGTTTTTCCAAGCAAGGATACCTTATCAAGCTTCATAATCATTTCATTGATTCAATTATAGTTACTGAATAAATTGAGTTCCTGATTAAATTGAAGTTATATGTTTTTGTTTTATTTATTTATTTATTTAATTTATTTTGAGACAGAGTATCATTTTGTGGCCCTGGCTACAGTGCAGTGTTGTCATCATAGCTCACAGCAACATCAAACTCCTGGGCTCAAGTGTTCCTCCTGTCTCAGCCTCCCAAATAGCTGGGACTATTTTTCTATTTTTTTATAGAGATGTCATCTCGCTTTTGCTCATGGTGGTCTTGAACTCCTGGCCTCAAGCAATCCTCCTGACTTGGCCTCCCAGAGTGCTAGGATTACAGACATGAGCCATCATGCCCGGCCCATGTTCTAGTTTTATTTTCTCGAAATATTACAAAATCTACTCAGCCATATTTCCTTGAATAACTTGTAGAATCTTCCAGGAAATCTATTCTTACCACTTCAGCCCACATGACCTCTTCTTGGGTTGAAGAACATATTTTGTACAGCATTTCACAGGATAGAACCAAGAGTTATTTACTTTTAGCTTTTTAAATTATGGTAAACATGGAACTAAATGTGATTCTATGTGATTGTATAGGACTAAATGTGACTGCTTATCTTTAATAAAATAAACCTGATATTCCGGAATCATGAAGTAATACTTGTTATGGCTGAATTTAGGTCTTTGACAGAGCAAAGAGCTATATTAGTCATTAGAGGAATCAAATGTTACTCATGTGTCCATTCATTACTTTGATTTTCATTTGCTATTATTTCAATTTCTAGAGAGCTTCCAGTAATCACTGAAACCAATATGGTAGAAATGAATTATGCAGTCACTGGAGTCATTCACAAAATATGGGATTTTTGTTATAATTTAAACATATACCAAGAAAAATGTTACCTGCTTCTTGCCCATATCTCTAAATTCTCCTCTTCAGTAGTTACTAGTCAAGGTCCAACCAGGAAAACAAAACAAAACAAAGCAAAGCAAAACAAAACCCTCTACGGTTATTATTAAAAATAGAATAAATTTAAGTCAGTGAACTGAATTCTCAGGCTGTGGAAAAGCAGCGAGCTAAACAGGAGATAGTGAAGCTACATAGATATGAAGGAAGCAGCTTGTGGAAGGAAGCAGCCCTCTTGGAATGGAGTGACAATAGGATGAGTCACTGTCACCGGGCATGGGGCATGCTGTCAGGGCATGGGACATGCTGGTGGAATCTGAAAGTATGACAGGCTTGTCAGCTGGGGACTGGAACTGAGGGAAGGATGTAGCCCCTGCAGAGACAGAGGAGGGCAAATCCTCTTACTGTTTCATATACTATGAGTGCTGTCCTTATCTAGAGCACTTCATAGATTTGAGGCACCTGCAGTCATGGACGATGATGCCAGTCCTTAAACTTGGACAGTTTATTCTAAGTTATTTAGCCTCAAAAACCTCATAACAACTGAGCAGCCTTTTATAACTTGTGCTTTTGGCTAGCTTTTTAAGAAATAGCATACTACACACATTATTCCGGGATCAATAAACACTTGTTGAGTGTTTTTTGAGTCTCTTGTAATATGCTTCCTGCCATGGTCAGAAAATATTTCAAAAGTGTAGTTGATTTTAGGATTGTAAGTAACAAAAACTAGGAACATCTTGACAGAGGGTATGATAAAAGTGGAAGGAAGCAAGCCTGTTCTTCAAATATCTGTGCAACAGATAGCCAGGTAGATCATTAATGAAGTTATATGACAATGTTTCTCTTTTAGCAAGAAGTAAGAAAAATGGTGAAAAGCCATCCTGAAGCGACCTGTTTAAATTGGTTGTTCTAGTTTGATATATTCTTTAAAAAGTATTTCTGGCCCCTTAGAATAGCCAAAAAGTTAAACTCTCATTTTGTTCATGTTTGTTCCCTGTGGAAGCTTCCCTTTTGGATAAAGAGAAACTAAGGAGGGCTGTTGATAAATTATGTGATGTGTAGGAATAACTGCTGTGTTGACATATCATGCTATTAAAAGGTTAAGTTTTTAGAATTCTCTTCTTGGGTTTCTGTGCCTTGGTAATTTTCTCCTGAGCAATTTTAAGGAAGCTTCCAATTATCACAGATCTACCAATCAAGTAGAGGCTCTACCAAGGACCTGCACACCTAAGAAAAGGGAAAATTACCAAGGAAAGTTTGTGCCTTATGTGCATTAAAGTGATCTGAAACCAAGAAACAAAAAATAGCCCATAAGTCATTTTATGAATTTATTATTTTTTTTGAGAGATAGGGTCTTGCAATGTTGCCCAGGCTGGTCTGAAACTCCTGGCCTCCAGTGATCCTCCCACCTCAGCATCCAAAAGTGCTGGAATTACAGGTGTGAATAACCAGGTTTACCCCTGGCTGAATTTAGTTTTAAGGATAAAGTTCCTGGTCCTTACTCCCTTTGTATTGGAGGTATTTATCTTGAGGTTAAATGAGCCAGTGCCTGAGTGGGTAAAGGAATGGGCTCTGGAATCAAACACCCTTTGATTCAGATCAGGATCTCTTCTTGTCCCCTAGTGTCTAGTTGTTTATATTATTCCCCCTCTAAAGTGTTGTTCTGGCTCTCTGACAATCTCAGAACTATTTCATTCTGGGTTCTCTTATGTCTGTTTTCTTATTGTCTGTTCTTGTATTCTACCTGGGCAATACTCAAGTGATCTAATGTTTCTGGCATAGCATAAATCACAAAACCTCTTTAGGATTCCAATATCCTCATTTATAAAATAAAATAATAATTATATCTACATCACAGGTGTGCTGTGAATATTTAGATAATATTTATGTAAAAGTGGTTTGTACACTGCAGAGATGGTAATATAAAATATTATCATTCTGGTACATGTTGGGAAAAGCAGACTCCTGTGCCCAGTCATTCAAGCCCTGCTTGGTCACATAATAATGGGCCTTGAGCCTGGATGACTTCCTTGTTAAGAGATAGATAACCCACACAGCCTGTGCCATATTTTTTTCACCTGGTGTGGGAACATATTTCCCTGTTTTGGAGCTGATCTTGCTCTGTATTTTCTCCACTTAAGTAAAAAGTTCCATTCAGTGCTTGGCCCTGCTGTGTTTCCCTTGGCAACTCTGATGCCAAGATACAAGGGGCAAAAGTGTTTTGAGTCCTCTCGCTGAGACCAATAACTAGTGCCCAGTGCTTTTCTAAACAGTATCCTTCTATTAATGACTAAATATTATCATTCTTTCTGTTCACCTCCCCTTCCAATTGTGTGTATATATACACACACACACAAACATATACATACAAATAAGAGACATAAAAATACGCAACTTAGTTCTATTTCTATGTTCAATGATGGCAGAGAGAGTATGCTTATCCCTCAAGAGTCATATAAAATTCCTGGACTCTGCACTTATTTTATTATCCCAGAACTAAGACTTGTGGCCAGAGAAATGGAAAATGTTATTCTTAGAGCTGGGTTTCTTGAACCTTTCACTGAAGCAAAAATGGACAATCAAGGTTCAATTTTGGTCAGTGGTAGTTTTAAGTCAATGCAATCCATCTCCATGAATGTGTCACTGTGCAGGAACACTGGAGATGGATGTTGTCCAGATAGACAGCTGCAATGTTTACAGTAGGTAAAGGTTGTCTATATCTATTTATATTTAACTTATTTGCACCATTTATGATTCTATAAAGAGTATGAATTACCTTAAAAGGGGCATTTTGGAGTTTCTGTTGATCTTTCTCTGGACATTGCTATCATAAATAGGCATTAGTTATAGACTGAACCATGTAGATTTAATATAAATCCAGTGTTTGGTCTTGCATCGTAATACCTCTATAGGACTCAGAATTGATAGGAATGAACTCCTAACAAATCAGAAAGGTCTGAATGGATTTCCAGTGAGTCACAAGAATTTAACAGAGAATAAGTACTATGAAAAGATGGATAAAAGATAACTCAGCAAATATGAAGCTCTTAAAGACTTACAGAGTGGCTGTAATCCAGCTTCAAGTTAGACTCTGATCCTGGAAGAAACCTAGCTGGGCCTAGTGGCACATGCCTGCCGTCCCAGCTACTTGGGAGGCTGAGGCAGAGGATCTCTAAAGTTCAGGGGTCAGAGTTTGAGTCCAGCCTGGGTGACACAGTGAGACCACATTCTCTAAAATATATATTGAAAAATTAAAAAAATAAAATTACCACAGAAAGTTACTTAATATGTACTTACTCCTGTAAGATGCAGAATTTTTTTTGAGTATATATGGTATTAACATAGTCTTAAATCCTAATAGAAGTGAGTGCTCTTCTATTGAAGATGCTCACATATGTTGTGTTTGGCTCTGTGCTTAGAGTTTAGTATTTGTTGATAATTCTTGGATTTATTTGTTGTAGGAAACATGAAAGAAAGCTGTGTGGTTAAAGCTATGGCAATAGGCTACCCAGCTTCTTCTCTAGTATAAACTGTTTCAGTTTAATCATCCCTAATTTCATCAGTAAATACAATAGTTTAACTTTAGAAGGAAGCACTAGATTTTTTGAGATTTTTTTTATCACTCTGTTCTTTATAATTTGTCAAAAATGTCACTTATCCAAGCAGGAGTTAGGTCTTAATGGGACAGAATTTTTATTTTCATTTATCTCTTTCTAAATGGAATAGCTTAATAACAGAATATTGTTTCAGCAACATACAGCTAAAATTCTTCAATATACTCAATGATGAGATGGGATCTATCAATGGGTATAACAGCTTGCATTTTATGGTACTTTAACATTTTAAAGTGCTGCTATTGATTTCATAACTTTGATGCTCACACTGACTCTGTAACATAAATGAGAATGTAAAGTAGTTTTTAATTTTTTTTTAGCAGAATAGAAACTGTAACTCAAGAGGATTAAATTCTTACACAAAGTACCAAACCATTAAGTGGCAGGGCCAGGATTTAACCATTGGGCGACAACACTGTTAGGGATTGAAAGTATAGGTTTTGTAGTTAAGAAACACCTATATTTAATTTAGGTCTCCATCAGTTATTAGTTACACACCCTTTGGTCAGATTGCATTACATCACCAACTCTCCTATAAAGATGGATATAAAATAACCAATTTCATTAAATTGTAAAAAACAAAATGAGATAATTCTGGTAAAAAAATGTGTGTTTTTTGTATGCATACTTACATACATATATACATATGTGTATGAACCTCTTATTTATATAATATGGAATAAAAATAAATGACACATGTCTATTTTAACTTTAAACTGCCAAACTATAGAAGTTGAAAAAAAGAGACTGGAGAAATAAAATACCTTAATTGTGTACGTTGTCACAGGGAAAATGGTGTTAGTCGTGTTCACGTACATTATTTCCTATAGCTCATTAAATTACTGTAAGAGCTGTTTTTATTATCTTAATTTAATAGAGTAAGAAACTCATAAGATAAGAGTAATAAGTATACTGCTTATAGAATAAGTATTAAGGCTCTTAGGATTAAGGTAACCAGATCTAACTTGCACAGTAAGTAGTGAAATCAAAGATTGCCATCGATAAATAAGCAAAAATATTGAGTTTTTATCCACCATTTTATCATATTTCTGAATGACAAATAACTTTATAAATGTAAGCAAAGACATAACTAAAAACTCTAAAAGCCAGAAGAAGGCAATATCCAAGCATTTGGATGAATTTCTTGTATTCAGTGGGGTTTTATTAATCCATTCAACAAGTAAGAGTAGGACCCTCCAGTTTCAGTTCAAACCCCATCATAACCTTTTGAGTTTCAATACATGATGCAGTTTTATCCAGTATGATCTTGAAGCACTAAGACATTTGCTAAAAATTATGTAGTGGCTTGGAGTCAAAGGGGTCAGTCTTTTTGTTCCTACCCTATTAAGTTGCAGAGTGCAGGGATTGTACCCAACCTTTTGTTTCCAGGCTTAATGGATTCTTCCTATATTTACCCTGCTTTCTGATGGTCTCCAGTCTTTTACTCACCTCTCCCTGCATTAATGACCCTTTTACTTTTCCTTTTTTAACTTACCATTTACTCAAGTGAAATCATTTCAAAGGCATAGTGGCAGATTACTGAGGTGTATGGTGTGTGACTGGCCTTTTCTTGTCAAGCCTCTGGGGTATAAAACAGGGTTCTGAGGATGGTGGGCTCCCCTCTAGCATCTGGTGTGATTTTGCTAAGAATTGAGAGCATGTTTGTTATTACAGCTTAGATATGACTGTGGAGCACCTATATCATTGTGACTTAGTTGTTTGTTTCAGGAACATTTTACCTGGGAAAGATAAATGTATAAACTAATAAATAATTTCACTCTTATCTCTAGGAAATTCCTATTTATCAAATTATCAGAGTCACTAGTTTATTCACCTAGGCAAACAACCTACTTATCAATAGCAATTCATTAACCATGATAACTTCCTTCATGACCCTCGCTTTGCCTTGTCCACCAATACTCAACTATTACATCATGAAATTTTCCCACTTTCAATCCATACTCTTCTTTTTTTAAAAAAAAAAAACAAAAAAACAACACTTTAAACCACTTGAGCTTGAATTCCAAAGTTCTAAAAATATTCTACTTCTGACTCATCCTTCCATCAAGGGGTGGTGTTCTTTGCTACTAGTATAACTTCAAATAACAGGTTTGTGTAGTGATATTTTAAGGTTCAGCGCCTTGCATGATAAGTGGATTTGACATGCCTAAAGATTGAAATTGGTCCATAGGCCAAGCCAAGTAAAAAAAAAGGCATCTCAGCTTTGTGGAAGCTCCTAACTCTGTGAAGTTAGGAGATGCCTCTTTCTGCACATTTCCCAGGAGGTCCACTGGGAAGTGCTATTTCATCAGCCAAACCCAGCTGCTCTGATCCTTGACTATAGAGAATCAAACCATTTATAGTTGGTCATTGAATTTTAATATTCAGAACTCAATATTCTTAATATTAAGAATGCAACTGAATTTAAAAATAAACTAAAAAATGAAAAAATATAAACAGATTTAATGTACTGAAGGAGAAAGGTGTTACATATCAAGATTGGAGAATGATTTTCATAGAAGACATTTTTGTACAATTTGCTAATGGTTGATACATATAGGATATCAAAATCCCTTCCCATCTTGTATATCTCACTGGTATTCTCAAATCTCCTAATGTGTGCTCTTCTCCAGTTCTGTTTCCTGTTAATAAGACTCAAGGTAAATTGAAGATGGTTCTATCTGAAAATGTATGGAAAACTTAAAGTAAAGTAGATCACTAAGATGTCTAACATAAAGCAATAAATGAACCATGATTAACATGTATAATATAATACCAGCAAAGTTCCATACACAGTGTATATTTAATCATCACAATGATCTAAAAAGTATCTAGCCTACCAAAGAACAGTGATAGAAATGGTGGTTCTGGGATTTAAGTCCACCTAAACCCATATCCCATTTCCCCCCAGAGCACCACACTAGAGTTGATCAGGGAAATAATTTCAGACAGAGGAATACAAAATAAAATTAGAAAGACAAAATGCCTTTGTTGCCTGAGGGTAAAATTAAAATATATTTAATCTAGTTGTACCATAAATACCCCAGCAGGTTTCCTAATTAATCTCTTTAAGATACATAGAAAGAGATGCACAACTCTAACCTAGCTGTCAGATCATTTCCTCATGGAGGGTAATAGATTGAACACAGTGTGGGCTTCAATTTGAATTCTGGATCTATCACTCAATTTGGTCATTTTCTTTAACCTTGAAGAAGTTGTTTCTTCCATCTCTAAAATTGGACTATTGAGACCAACCTCAAATGGTTGTGCTGAGGACTAAATTAGATAAAAACACTTTGAGGGTGCTGTGCAGGAATGCCTATAACATAATATCTTCCTTCTATATACTTAGTAACCTACTGAGCCTCACATAATGTTTAACCCTACATTATTCAATTGAATATAGAAATCCTGCTATTTAGACTGATTATTTTTATTGCATCACATTAATATTTGTTTGGTATGTGTTCCTTATAGTCATTCTGTGCTAGAACATATTATGTCCCAAGTTGTTATTTAAAGGGTAGAGAGTCCTTTAAAATAACATAAAAAATGCATAATAGCAAATGGAACTCTTTGTATTATCAGCAACCAGTAAGACTAATGCCAAGCTTCAAAAAGAACTGAATGTTTACAAAATGCACTTTTTTCTCCATATGTTAAATAATAAACTTCTAAAATAATAGCCATATTGATAACAATTTAAAGAATTTAGAGATTATAATTTCATTTGGGATAACATGGTCATTTTTTTCACAGTAAATACCTGGATATTCTTTATTTAGATTCAACCATTGACAACAGGTTGATATATTTGCTTTACCTGTAGGTATGCATACCTGTATGTATTTTATATATTATATGTATGTATTTATTTATTTTTATTTTTTTACAAAGTTTGTATGCATTGGAGTTTTATTTTATTTATTTATTTTTAAGCATATTATGGGGTTACAAATGTTTAGTTTACATATATTGTCTTTGTCCCTCCCGAGTCAGGGCTTTAAGCGTGTCTATCCCGCAGACCGTGCGTAAAATAGATTATCTGGCCCAGAGAGTTGATTTCTCTAGCCCTGCTGTTAGACAGAAAGTACAGCACACTATATTAGCTCTTAAACTACATAGGCTTTCTGACCTAAAGAAACGGGCTGTATTCGGGCAGGTACAATCTTTACTTTGGTGCACAATTTTAGCCTGCTAATATCTTTCCAGTAAATACTACAAGCACTCATAAGTCACCAGACTGAAAAGAAACACTCTAGCTTTGTGAATGTCAAAAGCCTGGCTTGTTAAATTTGTTTCTATATGACTGAATCCATAGAGTAAAACAGGAACCATGGGTTTGCCATATCTTCTAGGATAAAATTGCAGCCTGTAGGGCTTAGTTAGCACATGTGCTAATGTTGAGCATGCCTTCTTATATTTTCCCAAACTACAATCCCTGGTCCCTATCCAATCTGCTCAATATTCAGTAGCACAGATACAACAAGCCAATGAGCACTTTGGTGTCAGAGGCCTTGTCCATGAAACCCAGGTTAATTAGGGAGTGGCACGGACTCTTCTCTAATCCAGAGATTTGCCTTCTAATTTGGTAACACGAGGTGTGGTGGCATAGTGAATTAGTGACTAAGTTTTCTGGCCTCAGATCCCCACTTTACCATTGTCTGACTGTTGGTCCTGAGTAAGACTGTCATTATCTCTTAATTTCAATTTCTTCATCTGTAAAGAAAAAGCATTTGACTCATTGATGTCTTAAGATTATTTCAAACTAAAGCACTTCTTCATTTCCAATTATCAAAAATTTGTCCAATAAGTTTTTATTTTTTATAGTTTAGTATACTCTTCTAGAGTAAAGATTGGTGCAGCAGTTCATTGTGTTTTGTGTGTCAAGAGAAGTACTGTGGACCGCAGCAATGGCTTCCACCAAATACAGTACCCTCAGAGAGGGTTTGCATTCTGCGGACATGGTCATCGTTACTGTGAAGTGTTAACAAGCTCACTGCTTCCTGAATCTCCATGGCAGACAGGTAGCTTTTAGCACAGTATCATTGTCCTGTGTGGAATTTGTCCTTCAATTAACTAAGACCTAACAAGAGAATCTTGTTTTTACACTCTTTGAGTGTTTCTTTTGCAGTGGTCCCCAACCTTTTTGGCACCAGGGACTGATCTTATGGAAGACAATATTCCCATGCATGGGGGGCACAGCAGAGGGATGGTTTGGGGATGATTTAAGTGCATTACATTTATTGTGCACTTTATTTCTTTTATTATTATATTGTAATATATAATGAAATAATTATACAACTCACCATACCATAGGTTGTGGACCTCTGTTTTAGAGTCAGTGACCTATGAGAACCTCTCAGATAGATTATTTAAATGGTTTATCAGGGCACTAGTGCACTAACATTTTATCTTAAATGTGAATTTTGATCATGCTTTAGAAATAGCACAAAAAGAGGAAAATAAGTTTTATCTCTAATGAAATGTGGCTTGCTGATCGAGTAGTGAAGAAAGGAAAATACGAATGAAGCATGTGTAAATGGATAAGTAGGAATTTATGTGTGTGTGGGGGGGATGTTCAAATATCTGTATGAATCTGTGTGTGAAAACTCTTGGGCAAAATAAATGAGAGAGAAAATATATATAGATTAAATAATCAAGAACACCAAATGGCCAATGTCATTTACTAGAGTGACTCTCTTTTCTAAAGGTGGTGATGAAAATAGCATTCCAAAGAAGAGTCTAAAAACTACTCAATAAATTTAAATATTAGAAAATCATAGGACACGATTCACATGCCTGTTCTTAGGGTTCTCACTAGCCTCATTGCATAAAAGGCTCTGAACTTTTAGTTCAGAAACTGGGGGAAAACATCTGAAGAGTAAAGGAGATTTCCTGTAGGGATTAGAGTACTTCATGGCTTTGCTAGCTTGTCAGTATCTCTAGAATTTCTTTTCTTATGCTGCTTTGTGTATTTTATACTCCAGAATCAAATTAAATCAGTAACTAAAAGAGTATGTCCTTTAACAAAATGTATTAAATAGTGTGACTTTCTAAGTCTCTGTTGGTTAAAGTTGAACTCGGTTTTATGAAAACAAAAACTTTTTGTATGCTGCATAAGAGAAGAATTCTATGTATTTAAATTATTGGTATAATAGTTTAGAACAAGTGCTTTCTTCTAGGGAAAAATGTAAACTAAGGAACACTTGAAAATATTTTATGCATTGTATATACATGATACTGTTAATAATTCTCTAAATTAAAATATGTCTCTTTGCTCTTTTTTATTTTAAATGTTCAATAAGTGTAGAGAAGTAGATTATCTCATTGAAGTAAAACTCACCCATTTGCTTAATTAGCAATCCAGTTAATTGCTAATTTGATCTGTAGAGAAAAGACAGAACCAACCTCATTCTTCCTTTTGGATTGTAAAATAGTAGACCTTAGGAACTGGAAAAGTCCTGAAGACATCTGATTCAGTGAAATTCAAAGTATATTCCTTAAAGATCTGGAATTAGATGGCTGTGCTTCAGATTTGACACAGAGTGCAAGGGAAGTCTCCCGCCCCCTGTCTGTGCTCCCTTTTCAGTTGAAAAGCTTTTATTTTCTTGTTCATATTTAGAGGTCATAAGACAGATTTCATTTTATAAAACAGGTTTTTGTATATTTATATATACAGATGGTCCCCAACCTAAGATGATTCAACTTATGACTTTTCAACTTTATCATGGTACAAAAGTAATATACATTCAGTAGAAATCATACTTTGAATTTTGATTTCTTTTTTCCTGAGCTAGCAATGTGTGCTGGGATAGTCTATCCTGATGCTGGGCAGCAGCAGAGAGCCACAGTTCCTAGTCAGTCACGTGAAAGAGAGGAAACAACTGGTACTCTATACTGTACTGTGTTGCCAGATGATGTTGCCCAACTGTAGGCTAATGTAAGTATTCTAAGCATGTTTAAGGTAGCCTAGAGTAACCTATGATGTTCAATAGGTTAGGGGTATTAAATGCATATTCAACTTATGATATTTTCAATTTACCATAGGTTTATCAGGATATGATCTCATTATAAGTTGATATATGTATATGTATATACATATATACATATATATGTACAAAAATGTATGCATGCATGAACAAAATTTGCAAAGAGACCCATAAGAGTACTTTCATTTAATTAATGCCTGGAGAAGTTAAGTGAAATGCCCAAAGAGAAAAACAATTAGCTAGTGACAAAACTAGAGAGAGAATTAGTTCTCTTGATTAACAATTCAGTGCCCCTACCCTATCTTTTAGGTGGTAAACTGCATCAGTGTTGAAGGATGGCAGTGATGTATTCAAAAAGTTTTTGCATAAAATCAGCTCACTCATAGCATATGTAAGCCTCACATAATAGAAATACTGTAATATAGTGTTCTCTGGGAATTTAACCATTTAACTGTAGTCCATACTTCAGAAATGAAAAGGTTAAGCAGGAATATCCTTAAAGATTTTAACCTAGGGAGTGTTATGACATCTAGCTCTAAGCCAATTGTGGGGCACTTCAGTTCAAAATGTAATCAAAGTGTTACTTTTTCCTCCAGAGAGAGCATATTCTACTCTTTCTCTATTATTATTATTATTTTATTTCAAAATACTAAGGGAGCACAAATGTTTTAGGTTACACGGATCGCTTTTGTAATGCTTGAGTCCCAGATATAGGTGTGGCCATCATATAAATAGTGTTCATTGTACTCTTTAGGTAGGTTTTTGCCCCTCCCTTCCTCCCCATCTCCCATCTCCCCTCTGGTTGATTTCCACCGAGTTTTACTTTTCTCTGTGCACTTGTGCGCTCATCAGTTAGTTCCAGTTTAATAGTGAGTACACGTGGTCTTTGTTTTTCCATTCTTGAGATACTTCATTCAGGAGAATGGTCTTCAGTTCCATCCAGATTGTTTCAAAAGGCATTAATTCATCTTTTGATGGCGAAGTAGTACTCCATGATATATATATACCATATTTTATTAATCCACTCATGAATTGATGGGCACTTGGGTTGATTCCACATCTTTGCAATTGTGAATTGTGCTGCAATAAACATTTGAGTGCAGGTGTTTTTTTGATGAAAAGTCTTCTTTTCCTTTGATACCCAATAGTGGATTGGTGGATTGAATGGTGGGTCTACTTTTCATTCTTTGAGGAATCTCCATATTGTTTTCCATAAAGGTTGTGCTAATTTGCAGTCCCACCAATAGTGTATAAGTATTCCTTTTTCTCTGTATCCACAATAGCATCTATTGTTTTTGGACTTTTTAATAAAAGCCACTCTAACTGGGTTAAGGTGATATATCATTGTAGTTTTAATTTGCATTTCCCTGATGATTAACGACTTTGAGCATTTTTCTATGTTTATTGGTCATTTGTCTTTCTTCTTTTGAGAAGCTTCTATTAATGTCTTTTGCCCACTTTTTAATAGGGCTGTTTTTTTCTTGTCGATTTGCTTGAGTCCTTTATAGATTCTGCATATTAGCTCTTTAGTGGATGTGTAGCTTGTGAATATGTTCTCCCTTTCTGTAGGTTGTCTATTTGCTCTGTTGATTATTTCCTTTGATGTGCAGAAGCTTTATACTTTAATCAAATCCTATTTATTAATTTTTGTTGTTGCCATGATTGCCATTGGGGTCTTAGTCATAAATTCCTTCCCTAGGCTGATATCTAGAAGAGTCTTTCCTACATTTTCTTCTAGAATTCTTATGGCTTCATGCCTTAGATTTAAGTCCTTTATCTATCTTGAATTAATTTTTGTGAGTAGTGAGAGATAGGGGCCCTATTTCATTCTTCTGCATGTGGCTATCCAATTTTCCAGCACCATTTATTGAATAGGGCTTCTTTTCCCCACTACACATTGTCGTCTGCTTTGTTGAAGATCAGTTGGTTGTAGATAGACAGTTTTATATCTGGGTTCTCTGTTCAGTTCCATTGATCTATGTCTATTTTTGTACCAATACCACGTTGTTTTGATTACTAGAGCCTTGTAGTATAGTTTGAATTTGGGTAATGTGATGTCTCCAAATTTATTCTTTTTGCTTAAGATTGCTTTGGCTATTTTGGCTCTTTTCTGGTTCCAAATTAAGTGTAGAATTATTTTTTCTAGATATGTGAAGTATGCATTGGTAATTTGGTGGAGATTGCACTGAATCTGTAAATCACTTTGGGTAGTATGGACATTTTAACACAGTTCTCTCCATGAGCATGATATGTTTTTCCATTTGTTTATATTCTTTGATATTTTTTCCTCAGAGTTTTGTAGTTCTCCTTGTAGAGATATTTTGCATTTTTGGTTAAGTATATTCCTAGGTATTTTATTTTCTTTGTAGCTATTGTACGTGGTATTGAGTCTTTGATTTGACTCTTAGCTTGACTGTTATTGGTATATAGAAATGCTACTGATTTATGTACATTGATTTTGTATCCTGAGACTTTGCTGAATGTATTTATCAATTCCAGGAGACTCTTGGCGGAATCTTTGGAGTTTTCTAGATATAAGACCATCTCATCAACAAAGAGTGATAGCTGGACCTCCTCTTTCCTGATTTGGGTATCCTTAATTTCTTTCTCTTGCCTGATTGCTCTGGTTAGGACTTCCAGCACTATGTTGAATAGAAGTGGTGACAATGGGCATCCTTGTATTGTTATTAATGCATGTTCCTAAATGCAAATGGGTGGAGCAAAGAGATAGCCTATCAGAAACATAAAGTGCTTAGAGCTGCAGCAAGAGAAAGAAAACTTCCAATGGATATGAAAAGAAAAGGAAGTTTTTCCTAGGTTAATGAACAGGCTTTTTGCAATGCAATTGGCAGAGAGAATTATTGCTCACCAAATATTTTGTGTGCTGGCTTCTGTTTCCTAGCCTCCCTTATAATTAGATTGTGGTTAGGTAGGGCCACCTGAATAGTGATGTGGGCCACGTCCAGTCAGGGATAATAACAGATGTTTCTTCTCCATGTTCTTCCTTCTATTGCAGTGAGAGCAGAGGCTACTCAGTTAGATAAGAAAACCCAATGATCCATAAATCTAGGTCCCTGAGATACTATGTGGAAGGGAACAGCAGACAATTGTGCATAGAAAAACTACATCATCTGTGTTAAGCTACCAGGATTTGGGGTTTGTCCTACAGCAGAATTTAGTCTGTATTGGAGGGAATTTTTTCTGTAAAAATCAATTAATAAAGATTACTTAACATAAAATTTATATAAATCCATAAAAAGAAACAACTTATAGTCAGCATATTAAATGAGATAATATAAAATATGTTTAAAGACATAGCTATAGCAAAAATATTTATATTTCCTTTCTATTTAGTCCTTTTTTGAAACCTGAATTAATTTAGCACAACCACCATGGACTACCAGAAGAGGCATAGAACTATATAATTAACAAAATATTAGAGAACAAAACGTCACACAGTCCATTCCCTTAGCCCAAGGTGGCTAAGGACTTTCATCAATTCCTTTGTGTAACAATTCAGAATTAATGTTAGAATATCACTTTACCCCTTTTAATGTGTTGTATATTTTATCTCCTATGTTAGCTTCATAATAGAATGTGTTTAATTTTCATTTCATAGAGTAAATTCAATTTTTTATAAGTAACCCTCTTCACAAAGTCCTATGTGAACAAAACCCTGCAGGTATACACCGTAATTGAAGGATGTCTGGATTAAGTGGGTCCTGTTTAAATATGACAATCAATATCCATATGCCCCAATAATAAAGCCAGGTAATCAGCCTCCATTGCAGAGTATTTTCATAAGAAATGCAAACATAAGTCATGGTCAGTATTTTATCTTTGCTTAAGCAATAGTTAAAATATAAAAGAAATACAGAAATCAAAACAAAAGGTAAAAAATAAAAAAAGAATTGTGCATTCCCTAAAGGAAAGAATACCAGAAAGAAATAAAAACTTCAGACATTCAACAAGGCATTTTAACAGAATTACTAAATAAATAGTATCTGCATACATAATTCAGTTCAGCTGCACTAATTGATTTCAAGAAGATATAATTGAAAAAATGCCTTGAAAGTAAGTCTCTTCATCTTTTGTTGTAAAAATACCATCTGACACAGTTTTTATTCAGTTTCTCTATATTTTCTGTCATTCATTCAAGTAAACAAAAATCAAAGTCAATATCAGAAGCATATATGATATCTTTCTTATATGAGAAAAAACTAACTTGAGAGAGATCAGCTTGGAAGATGTAAAATTTTAAATTCTTCTTAAAAGTCACTGGAGTTACAACTAAATAAAACATCTGGGTTTTTCAATAATAGTCTCTTCTTTTCAAAATAAATGCCAAGATGATACAGAGATAGTAATTGAAAAAGGCTCCAACAGTAATTAAATTGAGTTAAGACAGCTATTTTTAAGAATGCCATTTCCTTCCCCTCCCAATGGCCTATCTCCTGGTTTCAATGACTAACAAAACCAAAAAAGTACTTATAATTCTAATAGTCACTAAGTAACCAAGTAAGGATGAAATATATTCCTCTTTTGGTATTGTCACATATATATACAAATAGCTCAGTAAAATGAAAGAGAAAATCTAGAAATAGATTCATGTACATACAGAAATTTAGCATCTGATACAAGCGATATTGAAATCACTGGGAAAAGATGAAATGTTATATAGCATGTTGTGAGACAACTGAATCACACCAAATAATCCTAACAACTATATGCAATGTATGATCCTTGATTGTGTCTGGGATTAAAATAATAAATAGCTGTGAAAAATATCATCAGGATAATTGAGGAAATTTTAATGTGGAGTAAATATTAGATAATAATAATGTTAAATTTCTTGAGTGTGATATCTGTATTTTGATTGCATAAAAGACAGATTTGTTCCACAGGAGATATGGACTACAGTATCCAGAAATGATGATATTTCAAGTTGCAGTTACATTTTCAGCAAAAGAATTAAAAAAATGACAAAAATGTTACCTATCGATGCATTTTGGTGATGTATATAGCTGTCCATTGTACTATTAATATTTACTCTTTTTTTGAGGTATGCAACTTTTAACAATAAAATAAAATGATTACAAAATAGATTTTGGAGTGGTTCTTAGGACTTTCTGCTGAGGTACCCCTGATATACTTTTTTTTACCATGTATAGAACTGAGGGAAGCAACCTTGACAATGTAGTCTGTGGAGGTTCTCACTCTCTAATATGTATAAAAATCATCAAAAGATTTTGTAGAATGTTATACAATCGTAGATAGCAAACTACTGAGCTCGTATTCTCATATATTTGGGTTAGACTACTGATCTTAGTCGCTATTATGCGATTGCAGATTGCTGCAGCTGAAACTGCCCTCTATGAAATTAATAAAGGGCCCCAGGTGGGAACAATGGTAGGGGAAAAATATATATAACCAACCACTGTTCCCTGGCTTGCTTTCCTATAATTGCTTACTACTCAGGAGTCATATAGCTGATGGTAATAAAGATTTTAGCTTTCTTCATTACTTCCATAGATAACATCACCCTTGTGAAACCTAAGGCTTGTTTTTGAGATATCTTTCAGGCCCTGCACTGGGGGGAACAGCTGACCCACACAGACCAGTGGCCCATAGGGAGGAACTGACTCAACTGGTCTTGCAACCCCCACCCACCAACTGACTCAGCAAAGATGACAATTTCTACACCCCTATGGTTCTGCCCTGAACCCAGCCAATTAGCAGACCCAATTGCCTAGCCTTTGGCCTGCTGAACTATCTTTAAAAACCCTTTCTTTCAAATTTTCGGGGAGATGGAGTTGAGAAATTACTGTCATCTCCTCCCCTGGTGCCTTGTGAAATAAAACTTTTTTGTCTGCTGTAACTCTTGCTGTGTCAGTGTATTGGCTTCTTCTTGAGCAGCAGGGAATGAACCTGGTTAGGCTTTAACAATCCCTCCCTTTGAGGGAACTCATAAAGGGAGAAGCATTTCTAACCTATGCCTTAAAGATTATGTGGTGAACACTTAATCTTGAAACAGACAGGTGAAGACCTACAGAGTAGATTACATATGGATGGAATAGCATAAATGAAACAATAGGGGTAGGAAAGCCTGGAGATCATAGAAAAAAGTGCACATTACAATATGTAAAATAGATATCGAAGACAACAGTTAAACACAGAACTAGACCCTTGGGTTGAGGAAAGATCATATTAAGCCTTAAATGATGGTTTAATTAATTTGAATATTATTTAGGAGGCAAAGAAATGTTTACAGCAATTTCAATTGTCATAAATCCTTCTTTCTTTGCTTTTGTTCAGGCTACTTTCCTTGCTGAAATACCTTCCTTTGATCCTCTGTCTGGAAAGCTATGCATTCATGAAAACTCATTTCAAATGTCATGTCTTCTATTTTAATTTCCTTGAAACCTTTCTGTTCTGCATCTCACCTAAAAGCTTAATTAATTCTTGTTTCTTAGAATTATGTTCATACCTTGATTTTAGAAGAGTAATCAAAAGTTTGCACCCTGGAGTCAAACACTGCCTGGGTTAGAATCCCAGCTCTACTACTTGCTTTCTGAATCACCTTAGGTAAGTGATTCAAACTGGCTATGACTCAATGGTCTTATCTGTAAAATGGAGATTTTTATTAGCTCTACTTGATGAAATTATAGGTATAATTAACTGAAGTGAGCCTTTTAAAGTGCTATATTTGTTTCTGTAATGTAATACATGCTTTGCAAATACTAGCTATTAATTGCTACTATAATGTCACTTACTGTCCTGTAGTAAAGTTATTAGTCTACATCTTTCTTACTAAACAATAATTTCTTTAAAGGCAAGACTGTATCTGAACATAAATGGAGAAAGAACCTATGGAGTTATTTTGTACAAAGTTGATACTGAGTATTAGGATTATTAGAGTAGAAATGTGAGAAATCTATGGTGAAACTTAAGACCTCAGACTGAATCTGAGACAATATTTGGGGGAAAGGGCTTATGCTTTTTTAGAACCTATGCCTCCTGAACAACTCTTCTGTCTAAATCCAGAGCTATCAACTCTTATATGTCAGAAATGTCCATTGGAGCAGAAGTGGACAGAAATTTTAACACAGGCTGTCATTTGCAAGATATTTATTTATATATTTTGTGAAATTAAAAAAATTTAAGTGAAGCTGGCAAAACTCACACATGATATTCAGGTGTAATGAGATGTCTTTTTTCAGAATGTGGCAGTAGTTTAAGTTTGGGTGAATGCCTGGGTCAAGGGAATTATTAAGTTCCTATCACCTATTTAGTTTGGATGAAATTTGACTCACACTATTTACCCAAGCAATCAAAATATTTTTTCTTATGAAATTGAAAGTAAAAAAGAGAAATTATATTTAAAGAATGCATTTGAGCAAAGCTTGATTCTGATATTTCATGTCTCTGGGGACCAATTTCAATGAAAAAGTTCCCACAGATGTATCCCACGGATGTCCCCACATGGGGACAAAGTGCAATGCTGGTGCTGTTTATAATTTCCAGTGAATACAGTTTTCAGCACTCGTGTACTCAGCGTCTTTGAACTAGCCCATATTTATTCAAGGTCTTGTATTTCTATAATAGAACTTAACAAAATGGGTCTCTGAAAACAGCTGCACTATCAAGGGAAACACTTGTGTGCTTAAAGATGCACACAGTACTCCAATCTGCATTTTTATACACAACTGTACTGGATATGTAATGACTATATATGTTCTTTTTATCATATGTACAGGGGCCATCACAACAATGAGAATTATAGTCACTGAATAATGATAGTATTAGTAATAATAATAACCACCAAAATTGTCAAATGTACCATGCACTATGCAGTATCATAAATATTGAGAGAAATAAACTCATTTAGTCCTCACATATATACACCTACATGTATGAGGTGGATGCTGTTATTATTTTGATTTTACAGATGAAACAAAGTGAGACAAAGAAGAGTTAGGTAATTTGCCCGGATAAGTGGCTGAGTCAGAATTTAAACCCTGGCAATATGGGTCCACATCCCATGATCTTAATCAATAAATTAAACCTACAATACTATACTACACATGATACTATTTAATTTCATTACCATGTAATCTGTCATGGAAAACTTAAGTAGCGTGAAAATGCTAAATTAAGGAGAAAAAGAAATTGCCTACAATATTTTAACCATGATAAATTTAGGGCCTTCATTATTATTCATTATTCGCTCAACAAATATTTCTTGCTCACTTACTATGTTCCTTATACTCAACTGAGACTTGGGTTATAGCAGAGACCAAGACAGACAGAAGCTGAGCATTAAGTAAGGGAGTGGCACAAGGTGAAAATAAATAAGGAAATGAAATAAACAATTTCACTTAAGTACTATGAAGAAAATAAAATGGATGATATGAGGGAAAGTGACCAAGGGTAAAGGCAATTCTAATAGCATGGAAAAACAATCTCTCTGA
This sequence comes from Cheirogaleus medius, assembly GCA_008086735.1. Taxonomy (NCBI): domain Eukaryota; kingdom Metazoa; phylum Chordata; class Mammalia; order Primates; family Cheirogaleidae; genus Cheirogaleus; species Cheirogaleus medius. The sequence goes on from VBSM01001265.1 coordinate 17,454,339, forward strand.
TGAGATGACATTTGTGTTGAGACCTGGGTTGTTAGAAGGGCGTGCTCTGGGTTGATCTGAGAAAGGGCATTCGAGGCACAAGGACTAGCAAGTAGAGAGCTGTGAAGTAAGGAAACTGCTTGGCATTTACGACAAATAGTAGAGAACTTTGAGTCACAAGTCCTGACCCATTTTCAGAAGACTGAATATAAAGGGGGATGCAAATTAGCCCTACTTCTTGTTCCAGTACCAGCAGAGCTCCAATTAGTATAAGTGGAAGGTCAACAACTTGTTGTCCCACATGAATACAGAAGTCCTTTATTTTAATAATAATGTGTTTGGGGTTTTAATTAGGCAAATAATTTCAAATTCAAAACCTGAACACAAAACTGTAAATACTATTTATAGTTAATCCAAATTAAGATAAAGATAAATATTAATTCATATTAATATATATTTGGATTACATAATCCAGATTATGTTTAATATAAATATTGAAAAAATGGTGGGAAAAATTTAACACAATTCTACCAAATGGTAAGAGAAATTATCTCTAGTTAGTAGAACTTTTGATTTAGATTTTCCAAATTTTGGATATATTTTGAAACAACTCTCCAAAAACAGAGGAATGTGTTATGAAACCTGTATATAATTAATTCCTAGGCAATAATATAAGTTTTTCGATCCTCTTTCCTTCGTTCTACAATTTATTTTACGCACATCTATTACCTTATAATACCCTATGTAATTTCTGTTTTTATGATGTTTATTATTTATGAATTTTCTTCTATTTTGGGATTTAATCTACTCTAGTACAGAAATCATTGCCTGATTTTCTCAATTATGTGGAGCCTAGAACATTTCCTGGTAATAGTAGGCATTCAATAAATATTGAATGAATGGATAAGTAAATGAATAGAAGTATAAATATTTTTAATGGTTGAAATGTTAAATTTTTGAGGGCCTAATTTTAGACTAGTAATATTAAACCAGATTACTTCCTAACTTCTCTTAAATTTTAATCAATGATTATAAATTAAGAGTATTGAATGCAACACCAAGTTTTGAATATATTGTAATATAAGTATATGTCACACTAAGTAAAATACTAGTTAACCACTTTTTGGACTTACAGTTAAGAAAATACTATAGAAATTATTCCTATGAAAACTGTGCTGACAAAATAAATAAGCAAGTTTTCTTTTTGTGATTTTGATAAGCTAAACTGACAAGCTGATCTAATTTAGTTAAACATAGTTTGAATCCTGGGGAATTCTGTGTTCAAGTTTAATTCTGTAACACATTCATGCACATGTACAAACACAATTTTATGTGCAACATACAGGGGAAAGTAGTAGGAAGAGAGATAGATATTTTCATAAAAACTTTGTTTAGCGCTTCTCGGCCTTTTGGCTAAGATCAAGTGTAGCACAAAAAGATTTTTTTTTAACTTTTTAAACTTGGAAACTTTCGTTTATAAAATAAGTACACAGTTTACTTAACAGTCTATGTAAACCACCCAGTTCTTGTCTTCCATACCCATATACAAGACAATGACTATTTTAGAATCAACACAGCTCTTGAATTTTACGCTGATTTGTAACATTCATAAACACTGTCATTTGAGCATAGCAGAATGTCTAAGTTAAGATTAAAGACTCTCATGCAGTGGGCAAAGTTATAAATTACAGAATACTTGTTAGAAATGGGGACTGGCAGCTACGCTTTGATACAGGCATTTTGGCATTTTTGTTATTGTTTTTAGTTTACAAAGAGAATCAATGTGGATTTTAGAAACTATTACCTATACTGAAATACATAAAAAGTAAAGCTCCTCACCTTCTTTATAAGACCATAGACAAACGTTTTTTTTGCTATTTTTCAATGACTAATACTTATTTAGAAAAAGCAAAAATTTTCACATATATTTTAGAATCACTTTTAAAAGCAGTAATTTATGTGTTATGATGTCTGTCAGCTTGGTTTTATTTGCAAATATTGAAGTGAAAATATATAAAATATTTTTCAGTAGGAAACAGTTTTTTCTTTTATTTCATTATATTATGGGGGTACAGATATTGTTAGGATTACAT
>VBSM01001265.1:17456510-17497589 GCA_008086735.1 Cheirogaleus medius
AGGATAGCATAAACGGTGCTAATTCATTGTCATTTCTTAGAATTGAGTAATATTAGTAGGAAACATTTTTGACAAACAAAAGATATAAATAAATTGGAAGTCATATAATAAATAAATTGAAAGTCATATAACAAATAAATTTTATATAATACTAAGTGATTAAAAACAAACTTTTTAAAAATAAAAATGAAATCAAACCTCAATTAATCAAAGTGCTTTAGGGAATAAACATTATTTGAGTCTTATACTATTTCAAATGCTCTATGTAAGAATTTCATAAATTACTCTAATCTTAACAGTATATAGCAGGGGAAACATAGTTAGAAACAATTCTATAAATTGCAAAATATGGACTTTACAGATGATAAGCAAATTGACAATATATCATGAGTGAACATTGTGTAATTCACACCCAGTTTTCCAGACATCACAATCTTAATCATACTACTTCACTTTACTTGGAATTGTGAGGATGGAGGAAGAGTCACTAGAGACTAAATAATTAGAATTTATAAATGACTGAGTTTTCAATCCAAATATATGTTTTTCCCAAAATTAAAAAAAATGTTTTGGAATTGAATATATCCCCATTACTAATTCATAAAGATCACAGAACATATTGATATGATATTTCTTTGATGATTAGGGATTTTCAGGACCTTCAGTTAACATTTCAGACCATCATATTTCACAAGTATTATCAATACACACATATTTCTTTTAAGAATGTTTTATTCCTTTACTTCAAACTGTTTTGAGACCAAAGAAAAGCAAACAAAAAACTTCTAAAAAATTGATTGAAGTATACTATATGGATGAGAATGTCAATTGGTACAATCCTTTTGCAAGAAATTTGGCAATAACCCACAAAGCTACCTATACATTTGCATTTTGACCCAGCAATTCTACTTCTAGGAATTTATCTCTAATAATAGTAAAATACACATGTATACATTTATTTATTAAATTATTTTTTATACACAACCTGAATGCTCATATGTAGAAAACTGGCTGAATGTTTATGATGCATCTTTAGAATAGAAGACTATGCAGCTGTAAAAACAGAATGAGAGCTCTACAAGTAAATATACTGATAGGTTGAAAACAATCCATAGTTTTCTATCTGCATTAAACTCAGAAGGGGAAATAAGAATATAAACATGCATTTGCTCATTTGTGCAAAAAACGAACACAGGGAGTATAAGCTACATAATATTGAGATTGGCTCCTTTAGGAGGTATGTGGGATCAGAGTGAAAACTATAAATGGGGTGAAGGGGAATAATGCTTCTCTGAATGTATCTCTGTCTATTTAACTGGCTTGCAGAATGTTGATAATGTTTCACATTTACAAACAAACAAAACAATGAGTAAAGAAAAACAACAAGAGTGGTGGTGGTGGCGGGGATACCAAATGGCATAGAAATAGAGAAAAAAACAACAACAACAACTATATTTCATATGAACAACCTAACCACAAAGATGGGAAAAATAGAACAAAACAAAATAAACACACACAATAAATGTAAGAAACTTTTGAACACTTTAGATGCACTAATACCCTCAGGCTAAAGACTAAAATAAAGAACACAAATGTTAAACTTCAGCTAATAGGTTTTTCTTTTTCCTTTTTTTTCTCCCACAGTAATATGTGTTAATAATTATGAAACTATTTGATGTGAAGTTGGTTGATCAAATAAGTAAATATATAAAGATATTATGGATAAGAGAGCAAAATTTTTTATTAGAAAAAGCATTAGGTTAGATTGAATCATGTGGTATTTGATTGGAACTGAAAGTATTAGTCTTGGAGAGAAAGAGAAACACAAGCATACACTCACACATTTAATAATACAATTATATCAATATTAACTATTGATTTTGATCATTATACTATGATTATATGGGCGAATAAGAGAATATCCTTTTTTTAAAAAGTATGCAATGTTTTATATAGGAGTATGAAGGTTAATTTTATGTATCAACTTGACTGGGCCATGGGGTACCCAGATATCTGATTAAACATTACTGGATATGTCCATGAGGGTATTTCCAGAAAGATTAGCGTTTGAATTGGTGGACTAAATAAAGCAGACTTACATCTCATGTATTCAAATTGTCACACCTGCATCCCTGGCCCAATCAGGGTAACAAATCTTGTGCTAAATATGGCTAGCTCCAACCAGACAACATAGAACTTCAATAGGAAATGTTCCCTAGAGGGAAAATTGGGGCATGCTTATTAGAAGGGTTGATCGCTGTTGGGCAAGGAAAAAAAAGAAAGACCTGTCCCCTCATCAAAGGAAGTTTACTTGATAATGCCATCTTGAAAGGGAAAGGAACAAATATTTATAAAATGTTTCACTACATGCCAGTTTCTGTGTTAGGTGCCTTATGAAAGAGCAGCTAAAAGATTTATAAGCTACCTGAATTCACACACCTAAGTGGTAGAAGAAAATTTTCATTAAGGACTATTTGACTTCAAATAATAATTATAATTATATCATCATCATCATCATCATAACATTTATTGGCTACTATCTGACATGAACTGTGCCAAGCAACTTATATTCATAACCTCATTCCATGCTCAAAATAAGTTTATGATACAGGGCCTATTATCTTAATTTTATTCAGGAGGAAATGAAGGCATAGAGAAGTTAAGTAGCTTTGCAAAAGTAATGTAACTTATGATAGGAAGAACTTGGATCCACGTCTCCAGAGACCAAATTCTGATTCATAACACTCCCTTGTCTTGCTTTGACAAACAGACCCTATTACTCATCTAAGTATAAGCATTAATATGACTAATTGGTTCACTGCTATTTTTCACTATGTCAGAGAAAAAGTCGGACTAGTCGCTCCCCAGAGATCCCAGGCTGTGGATTGATTCTCCATCCAAACTCACATGACCCACATATGAATGGTCATGGTGAGTCAATGGTGACTTATCCACATCTGTTTCATTGAAGTGTAATTCTCACAGAGCTCGAACACTCTCAGAAGACTAGAAAACATTCTCCAGAAGCAGCATGTCCCTGACCGGAGGCCAAGGCTCCTGAGGATAAACCACAGGTTTAACCTCGGATGGTTCTGTCTGTGAAAGTCATCTGTGCTGAGGATTATACAAAGGAACTTTCTGGCAAGAACACAGAAGCTTCTTATAAAAATATAAATATTTAATGAGAATGGCATTAAAGGATCATCTTATTTCAAAATTAACCAATGAAATAGGAAATCAAAAGAATTTCAGTCCAGTGATGAGGGATAGAAATAAGATAGAAATAAGAAATAAGATTTCTATCCTTTAGATTCCCTTAGATTCTCTACTCCTCTCTTGTCCCTCCTCCCACTCATAGTTTGTATAGACCCCTGTAGAAGTACTGATTTGTCCTTCTTGAAAAGTGCTCTCCATGGAGCCCCTTCATCCCCGAGTCCTCCATGCTGTCCCTGACACTTCTTAGCACTAAAACTTCCTATCCTGTCTCCAGTATTTTGTTGCACTACCCACTTCTATGATTTTACTCATTTAAAATATATGTGCCTAGAAACAGTAGCTGTTTCAGGATGCTAAAGTTTTTTTGTTTTTTTTAAGGCAATTAGCCTATCTCTGCCAGTCTATTTTTATCTCTGGATGGCCCAACTTGCTTTGCACAGCACTGATCCCAGGAGAAGCAAGGGGCCTCTGATCCTGACACAGAATGAGGCTAGGAATAGAGGATCAGAAGATAGCAATGAGTTTACTGTAGAAAAATAAATGGGTGAAAAAGATCAAGAAACTCTAATAAATGTTTCCTCTTATTAATGTTCAAATTCCAGCATTATTTGCATATAAATAATATTCCAGATTCATATATAAGTGATACAACCACTTGAATACTGGGTAATTGTATGTGTCTATGATTTTTAAAATTCATCCCTTTTCTAATCTCTTGTTGATGGAGAGGGTCCTGAACTTAAATGACAATACAAACATGTGCTATGAACTAGAAAATGTCGCCGATGAAGAGCAATTGTTTCTAAAGTGGAAAAAACTCGGGGGCCTGTGGGGAGGTGTGGGGGGGTGGGTAGTAGTTTAGTACATTCCAAAAAAAGAAAATCGACCTAGGATATACATGCGCTGAGTTCTGAGAGGGGGCTGACTGCCCAGAACGAAGAAGCTACTCATGGCATTTATGTTACACTTTACCATTGGCAAAGTTCCTTTACATCCATTTTCCTACTTTATATTCCCAAGGAGATGAGGAAATATTAATATAATGAATTAATGAAATAGGATTTGCTGAAGTAAGTGACTTGAAGTTTTGAAGGGCTTGTTCAAAGTCACAGAGTAAGTAAATGGCAGATCTAGGCATCATACCATGCTTATGACTCGAATCTTTACATGCTTTTGACGATAATTATGATTTTATTGAATAACTGTGTTGTACATTATGTTTTGAGAACATAGATCCTATCTTTTTAAAATCTTATTGATGCAGAGAATTTTAGGCAGAGGAAAGTTAATGACAGTTGGATTGACAGATCAGAAATCTCAGAGAAATTTTTACCTGAAGCCAATATGGTAGAGCTTGGATCTAAACAGAAAGAAAGTCCTCTTCATTTAAGGTGTAATAGCCTGAAAAAATTTCTGTGGGCTGTAGCACAACACACATATTTTGTAGGCCCAGATCACTTAGAACTGGAAATGGCAATTTTTTTAATCACATAATTACTTTGTTATTTTTTTTCTTACATGGTCAAAATCTTTCAGTTATTAATATAATAGTTGAATAAATAGAATCCACCAAGTTTGACAAATTACGTATGGCTTTGGCAAACTATTCAGTGCTATGTATCCTGTCAAGTGTTGTGTATTGTCAGAGGGTCTTCAGTTTTTAGTCTTTCCAGAATTCCCTCAGTTGCAGAGAACTAGTACTTCATCCAATAGCATGCCCCTCCCTGAGTGGCCCACATCTAATCCCTAATGTATGCACAGGTATAAAGGCCCAGTCTTTTGGTCACAATATGGAAAATCTCAGAGACAGACCATGTGTTTCAGAGCTCTCTGCAGTGCTTTGTCACTGAGGCTTCATTGCCCCAGCTCAACTTCTTCATCTACTCAGTTCTGCTTTCTTCCCATTCCTTAATAAATACTAATAAGTATCCTTCACCTATCTCTGTCTCAGGGATTGCCTACCATAAGATCTAACTTGCACTAACTAATGCCAGGAATGGACGATATTATCAGGTTTCAGTGTCAGACTGATTTTTGCTCAGGCCCTTGTCCTTATAGTAGAAGGAGCACAGGCTGAAGTCTGGCATCATGTGGCAGTCAAATTTTAAAACTTTTGCCAGAGGTAAATTGGGTGTATATTAGGAAAACGAATTGTACTAGCTGATCTCTTTGGATCAAGTATTTGAGATATATAGTGGGTTACATAAACCATAAGGACAGATTATTACTTTTGGCTGCTCCCACCACAATGAAGTCAATTTGTTTAAAATCGTACAAAAGCATAAGCTTTATTTAAACAAAAATCATACCCCCCGCCCTGCTGCTAAGCCAAGATGCAAACTATGAAGTCTCAAGTTTATGATCAGATCTAAACACCTGAAGACTCAGGAGATTAGGAAATGAACTTGTATATCCAATAGGGAAATTCTTACCTGGGGTGAAGCCAAGTAAATAGATTTTATAGGTAGGTTTAAGTTTTTAAATTTTTACTTTTACTTTGGACTGACTTGCCAGCAAGGGTGACCATAGCATTCCTTGTATAAGTAAGTTTAAAAGAAATTAAAATTCTATTAAAAGGATTCCTTATTTTATATACAGATAGCAAAACATTTTCAAATCATTGGCCATCCATAACTACAAATAAATGTCAGAATTGCTGTGCTGAAATGATATATAAAATTTTAGAGAAAGAGTTTGACATGTTTGAAGAGAGATGTCTGCCAGAAGCACATGAGAAGCACAAGTGGAATGATGCAAATAAAGATTCTGTCATTCTTGATCATGTAGCTCAGGGTGAATAAATGAAAGTTCAGAGCTTCTTATAAGACACAAGGAGAAGACACTTCCCAATATCAATGGTAGGGATGAATCATTGATTACTTCATCTTTGTTTTCTACAAATGGATTAACTTTCACAATATATATTTATTTTTTATTTTTTTTCTTTCAGGATATTACGGTGGTACAAACATTTTGGTTACACGAATTGCTTTTGTGCAGTTTGAGTCAAATTTATAAGTGTGCCCATCACCAATATAGCATGCATTGTACCCATTAGGTGTGAGTTTACCCATTCCCTTCTCCCCTCTCCTTTGTGAATACAGTAGTAAAACACAGTATTTATTAACACCTTGATCATTTCCTGAGGAAAAACAGAGAATATGTAGACATGCATACTCAGCTGTGACCAAGAGATGGTAGTAGTACATAGGCGATGAAGCCATCACTTTTACATTACACAGCAGTCGCTCAAAGGAAGATGCTTCTAAATGGAGGTAGGTGTCTGATGAAAATCATCATAGTCATAAAATGAAGTATAGCAAATGCATGAGGTAATAGTACAAGTTCTCAGTAATATAAATTTTTGTGATTTTTTCAGAGTTTAGTGTGGACTTATATAAATCAAGATTTAAAGATGATATATTTAATTCAGGTATCACAAAATTCATTTAACTAAAACAAAATATGCCATGGCATTTATCTTGCCTTTTACTGAAATGTAATCTACCACCTTTGCTGATGTGACTTAAAGAGAACTTTATTCTGGTCAAGAAATGTTTAATGTCTAAAAAAGAAAATGTTGCAGGTTAATACCTTTGCATCATTTTATTAAAAGACTGAATATGGATATAAAGAATCTGAAAATAATAAAGGATTGGGAAGGATATACATATTAGAAAGACACAAGAAAAAACTGCTCCTTACAGCATTTGATACAAGAGATGAGAAATAGCTCCAGCACATAAGAAGCTGGACCTGCCACTCCTCTGCTTAAAACCATCCAGTGGCTTCTACTAATGTATCAATAACTGGTTTGCTTTCCTATGTCCCAGATGTAGGGCATTATATTCTGTGTCTTTAGCACATTGCCACCTTCTGCACTTCTCTTCTTATTTATACATAGAATAAAATCAAGATGGAAAGAAATAATCCAAGCAATGGTAGGATTTGTGTGCGTAGAATAGTGATAAAACAGCAATTCTCTTCTACTTTAAGATAATCCCTCTGTAAAAACAATACATCACAAAGCTAAGCCCTCATTTCAAGGAGTGTGTGTATGTGTGTGTGTATGTGTATATATGTGTATATATATATGAAATATGTTCCTGAGATCATATGTTTTTGTGAAATCTACAAAAGTAATACTGCGTTAAGGTTTTTGTCTCTGTCTACTCAGAGTCCCCACTGTCATACCTCACCTCTTATTAAGTGGATCCTTGGAGTGGTAATGAGTATGTTTGTGACCTGACAGACAACGCTGAAGTGGGATTGCATTTATTTTTTGTTTAGTAAGATACAATTACGGGCTTAGCAGCCATACCTTTGTAGACTTGTTAGGGTAGCTTTTGAAAGAGCTGTCCTGGTTCTATGGCTCCTTGCTTGGAAGAATCACAAGCAGGGCTAATGCAACAGAGTGATGACAGGCATGAAGTACTTCCACACAAGCAACCTTTATTTGCAATGTGAAAGTATGTTTCAGAGGGAGAGAGAGAGAGAGAGAGAGGAACAGGTCTGTCCCCATGAATGGAGAAGACTCTGAGTTGAAAGACAGAGTATAACAAGTACAGTACACTCTCAAAGTCAGTAGGGAGCCAACTACTCCAATAAGGAACAGCATCATCTCAGGGTTAGGGTCTGTCCTTTATGCTAATCCCTAATAATATGTTAAACTAAGGGTGGAATACCCACCTCTTTTCAGGGAAGTGGGTGGAGATTCCCAGAATCCTGTGCCCTCCTATTTTCTGTCCTTGTAAGGCTCGCTCCAGAACTGTCATGGCACTAGGGGGTATGATTTTTACTATGCTAATGGAGAAAGGTTACCCATGGACAAGTTCTCCATTCCTCTGAACAGGCCCTAGCAGAGAGAAAGTCCCTAGACCACCATTTCCTGCTGTTGTGGTTTCTACTCTTTGTCTTCATTGGTCTGTGCCACCTGCATCTCTCATCTCTACCTAACAGATTCAAGTTATAGCTGGCCTTCCCTGTACTGTGTGAACTCACTCAGAACTCAAGACAGAATTACAAAAACAGAGATCCTGATTGTGGAATGAACCTGTTCTATGTTGCTTTACTTCAGAAGTTTGTGCTTAGAGAAGTATAAACAACCTTCGGAAAGCACTAAGCCAAAAATTAGTCCAAATCTTAGAGAGTATAAATAAGAAACTTGAATGAAGTTTTCCAAATTTGACACTAATCCCAAGAATTTACATGATATTAGTAAAAATGGTTGTGTTGCTGAAAATACTTTGCTTTTTATAAAAAGAGAATTTCAACCAAGGATGATAGAGAAAATAAGTAATTTTTTTATTCTTGCTATATTAAAAGTTATTACAAAATCAATGTCATTTGAAGACACTATCAAAGAGCTGAAGCCAAAAATTATAGAAAAAAAGCATGATTGTATCAGGCAGCTTATTAAACAAAAATAGCTTATTATTTTTCTGCAGTTTGTGTTTTTGTGCAATTTGTCAGCTTTAAAAAAACATAATTGTAGTAATTTACTTTTCTCACTCTAAATAATTGTTCCCTTATGTAGCTAATATTGTATTTATAATTTTATATTATTATTTCTTGAAAAGGACCCCTCAAATTATATAAGCTTTAGGCCCCACAAGTCCTACCAATCCTTGTTCTCAAGATAGAAATAATCTCTCATTTGAATTTTCTCCGAGACTCTTTTGGTCTCTATTAATTTTCTGCCACTTACTGGTTCCTGACTAAGGCTGAATTATTCTACTTCAATGCCTACAATACACAAAAGATTATGCAGAGTTAAGAGGGTTTTCTAAGGAGACAATTCTTTCTTGATATGACCTCATTAGTGAGCATTTTAAAAATGGATATTTTAAAATTTTTACTGCACAGAATACATGCCTTTTTATATTTATAATAAGAACACAATAAAAAACAAAAACAAAAAATGACTTTACCCTATTCACAAAGGGAGATGGACTTTAGTGCAGGAGGACAGGTCCTCATATGTCTTGGCCAACCTCGCTCTTCCTCCTCTTCTTCTCAATTTGGATACCCCGATGCCATTCACATGGATTAAGGCCCAGAATTCGTCACTGAAACCCACACAGTGTGGACCCAAATATATAGCATCCACTGGACCCGCCACATGTCTTCCCATCCACAGGAAGTAAGTATAGTGGAGAATTTCAATAGACAGATAAAGAAAGCCTTGACAAAAGGACACCCAGAATGGAAATTCCAAGGATAGACTCTGTGACTGTCAAAGACCCCATTCTTCTAAGTGAAGTATCACAAGAATGGAAAGATAAGGACCACATGTCTCACCATTAAATTGGTAGTAATTGATCAACACTTATGTGCACATATGAAAGTAACATTCATAGGGCATCGGGCAGGTGGGAGGAGGGAAGAGGGGATGGGTAAATTCATACCTAATGGGTATGGTGTGTGATGTCTGGGGGTTGGGCACACTTGTAGCTCTGACTTGGGTGGTGCAAAGGCAATACATGTAACCAAAGCATTTGTACCTCTGTAATATTCTTAAATAAAAATAAAATAAAATAAGACTAAGAAAAAGACCCTCTGGATTCTACATACTTCAATCCCACATAGTGGAAACATGGCCCTGGGCCGCTGGATGGAGCAGCATGCAGAAGGGGGCTGGGGATGTACTGGTGGTGCACAGATGGGCATAAAAGGGGGTGGTGAACACTGAGCAAACTGGAGGGAGGGAGGGAGGGAGACTACATGAACATAGATCACCTTCACATCCTGGGTAGAAACTAGCAATCTTTTATACTGGCTATAGTCACCTGCATGCTTCCTGGGATGGTGAGAGGTATGGGCCACCTGGCAAACAGACACCCTGGAAAACTCTAACCTGGAACTACTAACCCTATAGGTTGCTGTCGTCTATGGTACAGGGCCTACTGGCCCTGGGTCTAGTCACTGACCTAAGGAGCTATGGTGGCCCTGGTGTGTGCCCCAGTGCCTCCAGGGCATATCCTTTTTTTTTTATTTCCGCATATTATGGGGGTACAAATTTTAAGGTTGCGTATAATGCCCTTACCTCCCCTTCCCCCACAAGTCTGAGCTTCAAGCATGACCATCCCCCAGACAGTGCGCATCTCACTCATTATCTTGTGTTATCTGAGAGAAGCAATGGTGGGTCTGCCCACAGGACCCTCTCAAAATGCTGGGAGGAGGGTGTGAATCAGGAAGACCTCAAGATGGCAGCCAGGGCAAGCTGTGGTAGAAGAACAAGGACAGAGTGATTAGGTCATTATACCAACTCATGAAACTCCTGGATGGACAGGGATGAGGCAGTAGTCTATTAATCTCCTCTTTCCACAGGGATACGGCAGCAAAGGCCTAGAAGCACAATGCCTTTGCTAGGCTTTCCCATGCTGTGGCCACTGTGAGCAACATGATGAAGTGTTGGATCTGCAGGCCTGGACCTCATTCTGTTGTAGATCGTAGCAGCCCTCTCCAGCCAGTGGTGAATTACACCAGCATTCCTCATGCCACAGAGTGCACAAGCAGAACCCAAACCCTGGCTTACTGAGTGAGGACCTGGCACTTGTCACATAGGAGAGAGGCAGAGGTGCCTGTTTTAACTTGATTGGCCTATGATGGCAAAATATCACAGCCACAAATAACAAAATTATAGTGGATTGGTACTTTGCCACACCACGCTCCTTTGATTACATGGGAGGAGAGCCATCCTAGAGGCAATGCGAATGACAAGACTGGATTGTTACTAGCCCTCTGTTTTGGGCATTCATGAGCAATATTATATGGGGGAAACTGAGGTCATGCAACTATACCATTAATGACACTTGGCTAGTGATTGCCAATGCTTCTATACTCATGTATGGGCCACTGAACAAAGTGGGAGAGGGGTACTGTGTGCACCCATGGGCTGTATATTTCACTGTGGATGGTATAGGGGTGACCCAGACATGGGATGGACAATGCCATGTCTAGAAATCTGGTAGACAGTGTGGTCCCACCCATTGGGTGTACCTTTGGTGCCCTGGATAGCACCCCTAAGAATGAGATGCCCCAGGGGGCCGGTAGCCTAAAGCTATATACCAGGATTGCTGGGGACCTGTCAGAAGGTGTAACTGGCTTTCAGTTTAAATCCTTTTTTGGATATTTGGTACCATAAATAGGAGTCAGTGCTCATGAAAAAATGATACAAAATCTGTTCCTGACCATGGCAGACATGTCTCCTCCAACACCACTGACTTGGCATCCCAGCAGACGTCCTTCAACTCCCTTGGGAAGGTTGTTTTAGACCACAGAATTGCTCTAAACTTTCTTAAAGCCTGACTGGGAGGAGTGTGAATGATTACCAATACCTCCTGCTATACCTGGATAAATGCCTCGGATATTACAGAGATACAGTAGAGGGGAGATCTAGAAGCAGGCCCATTGGCTAAAGACAGTGAGGCCATCTGAAGGATCTTTCTTCAATCTCTTTAGCAACCTTTTTTTTTTTTTTTTTTTTTAATCTGGATCACTGTGGTCCTGGGCTAGCTTGCTGTTCAGGCAGACATGATCATTCTGCTTACCATAGTGGTCTTCATGGGCACAGGGAAATGTCTTTTAGCCATGATTTAAGGGTCTGATCAGTTAATGTGCTGCATTGATTTGATGATACAAACTTCTTCCTCCAAGGTTGGGGTATCTGGGTCAGGGGTGAACAGCAAGAGGACAGGTCCCCAGATTACTTGAGCCAATCTAGCTCTTTTCCCCTTTTGCTCACAATTCTCTGGCGAATGCACCGACAATGCAACATCCTGAGATAAGGAGGAAATGTCTAGAACAACCCAGGCCATGTCCTCATTCCTTCTAGAACATGATGTTCTATAATGCTTGAGTTCAGCATGTCAAGTGGCACCCAAAGTATAAAATCTAGACTGGAGTGCTATTAGGGTCCCATCCTGCATTGGAGACGCTGTTCACCCTGGGCTGCTCTTCTGAGCCTTGGGGGACAGCTTGCCATGTATCCTAGGCTTCTGTTTATTCCTGCTGCCTATTTGTGAGTAATAAATTTGCTTTGCCTGACATGTTGTACTAGTGTTCTGTCTCACCAAATCATGCAAACGGTACTCTGAGTTCCTGCCAAATTTAGAACCTTTGTAGTTTGCACTTGATGTTTCCTCTTGGACTCTGGGTAACTGGTTAGGTGTATTAGATCCGGTACTTTTATGTGTCTCACTTTCCTTAGCCAGAGAAACCGGTATAATATTTGGCATTGTGATGTCTTAAAGAAAAGGTTAATGAAAAAATAGGGAGATCCTAAGGAAAAGAGCTTTGTTTTCTTTACCATAATGAAAACAAGATATGATTTCCTTTTGCACTGATAGTTATTAAGGGTTTCTGCTCAAATAAAACAAACATCAAGTACAACATGGAATAATTCAGCAGGCTCAGATAACACAAAAACTTTAATATAACTCTTTGAAGTTCTGCCCAAGTTTCTAACTCATATTTACTTTAAAATTCTCTATCTCACCATATCTTTTTCCCATGGGTAAGAACTTTTAAAATATCTAGCACAGCAGTTCTCAATCAGGGGCAATTTTGTCCCCTACACGACATCTGGCAATGCCTAGAGGCATGTTTTTTCAGTCACATTGGTAGAGTTGGGGAAGAAGTTACTGGCATCTAGTGTGTTAAGGCCAGGATGCTTCTAAATATCCTACACTACACAGGACAGCTCCCTGCAACAAAGAATTATCAGACCAAAAATGTCAATGGTGCCAAGGCTGAGAAACCCTGATCTAGCTGATGGTAAGCACACATTTCTTAGCAGAGTTTAGGGGAGACTGTCTGTCATGTGTCAATTTAATGTGACAACTTAGAATCAAGTTTTCAAATGGTGACTGAAACTGTTATTTTGCAGAACACCAGCTCTCTCCCTTCCTTTCAATCTTGTGTTTACACACAGAAAAATACATTTGTGTCATGTTCTAGGCTATGGGTTTGTATGATTTTTTTTCCTTTTTTAAGAAAATCTTCTTTAATAAACTAGAGCTCCACTAGCTTTCATTTCTCTTAAGAGCTTTGCACATCATTTACCTTGTATAAAAACTCTGATTGTTAAGTATCTTCTTTTCATATCAGTACATATTTATACAGCTCCTATTAGTACAGCTGTTTGGCAAAAGCTAATTTGCATTAAGTTGAATGCTGATATGAAGCAGCTACTTGGGACATGAAGGGTCAGGGAATATAAGTGAACACAGATAATATGAGGGAAAGAAATGAGAAAGAGAAGAGCCCTGAGAGGGTGAGTGTTACAAATGGAATTAAAAAGTTGTTGGTTACATGACTTTGCCTCCACCCACTTCCTTTGTGTTAGTGTCAAATGTATTATGCATATATTACATTTCTATGTTGTATGTCTATGTTATGTGTCTGATACTCCCTTATACACTTATTATTTTATGTGATTGCTTTTGAAATCTGATAAACAGAATGAAAACTACATCAAGTTAAAAATATTATTGGTCAAACAAGAGTAGAAACTGGCATAAAAATATAGAAGAGAAACATTCAAGATATTTAAAACAAAAAAGTAGAGAAAAAGCAATCAGTCAAGGGTTCTAGATGACTTCTGGAAAGTACATATTAATACTACTATGCACAGCTACAGTGTGATTTCTCTGGTCATTCTTCATTTCAGGGTCAGAACTCAGAACTGGCTGCAATAGGCAGCTATGGTCTAATGTATTTGGCATAAAGCGAAACCAGGACCACTGTACCTCCATTAACTTTCTGTTAATGTGCATTAAGAGAATGTTACCTCACTTAATGAAAATAAATAAATTTCAGAATTGTTATGGTTGTACAGGGGGGAATTCCATATAACATAGGAGAGCTGAAGGATTCAGCTATGGGCTGTGACCACATTCTTTTGTCAATCAATGTCAATCATTGTCACACCGGCCATCAGGCAGATGACATTTCCCACCTAACATCATGTTCCATGCATGAACACAGGCATCTCCCCACCAGCTCCAGTTATTCACAAAGCAGCACATGAATAACAAAACAAAACAAAAACAACTTGCTTTTGACTAAAGGTTAAAATGTTAATAAACAAAGCACATAAAAATACCTATAATTTGAGTTTAAAATTGCATTTATACTCAAATACTTTTATAACATGTACTATTTGTAGGTTTTACCTCAAGCACTTAACAAATATTAACTAATTTGACTTTACATCAATCCTATACATAGGTACCATTACTATTGTCATACAGATGGGGAAGCTGAGACACAAGGGACTATGTAAAACATGTCCAAGATCAGAATGTCTAAGTCCAGATTCTATGATCTCTCACTATGACTCCTTAACCTTTATTTTGCGGTCCATCTAAAGTCCAGCTGAAACACATAGATATTCAGGCTCCTTGAAGTTCAGGATAAAACAATAAATAGAGTTAGAGATAGATAGATGAAGGAGAGGGGCAATTGATTTTTAAAAAATTTCCTCTCTGGCATCCAATCCCTGCTTTAATGTTTTCATTGGCCTTCCTGTAATCTAGACAAAGACTTTAAATCTTTCCCAAAAATTAACTAAAAATGGATCACAGACCTAAATGTAAATTGCAAAACTATAAACCTTCTAGAAAATAATATATGAGGAAATCCATATGGTTCTGTGTTTGGTGATTGAGTTTTCAGGTACAACATCAAACGTGTCATGTATGAAAGAAAAAACTAATTAGACTTTATTAAAATTAAAAGTTCCTTATCAAAAAAAATGTCAGGAAAACGAGAGCATAAGCTATAGATTGGGAGAAAATATTTGCAAAACAACTCTCTGATAAAGGAATTGTATACAAACTATAGAAAAAAAAACCTCTTAAATCTCTATTATGAGAAATCTCATACCACTATTAAAAACTGGGCAAACAGATCTTGGATAGACACTTCACTAAAGAAGATGATCAGATAACAAATAAACACAAAATATGTTTAATATCTTCTCATTGGGGAGGTGTAAATTAAATAACAATGAAATACCATCACACACTTTTTAAAGTGGCTAATTTTTTTGTTTTTGTTTTTAATGACAATACAAATTGCTTGCCAGAATGCAGAGCAACAGAAACTCTCATTCATTACTGGTGGAAATATAGAATAGCATAGCCTCTTTGGAAGATAGTTTGGCTGTTTCTTTCAAAGCTAAAAATAATCTTACCAGACAATCCAGCAATCATGCTTCCAGGCACTTAACAAACAAATTTGAAAATTTATGTTAGCACAAAAATTGCATGCAGTATAAGTACTACACGCTAAGTGATCGCACCACTGGAGCACCAAAAACTTGTCTGCAAAACTTAAGTAGCTTTATCCATAATTGTCCCAATCTGGAATCATTCAAGATGTCTTTTAAATAAGTGAATGGATGAATAAATTGTAATATACTCATACAATGGAAGACTATTCAATAATAAAATGAAATGAGCTATCAAACTACAAAAAGACATAGATAAGCCTTAAACACATAGTATGATTTCAAACTACATGACATTCTCTAAATGAAAAAATTATAAAGATGGCAAAAAAATCAGTGGTTGTCATGTGTTGGGGTTAGGAGGAGGTTAATGAGTGAAGCCCCGTGGACGTTTAAGGCAGTGAAACTATTATTTATGATATGGTAAGGAGGGGAACATGGCATTATGCATTTGTCAAAACACATAGAAATCTGTGACAAAAAGAGCCAATCTTAATGTATGTAAATTTTAAAAAATTATTTTAAGTGTTCAGAGTATTCTAAGGTAAAAGGAGGAATGTGACAAAGACTTCTATCTGTATGGTAAATGTATGAAACAACCTAATTGAAGGGGATATAGGCAGAATGTTACTCACTTAAGAAAATCTGGAAATGAGTGGAATCTATAAGATTAAAGGCAAAAGCTGATACACATATGCGCACACACACACACACACACACACACCCAGTACTCTAGTTGATAAAGTCATTTCTGATGAGGGTATGAGTTAACATTTCCATTAATTCTATACATGTGTACTGGGACTGAAATATAAATCAATGAATGGGTAGTAGATGGTGGAGCCAAGTTTCTCCCAGTTGGAATGGGATGTTATAGATAAGCAAGGGAGGAGCATTCAGTGGTCCATGTGATAACTGATTAGAGTCAGGTTCATCAGTATGATCTCCTGTTTGGCTTAATATAGGTAGAGATAGCGACACATCAAAATATTAAGAGATATAAGTATATATACAGGTTATTATGCACACATATATTTCATTGTTCTTTCAGCCAAGAGAGTTTAAAAGCAATATTACAGTGCTAATAAACATACTTAATGCCTAGGTCTTGTTTTCTGATAAAATTTTTCAATAAAAAAAGCCAGAGATTTTAACAAAATGGCTCATGGTAGCATTGGGGAAGGAAATACACAAGATGAACCTCGAGTATCTTGAATCCAACACGAGGAAGGAATGTCCCAAAGTGGGAATAAAATCTCCACAATGACAGCAGTAGTTAAGAGGGACACAGGAGACAACTGAAACAGTTTCCAATGGCTAAAGCTGGAACAATTTGAGCAACAAAAGGAAGTACTATTGTATTAAAATCCAAAATATAAAATAAGTATACTTTGGGCCCATACTGATATAAGTAAATGGATGTATAAACAAACAAGGTAAAATAGATAAATCTTCCATGTAGAAGAATTTCAAAAATTTATCTCCATATTACTTTCTCAAGGAGGTGGAATATAATTCCCTAATCCTTAGATGTGGGCTCTATATAGTGAGTTCCTTCTGAAGAGTACAGTACGGTAAGGAGGAAAAAATAACTTTGTAGTGGAGAAACATGACAAATACTACCTCAGTTGGGTGATCAAGATTAATTTCATCAGTTATAAGTTATGTTGACAGTATTTCCATTTGATATGATGTGATGAAAATGATACTTTATCTCTGTGATCTTCCTCCCAAAAATACATGATCCCAGTCTAAACATAAGATGAATATAAGGCAAATATCAATTGAGGGACATTCAAAGTACCTGACAGGGACTCAAAAATATTAAGGTCATGAAAAACAAGGAAAGTCTGTGAAACTGCTACAGCCAAGAGAAATCTAAGAAAACCTGAAGACTAAAAGTAATGGGGTATACTGGATGGGATCCTGAAACAGTGAAAGGACTATAGGAAAAATTAAGGAAATCTAAATAAAGAATTTAATTAGTAGTAATATATCAATATTTGTTAATTACAACAAATGTACTATAGTTGTGTAAGATGTTAATAATAGGAAAACTTATGATGCATATGAAAATTCTCTGTAGTATTTCCAAATTTTTATGTAAACCTAAATCTGTTCTAAAACTAAAAGGTTTTTAAAATGGTATTTTGAGAAGAAGAAAAAGAAGATATTGAGTAGAGGACAGAGTATGAGGAATCCAACTATTTCTGAAATTGAGTATCAGAATTTAGCTGTGTATAGTGATGCCATCTATGTGGTGATTGTTATAATGTAGACATTTTTTTTGCCATAGTCCAAATCTAATTCTTGAACTAATAGTTCTCCATTGGAAAGGAGATAAGGAAGAATGACAGTTTAAACTCATGGAAACTGGAAAGTACCACCTACCTTACACTATCACCACTGCCAACCTTTAACCCCCAGAAGGAAAACAGAAAAAAATTGATTTTGTACATTCATAAATGCACATACACCTTTATATGGTTTAGACACTGGTAATGTTTGTACCTTGTCTTGCTTTATTTTTACCAGTTTAACAGAGTGGCAAAGTATATCGCATTCAAATTACATTTATTTCATGGAACAAATATTTGTTTGGAAATCAGTGTGCTGGTATAACATAAAAGGTCATAGAAATGAAAATTACCTTTTAAAATTCTCCTATATTACTGTATATAAATACATCAAATTACATTCTGGATTCTGAAATCTAATTAAACCTGCAGTAGTCCAAATAGAAACCACATCAATAAATATTTAAATATAATACATTTTAGAGATAGATAAATACAAATTTAAATGACTAAACTTCAATTCTTGCAATAGTCCTTTTTAATACACTTCAGGCATATAAACATTTTCATCTCATCTTTGTTAATTTGCACACCAATCAAAATATATCATTTAGTTAAGTGCTTTTTTTTTTTTTACAAAAGCAGAAAACTGCATATTTTCTTAAGTTCACCTTGAGATTAGCTCTATCATTATAATGGAAGAGTACTCTTAAGACTGTTTTCCACACAGTGGCAACTGACATTTCCAGGCTTATATGATCCTTAGTGCTTCAGTCTCTGAATTGGAGTAAATCTCTTTCCTTAAAGCTCCTGCAAAATCTCAGGCAAGATTAGCCTTGGCCGTTTGGCCACATGATCATCTAAGATAGGATAATTATGTCCAAGTGAATGGTGTATTCTAACTGGATATACAAGAGTCATGTAAAAGAAGATTCTTCAGGATAGTACTAGGAAGATGTCTATCAGAATCAGAAATCTCTTATTTGAGTTACTGGAAGGATTCATTTCTAATTTTACACAAAACTTCTGATTGCTTAGAAATTGTTGTGTTAGGTCTAATGGGACAAATATTTGTCCTGCTTTTGCCCACTGCCTTATTTGCCCTTCCTCCACCTTTTCCATCTTTATAAACTTTAACTTTTCTTAAAAATATGACTCTTTTCACTTTCTTCCCTTAATTTTTATAAAGCAAAAAAGCACAAGTTTTCTTTTCCTATGGATTATAAGTACATATTATTCATGCTATTTCACATATAAATACTCAGAAGCCATTTTGAATAAATGGATAAATTGGATAAATTTAGGAGAAACAAAGAAAATGCTTCTTTCATCAGAAGTTGAATAAAGGTACAAAATTTGCTCATGTGACCATACATATGTGTAAACAGATTTCCTCAAAAATATTTAATTGCAGCTATTGAAAAAATTGGTTACTCATAAGCTTAGAGGCTTGATCACATAAAAGAAAAAAGGTGGCATTGTGTATTTCATATACCAACCACCAAATTTATACTGATTAATATAGAGGTGCTTGATGAATATTTCTGATATTATCAAAAATATTGAAAGATATTTGATTCTTCATAGATGTGAATCTAGGAAGACTGACATAAATTTATTGGCTTGGGGACATTTGTGTACATATGTATGTTGGGACTCAGAAAACCATACCCCAAAATAAAAGCCTCAGAAGCAAAAGTTTTCTTTGACCTTCTCTTGCCCTTTGTCTCTCAGTTCCATTCTCTCTGGAGGCTAGCCATAGAAACCACAACCCCTATTTACCCAAAGCTAGCCATAAAACCTAATAATATTACTCTGACTTTCCCTTTGCCTTTCTGTGTAAAAACTGACCTTAAAAAAATTATCTGACCTACCTCGTTTGGCTGTAGGTCATAAGACCCCCATTCCAGAGAGGGTCCTTTCTGTACCCAGAAGGAAGTAATGTATGCTCAGAGAGGCCAAGAAGAATCTAGATAGACAGGCTTTGCTGGGTTTCCCCACTCAGTGTATTAGCATTAGGTTATCATACTCTTTTTGTCCAGTTATGTTCTCTATGGCAGTCCTGGTAAATCTAAGCTTAAAAATGGACAATTCCCCCTCTATCTTGTGGTCTTTATTCTGAAGGCTCCTGTGTACACGTTAAATAAATTTATATCCTTTTCTGCAATTAATCTGTCTTTTTGAATTAGTTTTTAAGCAAAACTTCAGAGAGCAAAGGGAAATTTTTTTCTTGTTCCATATATATATAAATATATATATAAAGACTTTAACTTGAATTAAGATGGAATCATTTTCTACTGTATATAATATCACAGGATTTGTGTGTATGTGTATGCATACACATATACACATATGCATACAAAGGATTGTATGGGAAGAAAAGACAAATAAATGAAGAACTTTTATGTAACTTTGAGGTTTATGATTCCCATCAATAATTATGAGTCTAAATACAACACAATACTCAATGTTATTAGCTGCTGCTACTCCTAGAATACACAGGTCTATCTTCTTTTTTTCCTAAGTTTTATGTTGAATGAAATATAGTGCTTAGTTCAGTTAAAAAATAATGTCTGATACAAAACTTACTTAACTCTCAAGCTACCTAATTTGTGGGAGAGATTTTTCAACAGAAAATTTGTCAAGGAAGAATAAAAAATGACTAGGAGTAATCCAACTAGCATGTTTGGCCACAGGAAGAAAAATATTTATTTTTAACAGAGATGAGGAATATATAAAACCAACACCAGTAAATTCACTCTTTCCACTCAGGAGGAACTATTATTTATTTGTTGAGGTAATGGTTTATGAATTCATTTATTAAACTTATGTATTAGCTGTCATATTTGCATAGGATGAGTTAATACGATTCACACTAAAATATTTGTAGGACTTGATCACCTATATCAAATCACTCCCAGTGAGAAGGGAGTTGGTTGATAAAGAGGCCCTGGATGCTCAATTGCAAAAGTAAGTAGAAAATGAAACTACTTCCCCTAAGAGAAACCACTGTTATTACTAGGGAAAATTTAAGCATGATACACAGCCTATAGAGAGTCAAATTCTGAATATTGTGTATGATTCCTCCTACATTAGGCCTCAGAAAGGAGGGCTCAAGTTGTCATTAGAATCTAATACTTTCTAAAAACCAATAGGGACTCCTCTGGGAAGTCAGAATCATGTGTTGTTTTTTTGGATTTCAATACTCTGTGTACACCATTTGCACTTTGCTACAGACACATCTGCCCCTTTCAGTGGTTGTTTTCAGATAATTCCTAATTGTATCTACAGTGTTTTGCTGAGCATGGTCACATTTATGCTTTCTCTGTCTTAACAGAAAGGTACTCATAGTGAGGTGGCTCCTGGGTTAAGACCCATTGAGAATAGTGTGTTATTATCATTGAGGTCTCAGTGGTTGGGGGGTGTGAGCACAATGGCTTCATTTGTTGAGTATTTTAATGCCTGGGGATACTTTTTCTTGACAAATGTGGTAGGCTTTGAAAATCACTAATGAGAAAGGTCGGGTAGATTTTAGGTGTCCATGGTTTGGGAAACTTCTGAACTGACTAGTCCAATTGATAAAGGCTTTTTACCTTAGACTTCTAAAAAATATTTTCAACCTTACTCACTCATCTCAAGGCCCACTGAAAATTTGGTTAATTAATTAATTAATTAATATCATGTACATTTCACTCCAAACCACGAGCATGAATAACTTTCTATTAAGACAGAGAAAGCAGAAACATGGCCATGCTCAGCAAAACACTGCAGATTATTGGGTCTGGTAGTCATCTGTGGCATATGTATGACACTCTGTAAACCTATACCTTGCTCTTGCTCTACCATCCTATCTTTCTCTCCTCCATAAACCTCACTTTTGTGCTTGTCTTACTTCAGTGCATCTGGTCATTTCTGGCCATGAGCATACCAAGAACCGACATTTCAGACTGAAACCTGATGCTATGATTTAAACCTCCCAGCCTCCAGAACCATGAGAAATAAATTTGGTTGTAATAAGTCACACAGTTTATGGTATTTTCTTATAGCAGCCTGACAGGACTAAGACAATATTCTATGAATCCTTCTGTTTTGTTAGATAGTATTATAGAAAATATGTCTTCAATATTACATACCACTTTAAAAGATTTTGACAACATTCGTTCACAAAGATTTCAATGTTATTCTGTTAAAAAATGTTTTTTAATAAAGAAAATGTCCAATAGTCACTTTTACTAGTTCTATTGTTTACTGACCTTATTATAATCTTGTGTAGGTATTAAAAGCGAATTATCATTCTTTGTATCCCACCCTGCTCTACCTCTTACAAATTATGTGTCCTTGGCAACTAGTTTAGCACCTCTATGCCTCAGTTTCTTCTCTGTAATTAGAGTTCCTATTCATTGGGTCATTATGAGGATTACATCAATTAAATTATAAAAGCATGTAGAACAATGGCTAGCACTAAGTACTTAATAATTGTTCACTATTATTATTATTTATTATTATATAGAAAGGCATAGAAGTTGAAGGCACTTGTTTATGCAAGATACTTGGTAGAAATGTGTGGATTTAAATCTGCATCTTAATACTTAGTGAAGCAATTAGGCCATAGGTACAGAAAGAGGCATTGCTGAACTTTTCCTTTCAGACTTCTAAAGGTTATAGGGAAGAAAAAACAAACACCTCAGAATACCAACTGTGCATTTAAGAATCGTAGGTATTGCAAGACACTTATACATTTTTCATTTAAAAAATGTTAATAAACATATCATTATATGTATTTATGGGGTACATAATGATGTTTCAATATATATAATGTATAGTGATCAGATCAGGGTAATTAGCATATCCATCATGTCAAATATTTATCATTTCTTTGTGTTGGGAACATTCAACATCCTCCTAGCTATTTGAAACTATATATTATTGTATACTTTTAATTTTTCTTCTGTCCTCTTTATT
Source organism: Cheirogaleus medius (assembly GCA_008086735.1). Taxonomy (NCBI): domain Eukaryota; kingdom Metazoa; phylum Chordata; class Mammalia; order Primates; family Cheirogaleidae; genus Cheirogaleus; species Cheirogaleus medius. Next base: position 17,479,221 of record VBSM01001265.1, read on the forward strand.
ATTATTATTTTTGTGGTAAAAATACAACACAAAATATGTCCTTTAGCAAATTTTTAAGTATGCAATAAAGCATTGTTAACCATGGGTACTATGTTGTATTGTAGAGGACCTACTCATCTTGTATAACTGAAACTTTGCACCCTTTGACTAATACCTGCCCATTTTCTACTCCCCAGACCCAGGCAATTGCCACTCTACTCTCTGCTTCTATGAATTTGACTATTTCAATTTTCTCATATAAGTGGCATCATGTAATATTTGTCCTTTACCTAACTTTTAAAATAAGCTTTACTTTTTTTCAAACACTTAATCCCTGTAAGATGATTTCTCTGGGTACTACATTTCCTATTAACTTGACTTTATTTTAGAAATTACAGACAATTAACTGAAACAGCACAGTTTTTAAATTAGTGAAGCAAAAATACACTGTCACACTAAAATGTTCTTTGCCTGTATGTTGATTCATCTGCTCAATGAGCAGTTTGATATTTCAGTGCACATAATACTTGTCAGAACCTCTGTAATAGTCCCTAAATGAGAACAAATAACTTACTAACCTTGAGCTATACCATTTTGATTGAAAATACTCTGTTTAATTTGTTCTTGTACATGTTTCTCTCTCCAGTCTCTGAAATAGCTTTGTCCCAGGGACATAAAATCATTTTCATCTGTCAAATAATAATTATGCTGATATCTTCTATACACCACCTTGTCTTTTCCTTGAGGATATTAGTTTATGTTAAAACATTAGCTATTTTTTTCTGATATTGTCCAGGAAGGAAATAATATTAATGCTATTTTTATAGAAGTAGTGAAAATACAGATAAAGAAAATAAGAGTTTGCGCAGAAACAGAGACACTTTAGCTTGGGTCCTAGGCAATGGTTCTTTGTCTAGCTCAGTATCTAAATGTTCAACTCCAACTATGTCTTTGAGAGTTCTTTTTCTTTTCTTTTCTTTTTTTTATTTTTTCTTTTCTTTTCTTTTTATTTGAGACAACGTCTCATTCTGTTGTCCAGGCTGGAGTGCAGTGGCACAAACATAGCTTACTGAAGCCTTGAACTATTGGGCTCAAGAGATCCTCCTGCCTTAACCTCCTGAGTAGCAGGGACTACAGGTGCACACCACCACACCTGACTAATGTTTTAACTGTTTGTAGAGACAGTGTTTCACTGTGTTTTCCAGGCTTATCTCAAATATCTGAGCTCAAGCAATTCTCCCACCTCAGCCTCCCAGTGTTCTGGGATTATAGGCATGAGCCACTGTGCCTGGGCTTCATTTTCTTATGAAGTGTCCTGTCCCATGTAAAACTAGTATTAAGTAAATTTTATGCTTTCCTTCTATTGCTCTATCTTATGTCAATTTAATTCTTAGTCCCAGTGTGAAAAAAAACCCTAAAAGAATAGAAGTAAAATTTTGCCTCCCTTAAGTTTTGAATTATATTAAAGGTTGAAGTTTTATATCATATTACTTTCTGGACTAATTAATCTGAAACTTAATTGTTATAAAATTTAATATAATTGGCAGATGGAGCAGAATCAGCCTCTGTTGTCATTCAAGAGCAAGGAAGGAAGATTTGACAGATTAATGTATAGATACATTAGCATATTAACCAGGAAAAATACATGCATGTACATTCTCAAAGGATATTTTATGATCTAAAATTTACATTAATATACCTTTGCAAAGAGGATATGATGTGATTGATTTGTGTGTACTCTGAGTATGTATTTGTGTGCATGTGTGTGAGTATGCATGTGGGTGTAGGTGTCTCTTTTTTTGTTCTAATGTATACCCTACAGGGGTGGGAGTTAGCTAGAATTAATCTATACTCTAGAATCAGTTACTTCCAGTACTTCACTATTAACCTCTGTGGTCAACATCAGTGGTTTGTAAATTAACATGATGGATGTTAGGCATATTAGGTATGATTTTTTATTGGTGAAAACAGTGGTGCTTTAAGCATGTAGCTTTTCTACAAATAGTTCAAAGGCATTCTTGCCTTCACATAACAGGGTATACAAATCTGAAAGCCCATATAGCAGATCTTTAAGAATGATATCCTAACCTTTGTGGAAAACAATCTGGAGATACCTCAAACAGATAAAAATAGAAATACCATTCCACCCAGCAATAGCATTATTAGGCATCTACCCAAAAGAGCATAAGACATTCTATTATAAAGACATCTGCACCCGAATGTTTATGGCAGCACAATTCACTATTGCAAGGACATGGAAACAACCCAAGTGCCCATCAATTCATGAGTGGATAATTAAAATTTGGTATATGCTCACAATGGAATATTACTCAATTCTAAGAAACGACAGCAAGCTAGCACCACTTATACTATCCTGGATTAAGCTTAAGCCTATTATCCAAAGTGAGGTGACACAAGATCAGGAAAATGGGCTCCAGATGTACTCGCCATCAAATTGGTACTGACTGATTAGAACTATGGTGATCAAATGATGGTAGTGTTCACCAGGGATTCAGGAGTAAGGGGGGTAGACCCACATCTTAGGGATGTGGTGAGCATTGTGGAGGGGAAGGGCATACCTCTAACCCTTCCTAGGAAGAGGCAAAGATATAAAATGTAACCAAAATGTCAAGAAAAACCCCACAAACATTTATCAGGTGTTGGGCAGGTGGGAGGGGGGAGGAGGGGATGGGTATATACAAACACAATGAGTGTGATGCACACCACCTGGGGAATGGACACGCTTAAAGCTCTCACTCGAGGGGGGAGGGGTGGCAGGGGCAATATATGTAACCTTAACAACATTTGTACCCCAATAATATGATGAAATAAAAAAAAAAGAATGATATCCTATATTCAAATTCTCAACAGTCCTGTTTTACAGCTATTGATTGAAAGGCTACTTGGGCACCTGACTCCAATTAGGTGAATCCTGCTCTTAAAATATTATCACATTGCCTCAGATAAGTCTTTTATGTGAGACACTATTGGAGTGGCTAAAAAGGACTTCCCTTAGGACTTCATCAAGCCTACAGAACTGGAATGACTCTTTTTTTTGCACAGGTCTATTAAGTTTTTATGTGTAGCACTAGGTTTTGATCTTCTTATAAGCTGGTAACCAGGTTGTGGGGTGGAGATTCACTGTTCACACCCACATCTAACTATTTGGAAGCTACTTATATTTATTAAAGAAACTAGGATTTGTGTGTGACCAAATTAAAACATTCTTACTGAGATAATTAGCCTTAGTTTTGAGACTGAAGAAGACATCCTTCTTTTCTTCTTCTGAAACTATCAATAGCACAGCTTGAATCATGTCACTACCCTAATTAAACACCCTTGGTGGCTTGTCTTCACTGAAAGAATAAAGGCTAAACTGCTTGTCTGGTGTTTAAAGCTCGTTACAAATTGGCCCAACTTAAACTTCTTATTTTCTAATCTCTGTTTCACACAACCCAATGTCCAACTACATTATTATCATTTAACAACCACTTGTTGAACCACTACCATGGTCCAGACCTTGTGCTATTTAAATTAGAAATAGTCCCTGCCTTGAAGTATGTAGAGTTTGAGGAATGAAGTTAGCCCAAGAGACTCATAAACAAACTATTCTACTAAATATAGTTTTAAAAGTCTAGAAATCCAGAAGAATGGTTGAATATTTCTGGTGGTTCCTGGGTTGGTTTCATAGACTGATTTTTGTTTCTGAACTGGAGGTTGCTTTCTTATGTTTTTCTGTGGTTGATCATGATGTTCTCCTTGCCTGGACTATCCTTTCCCCTTTATGCTTTAACTTTATTGAGAAATTCTATTCTATTCTATTCTACTCATATATTTTATTCTCATGTTTTCTATATTCATAATTTGAGTAAATAACAACTCTTATAAAGTCACATATGGAAAAATTTCTTTTGAAAAGATGGTCCTGGCATAATGCAGAATAAAATCCTGAAGAAACTGGGTTAGAAGAAAAGACAAAGCCGATAGATATAATAAAATAAATTCTTGGTTCTCAGCCTGGGCATAAAAGTTTTAGATGCTCTCAAGACTGGATTGTTAAAATCAGCACTGATATATCACTTGAACACAACCTACAATATGGGGTGTATGAAAATAAGAAAAAGTATTTTAAAACTGTTTCGCTGAGTGCTATGGTTAATGTAGTATTTTTACAATATAGAAGAAAAAATGTTGGTAAACATTGAAGATGGCAGGCTTTGGCTGTGTGTGTATGGTGTTATATATGTGACTTTTGGTGAAATTATTATTCTGGGATAATTTATCAGCTTTATTCAATATTTCCCTTTTTGTGATTAGGAATATATTTGAAGATCTGAGCTATCTGGCTTATTAATGCCAAGCATTAACTCTCAAAAAGTAAACAAATAAAATGAAGACAAAAGTGGGTATTCAGTAAAAATTTAACTTTGGGGACTTAGAACAAATAAGATTTTTATGGTGTTGTGTTAGTTAAGGAAGGTTCAGTGGTATATTTGTTTTGAAACGTATACTAATGCAGAAAAAATTTTCAAGTTTTTATTGTATATAAGGAACAGGGATTAAAACAGCTCCCAGGGATTAAAACAGAATGAAACACCATTATCAAGAGTCCAATAGTGCTCTCTAAGAATCATGATACTTACCATTGTGTAGCATTCCCTTTTTGAAATCCCCAAAATATATCACACATATAAGCATTTAATATCCTCTTGCTTCCCTCATTCTGTGTATCTTCCTTTTGCTAAAATACATCACATCTATAATTATCAATAGTTCACACAGAGCATGGACCTTATTTGTCTTGCTCAGCACCAAACCCCTATAGCTTAATATAGTGTGGTATAGAATAGGTGCTAAATATCTGAAAATAAATTACAGCACTTTCCAATATGAGACAAAAATAAGCAAATATAGCATACAATAAAGGATTGCCATAGAGTGACCAACCACAAAACTGTGTCAAAGAAACTTTCATAGAGGAAGAAATATTGGAGAGACATTTTGAAGGAAAATAAAGAGTTTTCCAAGGGAAGAGGCAGAAGGGAAAACTATTTCTTATGGTACCAAACTACAAATAGCTACATAAATCTTGATACAAACTGCTGTAAGCAAACAAAATGGACTTAATTTAACTGAGCTCCAGGTTCAGTATAGCTTCAGGCAGAGCCTGATTATTACCCAAATATTACAGTAAGAGCCATATCTTGGCTTTGTTTCCTCTGGGTTTTCTCCATTTTCAGGTTCCCTGGATAGTCTCTGATAACACCAGGCTCTCCCCTCTTGATGGCTTCACATCTCAGTACTAAGCCACATATTCTTTCCCCAAGCTCAGAAAGTAAGCTCAGCATTACCAATTAAAGTACTAAAGTTCACTTTTTTAATATTAATACCATTATAAGGGCTTCAGAGCAAACAAAAAAAAAAAAAAGAAAAAAACCTTCAGGGATAAAGAGGGATAAAGAGAAAGATTACAGAATTATAAAATGGTTAATTCCCCAGTAATATATACTACTCCTAAATATGTATGCATTTAAATATGTTTTACAAGAAAGTTCTTGAGGCAATATATGAACAGAACAGGAAGAAAAAATATGTAAATTCACAATTATATTTGGAGACTTCAAAACTCTTCTCTTAGTAGTCAGTAGAACTGGTAGACAAAAAATAAATCAAGAATGATATAAAGGAAAACTAACCATCAACAATAGATTGGATCTAATTCACTCCAAGCTGACAGTTTTTGACACAAGCACATGAATTAGGAATGGCTTTGCGAAAATAAGATTTTCCAGACTAATCATGTATATTTCCTCTCCATTCCTAAAATCAGCCATTTCTCCAAGAAGTCTGGGTTTCTTTTTCTTATTTTATTTTTTATTGATACATAATAATTATATATATTTATGTCATGCATGGTGATGTTTCAATGCATATAATGTATAGTGATCAGATCAGGGTAATTAGTATATCCATCATCTTAAACATTTATCATATCTTTGTGTTGGGAACATTCAATATACATCATCTAGGTATTTGAAACTATTTAATATATTATTGTTAGCTATAGTCATCCTACAATGCTATAAAACACTAGAACTTATCCCTCCTATCTGGTTGTAATTTTGTATTCTTTAATGACTCTCTCCTTATCCCCTCTTTTTCCCTAACCTTCTCAGCCTCTAGTATCTTCTGTTCTACTTTTAACTTCTATGAGATCAACTTTTCTTTAGCTTCCATACATGAGTGAGAACTTGCAGTGTTTAACTCTCTGTTTCTGACTTATTTCACTTATGTTGTCTTCCAGTTCCATGCATGTTGCCACAAATGACAGAATTTCTTTCTTTTTATGGCTGAATAGTATTCCATTATGTATTGTGGTAGTTTTTTGAGGAACCTCCATACTGTTCTTCATAGTGGCTCTACTAGTTTACATTCCCACCACCATTGTGTAAGAATTCCCTTTTCTCTGCAGCCTCACTAGCATTTGTTCTTTCTTGTCTTTTTGATAATAGCTATCGTAACTAGGGGAAGATAATACCTCATTGTGGTTTTAATTTGTATTTCCCTGATGATTAGTGAGGTTGAGCATTTTTTCATACATTTTTTGGCCATTTGTATGCCTTCTTTTGAGAATTGGCTGTTCAGATAATTTGCCCTTTTTAAATTTCAAAATATTAAGGGGGTACAAATATTTTTGTTACATGGATAGCTTTTGTGCTGCTTGAGTCGGGGCTATTAGTGTGCCTATCACCCAAATAGTGTTCATTGAACCTGTTAGGTAGGGTTTTACCCCTACTCTCATCAACCCTCTCCTCTTCTTGATTTCTAATGACTTTTACTTCTCTCTGTTTTTCATATGTGTCCATCAATTAGTTTCAAATTATTAGAGAGTACGTGTGGTGTTTGTCTAAAGTTCACTTTTATTAGGCAAGCTTAGCCTCCCTTCTAAATCAATAAGATCATGTATGGTCACAAATCAGTCTGGCAAACTTCCAGACAATGTGGTTTTATCCAATAAGGTTATGATTGAGAATGGAACAAAGGAAGGTTTTTATAAAAGAAAGTTGGCCAACAGTTTCCATAAAGAAGAAGAAAATGCGCGCCACTGCAGTTGTTATACACTATAACTGCCCAGTTAGGCCTTGTGTATTTCCACTGAAAAAAATCCATTTCTTCTTATTATGGAGGATAAAATCCATGAGTATTTTCCCCTAAGGCAACCTGATAATACAGAAGTATAGGAAGTCATTAATATCAACAACTTCCATAGCCACAGTTTCTCAGAGTGCAGAAGTATCTCTGGCTCAGTTCTTAACCAGATGGTTAAATATGACATCTCTCAGTGGTTATGCAAGTATAAATTTATGCCTAGGTCCCATCTCTGCATGAAATGAAAAACAGGAACATGAAAGACCCACATGGATTCCACCCTGAAATAGAACTGAATCAGACAGGCTCAGTCAATCTGAGACCCCTGGAGGAGTTTCTGTAAACAGGCCAAGATTAGCCACCTCCTCCTCCTCCTAAAATTAAATAAAATTTTCTCTTTAGTGGGAGGAAGAGAAAAGCTCAATGTTGCCTTGGGGACCCATAAAATTTCTATATGAGGCTCAGTTTCCATCTATTTTAGCTGCAAAAAGATACAGTCAGGAACCTTGAGAGCAGAGGTTAAGGCCACAGTTTGCTAGACTTTGTGAATGAAGAATGATCGTTTGGCTATAAGCCCAGATGAATGTTAGTAGGCATTACACAGAAAAAAAGCGATAATGGGCCTCCCACAAATAGTAAGGTAATTATCAACTCTACTGGCCAAAGCTATTAATTTAGTATTTGAGGTCTATTTTTCTATTCACATGTAACTTACCTCCCACTACTCTACGACATGGATCTTCTGGTCTAGCCAGGCAGGGGTTACTATCCTCCAAAACTGGAAATTTATTACCACATGTATCATTGAGAAATCTTTCTGTTATAAAGACAAAAGAGTCAACTTAAACTAGGTATAAGCAATAAGAAATTTATTGTCTTAATAATTGAAATACTTGGAAGGCAGGCTGGCTTTAGGCACAGCTTAAATTTAAGACATAAACTGTCATTAATTGGTAGGAAAGAGATAATTCTTTTAAGAGAAATCCAGGATATTCATACTGGAAGAAAAAGGTATGTATGCAGGGGTGGCATAAAATAAACTAGCAAACATATGCAGCATACTTAGACACACAAATGAATACTTTACTGCAACATGTTCCTTGCTCAGATCTGTCATTCCATTCCCCAGGAATGCTCCCCACTTTCCTTTTAAAAAGTCTGTCCCTCTTGAAAATTTTTTTCCTTTTCTATCCTCTTTAGATCATATTTATATATTTTCCTGAAAGTCTGGAACACTTATACCTTATCATTTATTTTTCAGTAAGCATACACTATAAAAAAGTTATTAATACTTGATTTCTCCCCTGAGTGATCAGTCCCAAGTTAAAAGCATCTCTTGTGTGCTGCAAGAGTTAAATTCTAAAGTCTACAGCATGGGAGATGGAAAAATTTCTACTTAGAAACAACATAATACAGAGTGCTAGTATGGCTTAGCAAAATTTAATTAATTCATCATGTGACTGAGGTACAATATTAAAATTCAAATTTGACTTTTCAGAACCATCCTAAATCCCTTAGTCTTCCCAAACACCTACCACTTCTGTTGGAGGGGGAAGAATAATAATTCTTCCACCTCTTGCCTCACTGAACCTGGGAGGCAGAAAGGGGTCCTCATTCTCAGATGCTTTTGATGGTTCCCATAACCTGAGGAGGGTCTTCAGCAATGAAGACACTGGAGTCACACAGGAGGCAGAGGGGCTCCAATAGGTGGGCTCGGGTGAGATGTCATCGGGGACAGAGGAGGCAAAAGAGAATGTGACATTTGTGAGGGAACAGCATCCTAGTGTGCACGAGGATTAAAAAAGTGGCAGAGGCAGGACCCAAGAGGGAATTCCTTAGAAAGAAGCAGTAGTGAAAGGCTGACAAGGATAAAGAGAAATTATGATTTGTCTTAGATTCATGGAATGTAAGCCCTGGAAGAGACTCCTCTCAAGGTTATCTTTCTGGAAACTAAAGTCTAAAATTAAACTGACATGGGCATATTCACACAATGCTCTATTGTAAACCCCTCGTGCAGGATCTCTTGTTATTTTCTATTGCTTTCTCCTTCTTTGTAACCATCCGTCACTGAAGATTTGAATGCCAACCTCTTCAGGGTGAGATGAGAGCCTAAGGCTAAGGCAGAAAGGATGACCCTACCTACTGCTGGGCACTGTGGATGAGAAGAACCAGGGTAGGCTAGTAACTTTTGGGATAAGGGATGTATTAGGCAGTGTGCAGAAACACACACACACACACACCTGAGCACACACATACATATTTTTGCATGTGTGTGGATCAAAATACATCTCATACATGTATACCCGATAAATATTAATGGCATGAGTGAATGTATTTTCTAATATTCACTAAAAGCAGGGGACATATTTTATTCTTATTTTAATGAATTCCTTTCCTTATAATGTCTTAAATTTTAGTAGGTCCCACATTGTATTGTTGACTCATAGATAATAAACATTTTATACACTGGGACTTCCACTAATTCTTATTCTTTTCACAATTTCTCTGGGATAAAATTGCCAGCTATTTGGCTAACTGGAGCCAGCTATTTATTGGAAATGAAGAATTATGAAATGCTGGGTCATGCTTATCTACTATGGAATCAGGTAAGAATTCTAAAGAGAACATCTGCAAGACAAATGGATGGAAAGGCTATTTCTTCAATGTTAATGGAAAATAAACAAATAAATGGTGAGATCTGGAATCTTATATTACCAAATATAGTTAGACCAGTACTCCCCAAATCTTTATGTTTTTGGAATTAATCATAAATCTATCCAAGATATTTTGCTCTAAAAGTTATGTAGTTGAAAGAATTATTTAGGAAACTCAGTAATACAAATATTTGTTGGACACTTTTTGGGTTAAATTCAGTATATATCTCTTGTTCTTACATAAATTCCTATGAATGGCCCACAATTTTTGGGTTGAGAAGTCACAAGAGAGTAAAATAAGTAGACAGAAAAATGATGTTAACTTAAATTCCATGCCCCTTACCTGCACAAGGAATTTTCCAAACATTTTCTCAATCTCATAGTCAGCTATACAAAATAGATGTCTCACTGAGAACAGTCAGAGAAGTATTAAGTAACTTGCACACATTCTAAAATCTACTGCGCATCTGAACTATAGGCCATAGCTGTCCTATGATAAAGTCCATGCTATGTCTTCTATATTATATCATGATGGTCAGTTGGAGTTAGAAGACACCTAAGGGTTCAATAATCCAGTATATAGAGAATTATAGACTGACCTTTATATCTGATTATCTGTGTGATCTGAGAAAAGCCACTCATGCTCTTCTGACCTCACTCTCATATTCTCATATAAAAGAATCTTATAAATCTAGCTCTGCCCGTCTACAAGTTCAACTTATTTATACTAACTCATAATACATGATTGCCACTATCTCTGTTTCCCTATTTAATGCATTATTCATAATTCAAAGAAGGTCTTTCAGTTCTAAAGGCTAGATTACCTCTTAAAGATGAACACAGGAAAATCTTTCCTCAGGCTACTTTTATCCAGAGTGGGAAGAAAATAGAGAAATTTAATTTCTAGAACAGAAATAAGTTCATGTTTCCTTTTTCCAATTCCCACTGAAGTAAAATTTCCGACTACTTTACAAAGACCCATGATATCCTGAGAAGAGAGCACTGTTTTTTGGTGCTGATACTTAAAACTAACAAAGCCTCACTGAATGCAAGATGAATTACTGACCTCATCAAGAGCTCTGAGATCCCACTGTCATCATGGGGTATCAACAGGAATCAAGGTCCTCATACAGCCAACACCTTTCTGCTTTCTTTCCAGTGCCTCACAGATTGTTCTCTAGAAGTACGTCCATTGGTAGAGAAAAAGGAATGCTCACAGACATCTGTAGGCTAGCAGGAATTTTCTTTGAAGTCTGGCATTTTATCATAAAAATGAATCATAATATGCATTCCATTTATTACCAAATCCTTCTTTATTTTGATGTTAAAAATGAATACAATTATTTCTCAATAAAATAAATACTCCTTGAGTTTGTGATAGGTATTCTATACACACTGTCAGATATTCCTGGGGATAATTGTGTGTCAATTTGAGAAGCTCATTTTGCCCTGCATAGACTTTACAATTTGCCTCATATAAATTGTAAGTCTCAGAACGTGGTCAATCACCACATTGTGGAATACCACTATAATATGTAATCTCCCCTATATAATGTATTTATAATAATGGTTAGCATATGCTAGATATTAGTTACAGGCATTGTGCTAAATGCTTTTGGGGGCATTATCTCATTTATTATTCTTAATTACTCTATGAGGTAGGGGTTTTTACATCCTAATACATCTGAAGAATTAAAAACACAGAAAGATTCAGTGAATTTTCTGAAATCATACAACTAATAAGTAGCAGAGCAAACTCTGAATGCTGGCCTGACTCTAGAGTCTAGGCAACTACCTCTATGTTGCTGTCTATTCAGAGTAACAATTTTAATTTAGATGGGATGCTGGATTATCTGATAGGCTCCATTCCTAGGTAGGCAACTTCTACTTCTATACCAACTAGTCAGTGTTCAATTATTATGTATAGCTCAGAAAAGTACAAAAATAAATGCCATAGACTTTTGGATTTACTTATTAAAAGTAGAAAATAAGAATATTAAATCTGGAATTATCATTGTAGTTTATATGTTTAACTCATAAAGTGGAACAAGAAACTTCTAGACAGAATTTTCAGAGGACATAAACAAATATATTTAGCTTTCGAGATCTCAAATTACAGGCCAAGGAAACGCAAATGGCAAGCAAAATGAAAGCTGGGATATGAGTGTGTGCAAATAAGATATAAACATGGGAAATGTAGGTAGCTTTTTGGTCACCTAAAAATAAGCAAAATACACTGTCAATAATAGGAGCCATCATGGCAGGTTCAAAGGACAAACAATGGCTTCTCCAACATTTTTGAGGAGATAAAAAGAAGCCTCATGTTACATAGCACAGGGACCTTCAAAAGGGCTCAAGAGTGATGGGTGAGACCAGAACACAGAAGTTGAGGAATCAGAAGCCAATGACTAGATTCCCCAGAGTGCAAATTTATATTAAGCAATAAGCATTTAGAACGTATGGTGACTTGAGGGATTTCATAGATACTTCCAATAAAGAGCTATATTGCTTTTAATCAAACACCTATGAAAAAATTAAGACAGAGAGTTTTTGAAAGAGATTTTTGACAGTATCTTATCCAAGTCCTTTGTTTTTCAAATGAGGAAATAGGTCTAGAATGGCTTTCTCTTGAGGAATCCTACCATTGCCTACTCCTAGCCGAAGTGTTTTGGGTAGATTTCATCCTACTCCAGTCTGAGGGGTTCAGTAGAAACTAATAAAGGTAAAGGACTGGGTTGGAGAGGTATCACGTTGTCCTATTCTTATGGAATCAGAGTGATTTCCAACGTAGTTCTGAGGTCAAAACAGGTGGCAGCTTTAATCTCAACAAATGCATCATAAGTCTGGAAACAGCTGAACCCATGTCTCTCTTTTCATGCCTCATATTCAGTATGTTCAATGATTCTTTTTCCCCAAAAATATAGCTTATAGTCTGTTTCTCATGATGATGCAATGATTCTGTGAGCTACAAAATTGCTCTTAATAAATCTCTTTATGTATAAATAGGTAGAGAGAGTTTGACTGTCTGCAACTACTGACCCTAATTCATAAAAATTATTTCTCCTTTGTACGATTTTCTCTCCTGTTTCCACAGTTTTGTTATGGTTGTTATGGTTTTGATAGATATATCTTTATCTCCTGTCCTATAGTTAGCTGTTTGATGTCCCTATAGCTATCATTATTTATCTTCTCTTTCCTTTATGTTTGCTCCAGCCTTTAAAAAGTGGATGGAACATTTCAGTTTGCCCAGTGCTTTTGCCTTCCCTGAATCACTCTCTTTCTGGAATGGAGTAAAATGACTTTCGTTTCTTAGAAAGTAAAAATAATAAAACTCATAAAAGTGATAGCCATAATTTTACTTAGATGTAATAAAAGATCACTTATATGTGTGTACCAGGTATTTCTAGATATGGAAGACTTTGTTGTGAATAAGATCTTCCAGAGCTTGTAGGACTGAGAACAATAGCAACCAAAATAGTGCTAAACATTACTATTTTTAACACCTATACAAGTGTTTTCTGAGTATCTAATCCTTTAATTTAGGTTTTTATGCAATGGTCTCAGCCTAATGAAGAGACTAGACTAAAAAAGGTCATCAAGATGCTGTTAGAGACAAGTAGAGAACTAAATATTCTCAGATGTCAAGAAATTTGTATTCACTCAAGGGCTCAGGCACAATTTATTTCCTTCTATGCCAATTCTCACTTAAAATGCTTCTTTTTCTCTTAATGTATAAAAAGGTGAAATTTATTTAATGTAACTTATTTTTTTCTCATTATAAAATAAATATGTAATCAGTCGAGAAAATTTGGAAAACATATAAAGAATAAAATATAAATTTTATTGTCATCCTACCTCTCAGGACTAACAGAAGTTATTATTTTGCTATATGTATTTCTTGTACTATTTTTGTGCACAAATCTCACATAATTATAAACATATCCACAAAAATTGTATGGCTCTGCATTTAATTCATCTTCCTCAAACATTTAATGTTATGACATGAACACTTTCCAATGCCAATACAATTTTATATGATGTCAATTTTTAAGTCTATATCCTTCATGGGGATATGTTATAATTTCATTACATAATGAGTTCAATATTGTTGTACACTTAAGTTGTTACCATTTTCCCCATTAGAAGCAATACTACAATGAACATTTTTATTCCATTATCTCTGTGCATACAGAGAGTTCTGAGTTTTTGGAAAAAAATTTCTTGAAGTAGAATTTATGAATTAAAGGATATGCATGATTTACAAGCCATTTGAAACATAAAGTCAAATTTCTTTCATGAATAGTCTCACTTATTAAACTCTATTCTTCTACTTAATAACTAAAATATAAAGGTTTTAAAGTGTGTTTCTGCCTTTATACATGAACCTACTCTCATACATGCAGGGTTTGAATAATTCAGTGTGTAGCTGAACCATGCTGCTTTATCTCTCACTTAAAAAAATGTTGGAATTAAAGTGAGACTGATTGATACGAAGAACCTTGAATCCACTTTACTTTTAAAGGGAATAATACTTGCAAACTGCAGCACAGTATATTTTCTGTAATTGGTTATAAGTTACTGTTAGCCCACTGGAATCCATACTTTAGATGAGAACACACCCACTGCTTTAGAGAGAGCTCCCATCTATTACTTCCCAGAAATAACTTTATGAATAAAGTTTGTGGCCACATTTCATCATGATAACCTGAATATATCATCATAAATATTTTACTGTATACTTTGATTTATTGTACAAACTCGTGGATAAGCCAAGGTACCAATGCCTATTCCAAAAAACAGACTAAAGTTTTTCATCTGGTGTCAAGAAGACATGATACCAGGCAAACTTTGACGGGAGATATCTATATGTCTAATCTATATATCTGTATTTGTATCTGTGTTTATATCTGTATGTATCTCTATCTTTATCTCTCTATAGAGTTTAGTGAACTCTACTCAGGTAATATGCAGTAATACAGTGGCTGCTTAGCAATACTTGCATTAGCATTCCCTTTTATGTTATCAGAAAGGCCACTTTTTAATTCATCACTCTAAAAGTATAATAGATGTACTCAAATGCTAGTAGAATACTTTCTGCAGGCATTTAACAAAATGATGGTTGTTGGGAGTTATTTCATTTTACAACATCACATTAGCATTAACTTTTCATTTTACCAGGGCACCTCAAATATGCATATTACATGAACCTAGATTGTTCTTTGTGAGAGAGAATGAGTTGAAGGCCCCTAGGCAGAGTCATTAAAAGATTAGAGTTGTATTAAAAAAAAAAACACCACAGAGGAAGTGAAGGTTTCTATCAACTGGTCCATCTTTGTAAAGTCATATTAGCTGCTCCTTCTTTGGGGAAGAGAAATATAACATATCTCTTCTTTTGTGGGAATTTATTCTTCGATGAAATTTCATTGAAATCCAAACACAATATCTAAAAGCTAAAACATTTAAGTTCAAAATTAAATGCAGAAAACAACCATTTCTCTTTGATGTTGATGCCATAGAAATGTGTACCCTGAGCATTCAGTAAAGTGAAAATGAGACATTGTATAGAAAGAATGAGAAGAAGGGCATTTTGGAAGGGGCTGAATCTAAATTCATCTGAGGGTAATAGGTAGATGTAAGAAAAATAGGAAAACAATCTGTGAAGTTTCTAAATGAATATGCAGCCATTACACAAAAACCTGGTGATAAAGGGCTATAGTTGAGTATAGCTTATTATTATCAGAAAGTATTTAAAGAAAATGTAACATAATGTGGATATTGTTGTACAGAGGATTGATGATTAACCTACCATAACCATTGAGTAAAGCATCAGTTCTCTAACTTTAGAATGCATGAATGTAACATGAGGAACTTCTAAAATCCAGACTCCTGAATTATAGTCACAGAGTTCACTTACAAATGATCTGGAATGACATCTCAGAATCTTTCTGTATTGAATGTATTCTGGTGATCCTAATGCAAGTGATCCACGGGCCACACTTTGGCCTTAGGAAATACCTTGCTAAACCACCATTCTCCTAGCTGAGATATTTCTGCCATGGGGACTGGCAGGATGAGATAGTCACCTATTTCAATCAAGTGTATAGATTGTTTTTCATAATTGTATTTAGAAAGTGCATTTAGAGCAGTCATTGTATCGTCTAAATTCTCTACACTTATCACGGAGACTTGCAGAGAGCTAGGCACAGAGTAGACACCTAATCAATAGAAATAGTTGATAATGGTAACATTATAACTAACATTAGCCATGTGATGACTGGTCATAATTCTAAGCATCTCATAAATTTAGGACTTCTAATTCCTCCTAACTATACAAAAACTTGTTTACACAGTGGCCCAAATTTTACTCTTTGGCCAGAGATGGTCTTCTGAGCTGTGATTAGCTGGATACTCATCTTCTATTGTAGGGTCAGAGAACACAAAGTCTATTCTTTGAGGTTCCTTGTATATCCTTAGAAATTGTGGTATAATAAAAATACATTCTCCAGCTCCTGGTACAGAGCCCCTAAAACTCTTGGAATTTCCTAAATGATAGGGTGATAGGAGCATCTCTTGTTCAAATGATGTGACTTTAGACAAGTCACTAGATAGCTTCAGGATGGAATCTGGTCACCAGACAGATCAAGCTTTGATTGATTATAAGCTTGGACCTTTCAGGCCTACCCACCAACCTCCAGGAAGGGTACAACATGCCTATGTAATAAAAACTCCTTGAAAATTCCTAAATGACTGGGTTCAGGGAACTTTTGAGGTGGCAAAGACATTTACATGCCAGAAGGGTGGTGTACCCTAACTCCATGGGGAGTGATGTTCCTGGCTCGAGATACTTCTAAAACTTGCCCTATGTGTCTCTATTAATTTGTATCTTTATAATAAACTGTAATAATAAGTGTAGCATTAGCCTAAGTTATTTGAGTTATTCTGGCAAATTATTGAAGTCGGGGTTGTGGAATCCCTGACTTTGTAGTCAAGTTGGACAGAAGTGTGGGTCCCATGGGGACCTAATCCTTGAGACTGGCATCTGAAGTGGGGACAGTCTCATGGGACTGAACCCTTAAACCTGTTGAGTTTGATGCTAACCCTGGGTAGTTAGTGCCAGAATTGAATTGAATGTAAGACCCTTATTTGGTATTGGAGAGTTGGAAAAAGGATATTGGAAAAGATAACATATATTTTGTATCAGGGGAAAATTTACCTCTTAGAAGTCATGCTGTTCATTTCCTGAGACAAAGAAATAATCATTGCTGAGGCCACCTCATAAAGACTCAAACCACCTAGGACAATGGAAAGATTGTTCTTTTCATACAAACCTCAGCACAATTACAATTTTCAACAGAGTGGTCAGTGACCTGTGGCTTATAGCCTGCAGCATACTGTGGCTGTTCATCTTCCAAGTCATATCCAGAAGGACAAATATAATTCAAACTCTCCAAAAAATGCAGTTTATTTCACTCTTCTGGCTCCTACTTTTTTGAAAACATGGCATTTGTTTGGGATCATATGAAACCTTAAAATCTGTCTGCCTTAGAAAAGCAGGACAGTTAATTGTCCTATAGTTCAGTTACACTCCAGTATAGTAGATCTGACTTTTCTGCTATCAGGTAGGTGTGATATCAAGAAATCTGAGGTATGACATTTATTTCAGTGGGCTGTGCAAAGGGCAAGGAATTATTTAACCCATATTCTTTAGCTTCATTTTTGGTAACAAGTAGCTGTGTGTTTCTGGGTAAGTAATTTCAAGTAAATCTTTTTCAGCTAACAATAAAAGAAAAAAAAAGGATTCCTCTTTGTCTCAAAGAGCTATGATTCTATAGCAAACCAACACCTTGCTAAGATTTTTAGATATTTTTTAGAATAGATATTTAGAGAAGGAAACGACCCTCTTATGGAAATGAGTTAAATGCGATTTTAAAGATATAGCAATCATATCAACTTCTAGTATTTAATGATAGCTCATCAAGAGTCTAGGATTAGTTTACTAACAGCTTATTTAATGGAATAAACTCCCTAATATAGATAGGAAAATATGATTAATGATGTTAAATGATCCTCTAAGTGCCTCATTAATAGATAGGGCACATTCAAAATTGACAGTAATTATTTAAAATAAGTGTTAACACTTATTTTTCTATAGATCAAGTAGTCTTGTTTAGATTCTCATTAAGTGAATATCATATTTTAAAAAAAATCAACTCAACTATTCTGAATTGAACATCAAAAACCAATAAGTGTATTAGTGATTTAAAAATCTGTATTTGAAATATGGTAGTTAATTATAACAATTAACTTCTTCATGCCTCTATGCATTATAAGGAAAGTTAAATGAGATTAGAATGTCAAGTATTTGGCACTGTAATTGCAATAGTACATACTATTTTTCTTGTTTTTCCTTATTACTGCCATAGTACTATGGAGAGTAGTGATTACTGATTATTTATTAAATCCATTTCTGGAATACAAATAAGTATTTTTCCCCATGGTAGTATTTTTAAACTTAATTTCCAAGCAATGTTGGGGAGAAAAATGGACAGTAAATTTAGGAATGAAGAACATCTTTTTTTTTTTTTTT
>VBSM01001265.1:17497689-17514647 GCA_008086735.1 Cheirogaleus medius
CTCTTACTATATATGTGTGACTTTGGTCCAATTACTCTGCTTCTTCGGTTTTTGGGTTTGCCTTCTACTGAATAGAGTTTAGATAAATGAACATTTAACTCACCGATGTTTTATGGAAACTATTGAGATTCTGTATGTATGAGATATCTATACATTATTATATGAATGAAAGGTCTAAATATTGGTTTTCATGATAAAGGGACACTTCATTTGAGACATACCTGCTCAACTTTCTATTAACTAACCTTCTTTTTTTCTGTTTTATTTTTCCATACTAGGAATATGTGCCCATAAATGTTAAAAACGTACTGCCACATTATTGAGTTTAAAAGGATAAATCTCTTTTACTTCTATCACTTTATTTTTATTTTCATATAGGCACCCCAGCCACCAACTCCCTGTCCTAAGTATTCAATAAATATATTTTGAATGAATACATAAAACTTGACTATATTAAAAATATGGCAAGAAGATCTAGCACACCAAATAAATTCTGGAATGTTCAATGCTCCATAAAAATTGCAAATGAAGGACAAATTCTACAATTGTTTCTATTCTGAACAGCACCATCAGGTAGCAAATTGTGTGATAATTTTCATACAATATTTTTGCAAATGCAATATGTATATAACTTGATTTAAACAAATATTCCTTTTTTTATAGGTGAATTTTATTTTTTTATTTTTTATTATTATAGATTTAGAAGGTACAAGTACAGCTTGTTACATGGATACACTGTGTAAGAGTGAAGTCTGGGCTTTTTGTGCAACCATCACTTGAATAGTATATATTGTATCCATTAGGTAATTCCTTATCTCTCACCCTTCTTGTATCCTCCTACCTTTCTGAGTATCCAACGTATATTATCCTACTCTTCAGGCCCACGTGTACACACTATTTAGCTCCCACTTACAAGTGAGAATATATGTTATTGGACTTTCTTTCCTTACCACAGAAAACTCATTAAAAAGATATACTGTCATGTATATAATAATAATTTCATCATTTATTTCATCATATTTATTACATGTGTATGACGCATATGCCACAAAGAATGGGGAAATGACATTTATCTTTAAGGAACGATATAATAGGAAATATGGACATACATATTTATAACAAAAATTGAGATGTGAACATTTTCATATGTTGGACTAATATTTTGTAGATGTTTCCTTGTACAGAGAGATAACTATAGGCATTTGAGAAAAAGATAGAATTTTATCTTTAAGGGAACTTAATAAATGGAGGCAGACAGAAAGAATTATTGAAATTTATCTTGAAAGTATAATATGAACAGTCATTGAAAAGTGTAAATCATTCTGGTGAAATATGTGTAGGTTATGTGAGGCTTGAAATGTTTTTGAACAGGCAGAGTTTAAAACACAGGTTACAA
Organism: Cheirogaleus medius; assembly: GCA_008086735.1. Classification (NCBI taxonomy): domain Eukaryota; kingdom Metazoa; phylum Chordata; class Mammalia; order Primates; family Cheirogaleidae; genus Cheirogaleus; species Cheirogaleus medius. The sequence continues at coordinate 17,499,086 of VBSM01001265.1, forward strand.
AGAGTTATGGAAACTGTAAAAAAAACATAGGAATGGGTCAGACTTGTGTTTCAGGGAAGATTTTCCTGGCCGTCAGTGGGCAGGAAGCTTATTACAAAAAACCTGGAGGAAATGAGAACACTTAGGAGTCTATACAGGTGCCTGTACTGGGGGAAATGAAGAGAGTCAGTCTTTCAGGTGCTCAGTCAGGCAGTCAGTGAGTCAACAGAATTTTAAGATTTTAAGGACTTTTTATTGCATGGTGGACAAAGAGGTAGAGGAGATAAATATTAAACTAATATGCATATAAACAAACACATACATGCTATTGCAATAAATACTAAAAATATTTGAGATAACTTAGAAGTCATTGATAAAAATAAGGACACAAAAAGGAGGCATCTTTAGGTACCTAAGAGATGTGTTGAATTTGAGGCACTGTCAGGATAACGAGGTGGAAGTGTCTTCTAGACTCTTTATAGTATGTGGCTGTGGGGAAGACATTATACCTACGCTATAAATGTGTAGGTCAGCTGCATAAAGACAACAACTGAACCTAATGGAATAGATATATGAACTCTGACAGAGATAACTAGAAGACAAAAAATGGTGAAAAGAGCATAGGTATTTAAATTATCATTAACCTGTAAAATACTTTGTTTGTAAGCCTCATTTTTTCATCCAGCTATGTATAAAAGAATTGATTTCCCCACTTCTATGAAATTCAAAACCCAATGAAACACGCAATTTAAGGGAAAAAAACAGCATGGAGATCTTTTTTCTTATAGTTAAATGAACATTTACAAAGGATGTCTTATCTGCTGATTAGAGAACTGCCTATACTATAAAACAACTCATATAATATAATACAAAAGAATCTATGAACAAATAAGTGATTGGTTGTGGGTCACATAAAACTTATTTCCAAACAATCCATACTAAAGAAGGGTGTCAAAATTCTTAGAAGAACCCTCTAAGTTTTGAAATGGAATTTATTATTTCTATAAGTGTTTTTCATTGGACAAAAACCACTGTCCAGTAACATCCAGGGCTATGAAGGCTTTGCTCTACTTTCACATTCACACTACAATGCTTTCTTTTATGAGAAAATATAAACAAATAATCATGAAGTTTTACTTTAGAACATTTAAACTATTATCTACTTATTATATGAAAATTTTCTACAAAGCACAATTAATTCATTGTTGACATATCAGACTTGTTCATTATAAAGCAAACCCTCAGAATTTTTTGATGAATGCAAACTATTAGTATATAGCATTGTTCCCTCAAAACTGCACAGCAAGAATGAAAACTGTGAGATTCTGAATTAGAAACACACATAGGTAGCAAAAAAAAAAAGTTTTTCACATTGAATTCCATCAACTCTGTCAACCCATGTAGAATCTAAATCAGGTTATAAAATAATATAAATAAAAGAAATATTCTCTTGTTCTTAATGAAAAGGTAAAATAACATATATTATCTTTTACCCAATTATGTAAAAGGAATCATAAATAAAAGAGATGAATTGAAGATAGCAAGATTTTTCTCTGTAGTTTATGGATAAGATCCCTGATGTCATCAGTCATTCCAAAGGAAATTAAGCCTTGATAGGCCCGATTATTCAAAGAAACAAAGTCTATTTTAGTATTGACATTTTTCTGAGTTTACTGAAATTTTTTTTTGACATTTCACTTTATACACAAAACCCTCAACCCTCTGTTCTTTTTGCAAAAATCTATTTATACGTTTTGTGAAAAAAATAACTGAAGAAACTAAAATTGGCATCAGCTATAAAGTAGACGTCATTAACATTTATTTTTCACAAGTCAGACATTAAAGAAGTACAGATGTAGGTTAAGATACTCTACATAGCAATCTAAAGGTTCGCTTACCAGTGGGGACAGAACTGGAGTGATGAAGTTCCAACTGACTAGAATCACCAGAAAGTTCAGTCAAACAGGTTAAAGTAAAATCTGAGTTCGAAGCATGTTCATGTCTGAAGCCTTCAGGAGAAAGATTATCCAGTTCAAATTTTAAAGCTGACATTGCAAAACTCTCAAAGAACTATGCAAAGCAAAGTTCGCACTACTGAACTTTTAAAAATCATAGGAAAGTTAAAAAAAAATCACTGTATTATAATCAGTAGTAACTCCAGGCTTTCCTGTAATTATCTTCACTTGGAAATCCAAAGGGGAAAAAAAAATAAACCACATAGGGCTGACTCTAAGAAATTTTCTGTATTCACCCCTTTCCTAGGGCAATTAACTTCAACAGGATGGATGGATTTTAGCATTGTTTTTCTTGAAGATATATTTTGCCTTTAAATGATAGCATCGCTCACCCCATCTCAGAGAGACTGCATTGAAAAGTAAAATGGGCTAAGTGAAGACATGGGCAAGGCTGCAGAGAGATGCTTTTAGTAAGTTGGTATTAGAAGTTCTTACTCACATTTCTGCATACAAGAGATCAGCTGGGTGGGGCTAAGGACTGTCAGGGAATTCAACTTTATTCCACTGGGCAGCTCATCAGAGGAATGCTTTAATTAGAAAAAAGTTAATCCTAAATGTTATTTCCTGGGTGAGGATTGTGAGACTGTTGTCCTGCTGCTTATTGAAAGATGACCATGATTGTGGGGATTAAAAGCTGTATTTTAAAAAAATATGGCCAAAGAAAACATACAGCTTAACATTTGTCGGGTGTTGGGCGGGTGGGAGGGGGGTGGAAGGGATGGGTATATACAAACATAATGAGTGAGATGTGCAACGTTTGGGGTATGGTCATGCTTGAGGATCTGCCTCGAGGGGGGAGGGGGGCATGGGCAATATACATAACTGTAATATTTGTACCCCCATAATATGCTGAAATAAAAATTAAAAAAACCCACAAAAGATTGGATTTCAAAATATAAGCAGGTGAATAAAAGTGCAAAATGCTAAAAATGATAGCAATTGAAGGAGATGATATTGTTGGATTATTTGAAAGATAAAATATGTGCAAACAAGTTAAACAGATACCTTCATTAAAAACGGATAGGTATTTAGAAAATAAGCACATAAAACATAGTTTAGCACTAATAGCCACTAGGAAAAAGCAAACTAAAGTTGTAATGAGATGAGAAAGCATTACCAACACATTAGAATACCTGAAATAATGACACTTGGATATTTATATTATACTAAGTGCTGGGAAGAATACAGAGAAAGTGAGTCTCTCTTACATTCCTGGTGAGAATAAAACAACCATTCTGGAAACCAATTTGGTAGTTTCTCATAAAACTAAAACATGCAACTACCATACAAGTGACCAATAACTCTATTGGAGCTTTATCCTAGAATAATAAAAAACAAATGTTCACATAAAAACCCGTATATCAATATTCATAGCAGTTCTGAGAGCTCATACAAGCTGCAAATTGGATAACAGCATATTTTTACTCAAGAATAACAAACTTGTTTCTCACAGTTTTCTGTATATTTATAGCACCCAAATAAACAGTTCTTAGAAATGTAATCAGACAATATATTTTCATTATCTCAGATGTTTTGCTCTTCCCAGAATTGTGTGAAACAATTCACTGGACATATATTTATTATTTTTCTGGTTTTAGAATGACTCTTTGAACTCATAATTTTATCCCCTGTCTCTTCCCCCAGAATGCCATTGAACTAACTGAAGAAAATGTTTAAAATGAAGTGTGGTGAAACAGTAAAGTCTCAAAAATTTGATAAAATTCTAGAATATACGGTGGAGGTGAATGCCGAACAGATGGAGTAATAGGCAATTCCATGAGAGCTAAAAAGAAGTAGCCCAGTAACGAGTGAAGAATTTTACTTAGCAGAGCCATGGAACAGTTCCCCAGCCCCAAACCTCAGCACAGAGCAGGAGAGACTGAAGGACAGAGCAGCATATGTTGCTTTGTCCCTAAGCATCATTTGATTCTGACCCTGAAACAAGAAAATGAGAGATCAGTGCACAATCGTTTCCTTTTTTTAAATTTTTTATTTCAGAATATTACAGGGATACAAATGTTTTGGTCATATGGATTGCTTTTGTATTGCTTGAGTCAAAGTTTTAAGTGTGCCCATCATACACATAGTGTACACTGTACCTGTTAGGTATGATTTCACCTAACTAAGGAAATGATTGTACAACACTTCGTTTCCTTAATTAGGTGTCAGAGCCAGACAGAGAAGGATATATTCCCCAGCTAACTATAGAGGGTCTCAAGAAACTGAGAAAAATTAGTCTTTTTAGTAGTGAAATTGTGGTACATACTCAAGCATTCCCCAAATCTCCCCTAGTTCACAATAACATTTGCACTGAAAGCTATCCAATGGGGTGGAAGCAGAAGCCAAACCAGTAAGTCACAGGAGCTTGTCTATTTTAACAAACTTCTACATACATTTCATATATAGATTTTAACAAAATCCTACATACACACTCTCCAGGAGCAGCAGTTGGTACAGATCATATGTTGAATAAAATGCAGGTCATTGCCTGCCAAGAGTCATCTCTGCTTCACTTAAACTGCTGTGTTCTGATAGTTTGATTTTCAGCTTAGGCATTCTGAAGGGAATTCTTCATTCTGACCCACCTTGATGTATTCACCACTCCCTGCGTGAAGTCAGCCCAGAGACACCAGCAAGAATAACATGAACAGTGGGTATACAAAACTCACACCTCACACTGTTATCAATATTGACAAGACCAGACTTCTAATAATGAAGGGGGTGGGGGAAGAGAGATGAACTAACAGTTTAAAAAACAAATAGAGCTATCAACAAACTTCAAATAAACTTCACCATATCATAGTAAATGCCTAAAATAGAAGATAATTTTATTTCCTAGTTTCAATGAAATTTGAGAGAATATTCCATGCATATAATAAAAGCAAACTGCTAGGGATAGGAAGCAATCAAAGCAAAAAAAAGGTGTTAAAAATGAGTAAAAACACACTTTTAAAAGCTAACTCAAACAAGGCATTGGATAACAGGTGAATCACTGCTAAAAAGCACCTTGATTGATTAGGAAATTTAACTGAAAAATTATTTTGAATATAAAGTAACAATTAAAAAGTTGGAAATTATGACAGAAAGGATGAAAATGCAGTAAGCGTAAGATAGAAACTTGAAAGAAAGAATGGAACCTATAATGAAAATATAAGAAAATGATAACAAATGGGTTTATTGTGAGAAAATAAGTGCTGATTCTTCAAATTAAAAGAACTATATTAATGCCAGGCAAAGGTAGCAATAGCGAAAGAAGAACTATATCTTGACAGCAAACATATCCTGATATGATGTGAATTCCAAGTTTCAAAACAGCATTTAACAAATTTCAATATGTAGTTGGGAGTGACAGGAGGAATGTTGTGCAAATCTGACAGAATGGAGGATTACTTACCTTCAACATTAAGTGATAGAAGAATATAAAGCAAAGTCTATATGTATCTGATTTAAAAAGATTATATCTCCATAATTTAAAAAAATATGGCAACACAAAAACCTTGTAAGACAAGCAAAACTCAAAAATATATAACCCAAGGGTCATTTCTGAAAACATTATTTGAGAAAGTACTCTAACCAAAAGGGAAAACAAACAAATGAATTAAAAAAAAAGGGATTCAAAAATAAAAACAATGATAACAAATGATAAACTAAAATAATCTGGTAAGACACTTATTTATGAATAAATAATTGCTGAAAATTCAGTTCTGTAACAATGCAAATAATTAGAAGAGGATTTCATAATTGGAAAATTCAGATTATTCCAATAAAATTTAGGATAAAGAAAGAAAACATTATCAAGCACAAAAATATAAGACCAATTAATTAATGAAAAGGAATTAGTAAGAAGGATGATAAATAAATAAAATGGCAACAAATAAGTAAAATCTCAGTAAAACTGGGTTAAATGATCATATTAAACAAGTAAGGGCTCAGAATCTCAAAGCTTTTAATATACTTATAGTCATAAAAATATAAGTAACAGGATTAAAACAGAACTATTTTACTTGTTATATAACTTTAACTTTATTGAATTTTATTTTATCTAACCATGGCTTTGGGTCCTAAATCTATTGATTGGTAATTTTAGCCCACCAAGCATATTTTCCATATATCATTTTATATAATTCCTTGCGTATAACAGATTCATACACTGAATCAAAATTGTTCAAAACCATATAATCAATCAAATTGATCATACATCCAAATACATTTTCTAAGACTCCAACAACTGCTATAGAGTAAAAAGTGTTCTTATCACACTACATTTACAGTTTGCATACGTAATGCATATTCCCAAAGTACTGGGTATTTGCTTCTTATGTTTCTCAAATGAGCTTTCAAAAATTAACTTTGAGAATCAATCCAACAAACCAATGTATATTTAAAAGCTCTACTTACAGCCAGAAATATTCAACTGAGTACAAGTTTCATTAGAAATAATGGAAAAGTTATTTCTTTGAATGCATTAGCCACACGTATCTACAAATGAAAGCCACAAACATCCTTTTTGTCAGATCATATCTGCATTTACCACATTACATAACTGTTATCTTAAACCAAAGGTGCATTCTAGTGCAGGAAAGATGATTATATGAGTGTTCTTAAAAATGTGCTTTAGTGCCAAGCAATCAGGTACTTATCCATGTGGTTCCCCAACCCCTGGGCCGCAGAACTCTGCCTCCTCGCCCCATGGAAAATTGTCTTTCATGAAATTTAGGGAGCCCGGATCAGCAAGCTTATTTACAGCTGCTACAGCCGCTCCCCATTGCTTGCATCACCACCTGAGCTCTGCCTACCCATCCCCCAGGAGAATATCATGATTGCATTTTGCAAGAATATAAGGAGTTCATAAAATATATTTGCAAGAGCAAAAGTAAAAGAAAACTTCCATTTTTCACGGAACAGGGCAGAGATAACTGTGGCCATTTGTGGAGCAGGCTTTCAATTCTGTTATAAAAAGCTTTATGGTTCTGACTTAGTCCTGGAGCTCATATGGTTAGGGATAAATGTGCCTTCTAAAGTCCTCAGATCCAAGAAATCGAACATTATGTTTTAATGAATAACTTTTTGCAAATATCAGTAGAGTTAGTAAGATAGATGAAAGTATGTTAGAAGAAAAACAAACACCTTTGTAAAACTACAAACTTGGTTTATCGAGTATCTTACACTAACGCCTATTTGCCATTCTATAAAATAATGGCTTGCAAGAGAGAAAAAAATTGTCATTTTCCTGACTTTTCATTCAAAATTATTAGAAAGGAAGCACACTGTAATGGAAGAAGTGGCAAATATAAAGCCATATGGACGTAGATTCAAATCCTGTCTTGTGCAATCAGTACTTATGTACATCTGTTAAATTTATTTGATTCTATTTCCCCATGTATTAATAAGTAGAATATTGATACCCATCCCTAACAGCATTGTTTTAAGAGTAAATTAGATAATATATTCAAACTGCCAGCCTAGTATCTGACTCATGACCACCTATTTATTAAATACATATTTATTGAGCATCTGAAATATACCAGTCATTGCTTTAAGCATCATTTACCAAAACAGTGGGAAAGATAGAATAAAGCCAATAAATCCACAACGTGACATGAATAGCAGTAAGCATTATTAAAACATATATACACAGAGATACACACACAGAAAGCAGGTAAGAAGAGGCATATGAAAGGTTAGTCAGGGAAGGATTCTTTGGAGGTGTGATCTACATGAAAACTAAAAGGAAAGGAGAGGGTGTGCTTTGTGTATATTTGGAGGAAGAGGCATCCATGCAAAGGGAGGAGTCCATGAATTGGGTATGTGCTCCACATGTTCAGGGAGTGTTTGTGAAGGTTTTAGTATTCCCCTAGAATGTAAACTAGGACATAATATCAAAACAGCATATAGTAAGTTGTACAGCTAAAAACAAAAACACTAGGGTCAGAGTACCTGGATCCATGTCCTGTGTCTACCTTTGGCAGCTCACTTAACCTTCTGGGCTTAGGTTTCCTTATCTGTAAAGTGAGAAAAGCTATCGTCTAGTGTTATTGTAAGAACTAAGTATGCTAAATATTAAGGTGATAGCACATAGTAAATACCAACAAATTTTTAAAAAATTAATAACAGAACAGAATAGAGTTCCATGTTCATTTTACTAGAAAATCAATGTTCATTTCCCAAGAATATAGTCTAACCAGAATTCTTGGATTTAACATTTTGAAATATATCATAATTGTGTGAAAATCGTAGGCATTATTTATTCTGGAAATATGCCTTTCCTGTTCTTCCCTTGTTTTGTTTTTTAGAGTGTTTTTTGGATAGAATTAGATTTTGTTTCTTTCCAAAACTCTGGAAATCTTATTTAAGAGTTCTGCTATCTCTTGAACATCAGGGAGCTAAACAAACATTCCGAAGATTGATGAATCATAAAATTCAAAGAATTTTAAAAGTGAAAAACAAATATTTTTGATGTTTTCTTTTTGAAAACTTTTGACAGTTGGATTAGTGATTTTATCTACTTTAAACATGAGTGGAATTTGGCATTCTAATAAAATGCAGATTTCATTGCTTATAATAATGCCTTTTGCATTTAGATTATGAATTTGCTGCTTGCTTTTCCATGTATTTTCTTATCCAATCCTGATAACAACCCAGTTAAGTGGGTTTTATTTTCTCTGCTTTCAAGATATAGAAGCTAAGATTAATACAGAGTCACTTAAAGTAACTGCCAGGTTAAGTGTTAGAGATGAAACTCAATCCTAGTCATCCTAAATCTAGCACTTATTCCTTATCCAAAAATATCTGCCATTTTTTGTTAGTTTTTCATGATCTAAATATACCAGAAGTTTCACACTAATTACTTCAGCTCATGGTGAGTATTTATTGCATTTATTAGTCACGAAATATACAATTAGATGTGTGTTTGGTAACTATTTGTGTATCATATCAATTGTCTCTTTCAATTTGCTTATAAACTCCTTGACAGAAGGATTGAGGATGTAGAGTTTTTTGTTTGTATGTTTGTTTGTTTGTTTGTTTTTAGTAACTCTTCCATAACCCATAAAATGAGTCTAGACATATAAGAGCCACTTGGAAAACCTTTGATAAATAAAAAAATAAAATATCTGCACTTGGAAAGATTATAGGATTTAGAGCCACATAGGTTTAGATTGAAATATGCTCTTTGCCATTTTCAGCTCTATGATTCTGGGTAGTGGTACAGAGCTTTATTCTCTTCATTTATTAAATAGAGCTAATCATCTCTCTCTACTGTGGTCAGTCTATGAATTAAATATAAATCATGTACTATGGTCTTGGACACATAGAAGCCATTGCAAAGGTGTTAATCTTCCACATTCCATCATCTCCCATATCCGTTAGAATGAATTGAACAAATACTGCATGTTATCTTTTGGAACAAAAATAAGTTTACTTTTGAGTCGGTATTTCAAAGACCCATTAATGCTCTTGATTGGTTTTTCAATTCATTTCATTTTGAGAAGCAAAATATGCCTTTTGTCCTCTGCAGCAGATTGGGCTGTTAGTCTCCATTTCACTTGTAATTTGAATTTAGATTTTCAGTTCTTCCTTCCATTTAAATTAGCTTTAAAATGATTTTCCCATCAATCTCATCCAATTATATGAAGGATATTGGAGAGGTATAAGAAAGTCTTCATAAATAATGCCATCTAGTTATCATAGAATTTAATGTATAGGATGGTGTCTGGCAATTTACAAAATTATTTGTAAAGTTTTGGAAGTCATCTGTAGCAGCTATGAGAATGTACCTTGCAGATCTTCAACTATAGAGAGACTAATTGACATAAGGATACCAGCTATTGCTCTCCGAAGTCCATTGCAGTGTTTTTGCTGAGGTTCCACTGCCCACAGCGGCTCCTAGCCAATGACAGTTCAGCAGGACTAGAAGGTAGAGCCATTCTAGAAAGACTAACTCTGACCTTGCCCAAAATCTATTAGACTATACAGTATTTTGAGACAATTCTACCTAACCTTTCCTCCCTCTTTCCTTCACAAATGGATGGATTTGTATCACAATCTACTTACTCTCCTAGTCTTTCTTGATTTCTTCCTTATTTTCTCTAGAAGAGGAATGCCCCTAATAAAATTCTTGCACACTTAATCCTTTTTGTGAACTGTTTCTTGGGGAAATGAACTAACACATTGTTTACAATCAAACTGAAATATAAACAGAAAGAGCAATTGGGTGCTTGAGGAGCTGGAATGCCTAACACAAGAAAAAATTGAGAATATTTATCTTAAAGAAAAGATCTAGAATATGCCCTCTTTCAGTAAACTATGCCAAAAGGATCCTTCCAAAAACCAAACCTGAATCTATCTAAAATGCTTTAAAAACTCTCAAGGTCAATATGATATAGGCAAATATTATGAACTTCAAAGTCAGAAAGACTTCATTTCAATAATAACCCTTCTACTTATCAGCATATGCATGTAAAATTAGGTAAGACATTTAAACCTTCTGAGTCTCATTTCTCTTTTTTATAAAATAAGAATGATAACTACCCATGAAGATATCATCCAGTAAAAATGCTCTCCCTTGCATTGTTTATAATCGTATCATGAATCCAGTGACTCTATCCTGATTTATTGCTTTTTACTCTCACTCTCCTTAACTCCCGATCCTTTATCTCCTGTCTTTATTTCTGCACTCATGGACCTGATCCTTACACTTATTCTTTAAGTCTAAGTGTGAACTTTTCTACATATTCTTTCTGCTTCTGATTGATCTAGGTAGAAAATGTTAAAATCTGCCCTTCTGATACCCAGATATGGATAAAACGAATAATCTTTCTCTCAGGTTTGCCTCAGATCTCAAGACTATAAGGTGAGATTAGAGGCACAGGCAGGTTCCACCATGTGAAAAGATGTGATATAGTAGGAGGTACATGCCATAAAATTTTGGAGAACTCACTGATGTCAAGAGAGATATAAATTGTATTGCTCATGCCTGCATATGTACTTACATTTCTTCAACAAACTTTCTAAATGTTTCTGCTTTCCCCTCCCCATAGACAATTAATGCTCTCATATTATGTCCTACAAAGATGGCTTGATTCCTTTTAGTTATTGGCTTTAAGTCATCTACACACAATCTTTCCTTTAAACATGTAAATTGGCTCTTAACATAAATTGAGGAATTAATTTAGAGCTGTCGTATATGACTCATGGTTATTAGGTACTATTGAGACACTGTTAAATTTTAACTACAAATTGTAATACTAAAATAGGTCTAGTTACATGAAAGAGTGCCTCTAACTGACTGTAAAAAAGAAGACTGCATTGTAAAAGATGCTGCTCTTGCATAACACAATAGCAAGTTTGTAATTCAATCTCCTTCCACTGTCCCGCCTTCATTTAAAATCTCCTCATCTCTCACAATGAATATTGTTTTCATCTCCTGCCTGGTATCACTCACTGCCTGCCTGCCTGCCTTCCTCTTTCTTTCTTTCTTTCTTTCTTTCTTTCTTTCTTTCTTTCTTTCTTTCTTTCTTTCTTTCTTTCTTTTTCTTCCTCTCCTCTCCTCTCCTCTCCTCTCCTTTCCTTTCCTTTCTTTGTTTCCTTCTTTCTTTCTTTTCTTAGTCTTGTTCTATCACCTAGGCTAGAGTGCAGCCGTGTGATCATAGCTCATCACAGCCTCAGACTCCTGGGCTCAAGCAATCCTATTGCCTCAGCCTCCCAAACAGCTGGAACTACATACAGGTGTACACCTCTACTCCTGCCTAATTTTTCTTATTTTTTTGTAGAGACAGGGGTTTGCTATGTTACCCAGGCTGGTCTTGAACCCTTGGCCTCAAGCAATCCTCCTGCCTCACCTTTTCAAAGTGTTAGGATTACAGGCATCAGCCACTGTATCCAGCCACTGCCTTTATTTTTCATTTCATTAATCAGTTGTTCAAATTTCCCATTAAATAATCCCTATTTGGGGAGTGGGCAAAATTTTTGATTTTAGATGATTTTAAAAATATAAAATGTAGTTCAAGGAAGAATACTTTTAATGTCCATATTCTTACCTTCCAGAATCAACAACCTTTAATATTTTGATATAATTGCTATTAGAGATTTTTTTCAGAGTTATATATTTTTTAAATTTTATTTTAATAGATTTGAGGGTACAAATGTTTTTTTGTTGCATGGATGAATTTTATAGTGGAGAAGTCTAGGCTATTAATGTACCTGTCACCTGAATAGTGTACATTGTACCCAATAGGTAATTTTTGATCTAATTTCCATTGGAAAAATAGAACATTACATATAAAAGTGAAGAACTATTTTGAAATGATAGTTGTAAGTTATTCATTTGATTATGCTTATTACTCAATTAGGTTAAATAGTGAAAGAAAAGAATGAGCGAATTTCAAACAACTATGAGAGGAAATTCAATTTAGGTTATAGATAAACAGTTGTGTAGTGATGCTGGTTGGTTCTTTTTGAATTTATGGAGACAAACTTACAGATAGTAAAGGATGTATAGGATGTACACTGGGCAATCATAAGTGTCTTAAATCTCAGTAAAAGCAAAAGTTGCTTTGCAGAGTTGCTAAGATTATCTCCCTTCCTAGGCCTACAGCAAGTAAAATGACAAGAGAATTCCTACTAAATTATCCTTAGCAGCCACTTTTCACAATGAGTTCCAATCTTGCTAGTTATAATATCACTGGTTGTAGATTGACTATAGGTACCAGCATAAAGGACTAATATAGATAGAAGACCTAGATAAAATGTGCTTCAGAAATGGAATTATTTAGTGGCTTTTAGGTGGCAGAATTAATCAGAATGTATATCCATTAAATTGGAGGAAAGAGAAGCAGCAGAATGTATTAACAAGGTTTGTTGTGCATCAGACTATTTCAAAATCCTAATGTTTATTTATTACTTATGTGCCTGTGTGTGTCATACAGAAATACAGATTCATTTTGAGTAACAAATGGATTCTTTTGAAGTAGTGGCTAAAAATCATATAATCTTCATGAAGATCTTATTAAACTGGCTTATGATATATTAAAGACTTCACAAGAATTTATCTCCAAAGGAAAAAAGAATATTTTATGTCTCAGATGGAATTTTTCATATTTGCTTCCAATTTAATAAAGACTCAGTTTATGACCCTAACCATATTGTGTCAAATGGTAGGAAAAACATGTTTTCAGTTTTAAATTAAAAACATTTTCTAATTAATTATTCAAATAGTAGAACAGAGAAATATGCTTCAAAAGTTTGTACATGCCTGAATCATTTTAGATCTTTTTTTCCTTTGAAGTCACCCAAGTCCTTCAGCACTGTAGGATTGTGAAGGCAGATATTTATATTGTTAAATAGAGTTTGACAATTTTCAAAAATGGAACATGTATTGCACTAATTGGATAGGTTTTCTTGGCAGGGATCTAAAAGCCTACCTGCTAAGATTTAGGAGCATTTATTTCATATATGAACTCATCATTAATCTATTAAGCACTAATGATAAGTGGTTAAATGTAACATGTTTTGGATAAGCATTATGTTTTATAATCTCTCAATGATCACAAAAGAAGTGGAATATTTTTAATGTCTACTTTGTAGGGAGAGAGCCTGAGAGAGGTTATGTTACATTCCAAGTTCACTCACGTAGTAAAAAAAAGAGTCAAGATATAAAACTAGCTTCAGCCATAACATCAGCATCCTACTTAACAATAAAGAAAAAGGTAATGCAAGGATCTCTTTTCTCCAAGGAAAGGACCCTTGCTCCCTCTTAGAAATGTAATTCCCATTTTATTTATCAAGATTTATTTTCATGGCCACAGAAGTTGAAAGGAGATGACTACCACAAATATATCATTCAATTAAGTTACCAAGGGAGATGGAGAAAGTGTGTATTAGAAGGCTCTATGCCCAAATGGGAGTCTATTTCTTTCTTCTACTTTGTCTCACCTCATAGGAAAGAAGTCTTTCATCATATTAACACATCACAATTATGGTATGTATGAGAGGGAATCAAAATTTTAAAAAGAGATTTATATGTAGATGTTCCTCTCTGAGTAATATCAGCAACAGCTAAAGGAACAATTATGGAAAACAAAATATCCTAGAGTGAAGGTGAGAAAATAAGAGCATGTGGGACAATGAAAGATAAGGCAATTTGAGGTAGCCATGAAGGGTTAGCAAGCTTCACTGGACAAATAACATTAGATGAATGGGAAGTAAAAGTTCTCCTATTCTTCAGACTCCAAGTTGCCATGAGTAAGACCAAATCCTTCCTGTGAATATTGAACCTGAGCACTTTCTCAGCTAGTGCAGGGTAATCTCAGATTACAAACATATATGAAAGGATCAGTGGATACTTGAACAGCTTATTGAGTGATATTTTGCCTATAGCCTTACAGTACTACAGGAACCAGTTGCTTTATTTACCTCAGAGGGATTAAAATAATTCAAATTCTTTGGTGATTTTTTTAGACAAAATCTTTTGGCTATTTCCACTTTTTCAAGTGGTTGTTATTTTATATAAGATTATTGGCTTTTAGCAAGGTACATGAAATGTTTTTTTCTCCTCTAAGTATATGGCTGAGGGGCTCTTCAGAAAAGTCTAACTCAGTCACTCAGATGAGCAAAAATATACAGAATCCATTAGCACTGTGGTGTACAATTTCAGTCAGTGCCCATGTCATTTTTTGGTTCTGTTCCAAGTCTTTCTTTTTATTGGTTCTGTCTAACCTGCCTTAACACTTATTAATGACTTTGAAATTCACATTGATGTATACTAGAGAGTTTTCTTACTTAGATGGAAGGTTTTGTAACACTAAAATCATCTAGAGTATTGGTCACTTAAAGCAATAAGGATGCTTGTTTTGATCAGGTAAACCAGGACTGTGACTAGTTCCAAAATTAATCATTGCCCTCAAAGAACTTTGAGTTTATGTGCTGTCTCATAATTTTTATCTCTCCCTAACATTCAGGGAACTGAACTACATGAAGACTCCTAGGTATTTTGTGGTTCTCCCTATATAGGTCTCTCACTTCTTTAGTTAAATATATTTCTAAATATTTGATTTTCTTTGATGCTATTGTGAAAGATGTTACATCTTTGATTTGATTCTTGGCTTGACTGTTATTGGTGTATATGAAAGCCACTGATTTGTGTGCATTGATTTTGTATCCTGAGACTTTGCTGAATTCATTTATCAATTCCAGGAGTCTCTTGGTTGAATATTTGGGATTTTCTAGATATAGTATCATATCATCAGCAAAGAGTGAATGTTTAACCTCATCTGCCCCCCCTTGGATACCCTTGATTCCCTGCTCTTGTCTGATTGCTCTGGCAAGGTCTTCCAGCACTGTGTTGAATAGAGATGGAGATAGTTGACAACCTTGTCTGGTTCCAAGGCAGCATCCTTGTCAGGATGCTTTCAATTTTTCCCCATTCAGTATGATGTTGGCTGTGGGTTTATCATATATGGCTTTAATAATTTTGACATTTTAATCATATAATTTTAAACAATAATTTTGAGTTTTTAATCATAAAAGTGTGCTGAATTTTGTCAAATGCTTTTTCTGCATCTATTGAGAGA